>JAFEMH010000438.1:0-600000 GCA_022495995.1 Adenophora triphylla var. japonica
AGACCCCAGTCTATGGTCTAAATTTTTGGACACAGATAATATTGGAATTTGATGTTGACTACAAAACACTTTTTGTAGCCAACATACAGAGCTTTCTAGACATATTTTTACTTTATTTTTTGCGTGAGTAAAACTCCCTTTTTCAAATTTTCTTTTGAAGGTCAGATCACCAGTCTCTGGGAGTCCAGATCTCATATCTGAGATTTCCAGAGGGTTTTGGGTCCTCAAATATTCTCTAAAATGGAAAATTCTTTCACAAAAATCTTATTTAAGGTGTCTGGAACAACTTTCATTCTCTGAGTTTTCTCAGATTATGAAGTTTTGAAGCCTTTAAATCTATTTCAAAATCAAGTGTCCACTGCCTTTTTCATTCTGACAGAAGTGTTCTTCAACTTCCGAAAATCTTTTGAGTACCAAAACTCTACCCAAAAATCACACCAAAAATCATGGGATCTGTCCAAAGTCTAATAAAGAATTCCCAATTTTTACTTTTCTGAGTTTCAACTTATTTTGGCCAAAACACATACACACACACACAAATGATTTTCAGCTTGAAAGACTCATTTTACGAGGCATTCCGGGTGCACACTAACGTCCTTCCCGGCATGTAACGTGACCTCCGAACCCAAATCTCTAATCTCGGGCATTTTTCAAAGTTTTGGCCCTTAAAAAAAAATGGCGTGGCGACTCCGGTCTTTTTCGATAGGTTTTTCAAAGAAACGAAGAATTTCAAAGTTAAACCTATAAACCATTTTTTCGAAAAGGAAAAATTTTGGCGGCGGCACATCATCACAAGAGCAACAAACATTTTGTTCTCTTTGTGGTTGTAAGATTAATTTCCGAAAATAACCTAGTCAGATTTGGTGCTAACTTATAAGAGACAAGTCTCTTTTCATAAGATTCGCAACCCCAAATCATAATGAAAGACAAACTAAGTTTTCTTCCATGCCACATCTTATGTGGGGCCTTAGGAACCGATTTAGTAGGGACTCAATTCAGTGTAACCGCATCATTTCTAATGCATATCCTCAAAAGGAATTAGGAAAGTCAACTTGACACATCATCGAACGAACCATGTCTAACAAGGTTCAATTCCTCCTTTCAGACACACCATTCATAGTGATGTTCCTTGTGAAGTCAATTCTTGAAACAATTTCAAAGTTTTGAGATTATTGTCAAACTCTTGGCTCAAATATTACCACCTCGATCCAATTGAAGTACTTAATAGTTTTACCAAGTTGTTTTGTATTTCATCTTGAAATGTTCAAAACATCTCAAACGATTCACCTTTGGACTTCATCGGATAGACCTAGTCACATCTAGATAAGTCTTTAGTGAAATGTGATGAAATACCGAAGTCTTCCCCTAGCAATGCTACTTAATGGTCCACATACATCTCATGTATAATGACCAATAAGTCACTAGCCCTCCCACTACTCATAGTGTAGGGTGGTTTGGTCAACAATCCCAATAAATAAGATCCACATTCCTCAAATGATTCATGGTCATATGAGTCTAAAAGTCCATGTTAATGGAGTTTAGATATATGTTTCTTATTTATTTGACCAAGCCGGCAATGCCATATGAACATGTTGTTCATATTGTTCGGTTCAGATTTCCCATTCATATTATAGATATCTTCAATATTATTTTGTTTCCCATCCTCAAGGATATGAAGACCATTCAATGACATATGCAATACAATAAGGCATATCATTAAATAAATATAAAACTTCTTACTTTTAATAAGAAAATTATATCCTTCATCATCCATATAAGAAATGGAAATAATACTCCTACCCAAATCCGGAAAGTAGTCATACTTGTTCAAAACAAGTACTACTCCACAAGGTAAAGTGACTTCATAAGTCCCTATGGTCAACGTAGCAACTATTGCTCCATTCCCACGCATAGGTTTAATTCACCTTCTTTGAGTAGCTTTCTATTCTTTGTTCCTTGCACATTTTTCGACAAATGTGGGATCCAATCCGGTATCATATACCCAAGAACAAGAAGTCGAAAGGAAAATATCTATTAGATACTTGAAGCAGTAGCAATCATATTGCCCTTCTTCACCTTTTAGGCCTTCCTAATAAGCCTTGCAACTTTGCTTCCAATGACAATCTTATTGCAATGATAGCAAACTGCATCCTTTTGAGACACTTTGGGTTTAGCCTCTTCGGCTTTGAAAACTTTTGTCCTAGGTTTAGCAACCTTTCCTTTACCTACTTTTCCTTCCCTTTTGAACCCCTTTCTTGTGTTAACCATTAACACACTTGCGGATTGCTCCCTTTTGCATCTCATGCATCAAGAGCCTTCACCACAACATACATCCTTTTGCATAGCTTGCACTTGGAACATTTCCTTTGTGCGTTGTGCTTAGAACAAAAGCAGTTACCATGTGCTCAAGGTTCTTCATAAGAATCTTTAAACATGGTGGCAAGTATAAGAAAATCAATATCATTAGAATCATCAACATGTTTCTAATGTTGCTCCTTAGCTGCCCTTTGCAACATTTGCAGTAGGTTCAACAGGAACGAATTCGTCAAGAACGTATACATTTTTTTTATCCAATCAGAATTATATGTACCGTTCCTTCCAAACTTTGTCCTTCATAAGGACGAATCGCAATTATCATTATGTAATGCTACTTCTACAACAAAATATACAAATTATATGAACACATATCAATACCAACACATTTATCATTTAAGAGCAAATAATGTATTTTACAAATAATCCCACTAAATCATACACCTTCCAATGCAAATAAGCATAATATGCTTTTAATGGGCTAAGATCCAACTTTAATTTAATCTCAAGTATGCTATTGCGCACCGCTCAAGATTAAATTAAATAGGTAGAAAATATCAATCATATCGTATATGACTCTTAGATCTTTTATGAGATTCATTTAAGACATCATATGTCTTAGCATATTTTAATCTCATCTTATGCCTTGGGTCCAAAACCATTTTGATAACCCAATTAAGTTCATCCACTTTAAACGTATAGGAACCACCATTTCCTCATCTTGCTCGCAAACGGAATAGAATCAAAGCACCTTGCTATGGCAAGCCCACCCAAAACTATCCGAGTGGTCTCAAGTGTTTTAATCATGGATTGGCATAAAGAACTTAAAAGTTAAATGAAGGTTCTTTAAAGTAGATTATCAACATATCAATAAAGATAATCATAATGTACACCAGGTAAGTTCCCAAGAAAATAAGTGAGCCACAAGGACTGCTTAAGTACCAAATCTTCCTTCGACAGAACTCTCCTAGTCATGCACAATTATAATACCAATTTGAATGCAACATAATCAATACTTTGTATAATGACTTGTTTCTCATAAACAATCAGACTCGTAAACTGACTTGTTTCTCATAAACAATCAGATTCCTTCAAATTTTGCGTAAACTGACTTGTTTCTCATAAACAATCAGAAAACCAAAATTTAATGTTTCAACTAAACATTTAGGAAATTATGAATTAATGTTTCAACTAAACATCTAATAAAATTCTTAACACGTAAGAACACATAATTCATGCATCGCAACAATTAATAAAATCATATTTTAATTAACTAAGCATGCACAAACAATGAATTAATCTAGCATAGCCCTATAAACTTAATTTCTATAAATTTATAGCATCCAGATTAATACATAAACATATCAGATTGTAAACACATTCACGCATTAAAGGTGATTGTTCAACAAACTGATTATGCCCAGATTGGGCTTGATTGGTCGCACGACTGATAGAAGCCATCAGCCCAACTCTGTCGCGTGACACTGGCATACTATGTCGCGTGACATAGACATACTATGTCGTGTGACACTTAGTTGTCAGATTGCAGATTTACAGAATTCGATCAATTCTAAATCACAGAGCAATTAAATCATGCAAACAACTTTTAACAAATTTAATTCAATATCAATAGAACACGATTTAGGCATATTGTATAAAAAACAATCAATCTATCGCATACATAACATGCAAAAGAACTTATAAACGATTTATATTACTTTTCTAGCATGTTAATTCAAACTTAATGATACGAATGGGGCTCTGATATCACTGTTGGGTTTTATGGGTCCATGCACAGCGGAATAAACATCTAAATAACACAAAATCCAAGTCCTAAGATCCGTTCTATACGATTAAATTGAATTCCTATGAGATAGAATTTACCAACCTTGAATGCTTTCCGTTCTTGAGCTATCGAACGATTATCAATGTGATTTCAAATCACAAACTTCGATCTTCAAAACCTTTGAACCTTTCAGATTGCTTTGGACAATTCGGACTCTAGACCTTGATCGTCATACGAGCGAAGACCCTCTAGTAGTATCCACACGTTAGAATGAACCAAGAACGATTCTTGAGAATTGCTAGATTCTTAAACCTATGGAAGAAATATTGAGAAACCTTTGTTGTGATTTTTCTTGAGAAAATTTGGCTAGCTAATTAGGGTTTACAGACTTAATATTTATACTACATTAGTATAGGTATTTGTTTCCTAATCAAATTAGTAAACTGTCTGTCAAACCGCCTCAGGCATGAAGTGTCGCACGACCATACGAGTCTTCTGGACAAAGAGTGTCGCACGACCATACAAGTCCTCTGGACAAGTTATGTCGCGCTACATCTTATGCCTGATGAGGAATTCTCAATATTCTTCCTTTGGATTAACCAATTCATTCTAATTGTGTGTGACCCAATAGGATTATATTATGTTGGCAATGAGTCCGATCATATCAACTCTCATAAGACATAAGATGACTCTAGGAAGCCATCATGTCTACCCAATTAATATAACGTAAGAGTTCACGTTTTCAATGGTACACTTCCATTTCTCCCTTTGTCTCACGATGTTATATTGAACACAAGTCATGGTCCTCGTCAACTTGTATTTGTTCAATGCTTTCTCGATCTTGAGTATAATTATAATCCAATCTCATTGGGGTGTGGCCACATACTTTCCATCATTATCACTCATCGAGGGGCCCAAGCAAAACATCTCTCTTTCGAGGGACAAATTCCATCTTGACTTATCATCCTTCCCATCATGAATCCGATCATGCCAAAGATAGCCTTTATAAATATCGTGTTAAGATATCGTTAGACTAAAATCAAACATGACTTTCATCATATGTAAGGTCATGATAATCTCAGGTCTAGGGACTAAATGAAGTGACCATATGAGATTTAATTATGACATTTGACCATGACATAAATCTCATATGGGTCAAGTCCAGTCACTTGTTCACTAACAAGTACCCATAATTTCAATGTGCATCTCTATGCATATAATCATCATGTGATTATCCATTGACAATTATACTAATTATTCTCTTAACAATTAGGGACGGAGATTATTACAATAAATATAAAAAATGTATAATAATCTAATAATAAACTTAAACGATAAAGACGATGTAAGTACGCCAATCCAATTCGCAATCCTTCTAGATGCATTTTAATATGATAAAATTGCATTAAGGGGCATTTTGGTAAATTCCCGGTCTATCCCGAGACTTCCGAAAACATTCCATAAGTTTCTCGCGAAGGAAGTACTTTTTAGTACTTTGCTCGTGCCAAAGGACCTACAGGGAATAAATCTGTTTTGGACCTTTTGGGTATTATCCCAGAATGTTCCAGAACCAGATTTGGCGCCAAAAACGGTTGGTGACACCTTGTGTCACGCGACAACTCGAGGCCTTGGAAAGTGGTTACAGAATACCGTGCGACACCATGTGACCATGATCTGCATCTATAAATAAGACCCTCCCCTCTCAGAAATAGATCCTTTTTGAACCTCCCAAAGTCACTAAACCAAAATTCATTCAGAAATGTCCCTCTCTCCTCCTTCCACTCAAACATACACCAATTCCCTTCCAATTCAATCTCTCTCATCCAATTCACCCCTCTCCCTCACCTACATCCACATACCAATTGAAGATCCAAATTCAGAGGTTCCTCCTACACACCAATTCACGTACTGTAGCTGAATTGAAGGCCATTGCACCTGACTTGGTGTAGTGGTGGTGGATCTACAAGGGTAACAATTCCTTCTCTCTCTCTATCATAATTTGTCAATTCCCATAATTCCTACTCTTCCACTTGATAATTAATCTCCATCTGCACTGATTATCAAGTGGCAATCGCCATATCTCTGTTTAAAGTTGTTGTGCTTGAATTGATTGATTGTTCATGATGTAATTTCATTGGATTGGTTGTTTATTGACGAAGGGAGTGTGGATCTCCCCATATCTATATCCCCTTGGTCAATTCATTATGAATCAGTTGGTTTCTGAGTTATTTGGATGTTGTGGTTTGATTTGAATTGGTTTCTGTTGATTCTGGTTGCAATATGTAAGATCTCAGCATATAGACAACATGTGTCACGCGACACATCAGGCTAAGTGTGTCCTGTGTCATGCGACACATTGTGTCCATATGCAGAGATCGCCCTTCAGTTGTAAGTTGTGTCATCTAGTTTGATTATCATTCATTTGAGGTGACTATGCTGCTTTTTGATGTCCAAATCTATTCTGTAATCTTGCTTTGTGTTCTTGGGATTGCTGTAACCTGGATATTGTAATGTTCCCGCAAGGTGATCACTGGTGTCACGCGACACAACCTACCTTCTAGGTCCTGTGTCATGCGACATAAGTGGCCCTTTGCAGAAGGATTGGTTTCAATTGTAATATGTTTTCCTCATTGTAATGGGATGTGGCCTCCCTAGTCAATTGGTCTACAAGTTGTAATAATCTCATTCATATAATAAGATTCATGTTTCACCGCACTTGTTCATTATAATTGTTTGCACATATTTTGATTTATTTGGATGTTTAATCAGAAAGACTCGTCTACGGACGAGGCGTGTTGGGTGAACTCTCGGTTCTTCCCAACACGTAACCTGACCCCCGAACCCATTTCTCTTTCAATGGTTTTTCAAAGTGTACCTTTAAACATGTCGTGGCGACTCCTAACATTTTTCCATTGAAAAAACCAATTTCGTGGCGAGCGCACATTCAGTGGCGACTCCGCTGGGGACTACACTTTTTGAAAAGCTTATTTTTCAAAATTAAGAGGGTCATGCTTTCGTTCACTTAGACATCTAATGTATTCATTTCATGTGCATCATTGATTATTTTTTATTTATTTATTTATTTATTTATTTTTATATTTTATATTTATTTATTTTTATTTTATTTATTTGTTTTTCCAACAACCTTTTCACACGATGACATATGATGATTCATGTTAGCCGACCCCAAATTATTTTGGGAATAAGGCTTTGTTGTTGTTGTTGTTGTGCCTTTTGTGTGCTCCTTGTGGCTATTTTGTTGTGCTCTGTTGTGTTGGTTTGTTCCTTGCCGAGGAGAGGCAGGGGCTAGTTTCATTTTGCAGGGTTCTGGTTCAGTGACTATCCTGGTCCTGCGACAGCTTTGTCCCCTGCTGTCCTGTGCCACGCGACAGGAATGGTCATTGAACAGCTTCAGAGGCTGGTTTGAGGGCAGTCCCTTGAATCAAAATAGCTCAGTTGATTGTTGTACCTTTTTTGTTCTCTGTAAGAGTGTGTGTGTTTTCTCTTTGTTTTCCTTTTTTTCAAAGAAAAAATATAAAAAAAAGGGGGTTTTGATTTTTTTTAAAATAAAAGAACATAGTCATCCGCACACTACACCACATAGACTTAGAACCCTCGGGTGCGATTGATGGAATCGCGGACAGTGATAATATTCGCCTACGCTTGAGCGCCTAATGTCAAACCCATCCCCCTAGCGCGTTATAGGTGGCGCCACACTTAAACCTTACCCACGGTTGGTTTTTGATACAACGTTTTTAAATCACGCCAAAATGAATTATTTTGAAACTTACAATAGGTCCTTATACCTTCCCCAAAACCTCGTACCTTGTGGGCATGTTGCCAATGCAACATGGTTTCACGCGGGGACATGTCACTCCCATGGCATGTTCTAACGAGAGATCATGCTGCATTGTCAACGTGCACCGACGAGAGGTCATGCCGGATTTTTATTTGAAATTCTTCAAGAATACCCGTTATGCTGCCCAAATTTCCCCAGAAATTTGGACAACCTCTCTGTTCCATACGGTGTTAGGTTTTGTTTAGGTATCATCACCTATTATAATTCCAATGCAAAACATTTAATGTGATTTAAACGTTGCGTCCTTAAGTCTCCCCAAGGTGTAGTTTGCGTGAATAAAGGCTTCTCCTTTCCCAACCGTACTTAGGATTTAAGAAACTGATTTATACTTGAAGATAAATAAATTGTTTGCGCGAGTTTGTCCCTCGTTTCTTTTCCCTCTCCCGTACTTCCCCAAGATCTTCTCCCTTCACTACCTTATAAACCCGTATTTACCCCTTCAGCTACGGCGAGTTGGATTCGCTCTTCTGTTCCGGGAGCTCGTCTGGTCCGTGTTGTTGAAGAAGTTCAAACAGTTTCTGGGATTTCAGTTAGTTCAAGATCAGATATGGCCGGAAATGGTGATGTGTTTCCTGCTCAGTCTGCTGGAGGTTCAGTTTCGATGGGTCAACCGGGTTTGAATGACATGTCTGCAGAAGAGTTGAGGTTAACTTTTGAAGCTGCTTTGGCCAGGGAACGTGAGGCCCGCTTGTTGGCTCAGAGCACTAAGGCTAGAGAGGAGGAAGCCCACGCCCGCTTTGTCGAGGCCATGAGAGCCAGGGGGATCACCGTGCTCCGCCGAGAGGATGGTTCTTACGAAGAAATCACCGAAGAGGGTAACCACAGGATCGGATCTAGCTCTCCTATTCAACCTGCTCATCACTCTGCACCTGCTCAATTCAACTACCATGCTATGCCTCCTCCCGTAAGTTATGCTCCTCGCCCGGATCGGATGCCATCTCCGGAAATAGCCATGAATACCCAAGGAAGGGTTCCTCTCCCAGTCTCTCAGACTCATAGTCAAGTTGCTCAGCAAGGTTTCAACAAAAGAAGTGGTCAACCATCAAACTTCTTTGATCTCACTTCCTCACCAGCTCCCAATGCTCCAGCACCGCAAGCTCAGTATGGATCCCAGTTTCAAGGAAGCTACTCCCAACCCGAGTTCAGCGTATATCCGGACATTTATCAGTATGTTCAGCCCAATCAGCAGCAATGCAACCAGTACCGTCTGTCAAGAAACCAGATTTGTCAGGACAGTATTTCGCAGTATCCTCAGTCCCAGTTCCAGAGCAACTTCCCTCAGCTCGCAGTGTGTTCTCCTCTCACCCATCATCTGTATGGTTCCACCCGTATTCAGCTCCATGTATTAGTACCGGATTTCCTGCCCATGGTCATTTTGGAGGTCAATCAGTGCAGTTTGGTCCCCAGAATCCCAGTGTTCAGTTTAATGGATATGACATGTACGGAAACAGGGTTCCCAGCTCAGTTAGTCTAATGGATAGTAACATCAGCATCCCCAGTACTTTTGGCCTTCCCTCGGCTACCTTACCCATCAGATCTGCTTCAGAATTTCCTGTACCATCTTTAACTGTGGCTCCTGCTATTCCCCAGATTCTGGGTTTGGCTCCGGAAGTGACAGCTTTATTGAAGCAGATGCAACAGCAAATCGATAGGTTGACTGTGGGTTCCAGTGGCCTCAAGGTGGTTAACCCAGCTCAAGTGACACCTCTTCCTCATAAGTTCAAGATGCCAAAGATGGACTTTGATGGTACGGCCTACCCAAAGACTCATGTGTATACCTACGTCATGACAATGGGGGCGATGGGCTGCACCCCCGAGTTTATGGCTTCCCATTTTCATCTAACTTTGAAAGGTCCGGCGCTCACTTAGTTTTTGGCTTTGAAGCAAGAATGGTGCTCCACCTGGAGCCAGATTATCGAGACTTTCTTGGAGAAGTATAGAGGAAACCTAGAGTGGCGCACTACCCGAGATGATCTAGTAGGCACCATTCAGAAAAATGATGAGTCGATCACAGAATTCTATAAGAGGTGGAATGCCAAGCTTAACGAGCTATCAGAGCCGATCCCCCTTCAGGATCAGAAAGATATTTTTCTGTCATGTGTGAAACCGGTGTTAAGGGAGGCCATTGGAAAGGGCTGGTATCTTGATTTACGAGAAATGGTCGGAATGGGCGCTCGCAGCGAGAATAGGCTTTTTAACCAAACCCCAGTTGTGAATGCTAGCGGTAGCAGCGGAAGTGGAGGATTTCGATATCGGGGCACCCAACCCAGTTTCTACCATGGCACCAAAAGGAAGAGAAGTGGTTAAAGACAACAGCGTCAATAATTTGCAAGGAGGTAACAATGTGCATAGTGGTGGAAGATTCCAGCCAAAGCAGCAACGAAAATTTGACGACTTGTGTATGACTACGGAAGAAGTTTACAATGGATTGCTCAGAACCGGGATGATCAGGCCGCTGGAGAACTATAGTCCCGCTAACCCTAATCCCAATCTTGACACAAGCAAATATTGCCGGTTCCATCAATACCCGGGACACACCACCAATACTCGCTTCACACTCAAGAAGATTATCCAAGGCCTTGTGGATGAAAAGAAGATTGAAAAGTCCCCTCGTCCTAACGTCGTCAACAATCCTCTGCCCAGCAACAATGTGAACCTCATTGACTTTGGTCAAGATTATTTTGTGAATGTAATAGAGTTTGGAGAGTCTGTAAATGGAAAAGTTAGTGGTGATTGTAATAAACTCATGACTGATGTAAATACTTGTTCCAATGAAATGAAAGACAACTTTTGCTACGTCTTGTATCTTGATGATTTGTATGATTTGAATAATGCTGTTGAGTACGACGAGTATGAAGAGCGTTTGGTCATTAACGCTATATCCTCTATGGCTCCTAGAGAATCCTCAATCTCTTTGGAGGAGCTCAGGATAGCAGCTAACTTGGAGGCGCCATTGTCCGTGAATGAGATAAGATAGGCATCGTGGCCATACAGCACTCGCCCTGCTCCGCTTACACTAGCCGAACTCAAAGAGGCCAGTAAAAACTTTGTGGTTGAGAATGATCAAGAGGTTAATTTATTGACTCGGTCGGGAAGAATGTTGGGAATGGATAATGCTGATCCATCCGGGAAAGGCAAAGGAGTTGCGGTTCCGGATCCCCAGGCCTCTCGAGATCCCTACAGATCATCAGGAAGTGAAGAAATCCGTGAAGACCCGATTTTGACGCAGTTGAAGTGAACCCAGGCTGATATCTCTTTATGGTCTCTGCTTACATCCTCCTACCCCCACAAACTAAAGTTGGAAGAGTCTCTGTCCAAAAACAAGGTGTCCGTCAATGCCACTCCCGATGAGGCCTGCCAATTGATCGGAACAGCCTAGTATGGGAACATTATCACTTTTACAGACCTGGACTTACCTGCTTACGGTTCAAAGCATAATGAGTCTCTACACATCACTGTGCCCTTGGAGGGGCGTCGAATTCCCCATGTGTTGGTAGATAATGGATCGGCCATGAACGTGCTTCCTGCCAAGATGATGAGAATGCTAGACATTGACGCACAGAGCCTTAAGTCGTCCAACCAGACCATAAAAGCCTACGATTCGACATCCAGAGCAGTGTTGGGGATAGTCTCTTTGAATCTGTTATTTGGGAGTAAGGAGATGGCGGTAGAGTTTCAAGTTATCGACATTTCTGTCACGTTCTCGACGTTATTGGGTAGACCGTGGATACATGAAATAGGAGCGGTAGCCTCCACCCTCCACCAATGCTTGAAGTTTGTGCAAGATGGAGTTTTGAAAACCATTTATGGGGATAGCGTCACTATTGGGGAGACCAGCGCCAATACCATGCCAGTGATGGAAATCAAACTTGACAAAGAGAGCCTGATGCTCAGTGGTTTTACGATCGAAAAGCCTAAAGGGCAGGTCTGAACCATCGATTTAACAACTTCCTCAGACAAGATTCCCCCGATACTAAAAATGATGAGAGGCATGAGCTACATTCCTGGCCTGGGGCTAGGAAAACGTCAACAGGGACCATGTAAGCTTGTAATGTCGGAACCCAAGAGAAACAGGCGAGGCCTGGGATATGTTGTGAATGGAGAGGACAAAGCGTATGATAAAGCCGAAGCGCTCAAAGAAAGGATGACCTTAGCTGCCGACAAGAGATACAAAAGGCCTGACATGCGCCCTTATAGCTGGTCTCTAACCAAGCACTTTGTCAAGGAGGATGGGGAAATGTTTGTTTGCCCAGAGCCGAAGCTGAGTCAAGCAGAGGAGAGGATGAGAACAATTCGAAGGTTTGCCACCAGTCAGAACCCATTAAAGGAAATGCTCGTCAGTATGCCCAGAAGGCCAGGTGTTACTGCCACATATGAGAATAGCTACCATTTTTGGGGGCCCGATTATGTCAACCAATTTGAGAAGCTTGCTCTCGATGAGCCCATCATACACAGGATCCGCGCTGCAGACCCTGTAGACACAGATGGCAATTTGGCTAATCTGTTCGAAGATCAGGGGCTATCAGAGCCTAAGAATGATATGTTCACAGAGGAGATACCGGTAGAAGGGTTTATTGTTGCTAGAGCTCCTTGGGATTTGATCGACTTTTCTTCAGATGATGAGGTGGTGGCTATGTTGGAATTTGAGAAGGGGTCAGTTGTGAATCCGAGCATTCTGGAGACAGTTGCAGAGAGGCCGTTGCAGAATTGGACTTCATTTCAAGGACCGGTCGTTGACAGAGAGACTATGATCAAGAAACTTGGGCTCAAGCCTCATCCCAGTCCCTCTGCGTCTAAGTTTGTCCCTCGTGTCTTGAGTCGTTCCCCTGAATCCCTTGTAATTGAGTTCGATTCCTCTGATCGGTCTGACGTCCTCACGACGGAAGACCGGCGTCGTGTTGTAGACACTGTTTTCCCATTCGCTCTGAATAAAATGGTCGATCTTTCCGAGTATCCCGTGATTGCAAATCTAACAATTGAATGCTTAACCAAAAATAATCATCAAGATTTAAAAATAATTAAGCCAGAATCAATTGAAGACAATGCAGACTTAATAGATGAACAAATTTTAGAAAATAATTCAAAGCAGGTTTGCGAACAAAAGGAAAGCCGGGCCCAAGCTTCCGATGAGGTATTGACAACGGTGAATCTAGGAACAGCTGAGGAACCCAAAGAAACGCAAATCGGTAGCTTCTTCTCCGGAGTTGAACGGGATACCCTGATTGAGCTACTCAAAGAGTTTGTAGTCGTCTTTGCCTGGTCTTACAAAGACATGCCTGGGTTGGATACATCTATTGTAGAGCATCGGATACCCCTAGATCTAGAGATCAAGCCAATCAAGCAGAAACTGCGGCGGATCAAGCCCGAGTGGTCCTTCTATGTCAAGGAAGAGATTGAGAAACTCCTACGGGTAGGCTTTATCAAGGTAATTGAATATCCGACTTGGTTGGCAAACATCGTAACGGTCACAAAATCAAATAGAAAGGTATGGGTTTGTGTAGAATTCCGAGACCTCAACAAGGCTAGCCCAAAAGATGACTTCCCCCTGCCGAACATTGACATGCTTGTAGATGCGACAGCGAACTATGAAGTTAAGTCCTTTGTCAATGGCTTTGCGGGCTACAATCATATTAAAATGGCCGAGGAAGATCAAGACAAGACATCATTTACCACTCCTTGGGGCACTTATTGCTACACAGTGATGTCGTTTGGGCTGAAGAATGCAGGGGCTACCTACCAAAGGGCCGTCACTACCCTGTTCCACGACATGATCCATAAGGAGATTGAAGTGTACGTCGATGATATGATTATTCATTCAAAAGGGCCAGATGGACAGCATTTCACCGACCTAAGGAAGTTCTTCAACAGACTTCGGGAACAATCCATGAGATTAAATCCAGCCAAGTGCACCTTTGGGGTTATCCGCGGCAAGGTCTTGGGATATATGGTTATAGAGCGCGGCATTGAGGTAGATCCCAGAAAAGTCGAGGCAATTGTTGAGATGAAGCTGCCCAGAACTGTCTCTGAGGTAAAGGGTTTCATGGGTCATCTACAGTACATCAGCCGATTCGTCAACCAGCTAACTTCCATGTGTGAGCCAATCTTTAAGTTGCTGAAAAAGAATCAGGAGGTAATTTGGAACGAAGAATGCCAGCTAGCTTTTGAGAGAATCAAAGCTTATCTCGTTAATCCTCCCATTCTTTGTCCCCCTCACAGAAGCAAACCTCTACTTCTATACTTGACGGTCACAGATACAGCTATTGGGGCCATGCTGGCGCAAGAGAAGAAGGACTCCAAGGTCGAGAATGCCATCTATTTTGTCAGCTGCAAATTCCAAGGTAGTGAGTTGAATTACTCCGCCCTAGAGAAGACATGTGCAGCTCTGGTTTGGGTGGTCGGAAAACTAAAGCACTATATGCTATCCCACACAGTACATCTGGTTTCCAAAATGGACCTGAATACGTACCTGTTTCAGGGTGACAGAGGCAGCATTTCCACCAGATTGGCAAAATGGACCTTCTTCCTAGCTGAGTTTGATATTAAATATGTGATCCGGAAAGCAATCAAAGGACAGGCTTTGGCAGATCAGCTGGCTGACTCCCCCAGCACAGAAACCCGAGGACCAGATTTCCAGTTTCCAGATGAGGGGATCTTTGTTGTAGACAATGGTAACCGGTGGCAGCTATTCTTTGACGGAGCAGCAAACAAAAGAGGTAACGGTATCGGGATGGTACTAGTAGACCCGAATGATATGCATACCCCCATAGCTATCAAGCTAAACTTCTCAGTTACCAACAATGCAACCGAATATGAAGCTTGCATAGCCGGTCTTGAAGCTGCCCTTGAGCGTAACGTGGATGAGTTGGAAGTGTTTAGTGACTCCCAGCTGATAATTAATCAAGCCGCCAACAGATGGAAAACTACAGACCCGTGTCTCCAGAAGTATCATGCTTACATTGCAGAGCTCGTCAGCCAGTTCAAGGAAGTGTCATTCCAGTTCCTGCCGTGAGATAAGAACAGATTTGCCGATGCACTAGCTACTCTAGCCTCTTTGGTAGAAATACCAGAGGAAAAGTCAATCAAGCCGTTCAGGGTCGGAAGGCGAGAAAATCCTGCATATTGTTGTGAAATAGAGATTGAAACTGTCGATGAGCCGTGGTATAACCAGATCTTCCATTATCTTAAGCATGGTGAAGCATCCTTCCCCGTTGATAAAGAAGGAGACCTAAAAGGTGTTCATGCCAGAGTTTGCAAGCTTTGAAAAGGCTATCAGCGCAGTATGTCATACTTGGCAATGAGTTATGGAAGAAAAGGGAAGGTTGCCCTCTCCTACTCTGTATCAACAAAGAAAAAGCTCAGAGAGTAATGGAAGATGTTCACAATGGCGCCTGCGGACCTCACATGAATGCTCGATCCCTTATGCATAGCATTATCAGGCTGGGTTACTTCTGGATCACCATGGAGACTGATTGTATCCAGTTTGTCCGGACTTGTGATAAGTGCTAGCGGTTCTCCAACATAAACCACATCCCTCCTCATGATCTATATTGTATGACAACTCCTTGGCCCTTTGCAACCTGGGGAATCGATGTCATCGGGAAGATAACTCCATCAGAGAGCAATGGACATTCGTTTGTTTTGGTCGCGGTCGATTACTTCACAAAGTGGGTGGAAGCCGCGTCCTATAAAGTGCTCACAGCTAAGAAGGTAGTTCGCTTCATAAAGGAACAAATATTTTGCCGCTACGGAGTCCCGAATGAGATCATCTCTGACAATGGGTCCCACTTCGAAGGAGAAACCGATCGGCTGCTCATTGAATACAGGGTCAAGCATCATAAATCATCACCATACAGACCACAGACGAACGGTGCTGTTGAGGCTGCCAATAACAATCTTGAGAGAATCATAAAGAAGATGGCCGAGTGAGGAATGGATTGGCCGGAGAAATTGCATCTAGCATTGTGGGGCTACCGCACTTCAATTCGGACTGCTACCGGTGCAACTCCATATGCCTTGACGTACGGAATGGAGGCTGTCATGCCCATCGAGCTAGAGATTCCATCCCTCAGGGTATTGCTGGAGAACGAAGTCAATGAGATTGAATGGATCCAAAGTAGATACAATGAGTTGGCACTGCTGGACGAACGCAGATTAAAAGCCATGGAGCACAACCGGGCATATCAGAAGAGAATGGCCCGTGCCTTCGACAAAAGAGTGAAGCCCAGGGACATCAAGGTTGGTGATGTGGTCCTCAAGATGAAGCCCGTAAATTAGAGCAGTGCATTGGGCAAATGGGCACCTGTCTGGGTCAGACCCTTTCTAGTGAA
Source organism: Adenophora triphylla var. japonica (assembly GCA_022495995.1). Taxonomy (NCBI): domain Eukaryota; kingdom Viridiplantae; phylum Streptophyta; class Magnoliopsida; order Asterales; family Campanulaceae; genus Adenophora; species Adenophora triphylla. The sequence continues at coordinate 16,286 of JAFEMH010000438.1, forward strand.
GAGGATATTCTCCGGAGGAGTGATGCAGCTAACAGATTTGGATGGCAACCCGTTCTTGCACCCCGTTAACGGCGACAAGTTGCGGCGGTATTATGTTTGATCGAGTCTTTTCCCCCTCTGTATAAAAATAAAAAATAAAAAAAAGAAAAGAAATGAAAATAAAGGCGCAATAAAATTGTCCCAGATAAGACTGAAAACCTCTCAAAAGGCAGTCCATGCCAAAATAAGGGACGCGCCCTGTGCTAGAAGAATATACTCAACTAGACTGAAAACCCTAAAAAGGGCGGTCTAGGTAAAAAATAGGGTTGCACCATGTCCCCCTTCCATCTTCCCTTTCTTAAACACAAAGTCAATTGAGTCAAACTACGGAGACCTGAGCCCCTTAGTTCTCTTTACGAAAGGGGAACGTAGGCAGCCACTCGTGGTTCGGTCTAAAATGCTGCAAAATCTCAAAAATTGCCGAAATGTGTTTTAATTACAGTTCCAAGGCTTTTCAAAGGTTCATTTTAAGTTAATATTCTTTTTGATGAGTTCAAGCATGGCCTGCTTTTGATTCAATAAACTTGCTGCGAATAAAAGGCAATAAATTTTCAACATCTATTTCGTCTACATTAAAGTAATCAAGGGATACTCATGTTCCATACAATAAATCTCTCCCTCAAAATTACAAATAAAATGTTTCCTATCTCTCAGATAAGGTGTCTAAGAGCTCGTTCCCGCTCCCGAACTTGCGTCTCTGTTCTTCCTTTTCCTTGGTCCCCGGGAGGTCCTTGGCCTAGAAATGTCAAACAAGTCGGTTTGAGCCCATCCTAGTTCGGGTATAATGCGCGTCGGTGGATCGATCAGACCAGTCTCCCTCAAAGCGTCCCTAGCAATCCTCTCTTGTCTCAAGGCCTCTCTGCGAGCTATCACTTCTGGGTCATCTCTCCTAGCAGCTCTCCGGATCTCTTGCTTCCGATAGTCCTCAGCAACATCGCCGGTAACATCATCTGGGTTCCCCCGGGCCTCTGTATCTCTGAAAGACCGGCTGGTCGGGTAGTTTGCTCCCAAGTATTCCCGACGGCGAGCCTCTATCGTTAACTGCACAGGACCCTGCTGCTCCTCATACCAGATCAAATACTCCGTGGTCAAGAATGTCATCCCTCTGGACTGTTGAAGAAGTGTTCGTGTGGGAAAGAAACCCTCCAGAAAGGATCTGCTGAAAAACTGCACAGTCTGGGGCTCGGTCATGTCGATCGGAACAGCATCAACCATCAGCCTCTCTCTCAAATCCCGGACAATCTGTTGTGGGTACCCATATTGCCTGCTCACCAATGATGGGATACAAAAGGAAGATACATGCAACCCTGGCAGTCTGACAACCACTGACCCATCCTGAAGATCTCTCATGGTCTGTAGCCCCCACGCCGGTATCCATAAGTTCAGATCAGTAGTCCCGTATCGCGTCAATCTCATCTGCCAGCTATCTTCAGCCACATCCCTCAGCAACCTGCGTTGTCTTGTCACCCAAGGCATCACTGTCTGGCCCGCTGGTAATGGGTCAATCAAGCGCAACCTCTCAGAAAGCCACAAGGATAGCAAACTGGAGCTGCCTGCACCCATGAAAGCAGATCCTCCTGCCAGCCTATCAAGGCCGTGATAGGTCTCAGCCAGCAGCAGCGGTACAATATCCATCTCCCCTTGTCCAGACTGAATTTGACGAAGGTCCACACCTCGGTCACCCCTGAGTTGTCTGACAACCTCCAGCAACGTACCCGGGCAGACCCCGACATATCCACAGAAATAGTAAGCCGACAGGGTAAGCAATACATATATGTCCAGAGATGTAGAAAGGTCGAACAACTTCGGACTGGAAAAGCGCAACCGAGCCATCCGGGTCAAGTCTACGAATCCATCATCCAAAATCATAGATGCCACCTGATCTACTGGCAAGCACAGGAAAGCTGACAATTGCTCCGTGATTGACCGTCCGTCTCGGGGAAATGCTACAGTCTTTGCCTCGCCCAGGCCTGTCAATGCTCTGAAATCCTCCATGGTTGGCGTCAGATCATTATATGACAAAGTAAACACGTGCCTTTCCAAATCCCAGAAACACAAAGCTGACCAAAGTAAATCCCAATCAACTCCAGTTCTTCAAAGGCCAGAGGCACGGCATGCCATATCGCTTGTCAATGATTTTCCCATGATGCTTTTGGTGAAATTACGAAACTTCAACAAAGTCTTGGCAAAATTGATGCTCCCGAGAAGCTATTTCTCTGTTATAGTGCTCCATGGTGATTGAAAGTTCCAACCTTGGCCACATAAATTGCTTGTCTGTCAAGCTGGAGCTGCTGGGTTCCTCCTACTGAAAGGGCAGTGGCCACAAATGAGTCCTGAGTTGATTTTAAAAGGGACCTGTTACGAGCTTTATCCAGTCGCGCGACACAACTTGCCCAGCAGACATGGAATGTCGGGTGACACATCTTGTCCTCATCAGACATCATCAAAGTTCTTGCAAATCTACCCCCCAGGGCACTATCCAACACGCCGTCGCTGCAATATACCTCACACATTCACATGTAAATGCACGGGAGAGGGTCCCCCCACCATATGTATCACCATACACACTCACCCGATACAGCTCCACTGCCCCATGTACAAGCCCGGCAAAGCCGACCCCTCAATACAATGATCACATTTCTTTCATTCAAACATCATCCCGTTCTTGGAGTGGATAGACTCGTGCAAACAAGCTAACATAGTTTAATCTTTGCTAACAAGAGTAGCATAGTCAGATATAGTGCTTATTTTGTTGTTTTCCCCCGCAGGTACAATGACCAACTGAGCATTACCAAATCTCAAGGACTGCCCCTCGTAGCAAAAACCGAGACAAAGAATCCAAAATCTATCGGTTTCCCCAACAATGTACATCAAGATCATTGGTCCCGCCGCCAAAGCATCAGCAAAAATCTGTTCTCTAGCAAGCAAAATCCACGTCCTATCAAGCAAAGCTAATGACTCCAAAGTCAACCGATCGTCACCAAAGACCGTCCCTCATCCAGCAGCCACAATCGTCAGCAGCAGTAGCATTAGTCCCTCCGGTAGCTACAACCTTCCACAGTCATCAGCCGTAGCATCAGTCCCTCCGGCAGCTACAGGTAAGCACAGCACAGGTATGAAAACCATATCTTGTCCAAGTTGTCAAATCATCATGTCTAGTATTCTCGAAAAATCATTTTCTTCAGGTCATCTCACACAACCGGGTTCAGACTTATATGTAATGTCATTATTCATTTATATATGAGATTACTACTTTGATTATTATATATGTTTGCATGTTTATTTTAATAATCGTGTCCCTAGTACTTAAGAAGCACTAGTATGAAGTCTAATGGATAATCATGTGATGATTATATGCATGGAGATGCACATTAGATTCATGGGTACTTGTTGGAGAACAAGGTACTAAACTTGACCCATTATGAGATTTATGTCATGGTCGAATGTCATAATTAAATCTCATATAGTTATATCATTGATATCCTTTGACCTGAGATTATCATCGTCTTTCACTCGATGAATATTATGTTTGATATAGTTTAACGTTGTCTTTAACCGGATAACAATAAGGGATATTATTGGCATGATATGATTCTTGTTGGGAAGAATGATAAGTCAAGATGGAAATTTGTCCCTCGTAAAGAGAGATGTTTGCTAGGCCACTCGTAAGTAAGATTGATGTAGTGCATGGCCATGCCCGAATGAATTAATGTGATTAATATCATTCGATTAATCAATTTACTTAGTAACGAGAAAGCATTGAACAATATGAGTTGACGTGGACCATGACTCATGTTCAATATAACATCGTGTGACAAAGGGATTGTGATATGTTCTATGTAGGAAAATCGAACTTGATATTATATTATTTGGGTAGGCATGATGGCTTGCTAGAGTCCGCTCATGTCTTATGAGGATCGATGTGATCGAACTCATTGCCAACATAATATAGTCCTATGGGGTCACACGCATCGAACGAATTATCAAAAATGAAGAATATGGGAATTCTGTACTCAGGGGACGACTCGTCCCCAGGCCTGAACTAACTATTCCCTTGGCCTGGGACGAGTGAATTAGAGGGAGTGTCCTGAGGGACGACTCGTGCCCATGGGGATGAGTCGTGCCCATGGGGACGAGTCGTGCCCACAGGGACGACTCGTGCCCTGGGCCAGAACCAACTATTCCCCTTAAGGGGGATGCCAGAATCAGAAGCTGGGTGCAAGGGGACGACTCGTGCCCTGGGGGACGAGTCATCCCGTCGGCGCTGGACTGACACGAAATTGACTTAAATTAGGGTTTTCACAAAGGGAAAATATTTATAACGTATAAATACAAACTCTAGGTTGCCCTAGCAGTCACTCTCATGGTTTTGGGTTTAGAGAAACACAAAAGAGAGATTTCAATTGAGAATTGAGAATCAAAAATACAATCCAATTCCATTATTCTTCATCGATTGAAAAGAGTTTCAATCAAAGGATCTAGCAATCCACCTAGAATTGTTCTAGGGTTCGTTCAACGCGTGGATACACATAGAGGATCTTCGCCAATTGTAAGTACCCAAATCTGGATCGTCCAAATCCGTCAGAAAGTTAACCGAAATCCGTTAACTGGCCCGCTCCAGGTTAACCGGAACTCGTTAAACTCCCCGTTGCTGTGCCAACGAGACGTCCCGGGACTGCCCCGTGCATCCCGACGTCGAACCATACTTAACACGTGTCATCTCACGTAAAAGTATGGCTTTCCCTGAAAAACGCATTTTTCGGCACTTTCCGGGGGCGTTTCGGACATTTTCCGGACTGTTATTTTAAAAAACGGACAAAACCGGGACCGAGGGACAAAATCCCACATGGCTGGTGACTCAGAGGGGCACGTGGCAGCCATGCCACCTCCCTCTAGTCACCCTTCAATCAAATTCAAAGGGAAAAGACCAAAATACCCCTGATTTGCAAGCCAAGTCCGACCGGACTCCCTGTGCACTTTTCCTGAAATTGCCAGCAAGTCCCCCAAATTTCCAAATACCCAAAAACCCCCTGGATTCAGTCCAAGTCCGTCCGGACTCCTACTGCAATTTTCACCTATAAATAGAAGTTGCTGTCAAAGCTTTTCATAACGACAAATTACTCCCAAATTTTTACCACAGCCACGGCACAAGCCATTTTCACCCTTCCCGAGCTCCCGTTTGCCTCGATTCGCGTGAAACCTTCGTATTTCGATCAAATACGCACCCTACTACTTCGAAACAACCTTTCGAATCACTTTCCATGTCCCGTACACACCTCCCGAGCTAAAGGAGTCGACCCTAGCCATAGGTATAACTCCCTCTCTCTAAATCTTTCGTTCCGTCTCGGTTTACGCGCCAGTAGCTATAACTGTTTCGAACATCGTTATCGAAATGTAGATGCCTCCGTCTAACGGGGTCCGATACGTTTTAGCCCCTCGATCCTCTTCTCTTTCCGTAAGAGAAGTAATCACGGGTTAAAACGGCGTTCCGACCCTGTTCCGTTTACTTTTATTGTCATTTACCAATTCCGGATCGATCGATCCGTTGATCGTCATTTAATTTCTGTCATTTACAAATCCGAGCCGTTTGGCCTCGTTGATCGTCATTTACAATTCCGAGCCGATTGGCCTCGTCGATCGTCATTTACGATTCCGGATCGTTTGATTCCGTTGACACTGCTTTAAATACTGTCATTTACAAGTCCGACCCGTTTGGATCGTGCTAGTATTTACTTTTCAAAGTCCGAGTCGCAACCCGATTCGTTGATCGCATATCATTTAATACGTATTTTTCCCGTAAAAATCGTTAACAATGTAATGCCCGGTTCAAAACCGGAGTTCGTCCGTCGAACTCTCTTTCAAAACGCGCGAAATGACGTTCGGCCTCCGAATGCTCATCTTCAAACTAAAAGCCGCCATTTGACACTTAAAATCATTTAATACGTATTTTTCTCGTAAAAATCGTTAACAATGACTCGCACGGCTCAAAATCGACGTTTGCCACGCAAACGCTCATTTCAACTTAAAATCGACGTTTGCCACGCAAACGCTCATTTCAAACTCAAAACCGACGTTTGTCATTCAAACGCTCGTCTTTTCAAAAGTCACCTAATCAACGTTTGTCTTTCAAACCAAGATTAAGCTTGTCATTCAAGCCCCCATTTCAAAACACATACACACACACACACGATTTCGAGAAAGGTAGAAAGACTCGTCATGCGAGGCGTTTCGGGCGATCTCGTAATACTCTACCCGAAACGTAACTTGACCTCCGAACCTAACAATCTCTGGTACAAAAAGCTTTTTACTCATTTTTGCTGCCAATAAAAATGATCCCCGTTTTCAAAAGCCTTTTCCTAATTTTTTGCTACCAATAAAAACGACACCTTTTCACAATAGCCGTTTCTCAACGTTTGGGCTCAAAATACAAAAACCGCGTGGCGACTCCTCATTTTTGCTTCCCATGAAGCGAGGTCTCAGACACCAACCCCCCGCAAAAGACAACCGCGTTTCGCGCCACCCCGCGCGAAATCCCGGGTAATTTCAGTTGGCGACTCCGCTGGGGAAAAGATACTTTTTTCAAAACTGCCGATGTTTTCTAAAAAGCCTTCCGTGGGTCAAACTTTCGTTTACCCTTCCTCGTTTTCGTGTGTGTGTGTTCCTTTAAACCTCGAACGGTTTTTGTTTCGAAAGGCATTACATTGACATTTTCCAAAATCATACCATGTTTGTGCATTCCCATTCATGCTTGATTTTCATTGCTGTCTTTTGAACTGTGCATCATAAAATTCTTTAAGACACATTCTGAAAAAAAAATCTCTGTTTTTACTCAGAAAAAGAATTTTAGTGACCGCACACTACGCGCACTTGCTGCCTCGGAACACCGCACTTCACGTGCACTTGCTGCCTCGGTGCACTGCACACTACAACCCCTAACCCGGGATGGCCTTATCAGTTGCACTCCGATTGGTCTGCCAGACACCTTTCAGGGGCGCACGGGGTCGTCCCAAACATCCCATCCTAGCCCGTGTAAGCCATGCACTCTTTGTGTCACACTTTGTCCAAGACCCCGGTTGGTTTTTGGCTTAGCTTGTGTCATAAAGCCTAAGTGTATGTTTTTCACGCCGGGCCCCGCTCCGAGTCAAGCTCGAAAGTTTGAGACCGAAGGTCGTTCCCGACCCGAAGTCTTGAGCTTTTCAGCCTTGACTTTGACGCGGAGCACTGCCGAAAAATATACCCGAAGGTTCAATGTGACGCCATGTCACCAAACCTCGCCGTATGTATCGTGCCAGCCACAACCTTGCCAACGCTAAAAAGCTAAGGTCTCTCGCACAAGCGAGTCAGGAGAGGTCATGCCCGAATTTTGGCACGATCCCCGCCTTAACTTAAGGAACACATTTATCATCTAATAGCAAATAATGTATTTTACAAATACTCCCACTAAATCATACACCTTCCAATGCAAATAAGCATAATATGCATTTAATGGGCTAAGATCCAACTTTAATTTAATCTCAAGTACGCTATGGCACACCGCTCAAGATCAAACTAATTAGGTAGAAAACATCAATCATATCGTATATGACTCTTAGGACTAAGATCCAACTTTAATTTAATCTCAAGTACGCTATGGCGCACCGCTCAAGATTAAACTAATTAGGTAGAAAACATAAATCATATCGTATATGACTCTTAGGATCTTTTATGAGATTTATTTAAGATATCATATGTCTAAGCATATTTTAATCTCATCTTATGCCTTGGGTCCAAAACCATTTTGATAACCCAATTAAGTTCATCCACTTTAAACGTATAGGAACCACCATTTCCTCATCTTGCTCGCAAACAGAATAGAATCAAAGCACCTTGCTATGGCAAGCCCACCCAAAACTATCCGAGTGGTCTCAAGTGTTTTAATCATGGATTGGCATAAAGAACTTAAAAGTTAAATGAAGGTTATTTAAAGTAGATTATAAGCATATCAACAAAAATAATCATAACTGTGCACCAGGTAAGTTCCCAAGAAAATAGGTGAGCCACAAGGATTGCTTAAGTACCAAATTTTCTTTCGACAGAACTCTCCTAGTCATGCACAATTATAATATCAGTTTGAATGCAACATAATCAATACTTTGTATACTGATTTGTTTCTCTTAAACAATCAGACTCATAAACTGATTTGTTTCTCATAAACAATCAGATTCCTTCAAATTTTGCGTAAACTGACTTGTTTCTCATAAACAATCAGAAAACCAAAATTTAATGTTTCAACTAAACATTTAAGAAATTATGAATCAATGTTTCAACTAAACATCTAATAAAATTCTTAACACTTAAGAACATTTAATTCATGCATCGCAACAATTAATAAAACACATTTAAATTAATTAAGCATGCATAAACAATGAATTAATCTAGCATAGCCCTATAAATTCAATTTCAAGAAATTTATGGCATCCAGATTAATACATAAACATATCAGATTGTAAACACATTCACAGATTAGCAGGATTGTTCAACAAACTGATTCTGCCCAGATTGGGCAACTTTTGTCGCGTGACAGAGACAAGATTTATCGCGTGACATAAGCAGGTTCTGTCGCGTGACACAGTCACTCTTTGTCGCGTGACACAAACATGGTTTGTCGCGTGACACAAGATGACAATTTGCAGATTTCCAGAATTCAATTAATTCTAATCATAAAGCAATTAAATCAAGTAAACACCTTTTACATATGTAATTCATCACAATCAGAAAACGATTTTCACATTGTTTCACATAAACAATAATAATTCTACCGCATATAAAACATGCAATAAGCATATAAACGATTTATATCTTAATTCTATCATGCCAATTCAAACTTAACCATATGAACGGGGCTCTGATACCACTGTTGGGTTTTATGGGTCCATGCGTAGCGGAATTAAGCATCAAATTAACACAAAACCCAAAGCCCTAAGATCCGTTCTATACGATTAAATTGAATTCCTATGAGATAGAATTTACCAACCTTAATTGCTTTCCGGTCTTGAGCTATCGAACAATTTATTGGTGTGATTTTGAATCACAATCTTCGATCTTCAAAAACCTTTTTCAATCTTCGGATTGGAACTCTAGGCCTTGATCGTCAAACGAGCGAAGACCCTCTATTGTTGTATCCACACGTAAGAATGAACCAAGAACGGTTCTTGAGGATTGCTAGATCCTTAAACCCTTGGAAGAATATTGAAAGAACTTTTGTTATGATTTTCTTGAGAAAATTCGGCTCCGTTTTGGCTGCTCACAGACTCATATTTATACTACATTAGTATTAGAGTTTGTGCCCTAATCAAATTAGGAAACCAGCTGTAAACAGCCTCTGTGGCTTTAAGTTGTCGCGCTACAACTTAAGGCAATCCGCCTTTTTGGCATAAGTTGTCGTGTGACAACTTAAGGCAATCAGCCTTTCTGGCATAAGTTGTCACGCTACAACTTAAGGCAAATCAGGAACTCTCAATCATTCTTCCTTTGGTTTAACCAATTCATTCTAGTTGTGTGTGACCCAATAGGATTATATTATGTTGGCAATGAGCTCGATCATATCGACCCTCATAAGACATAAGCGGACTCTAGCAAGCCATTATGTCTACCCAAATAATATAACGTAAGAGTTCACGTTTCCAATGGTACACTTCCATTTCTCCCTTTGTCTCACGATGTTATATTGAACACAAGTCATGGTCCTCGTCAACTTGTATTTGTTCAATGCTTTCTCGATCTTGAGTATAATGATAGTCCAATCGTATTGGGGTGTGGCCACACGCTTTCATCATTATCACTCATCGAGGGGCCCAAGCAAAACATCTCTCTTTCGAGGGACAAATTCCATCTTGACTTATCATCCTTTCCATCATGAATCCGATCATGCCAAAATTAGCCTTTATAAATATCGTGTTAAGATATCGTTTGACTAAAATCAAACATGACTTTCATCATATGTAAGGTCATGATAATCTCAGGTCTAGGGACTAAATGAAGTGACCATATGAGATTTAATTATGACATTTGACCATGACATAAATCTCATACGGGTCAAGTCCAATCACTTGTTCTCTAACAAGTACCCATAATTTCAATGTGCATCTCTATGCATATAATCATCATATGATTATCCATTGACAATTATACTAATTATTCTCTTAATAATTAGGGACGGAGATTATTACAATAAATATGCAAAATATATAATAATCAAATAATATGCTTAATGATAAAGATGATACATAACGGTTTTCAGTTAAACATAACTAAAGCCTAGGGCATTACACCAACAAGACTATGTTTGACCACAACACTCGCACACTCACCCAACACCAATTTATCATCTTTCCCGTACTGAATTTTCCTGGAATTAATTTATTTAAAGAATTTTGCATACGCAGGAACATTTTTTATCACATTCAAAAGAGGCAGATTTATATTAACTTTCAAAAACATGTCAATCAGCTCTTTCATTTGATGATCCAATTTGTTTCTCAAAAATCTTCCAGGAAAAGGGACGGGTGGTACATATGGTTTGGGGTTGGGAGTCTCAACATTCACATATTTCCCCAATCCATTTGTTCCCTCATCATCAGACACAACAACTTCCACAATCACATTTTCCACATTGGGGGGTCCCACAACAGGGGACTCAACAACCGGGGCTTTAGGGGGAGAAGAAGGAGAAGCTACCTGATTGTCTACCTGTTTGCCACCTCTTAAGGTGATGATGGCCTTAGCTTGCTCCCCTTGGGTAGGGAATATACTCGGATGTCGTCCCTGTAATGCTTCAGCCAATTGACCCAGTTGTGTCTCCAACTTTTTCATTGCAACAGCTTGGTTGTTACTTGCTTGCTGCTGCTCTGCCCTTGCTTGAAGTTGCTCAGCTCTCATGTGATCCATGGCCTCTTACCAAGGCTCTTTCTTCCTCTCATAGGGCCCCTGAGGTGGTTGGGGATGAAGAGTTTTATTCTGTTGATTTCCACCCCATGACAAATTGGGATGTCTCGGTCCTGCTTGCCATCCTAGATTGTATGTATTCCCATACTGATTGTTGCCTGGTGGGAACCTCTGACCAAATCCTTGCATCGCCTGTACCTGCTCAATTTCATAGCTATAGGGACTAGTAGTGGGACATGAGTTATAATCATGAGATTTAGATCCGCATGTAACACAACTATCATAAACAAGATGAGTAGTAGAAGGCATAGAAGAAGAAGAAGCATTTTGCAAAGCTAATTTATCAAATCTTTGGTTTAGTAATGCAAACTGCTTAGCAATCTCGTTGCTTAGCCCTACCTCATTCACTCCCCTTGTTGCCCCCCTTGATCCCTTCTGTTGAGAGTTAGCACTTAACATCTCAAACAGTTCCTGGCATTGTTGTACAATCTTACTTCCCAAACTACCTCCTGCTGCATTATCAACCATTGATTGGTATTCAGGGGATAAAGCCCCATAAAAAGTTTGATGCAACATAGAAGCAGGGAAGTTATGGTGGGGGCACTGAATTTGTAACAACCTAAATCTATCCCATGCCTCATGAAAGGCTTCCCCCGATTCCTGAGCAAATCCCATAATCTTCACCCTAAAATTTGTCAATGCATCATAAGGGTAAAATTTAGTAAGAAAAGCATCATGCAAAGCATCCCAAGAAGTGATGCTACTAGGAGGAAGTAACAATAGCCAAGTTTTGGCTTTATCTTTCAGTGCATACGGGAAACACTTCAGTCTCAAGTGCTCCGAAGTAACACCCTCCTTTATAGGGAACCCACTCACAGTAGACATGAATTCTCTCAAAAATGCCAATGCATCCTCACCAGATAAGCCATGAAAATTAGGAAGCATGTTAAAGTATTGGCCTTTGATTTCATATGCTAGTGCTGCATCGGGTAACACTTTGCACGACACCGATGTGTCGACTTTCGGCCTGACAAAAGCATTCATAATTTGGTCTGCCATCTCAAAATTAAATTCTTCTTCTTTCTCGATGGAAGAAGTTTCCAATTCACTTAATTCAACAACTGTCTTGGTGACAGAAGTTTCAGACTCGGTGTCTGATTCTCTTATAGGGGAAATGCCCCTACAAACTCTGTCGATAAAATCATTCGCATGAACTATCGGGGAGTTCAGGGAACGTCTACCAAACATGCACCGATTAAATAAACTTGTTAAAAATCACAACAAGTCCCCGGCAACGGCTCCAAAAACTTGATGGATGAAATTTCCACTGTGTAATAAAAACCTTGCAAGTAAAAGTACCGAAATAGCAGGTACAAGTAAGGGTCGAACCACAGAGACTTGAGTGTTTCATGAATCGCCTATAGAAACCCGCGTGCACAAGGAAACATCGCACACCCTTAACCAAATTCAGGGGAGGTAATTTAGCAATCACATCAATTTTTGCTCTATCAACCTCAATCCCCCTACTCGACACAATGTGCCCCAACACAATACTATGTTTCACAAGAAAATGACACTTTTCCCAACTCAAAGTCAAGTTGGTTTCACAACACCTTTTCAAAATAGATGCACAACACCTTTTCAAAACAGATGCCAAATTCTTTAAACAACCCTCAAAACTATCCCCAACAACAGAAAAGTCATCCATGAATACCTCAACACACCTCTCAATCATATCAGAAAAAATGGAGGTCATACACCTTTGAAATGTCGCAGGTGCATTACAAAGCCCAAAAGGCATCCTCCTAAATGCATACGTGCCAAAAGGACATGTGAAGGTGGTTTTGGATTGGTCTTCAGGGGCTATGAGATGATTGTACCCCAAAAAACCTTCAAGAAAACAGTAGTAAGAATGACCCGCCAACCTCTCTAACATTTGATCAATAAAAGGCAATGGAAAGTGATCTTTCTTGGTTGCAACATTTAATTTTCTCAAATCAATACACATCCTAAGACCGGTCACTTCCCTCATTGGCTCATCCTTACCCTTCTCATTTTGAACAACAGTAATGCCCGATCTTTTTGGTACAACTTGTACCGGGCTTACCCATTCACTCTCAGCCACCGGGTAAATAATACCCGCATCTAACAACTTAAGGACCTCTTTTCTCACAGCTTCCTCCATGTGAGGATTTAACCTTCTCTGTCTCTTCCGAGAAGGCTTTGCACCATCCAAGAGATGAATTTTGTGCATGCACATTGAGGGACTGATTCCCTTAATGTCCACCCAATGGCCTCTCTATACTCACACAAAACAGCAATCAACTGGGCCTCTTGTTCTGTGGTCAAATCAGATGCAATTATAACAGGCAAAGTCTCTCCCTCTCCTAAGAATGCATATTTTAAATTTGCAGGGAGAGTTTTCAGCTCAAGGACCGGGGGAATAACAATAGAGGGTGCCAACTTCTCATTGAAGTGGCCTAGGGGGTGAAATGGGCCATCACTAGGATGGTACTCGTTGGCCTTGTCCACAGCCATCAGTTGAGCATCCGCATTATCCCTAAGTTTCTCACCGCCCATTGACATCAAAGACTCTAACTCCTCAAAATCTCTCTCATGCCATGAAATCTCACTCACACAGTCATCAACCACTTTAAACTCATCCACAAACATGCAAGACTCATCATGACCCACCGGATTTTTCATTACATCAAAAACATTTATTTCAATCTTTTCATTTGCCATAGTCATGGAAAGAGTGCCGTTACCAACACTTATCACGGTGTTGGTCGTTGCCATGAACGGTCACCCAAGCAATATGGGCGAGACACGGCGACTTCCTTCACCGCGAGGCATCTCTAGAACCACAAAATCCACCGGAATGATCAATGAACCAACCTGAACTAAAACATCCTCTACGATGCCCAATGGTCTTTTAATGGACCGGTCGGCAAGTTGTAGGGCCATCATAGTGGGTTTTAGCTCAGGTAATCCCAACTCAAGATACATGTAATAAGGTAACAAATTAATGCTAGCCCCGAGATCAAGCATAGCTTTCACCGTGTTAGAATCTCCCAAAGTAATAGAAATTAGAAAACTCCCGGGGTCTTTCATTTTTGGCGGAAGACTATGTTTGACCACAACACTCGCTCTCTCACCCAACACCAATTTATCATCTTTCCCGTACTGAATTTTCCTGGAATTAATTTCTTTAAAGAATTTTGCATATGCAGGAACATTATTTATCACATTCAAAAGAGGCAGATTTATATTAACTTTCAAAAACATGTCAATCAGCTCTTTCATTTGATGATCCAGTTTGTTTCTCAAAAATCTTCCAGGAAAAGGGACAGGTGGTACATATGGTTTGGGGATGGGAGTCTCAACATTCACATCTTTCCCCAATCCATTTGTACCCTCATCATTAGACACAACATCTTCCACAATCACATTTTCCACATTGGGGGGGTTCCACAACAGGGGACTCAACAACCGGGGCTTTAGGGGGAGAAGAAGGAGAAGCTACCTGATTGTCTACCTGTTTGCCACCCCTTAAGGTGATGATGGCCTTAGCTTGCTCCCCTTGACTAGGGAATGTACTCGGCTGTCGTCCCTGTAATGCTTCAGCCAATTGACCCAGTTGTGTCTCCAACTTTTTCATTGCAACAACTTGGTTGTTACTTGCTTGCTGCTGCTCTGCCCTTGCTTGAAGTTGCTCAGCTCTCATGTGATCCATGGCCTCTTCCCAAGGCTCTTTCTTCCTCTCATAGGGCCACTGAGGTGGTTGGGGATGAAGAGTTTTATTCTGTTGATTTCAACCCTCTGACAAATTGGGATGTCTCGGCCCTGCTTGCCATCCTAGATTGTATGTATTCACATACTGATTGTTGCCTGGTGGGAACTTCTGACCAAATCCTTGCATCGCCTGTACCTGCTCAATTTCATAGCTATAGGGACTAGTAGTGGGACATGAGTTATAATCATGAGATTTAGATCCGCATGTAACACAACTATCATAAACAAGATGAGCAGTAGAAGGCATAGAAGAAGAAGATGCATTTTGCAAAGCTAATTTATCAAATCTTTGGTTTTTGTAATGCAAACTGCTTAGCAATCTCATTGCTTAGCCCTACCTCATTCACTCCCCTTGTTGCCCCCTTGATCCATTCTGTTGAGAGTTAGCACTTAACATCTCAAACAGTTCCTGGCATTGGTGTACAGTCTTACTTCCCAAACTACCTCCTGATGCATTATCAACCATTGATTGGTATTCAGGGGATAAAGCCCCATAAAAAGTTTGATGCAACATAGAAGCAGGGAAGTTATGGTGGGGGTACTGAATTTATAACATCCTAAATCTATCCCATGCCTCATGAAAGGCTTCCCCCGATTCTTGAGCAAATCCCATAATCTTCACCCTAAAATTTGTCAATGCATCATAAGGGTAAAATTTAGTAAGAAAAGCATCATGCAAAGCATCCTAAGTAGTGATGCTACTAGGAGGAAGTAACAATAGCCAAGTTTTGGCTTTATCTTTCAGTGCATACGGGAAACACTTCAGTCTCAAGTGCTCTGAAGTAACACCCTCCTCCTTTATAGGGAACCCACTCACAGTAGACGTGAATTCTCTAAAAAATGCCAATGCATCCTCACCAGCTAGTGCTGCATCGGGCAACACTATGCACGACACCGATGTGTCGACTTTCGGCCTGACAAAAGCATTCATAATTTGGTTTGCCATCTCAAAATTAAATTCTTCTTCTTCCTCGGTGGAAGAAGTTTCCAAATCACTTAATTCAACAACTGTCTCGGTGACAGAAGTTTCAGACTCGGTGTCTGATTCTCTTATAGGGGAAATGCCCCTACCAACTCTGTCGATAAAATCGTTCGCAGGAACTATCGGGGAGTTCAGGGAACGTCTACCAAACATGCACCGATTAAATAAAATTGTTAAAAATCACAACAAGTCCCCAGAAACGGCGCCAAAAACTTGATGGATGAAATTTCCACTTTGTAATAAAAACCTTGCAAGTACAAGTACTGAAATAGCAGGTACAAGTAAGGGTCGAACCACAGAGACTTCAGTGTTTCAACAAGTTGATTTAATTAATGCGAAATGTAACCAGAAAGGAGTTTTGATTTTGATTTATTAAAAACTAATCACCAAAGGAAATTAAACAACTAAAATATCAAATAAGCAGATTCAAATAAGTAATTCAAGGATTAAAACAACTAGCCCACGAATTGGGTTCACCACATATTATCTCTGTATGCTTTGCAATGATAAAAATATTAATTGGGTTCTAGGGTTTCTTCACTTTTATAAGAATTGGGACGGTTAGATGGCTGGGTTGCAATTCTTTTATTGAGCAATTATCAATTATCACGCAAGATCAAACCAACAAAAGCTCAATTCATTAAGAACAAAATAATTGATGAAACCTAGACTCAATCGATTCACGCAAGATCGTCAATCGAGTCTAATCACCCTAATAGTGTTCATGCACAATTCTCCATGCAAGTGCAAGAATTGTACCAAATACAAATTAAAAATATTAGGATGAACTAAATCCACAATTAAAAGAGAATTAAAAGTTTAGCATAAAGATCAAATAAGGGCTACAACCAATCCGCGAACTAATAGAAATTTAGCTACTCATGCTTATACTAAGAATTACAAAAATTGAATAAAGAAACATAAACCTGAACCAATGATTGAAGAGATGAAATTCTTCAATTCTTCAAACCTTAGAAAATAAAGCATAAAAAATATTAATACCTTGCAGTTACTATTTATCCTAGGGCCAGCAAGGGTGTTAAATTGGGAATGACCATAAAATTCTCCTTAGAAAAGGAAACGGAAATTCTGAAAATGGGACATGGGCGGCCGCCCATGTGGGGGCTGAGCGGCCGCCCACTTGTACAGCAACTTGTCTTCAGCGTAAATCACACCTGGGCGGTCGCCCACCTTGACCTGCGCGGCCGCCCATGTGTACAACGGCTTCAATGCTTTGTGAACTCCAGCTTGGGCGGTCGCCCATATTACCCTCGGCGGTCGCCCATCACAACAGATGTTTCTCCAGCTTTTCTTTCTTTCTGTCTTTCTCCAAAATTACTCCCAGGTCCTCGAGCCAATTTGCTTCTAATGCCTGAACAGTCCTCAATCTTCCTCAATACTCTTGGTTGGCTTTGGTCGTCAATGAATCTTTGCCACTAATTTCCCTAAACTATTACATTAGGCAAATAAATATTAAAAATGCCTCTAAATCACAATAAAAATCACTAAACTCTCAAACTCCCAAAAGTTCTCTAAATTACATCAAAACTATTCTAAATACATTAAAATGGATGTAAAATGTCCGGAGACATAGGTAAATAATTTGTATCAAAACCAACTCATCAGTTAGGACACCGACGCGTCCACGCCCGAAACCTCAGCCGGAGGACATAACACGTCCTTTTGATGACACAACCTCAGTTAGAGGACATCACACGTCCTCATAACGACATCACTTCAGTCAGAGGACATCACACGTCCTCGAACATTTCACAACCTCGTTTAGAGGACATCACACGTCCTCATAACGACATCACCTCAGTCATAACGACATCACAAATTCCACTCACAATTTCACCATCACCAGCACAAATCATTATCCTGGAAACACGCATTTAGAGGTACGCACATCTCTACGTCCCTGATTAAAGGATCTGTCTTGTGATAAGGCACGAACGTCTTCATCACCATCATAAATATTGATCCGTTGCCTGTAAGGCTTTAAATTACCCGGTCCGAAGGACCATATAAACTTCCCAAATCTTGATCCGTAGCCCAGAAGGCTTTAAATTACCCGGTCCGGAAGACCATATAAACTTCCCAAATCTTGATCCGTAGCCCGGAAGACATTAAATTACCCGATCCAGAAGACCATATAAATTTCCCAAATCTTGATCCGTAGCCCGGAAGGCTTTAAATTACCCGGTCCGGAAGACCGTATAAATCTCCCAAATCATAATCCGTAGCCCGGAAGGCTTTAAATTACTCGGTCCGGAAGACCGTATAAACCTTCCAAATCATTATCCGTAGCCCGTAAGACTTTAAATTATACGGTCCGAAAGACCGTATAAATCTCCCAAATCATAATCCGTAGTCCGAAAGGCTTTAAATTACTCGGTCCGGAAGACCGTATAAACCTCCCAAATCATCAGTAGCCCGGAAGGCTTTAAATTACTCGGTTCGAAAGACCGTATAAATGTCCTAAAACATCATCTTAGGACGTGACACGTCCTCCTACACCACAAACCATCTTCTCGTAAGATTAACCTATCCTCTCATAAGATTAACCTATCTTCTCGTAAGATTACCCATCATCTAATAAGATTGCACACCTTAGGACGCCACCACACCCTCATAATCGACCTCGGCGGTCACATCACCTTAGGATGCCACCACGCCCTCACAATCGACCTCGGCGGTCACATCACCTTAGGACGCCACCACGCCCTCACAATCGACCTCGGCGGTCACATCACCTTAGGATGCCACCACGCCCTCACAATCGACCTCGGCGGTCACATCACCTTAGGATGCCACCACGCCCTCACAATCAACCTCGGTGGTCACATCACCTTAGGATGCCACCATGCCCTCACAATCGACCTCGGTGGTCACAACACCTTAGGACGCCACAACGTCCTCACTATCGACCTCGGCAGTCTCATCAACCTAGGACACCACCATGTCCTCACAATCGACCTCGATGGTCACACCACCTTAGGATGCCACCACGTCCTCACAATCGACCTCGGCGATTGCATCATCCGAGGACGCCACCAATTCCTCACAATCAACCTCGGCGGTCACATCATCCTTAGGATGCCATCACGTCCTCACAATTGACCTCGGTGGTCACACCAGCTTAGGACGCCACCACGTCCTCACAATCGACCTCGGCGGTCGCATCATCCTAGGACGCCACCACGCCCTCACAATCGACCTCGGCGCTCACATCACCTTAGGATACCACCACATCCTCACAACCGACCTAAACGGTCACCCACAGGACACCACCACATCCACGCACTCCCCCCCACACGAACTACGATCAGGCTTGATTCCCGCTAGGGATACGTAGGAATCCTATCAAAGGGTCCAGCCAACCGACCTAAACGGTCACACAGTAGGACATTACCATGTCCTCACAGCCGACCTTAGCGGTCACACCACAACATGACACTGCCACGTCCTCACAAACTGACCTGCACGGTCACATCCTCTCCCAGCACGCGATCCAGATCAGGACCCTTATCTTATCGACGACCCCACTTCCTCCGTAAGTAACATCATCGAGGGGCTTCTGTAAGTACCCCAATCTGGATCGCTCCCCATCCGATACACGAAAAACACCTCAGACTCACACAAACGTGATCTCGAACACCCTTAGCCTTCAAAAATCCCAAAAACCACCAACCAAACCTAGGGGGCATTCTGGGATTAAAAAGTACAAAAGGACTTTTAAGGAATTTTGGAAAATATCGGGATGGTGCCTTGTGTCGTGCGACACATCCTGCCCCCAGACATAATTATTACGAAATCCCCTTAAAGTCCACAATATTCCCTTAAATCCAGGAGAACCAAAATATTGGTAATGGTTGCCAGTGTCATGCGACAAACATTGCCAGAATCTAGACCCTATAAATAGAGGGATCCCCCCTCATATTTTTCACAAATTCCTCTTCTCCTCTCCCCCCAGCCTTCATGATTCCTCTCTAAGACCCTTCGGGGCAATCCCGATCCCTTTCGGTTCCCTCCGAAGCATTCTGAGGCCCCTCGTGGTACTCTGAAGCTCTGTCGAGCACTGCCGAGCGATCCCGAGATGCTTCTGAGCTGCCTCGAGGCACTCCCGAGGCATCCCGAATCCTTGCCGATCCATCCCGAAGCCCTGTCAATCCATCCCGAGGCATTCCGGTCCATCCCGAGGTGTCCCGGCCCTTTCCGAGCACAACCGACGATCCTGACGCACGCCGGAACTCTTCCCGAGCGCAATCGACGATCCCAACACACGATGAAACTCTACCCGAGTACACACCTGACAATCCCGAGGCACGCCGAAACTCTGTCCGCAGACACCGGCACGTCCCGAAACAATCCCAGTCCGTCCCGGAACACTATTCAACACTCAAACACTATTCCCCAGCGGAAGACAGACACAAACCAACATTGGTAAGGCTTCCTTCCATTCCAATACATTTCAATACATAGCGTACGATGTAGGCATTATATACAGCATGCATTTTAAAAAAATCATATACAGTTTTTAAAGAAAGAAGGGGTACCGAGAGACTCATTTTTATGAGGCTACTCGGGTGCGCATTTACTATGCCCTTCTCGAGGAGTAATCTGACCTCCGAACTCAAAATCTCATCACACAACAACAGTTTTTAAACTAAGCTTTTTTTCAATGTTTTGGGCTAAATCAAAATGGCATGGCGACTCTACAAGTAAAAAACGCAGCGACACTCGGTCCCGACTGACCAAATGCCAGATGCCGGAGCGCCCGCCCGCGCGCGAGCCGGATCCGGGTAATTTCAATTTTCTCCCAAAAATTCCCGTTATCTCCAAATGGGATAACGTATCCTCCGGGAAAACCTTCCGTTATCGCCAAATGGGATAACGTCCCCTCTAGGAAATCCTCCGTTATCGCCAAATGGGATAACGTATCCTATGGGAAATCTCCGTTATCGCCAAATGGGATAATGTCTCCTCCGGAAAATCCTTCGTTATCACCAAATGGGATAATGTATCCTCCGGGAAATCTTCCGTTATCGCCAAGTGGCATAACGCCTCCTCCGGGAAATCCTCCGTTATCGCCAAATGGGATAACGTCTCCTCCGGGAAGTCCTCCGTTATCGCCAAATGGGATAACGTATCCTTCGGGAAATTCTCCATTATCGCCAAATGGGATAACGTATCCTTCGGGAAATCCTTCGTTATCGCCAAATGGGATAACATCTCCTCCGGGAAATCCTCCATTATCGCTAAATGGGATAACGTCTCCTCCGGGAAATCCTTCCGTTATCGCCAAATGGGATAACGTCTCCTTCGGGAAATCTCCGTTATCGCCAAATGGGATAACGTAAGGTGACATCCTCCGAATTGTCAAATTCCAGGTTTAGCTACTTCTATCTCCACGATAGCAACGTAAGCTATAGCTTCTTCAGGTGACAACCTCCGAAATGTCAAATTCAAGCTTTAGCTACCGCTACCTCCGCGATGGTAACGTAAGCTATAGCTTCTTAAGGTGACATCCTCCGAATTGTCAAATTCCAGCTTTAGCTACCTATATCTCCGCGATAGTGACGTAAGCTATAGCTTCTTAAGGTGACAACCTCCGAATTGTCAAATTCCAGTTTAGCTACCTCTATCTCCGCGATAGTGACATAAGCTATAGCTTCTTCAGGTGACACCCTCTGAATTGTCAAATTCCAGCGTTAGCTACCTCTATCTCTATGATAGCAACGTATGCTATAGCTTCTTCAGGTGACAGCCTCCGAATTGTCAAAATTCAGCTTTAGCAACCTCTATCTTCGCGATAGTGATGTAAGCTATGGCTTCTTCAGGTGACAGCCTCTGAATTGTCAAATTTTAGCTTTAGCTACCTCTATCTCCGCAATAGTGATGTAAGCTATAGCTTCTTCAGGTGACAGCCTCCGAATTGTCAAATTCCAGCTTTAGCTACCTCTATCTCCGCGATAGTGACATAAACTATAGCTTCTTCAGGTGACAACCTCTGAATTGTCAAAAGGCCCAGGATCCTAGACATGCTCCTAACTGTCTAGTGAACCCTGAACTACGATCACGACTTGATTCCTCTGGGATACCTAGGTAGCCTTTTCAAAAGGTCCAGCCATTCGACCACATTGGTCATCCCCTTCCTTTACCACTCCTCAGTAGTGCATGAGCCTTTCAAAAGGTCTAGCCATCCGACCACATTGGTCACTTCCTTCATTTGGCATATCCCCAGCAGGACCAGCCATTCGACCTCTTAGGTCGCTTCCTTTCCATCTTCATAGCAAGGGACCAGTTTCTCTTCGCCATTCCCCAGTGGATTCCGAACTACGATCATGGCTTGATTCCTCCGAGATACCTGTAGCCTACTTTAGGTTTAACCAATCCGTCACATATGACACCCTTTCCCTAGTGGACCCAGAACTACGATCATGGCTTGATTTCCCCGGGATACATAGGTAGCCTTCCAAAGGTTCAGCCACTCGACCTCCTTGGTCACCCAATCCCAATCCATCTCGGCAGTTCGCCAGATTGGATTCTTTTATCGACAGCTTCATTTGCTGCAGGTTGACACCGGGTGGCTTCTTTAGGAAGCACACTACAGCCTATAAATAGAGGTCTCCTCTACCCATTTTTAAAAGAACTTTTAAGCACTGTTACTCTGCCAATTTAATACCACATATTTCCAGAGAATAAAACACTCCAAAAACCACCTCCCTCCTCTATAAATCCCTTCCTAAACTATTCCTAAATAGGAAAGACCCCTTGGGAGATAGAGAGAACCACCATTGGTAATCTCTTCTTCCTATCCCCTTGAAATACTCTCATTATATTGCTTTATTTATTGCTTGTCATTTATATATCCATTATTTGCCATTTATATTGATCATTTGCTATAAAGTTCCTATCTTTGCCATATAAATCATCATATCCCCCTTTCCCTTACACAAATGATTCATTGGGAATCCTCTCCCAAGGATGAACAAGGGTCCACAAGTGGCTTGTTAAAGGGAAGATCCACCACATGATGATGTGATGTCCCTTTATTTTACATAAAAATGCAATCTTTATTTCCATTATGTCATCCCCCTCCCTTGATCTAGCCTTTCAAGGATTGTCCACCTTATGAGGTCTTAAAGGACATAGGAAGAGTCATAAAGATCGTCCCTTTTAATTCATGTCTTTAGTTTAATAATGTTCATTACGTTATTTTTTTTTTTTTGGCAAAAGGAGACGGTACTCCCTAGATTTTATTAATAACGAAAAATAAAATTACAAACATGGTGGGGGACATGACAACCTTAACCACCAAAAAAAAACACCTAGGGGGAGTTCTTACACAACCTGTAAGATCCTCAACAAAGGGGGGGGGGGAATCTAAAAACAAAAGAAAATACATCAATAAAATAAAGAGAAAACCTATTGCCTAATATTAGGATACGAGATCCGATCAAAGTAGAGAAGGCTCTGACACGGCTTGGGACAAGACTCCAGCGAAGTAAAATGAAAATCCGTTTGCGCAGCAGCCAAAATGTTAGCGAGAAAATCTGCCACTTTATTACCTTCCCTGTAGACATGAGTTACCTGAATAGACCCTTCCTCCATGAATCTGAAAATGGCTTGAATGAAGTACCAAATCTCCCAAGGAATATTGCATTTGCGAAGTAAGATGAGAGACAAAACTTCGGAATCGACCTCGAGCCAAAGAGAATCAAACCCCATAAGCCTAGCTTGAGTAATTCCATCAAGAGCAGCCCTAGCTTCAGCAACCATGTTAGAAGCATTACCATAAAAATGAGAAAAAGCAAAAATAAAAGACCCATTATGCTGACGTAAAATACCTCCACCCGAGGCAATGCCCGGGTTACCACGAGACGCGCCATCTGTATTAACTTTCACTTGACCCTCAGCAGGAGGGGACCAATACACAAGCTTAACACGAACAATAGACTGGGTGGCCATAATAATATTAAAAAATAAAGCAATATTTACCTCCAAAGGAAGAACATGAAAGGATAAGCTGTGAGCATGAAGGATATCACTAATTTGGAATTGAATATTATTACGAACCTTTTCCCAACTAGGAATCCCATCATCAAACTTGCATTTATTCCTGTGCTTCCAAAGCTCCCAACAAATGAAACTCGGAAGAATATCTCCCAACCATAACACGACCATACTAAGCTTGGAGTTTTTACAGGCATGCCAAGCAATCATCCTTTGCATAATAGTAGAACCCGAGATTTGGAATCCAATCAAATTCCCAAAGAAATTCCACACTTGAAAGGCAATATCACCATGAAGAAGAATGTGCTGTAATGATTCAAGAGAAGGGCTAGAACAATAATGACAACGAGAGACAATAGAAATACCATTACGAGATATGTTGTCATCAGTAGGGAGAGCAGCCTTAAGGCATTTCCACATGAATATGGACACCTTAAGAGGAATATACTTATGCCAGCACCAAGCAAAGACCCTACTCCAAGTACGGGACATTCTACATTCCCTCCAAGCTGAAGATATAGAAAATCTGCCCGAAGAAGAAGGGGACCAAAATGGAAGATCACGATCACCATCAAGCCGAATACCATAGGATTGAATCTCCATCAAACATTGCTGCCTAAAAGTATCACGAATATAATCTTCCCTTAAAACACCTTCCTTAAATAACGAAAAAATCTGATCATGCCGATTATCAAGAAGAGGAATATCATGAGGAAGCCAATTTTCTTGAACAGAAATATCACCACAACCCACACCCCAAGCAATACGACTCTCCACTAAATCCTTAGCAGCAACCATACGCTTCCAAATGTGGGAGTAACCCAATCTAGATATGGCATCCATAGGATGAATGCCACGACAATATTTGGCCGCAAGAAACTGGGCCCAAAGAGAGTCGGACGTACGGAATCTCCACCAAAGCTTCATAGAAAAAGCCATAGCCATCTCCTCAAATTTTCCAAGGCCTAAACCCCCTTCCTCAATAGGCTAGAAAAATTCATTTCAAGAGACCCAATGACGCTTATATCCCCCATCAGAACTACTCCAAAAGAAATTAGCAATAAGGCGATTCATGGCATTAACAACACACTTCGGGGGATCAAGTAAAGAGATATAATAAATGGGAATAGCTTGGAGGCAGGACTTAATCAAAACAAGCTTAGCACCAGCCGAAAGTAATTTACCTTGCCACAAATCTAGCTTATCCCGAAGCTTCTGCATGACAGGATCAAACAAAGATTGCACTTTCCTACCAATATAAAGAGGACACCCCAAATAAACAATAGGTAAGGTTTTTATTTTGGAACCCTGTAGTAAGAGATATAGCATTATCATGCTCAGCCACATTCTGCCCCGTCAGAAAACAAGATTTAGAAATGCTAACAAGCTAGCCAGAGAAGCGTTGATAAGACTCCAAAAATTCCATATGACACTCAAGAGAAGGAATGCTTTCATTACGTTATTTACCTTAAAAACACAATCTTTACTTTCAATGTCATTTCCCCCATGTCCCTTAAAGATGGATCTCTCTCTGAGGATTGTCTAGTAGCCTTTTAAGGCACGAAAGACATAGGATGAGTATAAAGATCCAATCTTTATACCCCCTTCCCCTAGTCCCTTGGTTCTTGGAGCATTTCGTGGTATGGATCGGTGTAAAGACTTCATCTTTACATCGTTTCCACCACTAAAATGCCATAATCTTAGTTCCGTTAGAAGCGGACGGATCTTAGTCCCGACATCTTCGATAATCACTTGAGACGAACATAAATGTTCCTACGAATCTCTATCGTCTCAAGATGTAGGATTGATGGGCAAAGACTCCTCCTTTTCTAAAGAGTCTCATTCTTGGACTTAAAAAGGTGTCCCTCTCTCGATCACATATGACCAAGTCCCCAAAGAACATTGGTTTAAGACATACCAAGGCTCTTACGCCTACCATGGTTGATTAATCCAATGGGAGGGTAAAAAGGTCCCATAATGATGATCAGAAGTCCAAAATGAGCACGGGATCAAAATCCCAAAAACATCAAATCCAAGGAATCCCGAGCTATAACCTTCTTATATGGTTTATATGTCCGGCAGATAAACTTGGCACATTCCCTTCCCTTTTCAAATCATTTTTTTTGGCGAAAGGAGACGGTACTCCCTAGTGTGATGTACCCGATTTTTGAAATCAAACGGAGTCGCCACGCCATTTTTGTTTTAAGGGCCAAAACTTTGAAAAATGCCCGAGATCAGAGATTTAGGTTCGGAGGTCACGTTACGCGCCGGGAAGAACGTTAGTGTTCACCCGGAATGCCTCGTAAAACGAGTCTTCCAAACATTTGAAATCCTTTTGTTGTGTGTGTGTGTGTGTGTGTGTGTGTGTGTTTTGACCAAAATAATTTGAAACTGAGAAAAGTAAAAATTGGGATCTCTTTTTAAGACCTTAAACTGATCCCATGATTTTTTGGAGGATTTTTGGTTTGAAATTTGGTACTCAAAAGACCTTTTGAAGTTGAAAGTCACTTCTGCCAGAAGGACAAAGGCAGCAGACACCTGATTTTGAAATGTATTCAAGGGTCTTAAAACTTCATAATCTTGATAAACTCAGAGAATGAAAGTTTTTCTAGACTCCTTAAATAAGCTTTGTGCGAAGGAATTTTCCATTTTGGAAAAGATTTGAGGGGTCAAAACCTTCTGGAAATCTCAGATATGAGATCTGGATTTCCAGAAGCTGATGAACTAGCCTTTAAAAGAAAATTTGGAAAACGGAGTTTTACTCACCTAAAAAATAAAATAAAAATATTTATAGAAAGATCTGGATGTTGGCTACAAAAAGTGTTTTGTAGTAAACACCAAATTCCACATTTATCTGTGTCCAAAAAATTAGACCATGGACTGAGGTCTGAGAAAATTGCTACTGGACAGCAACTTCTCAAGAAAGAAAATATGATTTTAAAGGGGGTTTTACATCCATGCTTGTCCCCATTTCCCTAGGTTTTGGTTAGTGATCACTTGACATTTTAGTGGTGAATCAACTATACCAAACCATCCTTGGGGTACATTAGGACTAAGCACTTCATTTGCTTGGGGAGGGGAATTTTGTAAAGATGAATTTAAAGAGAAAAATCAATTTAGAGATTTAAAATGTAGACCATTTGAGATGGTCATTCATGAAGATGAACTTCAAGATGACCATCTTGGGTCAAAACTTAAGTTAAACTAGACATCAAGTAGATCCAAGTAAGAAGAACAAGATGAACAAGAAGTTAAAAGAGAATTTTAGGGTTTTGAGAAGGAGGGCTTTACCAATGGTGACACCCTATCTTCCTAGGCTTGGAATTTGACTTGAGGAGTATCAAGATTTGGTGTTTGACTTGAGGAGTATCAAGATTTGGTGCTTGGATTTGTGTTTGAGTTTGATTTGAGGCTTGAATGTGCTTAGGGTTTGATGATAGAGTTGGTCAAAGAGAAAACAAGTAGATAACACTTAAGTCCTCTATGTTTTCTCTCTAATCCTCCTCTTTGGTGGTGATTTAAGCTTGAGCTTGTGTGTGTTTAAGGATGATTTGAGAGTGTTTGGAGTGGGATTGGGAAATATTCAAGAGAAAATGGTGGCAATCTAAGGATTCCCAGTGTTTTCTCTCTATATTTCGCCAGAGTTTCGTTGCTGTGATCCAATTGTGTTGTGTAAACTGAGAGAGGAGGGTTTCATTTATAGGCCTCTGGAAATGTCAAACATGTCCGCGCGGATTGGGTTGTAAACGTGCACTGTTCATTAAATGCAGCTCCAGGCTTTGGACAGGAAGAATAAAATTCAAAAATCCAAATAGCTTATGTTTTTCAACTTGCCCAATTCGGATTTTTCCAATTTCTTTTGCTTTTTGAGATTCTTTCCTTGGTTTATCTTTAAATGGCAAACCCTAATCTACCCTTGGTTGGTTAGAAATGTTAGAAATGTTAGAAATGTTAGGAATGTTAAAACTTCCGTTAATTTTCTAACAAAAATGCTAACAACTCAAATTGGAGTACTTACAGTAGCCCCTCGGCGACGGCGCTTGCGGGGTCGTCGATAAGAGTAAGGCTCCAAATTTGACAGGATGATCAAGTGATCGAGTGGCTGAACCTATTTAATAGGCTACCTACGTATCCCAATTGGGGAATCAAGTCAGTCGTAGTTCGGGTCTTCCGACCATCTTCAGATGTTGACCCTAGAGTGACTGTTTTAGGATGTCAACCTAGCGAGCGAGTTCTGCAGTCGTTTGCTGAAAGAAACTCTGCTGGGGATGAGAGATGACCATTTTCGGTCGGATGGCTGAAATTGTATATCCGCTCTGCTGGGGATAGAATGACCATTTTCGGTCGGATGGATGAACCTAATGATAGGCTACCTACGTATCCTTAAGAGGAATCAAGCCGGTCGTAGTTCGGGTTTTTGACCCTAAGATTTGACTATTTTTGGGAAGTCGCCCTGAGATCTGACTATTTTTTGGGAAGTCGCCCTATGATCTGACTATTTTTGGGAAGTCACCCTAAGATCTGACTATTTTTGGGAAGTCACCCTAAGATTTGACTATTTTTGGGAAGTCGCCCTGAGATCTGACTATTTTTGGGAAGTCGCCCTATGATCTGACTATTTTTGGGAAGTCGCCCTATGATCTGACTATTTTTGGGAAGTCACCCTAAGATCTGACTATTTTTGGGAAGTCACCCTAAGATCTGACTATTTTTGGAAAGTCACCCTAAGATTTGACTATTTTTGGGAAGTCGCCCTGAGATCTGACTATTTTTGGGAAGTCACCCTATGGTTTGACTATTTTAGGGAAGTCACCCTATGGTTTGACTATTTTGGGGAAGTCGCCCTATGGTTTGACTATTTTGGGGATGATTGCGATTTATCGCTTTCCTCGTGTTGTGTGTGATAGCGTTTTAGGTGCCTCAAACCTTAATGATGGCGTCTTAGGTGCCTTGAACCTTTATGATGGCGTCTTAGGTGCCTCGAACCTTGGAGATGGCGTCTTAGGTGCCTCGAACCTTAATTTGAAATGATTTCCCTTTGATGGTTTGGGATAGATGGTCTATTGGTGGACTTCATTTGAAGGAATCGGTCTTATGTTTGCTGCCGAGGAAATGGATGATAATGGGAAAAGAAACGGGATTCCGTTAACTTCGCTGGGGATTTTGTTAGCCTTTGTTGGAGTTTAGTTCAGGAGTATGAATCTAAATGGGGACTTAGTTAAGGGGTATGATTCTAAGTCGAGGTTTAGTTCAGGAGTATGAACCTAAATGGGGACTTAGTTCAGGAGTATGATTCTAAGTCGAGGTTTAGTTCAGGAGTATGAACCTAAATGGGGACTTAGTTCAGGAGTATGATTCTAAGTCGAGGTTTCAGTTCAGGAGTATGAACCTAAATGGGGACCTAGTTCAGAGTATGATCCTAAGTCGAGGTTTCGGCCAGAGTATGAACCTAAATGGGGACCTAGTTCAGGAGTATGATCCTAAGTCGGGGTTTCAGTTCAGGAGTATGAACCTAAATGGGGACCTAGTTCAGGAGTATGATCCTAAGTCGGGGTTTTGGTTCAGGAGTATGAACCTAAATGGGGACTCAGTTCAGGAGTATGATCCTAAGTCGAGGTTTTGTACCTGAGGGAGACTGTTTGAGGGCGTTCTCGCAGGGGAAGATTAGAGCTTATGATGATCATCGGGGAAAAGGGTGACCGTGTTGGTCAAGTGGCTGGACCTAAGGTAGGCTACCTACGTATCCCGAGTGGGAATCAAGCCTGGACGTAGTTCGAAACCGCCGGGATGGTCTTTGATGGTTTGACGGTATTTGGGAGTCACCCGAGGTTTGAATGTTTTTTGGGAAGTCGCCCTAAGATTTGACTATTTTTGGGAAGTCGCCCTAAGACTTGACTATTTTTGGGAAGTCACCCTAAGATTTGATGATAATGTTCATTTAGAAAAGTAGTTGACTAAGATATGCTTTCATACCTGTACTGTGCTTACCTGTAGCTGCCGGAAGGACTGAGGCTACGGCTGATGTTGATGAAGAGTTGTTGGGTTGCGGTTTCTGCTGACGATTTGCTGTCTTTGGAGGCATTTTGACCTGAAGGGGGAGTTTGGTTGAGTCTGCATCTTGCTGGTGATCGTCAACCTTGTAGAAGTTGTTGAGCTTGTCTTCACATTGGGACTTCTTGCTTTTGAGAACTTGGTGTCTCTGACCGATTTTCTTTTGAGAACTTGGCGTCCCTGACCGATTTGCATTTTGAGAACTTGGCGTCCCTGACCGAATTGTATTTGAGAACTTGGCATCTCTGACCGTATTATATTTGGGAACTTGGCGTCCCTGACCGATTTTCATTTGAGAACTTGGCGTCTCTGTCCGTACTGTATTTGAGAACTTGGCATCTCTGACCGAACTGTATTTGAGAACTTAGCGTCTCTGACCGATTTGTATTTGAGAACTTGGCGTCTCTGTCCGTACTGTATTTGAGAACTTGGCGTCTCTGTCCGTACTGTATTTGAGAACTTGGCGTCCCTGACCATACTGTATTTGAGAACTTGGCGTCTCTGACCGAACTGTATTTGAGAACTCGGCGTCTCTGACCGAACTGTATTTGAGAACTTGGCGTCTCTGACCGATTTGTAGACACTGGAGGTGATCTGCACATGTTTTGCCCGGAATCATCTCTTGCCGAAAAGGGGCATTTGATTTCTTGCGATTTTGTTGAAACCATTGATTTTGGACTTTGGTAAATATCTTCCTTGTTGAGGGTAAGTCTCAATAGCGAAGGAAAATGGTCTTTCACGTTCGAATCCCTGCATTGGTTAGTAGAGAGGAAGATGTATGTATGCCATTCATGATGACAGATGCATGCATAGAATCCGAATGATTATGACAGTATCACTGCATATGTTCGCGAGATGATGCATTTACTTGCTTTCGAAGATGCACTTAGCCTAAGCTTTTGGCAGGGAAATTATGATTTATGATCTTCAATCACTTAGGATTTTTCCTATTGATTCAAGTTTTGTGCATGCTACATGAGCCCTTGGGAGATTTTTGTGGGGATGCATGGTGATGAGAGGGGATGCATTTGGATGTATGTGTCTGGAAACTGTTTGGAACAGATTTTGAGCAAGTGGTGAGAGCCCTCGATCGCAATTTAAACAGCGGTTGTTGATGAGGTTTTGTTGACAGTATCACATGGACCTCAATTTTGATGAGATTGGATTCGGATCCCGGGTTTTGGTTGAAATTTTCCCTCTCATTCTTGGTCATCTGAAGCTGATGCTGACAGGCTCTAGGGCACGTCGATATGAGCGACGCTTCTTTCATTTAGGTGAGCTGTGACTTTGGCCGAAACCGTGTTCGGAGAATGATTTGATGGAATTGCTAATGCCGGGAGAAACCCTGATCTTGAATTCCGATGCTACGGGAAGCTGCCGTGTACCAAGTTCTGAAGCTGAAATTCTTTCTTGATAAAATTCGGGTCCAAAAGACCATCTTGACAAAGCCCCTGATCCCGAGTAGGCAAAGTCCAGATTTTGAAGAAGCGACTTGGCGAGTCTATCTCAGTAGTGAAGAACCCAATGTGGACCCAAAGATGACTATAGAAGCCCCACCTTGAAGAGCCGATACGTAAGAACCCGGGAGAACCGCTTAGCAAGCCCCAGTGAAGAAATTCATAGCAGTCTTATCAGACAGAGTCGTCATGTGACCAGGAGGCACCCATCTTTTCGTATCTTAGTCAACCAAACAATGGACAAGACTCATAAATGTTTACGTGCAGGGGAACATCTTTCGAAAAGTGGGAATGAATCCCGATTTTGTGTATACACACTCGCTTTAGGTCTGACTCTTTTGAGAGAGTATAAGCATCACAAGGTGTGGAGAAGTGTATGGAAGCCCCCGCCGACGTAAAAGACAAGTGTTTGGCTCTATTTTCCTATGATATAGAAAGAGAAGACTTGTCGAGACACTTGAAAACTTGTCTTATTCATGATGATCACAAGGCTGCTTAAAACCCTTTGTTAATGTTCGGGTTATTCAACTCGTAAATCTGATATGAACAAATATTTTGATTAATCACAAGGAGAAAACCAACTGATATCGAGGATGAAGCTCGGAAAGTGTATAGGGACAATCCTTGATGAGACCGGATTTTTTTTTTTGAGATTTGTTTGTGATTTCGACCGGACCATTTCTGGTTGCCTACGTTCCCTCCATTATGAAGAGCTCAGGTCGCCGTAGTTCGGGCTTATCCCGAATGAAAAGAGAACGAATGTTGAAATTCGAGGATCTGAGGACCTTTGGGGATTTTGAGGATTTGGAGGATTGAATAACATATCCCCTTAGAGTGTCCATGAAAGACACGGATGCGAAGCCCCAGTGGGACATCCACGGCAAGTGTTTGTGGGGTAGAAATGAATTATGCTCACATTCGGTTTGAATTTGCACAATCTTTGATTGATGATTTTGAACCAAGATGAATTAGATTCTAGTTTAAGCAAGCAATGAAGCATTAATTTGATCCTGACATCGAGGATATTAGAATGAAAATGCTATCCGGTAGGGACTGTAGTTGGGTTTCCGGGCTTCGATCGACCATCGGGTGATTTGGGAAATTTTGACCTCTTAAGATGAGAGGTCGGCTGGGCCTTTTGCTGACTGAACCTCTAAAGATGAGAGGTTGGCTTGCAGGATGTGTTTGGGAAATCTATGGCGGGAAGATTAATTGCCTCTAAGAATGAGAGGTCAAATTTTGACTTTGGCCGAAGGCGAGGGTAATGGGAGTATCCTCTAAAATCGAGAGGATGGCTTAGGATTGATTTAAGGTAATGGTGAGAGGAAGTCCGAGCTATCGACAACCTTTTGCGATCTTGCGAGAATTCAGGCTCCTTTTTGATCATTGGAGGGCTTCTTGAGAAGTCGGGGGACTTTTGAGGATCGACGCTTCTTCTTTTTTTTGTTTTTTTTTTTTGTTTTTTTTTTTGTTTTTTTTTTTTTTTTTGTTTTTTTTTTTTTTTTTTTTTTTTTTGTTTTTTTTTTTTTTTTTTTTTTTTTTTTTTTTTTTTGACTTGGAGAGCCTCCCGAGGAGTTGAGGATTATCTTTGTCCTTCCTTCATGGCTTGAGATATTTTGCGCATCGCCGACTCTCGAAGCTAACTTCTCGGGCTCGCTTGGACTTTCTCTCGCATAGAGCAAAAATGATGGCTAAACCGGGTTTCAAAACACGCCGATCTTGAAATGAAAGGATAGTGTTTAGTAAGGGTGAGGTAATGGCTTTCCTATGGGTGAAAGGTTTCAACCGCAATCCCTACCGGATGACCTAAATGAGAATAAGTCTTCATTGCTTGCTTAAGCTTTATATGAGAAAAGATCCATGCAAATTCATCGAGCAACGAGATGATGAGGATGAAAGGGATATGAGCATATGAGATGCAAGATGGGGAGTTGGTAAGCCCCAATTTGGGAAGGATATCAATTGATTTTCTCACTCCGATTAATTTAAATATTAATCATTTCAAAGAATTAGTGGTTGAGCAAAGACAAGTGATCATTTTGGATAAAACCATTTCAATTAAGTGTAACGTGGGTGCACAAGTGATGTCTCGAGTCTAGCAAGAAGAGAAAAAGACTTATATTAAAAGCTAGGCATTTAACTACCGTGTCCAAAATGGACTACAACGACAAATGTCCAGGAAGGACTTAGGTGACAGGAAGTACTAGAACCTACGAAGGTTGACTAAAAGACTAATTTAGAGATAGGTAGCCCCTAATCTAGCTACTCTTTGCTGGTTGGACTGCCAGGACGCTTGAGCTTTCCATTTTTCTGCTAGCTTCCGAATCCCCTATTGCAGACTGGGGCAGTGATCCATTACGTGCCCATGATACTCGTGGAAGTGGAGGGATTTGAGGCCACGGGGCAGCTGGAGCAAGTACAAGGTGTCCAAAGAAATGGGTCGGAAAAGTCACTGGGACGAACTTTGTTGATCGAGCATATTGATGGAAGGAAGTGAACCCGGGAGGACTTTGGGGGATATTGGGATCTCGTTTGAGAGGATTTAGCGCCGCGCCGGTTGTTCTGAGTGGTAGAACCGACACCAAACCTTTCTTTCAAATTTTGCTGGGAAGAGGCTTTCTTCTTTTCGGGAGGACGATCTTCATTTATCTCATCCTGATAGTCTCTCTCGAGACAGTCGAGACAGACGCAGACATCCCACCAAATGTGCTCAACAGCTGGGGTGGATTCGGGCCTCAAGCCGAGCTGTGTTAGAATGGTTCTGAGTTGAGCTAGATTGAGGAGATTTACTGCGGGGCTTGTCTTGAAACAAATGGTTGGATTCCAAGGGGTAACGAGAGGCATTAGAAGACGGAGGAGCAGCACGTATTTGTCCTTTAGGGGAGCTCCACGCCGGGGATTGTCAATGTCCCGAAATGGCGGGTGGCATCTTCGATCCGAGCCTGTTGCTCATTCCGGCGTTCCCGAGAGCCCCGATGGCTAAACACACTTTCTCTATTGTTTGGAAATTTTCTCGAGGCAAACCTTCATTCTCTCTCGCCGGTATCTCGCAAGATCGGTACCATTCTCGAGGGGGCACCCGACGGCCGCCGAGGCATGCCAAATTGCTCCATCCCCGACCGCCGTTGGGATGGCGGAGTTTTGAACCGTTGGTTGGGGGCCACCGACCTGTAAGTCGAGGGGCAAGAGTTTCGACGGTAGTTACATAGGAGGTTGGTGGCGGCATCCCGACATATCCGGACGATTGAGAGTGAGAGGATGATTTTCTTCCTTCTTCACGGTAAAAGTGCCGTCGGGATTAAGACCGGCGGCCAAACCATGGCTCCCGAAGGCCTCCGAGGTTGTCAATTTGAGCTTTATGACGCAGCCTCATCTCGCTCTACCAACCGGGTCCAATGCCGGTCTGCCCGAGGGATCTCGGGAGGATAGGTCTGTCCCTCATTCTCAAATCCGCATTCAAGATTAGCCATCTCGGGGATCTTTACCAGCTTCCACATTTTCTTTGGCATGCGAAGGCTCTCCGATTTCAATCATGTTCACTTGGTTATTGTTCCTTGGAAAAGGATTTTTGATCGTATTAGGCCCCTCGGGGACTTCTAACTTTCCTTGCTCTATCAAACCTTGGATTGCCTTTTTCAGGGGACGCAATCATCCGTCAGGTGCCCATGGTATTGATGAAAGGCACAATGCTTGGAGGTATCCAAAGTAGCATTGGGGTTTCTAGGCCGATAATTATCTAAAGGCCGGAGCAAACCTTCTTTTATCAATCCTCCGAAGATATTACTCAAAGGCATCCTAAAGTTTCCCAAACCTTGGAACCGGATCCGGATGCATCGTGTTTCTTGGGAACAAAGGAAGTGGCATTGTTACAGCCCCGTCCCGCGTAGCCGATTGCCTCTTTGCCTTTAGCGGGAGCGAGAGCAAGTGTTGGAGGGAGGAGCCCAATATCCGTAGGCGGGTGCGGCAATCGGCCGCTGATTGTAAGCCTTTTCAAACTTAGCCCCGAATTAATCATTGCACGCAAGTCGCCGTAGGGGAAGTGGCTAAGGGAAGCTTTCAAATGAGGCTTCAAGCATGACCGAAAGATGTCTAACTCGCTCCTTGTCGAGGGAGGAATGGCCATTTCACCGAGCTTTAAGTTCCACCTCTTATAGAAATCCCCAATATTTTCATTAGGGCGCCGCATCGTTGTTTGTAGGTCAACTCGTTTGTCTCCCACTCCAAGTTGGCTTTATACTTATCTCGTGAAAGTACCGGTAACTGTTCCCAAGTAGCCCTAGCTTCAGCCGCAATCGGAAAAACCATTTCAAAGCCCCCGACTTCAAAGAGAGACTAAAGTAATCGACCAACCGCTGGTTTGTGCATCCCTTAGCCTTCATTGCCAAAGTATAGGTGTCCAAGTGAGTTTTAGGGCATGCACTCCCGTCAAACAATTCCAGAGTGGGCATCACAAACTTGTGAGGCAGGGGGACAATCGAGTCTGGATCTCGTAGGCCGAAGAGCAGTGTTCTTTTGGCGGTCAATTTAGCAATCCCGTGCTTTCATTTCCTTGTGTTGCTCCATAAACCAAGCCAATTGGGGATCCAAAGGTGGAGCGGAAATGCCCGAGCCGATATTTGAGCTAGGAAGAGGACTAGCCTGGTGGTGCATTGGTGGAGGGAATACCATATCCCGAGCATAGGTGAAGACCTGTCCTTGGCCCAAATTACCCTGGGGAGTGTAGGTAGGAGCTTGAGCAAAGGGATAGAACTCGGCGTCTTTGCCGTTGGCCTCCAATCGGCAGAGAAGGTGGGGGCAGATCTCGAGGTAGCCGATGGCTTGGATTTCCGGAGTGAGGCCCATAAGTAGGCTTAAGTGCGGGCTGCCGTCCCCGGTTGTTGAATTGCATGGCCGGTTGTGGCGAGGATGCATAACCGAGAGGATACTGTGGTCCCGGTGATTCTGATGAAACCGGGATGGGTGCTTGGTAACCCATTGAACCCCGAGTGAGAAATGGGTTTGCGGAAGCCTGTGTGAGGAGCAAATGAGCTAGCATCATTCTCGAGGAGGGGCTCCTGTTGCCCCGAACCAAACCGTGGTGGCATTCCAAACCGTTGTCTGCGAAAGTCCGGATTGATTGGTCCCAAACCGAGGCGGGATCCCAATTTGCCGTGGCATTCCGGGTATCCCCAACCATGGGAAGGTATTCGCATCGACTTTGTCCCCACCGAGGTATTGCGAATCGGCTCGTCCCCGTCAGCCGCACGGATCCAAAGTGGTCTGCAGCTGGGGAGCCGGGCCGACCTAGAGATCGAGGAGCATGGGCTCGGTGGTAGTACCGTGGGAGGCCGGTGGTGGCATCCTAGAGTAGTCGGGTTGACCAAGAGCGGGATTGAGGTCTTCCTCTTCTTCCACGTGAAGGTGCCATCTGGTTGAGACCGGCGGCCAATCCATGGCTTTTGATAGCCTCCATAAGGCCGTTCAACCGTGCTTCCCGGCGCACTCTCATCTGTTCGGCTAGCCGATTCCACCGCTGTTCTGTCTCGAGGAGTCCCGGAGGCGGAGTGACGTTGTCCCCATCGTTACCAGCTGATGCAGACATTCTTAAATTCGGAGTCGGAACAGACGATGAAGCTGACGATGCGCTTGACTCTTCCCAACTGATTAAACGGTGTTCGGTGCCCGAAACCAACCTTTGTGAGGAGCTTCGGGGGAAAGACACGAGGATTCAGATGTATGGGAATTGAAGGAGGGCAGGTGTTTGGGCTTTGGGCTCATGCAACATGCAGTTATTTGTTCACGTTTACTTAAAACATGTTTTATTAACCTAATCGGTTGGAAAAGATTTCTCTTCTTTTTCGCAAACTACTCATCCCGGATCGGTGGGCCCCGTCACTACGTCTATAAGCCCCTCGTATTCCACCCGTATTTCGACCTCCCGGGGTGGATGCCGGGCGAGGGTCCTATAGGGCAAGCAGGTCCCACCGACCGAAAGAAAAACGATCCTAAAAGTCTGGCGGGTAATCGAGTCTTAACAAGCATTCGATGTAAATTACGGACAAAGCTGACGTCGAAAGTCAAGATCATGTCCGAGGGCTCGACGAAAAGTCGGCATGATTTGGACTGATAAGCGTCCACAATTGATCTTGACTTGTCGTCAGTTAAGCCGTAATTGGGCATGGAATAATCATTAATCCTTGATGACTCAGTGTCAATGCTGGGAGTCAGTGTATAATTTGTGCCGCCGAGCCGAAGTCAAGGCGCCGGTCAATATCTTGGTCAAAGTCTGCGGCGGAAAACCGGCAGAACTTCGACTGATTAGGGTCCCCGAAAGATATTGAGTCGGTATGCCGACAAAGGCTTGAAAGGAAAGGTCTATACACAGACAGGGCATGACACAGACCAGACTAAAAACCAACCGGGTCTCGGACAAAGTGTGTCACGGACAAGTGCATGGTCGACACGAGGCTCCATGGGATGTTTGGGTAGTCCTGTGCTCGTCCGAGAGGCGTAATAAGACCAAACGGACCGCGACAAGGATTTCCCCGGGTTAGGGACGTAGTGTGCAGTGTACGGTCACGTGCGCGTAGTGTGCAAGCAGTCTATCTTCTTTTTCTGAGTAAAATAGAGATTTTTTATGTGTCTTAAAAGGCATGATGCATGATTTTTTTTTTTGAAAATTTTCTCTTCTTTTTTTTTTTGAAATTTTTTTTTTGAATTTTTTTTTTTGAAAATTAATGAACACATAAGCACATAATCACAAAAATTCCAACAGTTAGGGACATGATTTCCGACAGTCAAAATTTTGACTTTTTCCGAGGCGGCCAAAACAAACACGAAAATGTGCAAAAATCAACACACACAAAACAAAGGATTTCAAATGTCGGGACGGAAGCTTGACCCTCAAAAGTTTTTCTTTTTTTTTTTTGAAAAGATAAAACTTGTTTGTCCCCAGCGGAGTCGCCACTGTGATGTACCCGATTTTTGAAATCAAACGGAGTCGCCACGCCATTTTTGTTTAAAGGGCCAAAACTTTGAAAAATGCCCGAGATCAGAGATTTAGGTTCGGAGGTCACGTTACGCGCCGGGAAGAACGTTAGTGTTCACCCGGAACGCCTCGTAAAACGAGTCTTCCAAACATTTGAAATCCTTTTGTTGTGTATGTGTGTGTGTGTGTGTGTGTGTGTTTTGACCAAAATAATTTGAAACTGAGAAAAGTAAAAATTGAGATCTCTTTTTAAGACCTTAAACTGATCCCATGATTTTTTGGAGGATTTTTGGTTTGATATTTGGTACTCAAAAGACCTTTTGAAGTTGAAAGTCACTTCTGCCAGAAGGACAAAGGCAGCAGACACCTGATTTTGAAATGTATTCAAGGGTCTTAAAACTTCATAATATTGATAAACTCAGAGAATGAAAGTTTTTCTAGACTCCTTAAATAAGCTTTGTGAGAAGGAATTTTACATTTTGGAAAATATTTGAGGGGTCAAAACCTTCTGGAAATCTCAGATATGAGATCTGGTTTTCCAGAAGCTGATGAACTAGCCTTTAAAAGAAAATTTGAAAAACGGAGTTTTACTCACTCAAAAAATAAAATAAAAATATGTATGGAAAGATCTGGATGTTGGCTACAAAAAGTGTTTTGTAGTCAACCCCAAATTCGTCATTTATCTGTGTCCAAAAAATTAGACCATGGACTGAGGTCTGAGAAAATTGCTACTGGACAGCAACTTCTCAAGAAAGAAAATATGATTTTAAAGGGGGTTTTGCATCCATGCTTGTCCCCATTTCCCTAGGTTTTGGTTAGTGATCACTTGACATTTTAGTGGTGAATCAACTATACCAAACCATCCTTGGGGTACATTAGGACTAAGCACTTCATTTGCTTGGGGAGGGGAATTTTGTAAAGATGAATTTAAAGAGAAAAATCAATTTAGAGATTTAAAATGTAGACCATTTGAGATGGTCATTCATGAAGATGAACTTCAAGATGACCATCTTGGGTCAAAACTTAAGTTAAACTAGACATCAAGTAGATCCAAGTAAGAAGAACAAGATGAACAAGAAGTTAAAAGAGAATTTTAGGGTTTTGAGAAGGAGGGCTTTACCAATGGTGACACCCTATCTTCCTAGGCTTGGAATTTGACTTGAGGAGTATCAAGATTTGGTGTTTGACTTGAGGAGTATCAAGATTTGGTGCTTGGATTTGTGTTTGAGTTTGATTTGAGGCTTGAATGTGCTTAGGGTTTGATGATAGTGTTGGGTTTTACGGGTCCATGCGCAGCGGAATTAAGCATTAAAAACATAAAACCCAAGAAGCCCTAGGATCCGTTCTATACAATTAATTTGAATATCAATGAAATAGAATTAAACCAACCTTGAAACGCTTTCCGGTCTTGAGCTATCGAACGATTTGATTATGTGATATTGAATCACAAACTTCGTTCTTCAACTTGCTTGAACTCTAGGTCTTGATCGATGAACGAGCGAAGACCCTCTTTTGGTATCCACACCTTCGAATGAATCCAAGAACAATTTCTTGTTGATTGCTAGATCTAAACCTTGAAGAATATTGAGAGAATTTGATTGTGAATTTTGCTTTAAAATTTCGGCTAGGGTTTTTAGGTCTGACAGAACCATGTATTTATACTACAAATAGTGTAAATACCTCTTCTAATCAAATTAGGAGAGACAGGCTGTCAATACCACGTATTGGCTTATTATGTCGCGCGGTATATCAAGCCATTGGCTTGATATGTCGCGTGACATAAGTAGCCGCTCTGTGCCTCTCAATCATTCTTCCTCCGGTTTAACCAATTCATTCTAGTTGTGTGTGACCCAATAGGATTACATCATGTTGGCAATGAGATCGATCATATCGAACCTCATAAGACATAAGCGGACTCTAGCAAGCCATTATGTCTACCCAAATGATGTAACGTAAGAGTTCACGTTTCCAACGGTGTACTTCCATTTATCCCTTTTGTCTCACGATGTTATATTGAACACAAGTCATGGTCCTTGTCGACTTGTTATTGTTCAATGCTTTCTCGATTCTTGAGTATAATGATAATTCCAATCATATTGGGGTACGGCCATACACTTTCATCATTATCACTCATCGAGGGGCCCAAGCATAACATCTCTCTTCCGAGGGACAAACTCCTTCTTGACTTATCATCCTTCCCATCATGAATCCGATCATGCCAATGATAGCCTTTATAGATATCGTGTTAAGATATCGTTTGACTAAAATCAAACATGGCTTTCATCATATGTAAGGTTATGATAGTCTCAGGTCTAGGAAATAAATGAAGTAACCGTATGAGATTTAAGTATAACATTTGACCATTACATAAATCTCATGCGGGTCATGTCCAGTCACTTGTTCTCTAACAAGTACCCATAATTTCAATGTGCATCTCTTATGCAAATAATCATCACATGATTATCCATTGACAATTATACTAATTTATTCTCTTAATAATTAGGGACAGAGATTATTATAAACAAATATACAAAACATATAATAATCAAATAATAAACATCTCATATAATAATAAATAATGTCAACACATAAGTCTATCAATCATAGGCCTAGGGCATAACACCAACAGTCTCCCACTTGCACTAGGCCCAATCTACCATGTATCGAATACCCATGGACCTAACATGACCATCATGTTTAGCTTGTGAGAGAGCCTTAGTTAGTGGGTCCGCCACGTTGTCATCAGTGTCTACTCTGCATATCTTAACGTCTTCCCTTTCACATATCTCACGGATAATGTGGAAACGTCGAAGTATGTGTTTGGATCTCTGGTGTGATCTTGGTTCCTTTGCTTGTGCAATGGCCCCATTGTTATCACAAGAAAGTTCAATAGGATCTCTGATGCTTGGAACGACTTCCAAATCACTAATGAACTTCTTGATCCAAACCGCTTCCTTAGCCGCATCGGATGCCGCTATGTACTCACCTTCGGTTGTAGAATCGCCGACGGTACTTTGCTTGGAACTTTTCCAACTCACTGCCTCCATTAAGCATAAACAAAAATCCAGATCGCGATCTAAAATCATCTTTGTCAGCTTGGAAGCTAGCATCTGTAGCCTTTGACTACAAGATCTTCTTCCATTCCTCCAAAGACCAAGAATGCATCCTTAGTTCTTCGTAAGTACTTAAGGATATTCTTGGCGCTATCCAATGTGGTTCACCGGGATCGATTGGTACCTACTTGTCATGCTTAGAGCACACGAGACATCGGGTCTAGTACATAACATAGCATACATGATAGACCCAATTGCCGAAGCATATGGAATACCATTCATTCTCTTTCGCTCATCATTAGTCTTTGGACATTGATTCTTGCTAAGAGATATACCATGCAACATTGGCAAATTTCCTCTTTTAGAATTTTCCATTTGGAATCTTCTAAGGACTTTGTCAATGTAAGTACTTTGACTTAAACCAATCATCCTCTTGGATCTATCTCTATAGATCTTGATACCAAGGATATATGCGGCTTCGCCCATATCTTTCATTGAAAAGCACTTTCCCAACCAAGACTTGACAGTCTCTAGTGCAGGAACGTCATTTCCAATGAGTAAGATATCGTCGACATACAACACTAAAAATAGTGCTACGCTCCCACTAATTTTCTTGTATACACAAGGTTCATCTTCGTTCTTGATAAAGCCAAATTCCTTGATTGCTTCATCAAAACGTAGATTCCAACTCCTTGAAGCTTGCTTCAATCCATAAATGGATTTCTGCAACTTACACACCTTGTTAGAATTTTCTGGACTGACAAAACCTTCAGGTTGTATCATGTATACATCCTCAAGTAATTTCCCATTAAGGAAAGCTGTTTTGACATCCATTTGCCATATCTCATAGTCATAATATGCGGCTATGGCAAGTAAAATTCTAATAGACTTAAGCATAGCTACAGGCGAAAAGGTTTCATCATAGTCTATGCCATGAATCTGCCTATACCCCTTAGCTACTAGCCTAGCCTTATAGGTGTGCACCTTCCCATCCATGTCGGTCTTCTTCTTGAAGACCCATTTGCACCCTATGGTTTTTGCACCTTCGGGTGGATCAATCAAGTTCCAAACTTGATTATCAGCCATGGATTGTAATTCGGACTTCATGGCTTCTTGCCATTTTTCCGAATCCGGAGCGGACATCGCTTCTTGATAGCAAGTGGGTTCATCATTTTCGATTAACTCCACTTCATCACTTTCCGTAACGAGAAATCCATATCTCTCGGGTTCGGATCGTGATCTACCACTTCGGCGAGGAACTTGTGCATCTTGAACCGGTTCCACAACGGTTTGTGAACTTGGTTCAGTATCTCCCATTGGTTCAATGTTGTTTTTGGGTTCTCGAACTTCTTCGAGATCTATTTTACTCCCACTGGTTCCTTTGCGAAGAAACTCCTTTTCTAAGAAAGTACCATTTCGAGCAACAAACACTTTGTTCTCGTTTCGGTTGTAGAAATAGTATCCTTTGGTTTCCTTAGGATATCCCACAAAAACACATTTATCGATTTAGGTGCTAGCTTGTCGAAGTTAACTTCTTGACATATGCATCACAACCCCAAATCTTCATGAAAGACAAACTAGGTTTTCTTCCATGCCACATCTCATATGGGGTCTTTTGAACCGATTTGGTAGGAACTCGTTTATAGTGAAAGCGGCAGCTTTCTAGTGCATGTCCCCAAAAGGATAAAGGAAGCTCAACTTGAATCATCATAGAACGAACCATGTCCAACAAAGTTCTATTCCTCCTTTCAGACACACCATTCCATTGTGGTGTTCCGGGTGGAGAGAGTTCAAACGATTCCACAACTCTTAAGATGATCACAAATTCTTGGCTCAAATATTCACCACCTCGATCGGATCGAAGTACCTTAATAGTTTTGCCAAGTTGATTTTGTACCTCATTTTGAAATATTCGAAATATCTCAAACGATTCACTCTTATGTTTCATTAGATAAACATATCCAAATCTACTATAATCATCAGTGAATGTTATGAAGTACCGAAATCCTCCCCTAGCATTGCTACTCATAGGCCCACATACATCGGTATGTATGAGTCCTAACAAGTCGCCCGCCCTTTCACCGGTTTTGGTAAATGGGTCCTTGGTCATCTTGCCAAGTAAACAAGATTCACATGTCTCATATGATTCATAATCATGTGAGTCCAAAAATCCATCTTTGTGGAGTTTAGAAATGCGTTTCTCGTTTATATGGCCAAGACGACAATGCCATAAGTAAGTGTGGTTTACATCATTGGGTTTAGATTTCTTGTTAATGTTATAGACATCATTATCGCGATTTTCAACATCAAGAATATAAAGGCCATTGAATGAAACAAAGAAGTACAATAATGCATATCACTCTTGTAAATAGAAAATTTCTTATCACATATAAGAAAATTAAAACCTTCATTATCCAAACATGAAATCGAAATAATATTCCTACTTAAAGCTGGAACGTAATAACAATTGTTCAAAACAAGTATTAGTCCACTAGGTAAAGTAACTTCATAAGTTCCTACGGCTAATGCAACTCTTGCTCCATTCCCCACACGTAGGTCCACTTCACCTTCCTTAAGCATCCTTCGTTCTTTAGACCCCGCACATTTAAACAAATGTGAGTTCCACATCCGGTATCCAATACCCAAGAACTAGAAGTAGATAGGAATATATCTATAACAAAGATACCTGAAGTTGAAGCAACTCCTTTGCTCTTCTTCGTGCTTCCTTGTATTTTGCGCAATTTCTCCTCCAATGTCCAATCTCATTGCAATGGAAGCATTGCGTCCTCTTGGGACTTAGGCTTAGCCTCTTTAGGCTTGGAGGCCTCTTTGGGCTTGGCAACCTTTGCCTTAGGATTAGCAACCTTTGCTTTTCCTTTACCCTTGAACCCTTTCCCCTTGTTAACCATTAGCACTTGATCGGTCTTCTTCTCGACAATACCGGTTTCCGCAGTAGTCAACATTTGAACTAACTCGGAAAGGTTTCTATTCATTCCACCCATGTTATAGTGCATTATGAAATGACTAAAACTTTTAGGTAATGAATTCAAGATTATGTCGGTAGCCAACTCTTGGCTAATTGGAAAACCGAGCCTTTCAAGATGCTCAATGTGGCCCTTTAGCTTGAGAGCATGGGGACCAACAGCCTTGTCCTTCACTCATCTTGCATGAGGTCAAGGATGCAACCGTGTTGTACCTTTCTTGCCTAGCTTGAATTTGGAACATTTCCATCGCCCGATTGTTTAAGTCGATCGTCCCCAAGTGCTCAAGATTCTTCTGAAGACTCTTGCACATGGCGGAGAGCATAAGGCAACTAACATCTCGTAGAGTCACGCTTGTGCTTCGATATTGTTCCCTTATTGCCCTAGCAAAGCATTGGCAGCAGGTTCGGTGGAATAGGTTCGGAGAACGTACAG
Organism: Adenophora triphylla var. japonica; assembly: GCA_022495995.1. Classification (NCBI taxonomy): domain Eukaryota; kingdom Viridiplantae; phylum Streptophyta; class Magnoliopsida; order Asterales; family Campanulaceae; genus Adenophora; species Adenophora triphylla. Next base: position 60,988 of record JAFEMH010000438.1, read on the forward strand.
CTTTCTCCTCTTGTTTGAGAACAATTCTCAAACTACGGATCCAATCCATATAGTTTGTACCATTCTCTTCCAACTTTTCCTTCTCAAGGACGGATCGCAGTGAAAAGTGATTATTGTTTGATGCCATTTATTCTACAAAAAGATATACATAAAATATGAACACATATAAGTAAACATATTATATGAGAAGTATAGTGCATTTAAATAAATGCTCCCACTAAATTATACACCTTCAAATGCAAATAAGCATAATATACATTTAATGGGCTAAGATCCAACTTTAATTCAATTTCAAGTTTGCTATGGCAAACCGCTCAAAATTAAATTAATTAGGTAGAAAACATCAATCATATCACATATATGACTCTTAGATCTTTTATGAGATCAATTCAAGACATCATATGTCTAGGCATATTTTAATCTCATCTTATGCCTTGGGTCCAAAACCATTTTGATAACCCAATTAAGTTCATTCACTTTAAAACGTATAGGAACCACCATTTCCTCATCTTGCTCGCATTCGAATAGAATCAAAGCACCTTGCTATGGCAAGCCCACCCAAAACTATCCGAATGGTCTCAAGTGTTTTTAATCATGAATTGGCATAAAGAACTTAAAAAGTTAAATGAAGGTTCTTTAAAGGTAAATTATAAGCATATCGAAAGATAGTCAAAATCATGCACCAGGTAAGTTCCCAGGAAGATAGGTGAGCCGCAAGGACTTCTTAAGTACCAACTCTTCCTTAGACGTAACTCTCCTAGACATGCATAATTAGAAATCAACTCTGATTAGGCAACATAATCATTACCTTTTATAAACAATCAGTTTCCTTTTAAATTTCGCGTATTTATGACTTGTTTCCATAAACAATCATAAGATCCAAAATTTACAATGTCTAAATCTAAACATATTAGGAAACTAAATATCATGTTTCAACTAAACATCTAATTTAATAATTCTTAACAATTAAGAACAAATAATTCATGCATCGCAACAATTAATAAAACACATTTAAATTAATTAAGCATGCATAAACAATGAATCAATCTAGCATGGACTTATAAACTCAATTTTATAACATCCAGTTTTTCATACACATTGCAATAATTATTAAAATCATATTTTAATCAATTAATCATGTATATCAATGAATCAATCTATCGCGGACTTATAAACTCACTTTTATAACATCCAGATTTTTCATATTAACATATCAGATTGTAAACACAATCACAGAATAGCAGAAAATTTGAACAAACAGTTGCCCGGTTTTGGCTTGTTATGTCGCGTGACATCATCGCCCAGAGGCTTGATATGTCGCGCGACCTAACAGCCGATAACCTGAATTCCTCATGGCTCATCATGTCGCGCGACTAAAGCAGCCAAGTAACAGGATTTCCAGATTCGAACCAATACAGATTACAGCCAATTAAATCACATAAAACAGCCTTTTTACAGATTTAATTCAGCATAAATTGAAAACGATTTTCACATTGTTTCACATAAACAATTAAAATTCTATCACATATAAAACATGCAATAAGCATATAAACAATTTATATCTTAAACCTAGCATGTTAATTCAAACTTAATCATACGAACGGGGCTCGATACCCTGTTGGGTTTTACGGGTCCATGCGGCGGAATTAAGCATTAAAAACATAAAACCCAAGAAGCCCTAGGATCCGTTCTATACAATTAATTTGAATATCAATGAAATAGAATTAAACCAACCTTGAAACGCTTTCCGGTCTTGAGCTATCGAACGATTTGATTATGTGATATTGAATCACAAACTTCGTTCTTCAACTTGCTTGAACTCTAGGTCTTGATCGATGAACGAGCGAAGACCCTCTTTTGGTATCCACACCTTCGAATGAATCCAAGAACAATTTCTTGTTGATTGCTAGATCTAAACCTTGAAGAATATTGAGAGAATTTGATTGTGAATTTTGCTTTAAAATTTCGGCTAGGGTTTTTAGGTTCCGACAACCATGTATTTATACTACAAATAGTGTAAATACCTCTTCTAATCAAATTAGGAGAGACATCAATACCACGTATTGGCTTATTATGTCGCGCGGTATATCAAGCCATTGGCTTGATATGTCGCGTGACATAAGTAGCCAGTTTCTGTGCCTCTCAATCATTCTTCCTCCGGTTTAACCAATTCATTCTAGTTGTGTGTGACCCAATAGGATTACATCATGTTGGCAATGAGATCGATCATATCGAACCTCATAAGACATAAGCGGACTCTAGCAAGCCATTATGTCTACCCAAATGATGTAACGTAAGAGTTCACGTTTCCAACGGTGTACTTCCATTTATCCCTTTTGTCTCACGATGTTATATTGAACACAAGTCATGGTCCTTGTCGACTTGTTATTGTTCAATGCTTTCTCGATTCTTGAGTATAATGATAATTCCAATCATATTGGGGTACGGCCATACACTTTCATCATTATCACTCATCGAGGGCCCAAGCATAACATCTCTCTTCCGAGGGACAAACTCCTTCTTGACTTATCATCCTTCCCATCATGAATCCGATCATGCCAATGATAGCCTTTATAGATATCGTGTTAAGATATCGTTTGACTAAAATCAAACATGGCTTTCATCATATGTAAGGTTATGATAGTCTCAGGTCTAGGAAATAAATGAAGTAACCGTATGAGATTTAAGTATAACATTTGACCATTACATAAATCTCATGCGGGTCATGTCCAGTCACTTGTTCTCTAACAAGTACCCATAATTTCAATGTGCATCTCTTATGCAAATAATCATCACATGATTATCCATTGACAATTATACTAATTTATTCTCTTAATAATTAGGGACAGAGATTATTATAAACAAATATACAAAACATATAATAATCAAATAATAAACATCTCATATAATAATAAATAATGTCAACACATAAGTCTATCAATCATAGGCCTAGGGCATAACACCAACAGATAGAGTTGGTCAAAGAGAAAACAAGTAGATAACACTTAAGTCCTATATGTTTTCTATCTTATCCTCCTCTTTGGTGGTGATTTAAGCTTGAGCTTGTGTGTGTTTAAGGATGATTTGAGAGTGTTTGGAGTGGGATTGGGAAATATTCAAGAGAAAAGGGTGGCAATCTAAGGATTCCCACTGTTTTCTCTCTATATTTCGCCAGAGTTTCGTTGCTGTGATCCAATTGTGTTGTGTAAACTGAGAGAGGAGGGTTTAATTTATAGGCCTCTGGAAATGTCAAACATGTCCGCGCGGATTGGGTTGTAAACGTGCACTGTTCATTAAATGCAGCTCCAGGCTTTGGACAGGAAGAATAAAATTCAAAAATCCAGCAGTTTATGTTTTTCAACTTGCCCAATTCGGATTTTTCCAATTTCTTTTGCTTTTTGAGATTCTTTCCTTGGTTTATCTTTAAATGGCAAACCCTAATCTACCCTTGGTTGGTTAGAAATGATAGAAATGTTAGGAATGTTAAAACTTCCGTTAATTTTCTAACAAAAATGCTAACAACTCAAATTGGAGTACTTACACCTAGATTTTATTAAAAACGAAAAATAAAATTACAAACATGGTGGGGGACATGACAACCTCAACCACCAGAAGCAAATAGGGGGAGTTCTTACACAACCTGTAAGATCCTCTACAATAAGGGGGAGGGAGCTAAAAATTAAAAGATACATCAATAAATAATAGAAAACCCTACGGACTAAAATTAGGGTACGAAGCCCAAAAGGATAGGCCCACCAGGCATTTTGAGCGGCCGCACAAGCCAACTGTGCCACTAGGGCGATCGCCCAAGAACTAGGGCGGCCGCACAAGCCAAGCCGAGGCTCTTGTGCGACTGCACAAGCCAAAACAGCGGACGCCCAAGAAGGGCATGGGCACATCAGGAACCAAACAGCAACCAGCAGCAGGGCAAGCAAGAATTCCACCAGCAGCAACTCGAAAACCAACACCATCAAGCAGCAAAGCACCAGCAAAACAACCAAAAAACTCCAGAAACTCACAATAACCCCATCAATAAAATTACTTATAACGAAAGGAGGGAAAGCCCGCTTTATCCAGAAGAAGAGAACCACGACAATGAAGAGGGAGTTGAGAAGATGAGACCCAAAACTGATCTACCTTAGAGTCCACAGCTATATTTGCCAAAGAATCAGCTACCTTGTTACCTTCACGAAATATATGACTGACATGAATATGCATATGCTCCATGATAATGAAAATCTGTTGGATTATATAGAATATCTCCCAAGGAATGTGATAGACTTTAGTGATTATTTTCATGAGGACTTCTAAATTGATCTCCAACCAAACATGAGTAATACCAAGAGTATGTGCAAAAGTTAACCCATCGAGAGCGGATTTAGCCTCCGTCCACATATTAGATCGATGACCATAATAGTTTCCAAACGCAAAAATCAACTCTCCCTTAGCATTTCTAATGACGCCTCCGCCAGAAGCTTCGCCCGGATTTCCCCTAGAAGCACCATCAGTATTGATCTTATAAAACCCTTGCTTTGGTTTGAACCACTTAACCATTTTAACCACACGAGGCTTCGGGGCAGCAACAAAAAATTTAAAAACTTGCAGAACGGAAATGTCAAACATCGAGGACTTAACAGGAGGGTTGAACGCATCAGCAATATTTGTTATCTGTTGTGTAATAGAGGCAATGATATCCACTCCTTGCATCCGAATACCTTCAAAAATCCACTTATTTCTATGATACCAAATAGTCCAAGCAATGACCCCCGGAAGAATGAGAGAGATCCATTTATTAAGCTGGGAAGTATTTTTGGGACGATTAAACCACCATGAAGAGAGAATAGCCTGGAAAGACCCCAAATTATTAGTAACACCACAAACTTGGCCGAAATATCTCCAAGTAGACTTAGCAATGTCTCCGTTCACAAAGAGATGTTCCATGGATTCCTTTGAAGGGTATTGGCAGCAGCCACACCTTGAAGCTGAATGAATACCACGCTTCTGTAAGGTCTCATCCGTGGGAAGACCTCTGTGAAGAATTCTCCATAGCAGAATAGAGTATTTGGGGGGAATATGCTTATGCCAAAGCGTCGAAAAAACAAAACTCGAGATCTGAGACTGACGACATTCCCGCCAAGCAGAAGAGATGGTAAACTTGCCCGTTGTGGAAGGCTTCCAAATGAGAATATCCTCCTTCCCATTAACCGTGATATTTTGAGCCTTAATCAAATTTAAAAGAGGATCTCCATAGTTATTTCGAATGAATTCAACTCGAGGAAGGCAGTTTCGAATAAATTAGAGACCTCAATATGCTGCTGCGGAAGAATAGGTTTAACCCCTTCAAACCAATTTTCATGGATGGAAATCTGCCCGTTACCAAGCCTCCACGTAATTCGCTGTTCCATAAAATCTTTCACCCCAATCATGCGTTTCCATATGTGAGAAGCAAATCTTGTGACAACAGCGTCCATAGGGTGTATCTCATAACAATATTTTGCCATCATGAATTCAGTCCAAAGAGAAGAAGAACCACGCAACCTCCACCATAATTTCATGGCAAAGGCAGTTCCCAAATCCTCAAACTTCCGAATACCAAGCCCCCCTTCATCCAGTGGCCGGCTGATTCTTTTCCACCCAATCCAATGACATTTTCGAGAGCCATCCGAACCACTCCAAAATAAATTCATTATTAAACGTTGCATGGTTGTAATCACATTTTTTGGGGGCTCTAAAACAGAAATGTAATATAGAGGAATTGCTTGGAGACAAGATTTGATAAGGGTTACCTTAGCACCGTGCGAGAGAAGCTTTCCTTGCCAAGATTCAAGTCTCTTCTCCATTTTCTGGATTGAGGATTAAATAAAGCTTGTGTCTTTTGCCCCACATATAATGGGCATCCCAAATAGATAATTGGGAGGACTTTTTTTACAAAGCCCGTGACTTCAGAAATAGTATCATCCCGAGTAGCATCATTCCTCCCTGTGATGAAACAAGATTTCCCAATGCTAACAAGCTGCCCCGAGAAGTCTTGATATTTTTCCAAACACTTCATATGCATCCTAAGAGAGTCTTTCGCCCTATTACAAAAAATAATGATATCATCTGCATATGATAAATGAGAGATCACCGGAGTATGAATATGGGCTCGGAATCTGATTTTAGGATTGTATAGATGAAGATAATTCAGCCCTCTGCTTAGAATCTCAGCGGCAATGATAAAAAGACTAGAGGAGAGAGGGCCTCCCTGGCGAAGACCCCTAGTAGAGCGAAAGAAACCACAGCTTTCACCATTCACTAGAACTGAAAACCAACAGTTAGAGATACACCTAAAAATCATGTCAACCCATTCAATAGCAAAACTGAACTTTTTTAGCACCTTGATAAGACCCATGAATGCCTGTCATACGCCTTGGCCATGTCTAGCTTGATAGCAATATTCGACCCCCGAACTTTCTTTTTAACTGAAGACATCATTTATTGCGCTAACAGGATGTTATCATGAATCACACGCCCTTGAACAAACCCACTTTGATTAGGAGAGATGATACGGGGGAGAATCTGCCCTAATCTCTCAGTAAAGATTTTTGTAATAATCTTATTTGAAAAATTACAAAGACTTATAGGATGCAGATCAGAGAAAGATATCGGATTGTCAATTTTTGGAAGAGTAACAATAAGGGTGCTGGTCCAAGATCTCGGCATCTCAAAGCCAGCAAAGAAATCCCTTATAGCACGATGAAGGTCTTCTTTTATAATCTCCCAGCAGGCAACATAGAAAACACCAGTAAAACCATCAGGGCCAGCAGCACCTTGCCCATTTATGCATTTTATAATCTCAAACACTTCATCCATATTCGGAACAGCCTTGAGGATGTCATTTTCGGCTTCAGAAATCAAAGAAGGGATAAGATTCAAGAAGTCGTCATGCACATTAGACACTTCCCTATCAGCCGTGAACTGGTTCTGATAGAAAGAAACAGCCTCATTTTGAATATCCTCCTTATTTGTGAGAAGAACACCCTCTCGATTTTGAATTTTATGTAAGAACAGTCGTTGCCTCTTTTTTTCACATAGGACTGAAAAAATTTATTGTTTCTATCTCCCTCTTTGATCCACTTTATATTAGCTTTTTGCCGCCAAAATTCTTCTTCCGTAGCTAAAGTATACTGCAACTGAGCTTGGGCCAAACTCAAGGCAGCTCTAGATTCTTTAGAAGGGTTTCTTTCAAACTCCTGCTCTTTGAGTAGAACCTCATCTTCAGCATTAGCCACTTGCTGATCTATCCGCCAAAAGTACATTTGTTCCAAGAAGATAACTCCCGTCTAAGCCGAGCTAGCTTCTTGCCAAAGCGAACCATGGGGCGCCCATCAATCCAAGCAGCCCAAGAGTTTTGAACTGTATCAAAAAAAGACGGATGTTTTATCCAAGCATTAATGAACCGAAAAGAACCTTTGTGCACTTCAGCTTCCACCCGAATATTGATCACCAACGGGGAATGATCCGAACATGTTTTATTGAGATGTTTTACAGAAGTATTATCAAAGGAATTAAGCCACTTCTCATTATACAATACCTTGTCAAAACGTTGTTGAATAGACTTCCTACCAAGCTGCTTGTTCCACCACGTAAATTTGGACCCCTCATAACCAGCATCAATAAGAGAAGACACTTGAATAGTATCAGAAAATTCAGCAATTTTTTGAGTTTGAATAGGGTGGCCCCCAAGCTTCTCCTCTTGATCAAGAACTACATTGAAATCTCCACAAACCAACCAAGCAAGAGTAGTATCACTCAGACTGATTAAATCATCCCAAAGGATTCTTCTATCAAACATATTACAACTAGCATGAACACAAGTCATAAGGATAGGATTAGGCCATAGACTATGCTTCACTTGAACTGAAAAAGCTTGAATACTATCCTGGACAACTTCACAAGAAAAACCATGCTTCCAAATAAACCAAATCCTTCCACTATCATTAGAAACTCCCCCACAATAGTTTAACTTGTGAACCAAGTATTCCAATTTAGACTTGTGAATTTTCGGCTCATAGATAGCTAAAGCCGAGACATTATGCAGAAATAAAAGCTTTTTAATTCTCCTCACAGTGGCCTTGTTTCCAATGCCACGTAGATTCCAACTAATAATTGCCACCATTGAGAAACTATAAAAAGAAATAAATGAAAGGCTAACCAGAATTAAGATTGAGGAGAAGCGGATTTGCTCCTGTTTTTTCGATATACGACTTTGATGAAGCCCTCAGAGTCTACTTGATGTTGTTGTTAAGATACAAACAGTGTAGAGCCAGCCATGGCTATAAGAAAAGATGACGGAGGCGGTGTTGCCCTAGGAGAAAGATTTAGGTTGCTGACAGGATCATCAATCGGGGACATCTCCAATTCCTGATTCACCGTATCACCTGTTACTATTTTTTCCTGGTATAGATTAGAAGCATTCTGCAGAATTTTCACATCAACCTCGTGTTAGTGTTATGCCCTAGGCCTATGATTGATAGACTTATATGTGTTGACATTATTTATTATTATATGAGATGTTTATCATTTGATTATTATATGTTTTGTATATTTGTTTATAATAATCTCCGTCCCTAATTATTAAGAGAATAATTAGTATAATTGTCAATGGATAATCATATGATGATTATATGTATATAGATGCACATTGAAATTATGGGTACTTGTTAGAGAACAAGTGACTGGACTTGACCCGCATGAGATTTATGTCATGGTCAAATGTCATAATTAAATCTCATAAGGTTACTTCATTTAGTCCCTAGACCTGAGATTATCATGACCTTACATATGATAAAAGTCATGTTTGATTTTAGTCAAACGGTATCTTAACACGATATCTATAAAGGCTATCTTTGGCATGATCGGATTCATGATGGGAAGGATGATAAGTCAAGATGGAATTTGTCCCTCGGAAGAGAGATGTTTTGCTTGGGCTCCTCGATGAGTGATAATGATGAAAGTGTATGGCCGTACCCCAATATGATTGGAATTATCATTATACTCAAGAATCGAGAAAGCATTGAACAAAGACAAGTTGACAAGGACCATGACTTGTGTTCAATATAACATCGTGAGACAAAGGGAGAAATGGAAGTTTACCATTGGAAATGTGAACTCTTACGTTATATTATTTGGGTAGACATAATGGCTTGCTAGAGTCCGCTTATGTCTTATGAGGGTCGATATGATCGAGCTCATTGCCAACATAATATAATCCTATTGGGTCACACACAATTAGAATGAATTTGATAAACCAAGGGAAGAATGATTGAGAAACTCCTACTTGACCATGTGTGGTCGTGCGACACATCAAGGCAATATGCCCCGTGTGGTCGTGCGACACAATGGGTCTCAAGGCGGTTTGACTGACTTGTTTCCTAATTTGATTAGGACTCTAATATGGATACTAATGTAGTATAAATAAGAGAGTCTGTCAACCTTAATAGCCTAGCCTAAATTTAGAAAAAGAAAACACAATATTCTCAATATTCTTCCAAGGGTTTTTGATCTAGCAATCTTCAAGAAGAGTTCTTGGATTCATTCAAAGGTGTGGATACCGAAAGAGGGTCTTAGCTCGTTCATCGATCAAGGCCTAGAGTTCAAGCAATCTGAAGAACGAAGTTTGTGATCTGAAATCACATCATTGAATCGTTCGATAGCTCAAGAACGGAAAGCATTCAAGGTTGGTTTCATCTATCTCATAGGATTCAATTTAATTGTATAGAATGGATCCTAGGCTCCTTGGGTTTTATGTTATTTGATGCTTTATTCCGCTGCGCATGGACCCGTAAAACCCAACAGTGGTATCAGAGCCCCGTTCGTATCATTAAGTTTGGATTAACATGCTTAGAAAAGTGATATAAATTGTTTATATATGTTCTTTTGCATGTTTTGTATGCGATAGATTGATTGTTTTTGAAACAATATGCCTAAGTCGTATTCTATTGATATTGAATTAAATCTGTTAAAAGTCGTTTACATGATTTAATTGCTCTATGATTTAGAATTGATTGATTTATGAGAATCTGCAAATTGTCATCTTGTGTCACGCGACAAACCATGTTTGTGTCACGCGACAAAGAGTGACCATGTCACGTGACATGCTTGCTTGTGTCACGCGACAAAGCATGCTTGTGTCACGCGACATTCCTTACCCAATCTGGGCAGAATCAGTTTGTTAAACAATCCTGCTAATCTGTGAATGTGTTTTACAATCTGATGCGTTTGTGTATTAATCTGGATGCTATAAATTAATGGAAATTAAGTTTATAGGGCTATGCTAGATTAATTCAAGTTTATGCATGCTTAATTGTTTAAAATATGATTTTATTAATTATTGCGATGCATGATCTATGTGTTCTTACATGCTAATAATTTTAATTAGATGTTTAGTTGAAACATGATATTGTAATTTCCTAAATTGTTTAGATTTAAACAATAAGATTTTGGTCTATGATTGTTTATGCGAAACAAGTCATATTACGCAAGATTTAAAAGGAAATTGATTGTTTATAAAAGGTAGTGATTATGTTGCCAAATCAGAGCTGATCTCTGATTGTGCATGTCTAGGAGAGTTCTGTCTAAGGAAGAGTTGGTACTTAAGTAGTCCTTGTGGCTCACCTATCTTCCTGGGAACTTACCTGGTGCACGATTATGACTATCTTTGCTGATATGCTTATAATCTACCTTAAAGAACCTTCATTTAACTTTTAAGTTCTTTATGCCAATTCATGATTAAAACACTTGAGACCATTCGAATAGTTTTGGGTGGGCTTGCCATAGCAAGGTGCTTTGATTCTATTCGAATGCGAGCAAGATAAGGAAATGGTGGTTCCTATACGTTTAAAGTGAATGAACTTAATTGGGTTATCAAAATGGTTTTGGACCCAAGGCATAAGATGAGATTAAAATATGCCTAGACATATGATGTCTTGAATGAATCTCATAAAAGATCTAAGAGTCATATATGTGATATGATTGATGTTTTCTACCTAATTAATTTAATTTTGAGCGGTTTGCCATAGCAAACTTGAAATTTAATTACTGTTGGATCTTAGCCCATTAAATGTATATTATGCTTATTTGCATTTGAAGGTTATAATTTAGTGGGAGCATTTTATATAAATGCATTATACTTTTCATATAATATGTTTACTTATATGTGTTCATATTTTATGTATATCTTTTTGTAAAATAAATGGCATCAAACAATAATCACTTTTCACTGCGATCTGTCCTTGAGAAGGAAAAGTTGGAAGAGAATGGTACAAACTATATGGATTGGATCCGTAGTTTGAGAATTGTTCTCAAGCAAGAAGAAAAACTGTACGTTCTCGAGGAACCTATTCCACCTGAACCTGCTGTCAATGCTACTAGGGCAGTGAGGGATCAATATCTGAAGCACAAGCGTGACTCTACAGATGTTGGTTGCCTCATGCTCTCCGCCATGTGCAAGAACCTTTAGAAGGATCTTGAGCACTTGGGGACAGTTGACTTAAACAATCGACTGATGGAAATGTTCCAAGTACAAGCTAGGCAAGAAAGGTATAACACAGTTACGGTCTTGACCTCATGCAAGATGAGTGAAGGACAAGCTGTTGGTCCCCATGCTCTTAAGTTGAAGGGCCACATTGAGCATCTTGAAAGGCTCGGTTTTCCAATTAGCCAAGAGTTGGCTACCGATATAATATTGAATTCATTACCCAAAAGTTTTAGTAATTTCATAATGCACTATAACATGGGTGGAATGAATAAAAACCTCTCCGAGTTAGTTCACATGTTGAACACTGCGGAAACCAATATTGTCGAGAAGAAAACCGACCAAGTGCTGATGGTTAACAAGGGGAAGGGTTTCAAGGGTAAAGGAAAAGCAAAGGTTGCTAATCCTAAGGCAAAAGTTGCCAAACCCAAAGAGGCTTCCAAGCCGAAAGAGGCTAAGCCCAAGTCCCAAGAGGACGCAGTCTGCTTCCATTGCAATGAGATTGGACATTGGAGGAGAAACTGCGCAAAATACAAGGAAGCACTGAAGAAGAGCAAAGGAGTTGCTTCGACTTCAGGTATCTTTGTTATAGATATATTCCTATCTACTTCTAGTTCTTTGGTATTGGATACCGGATGTGGAACTCACATTTGTTTAAATGTGCAGGGTCTAAAGAACAGAAGGATGCTTAAGGAAGGTGAAGTGGACCTACGTGTGGGGAATGGAGCAAGAGTTGCTGCATTAGCCGTAGGAACTTATGAAGTTACTTTACCTAGTGGACTAATACTTGTTTTGAACAATTGTTATTACGTTCCAGGTTTAAGTAGGAATATTATTTCGATTTCATGTTTGGATAATGAAGGTTTTAATTTTCTTATATGTGATAAGAAATTTTCCATTTACAAGAGTGATATACATTATTGTACTGCTGTTTCATTCAATGGCCTTTATATTCTTGATGTTGAAAATCGTGATAATGATGTCTATAATATTAACAAGAGATCTAAACCCAATGATGTAAACCACACTTACTTATGGCATTGTCGTCTTGGCCATATAAATGAGAAACGCATTTCTAAACTCCACAAAGATGGATTTTTAAACTCACATGATTATGAATCTTATGAGACATGCGAATCTTGTTTACTTGGCAAGATGACCAAGGACCCATTTACCAAAACCGGTGAAAGGGCGGGTGACTTATTAGGACTCATACATACCGATGTATGTGGGCCTATGAGTAGCGATGCTAGGGGAGGATTTCGGTACTTCATAACATTCACTGATGATTATAGTAGATTTGGATATGTTTATCTAATGAAACATAAAAGTGAATCGTTTGAGATATTTCGAATATTTCAAAATGAGGTGCAAAATCAACTTGGCAAAACTATTAAGGTACTTCGATCCGATCGAGGTGGTGAATATTTGAGCCAAGAATTTGACAGTCATCTTAAGAGTTGTGAAATCGTTTCAGAACTCTCTCCACCCGGAACACCACAATGGAATGGTGTGTCTGAAAGGAGGAATAGAACCTTGTTGGACATGGATCGTTCTATGATGAGTCAAGTTGAGCTTCCTTTATCCTTTTGGGGACATGCACTAGAAACTGCTGCTTTCACTATAAACAGAGTTCCTACCAAATCGGTTCAAAAGACCCCATATGAGATGTGGCATGGAAGAAAATCTAGTTTGTCTTTCATGAAGATTTGGGGTTGCGATGCATATGTCAAGAAGTTAACTTCTGACAAGCTAGCACCTAAGTCTGATAATGTGTTTTCGTGGGTTATCCTAAGGAAACTAAAGGATACTATTTCTACAATCAAAACGAGAACAAAGTGTTTGTTGCTCGAAATGGTACTTTCTTAGAAAAGGAGTTTCTTCGCAAAGGAACCAGTGGGAGTAAAATAGATCTCGAAGAAATTCGAGACCCGAAAACCACATTGAACCAATGGTAGAGACTGAACCAAGTTCACAAGCAGTTGTGGAACTAGTTCAAGATGCACAAGTTCTTCGCTGAAGTGGTAGGTCACGATCCGAACCCGAGAGATATCGATTTATCGTTATGGAAAGTGATGAAGTAGAGTTAATCGAAAATGATGAACCTACTTGCTATCAAGAAGCGATGTCTGCTCCTGATTCGGAAAAATGGCAAGAGGCCATGAAGTCCGAATTACAATCCATGGCTGATAATCAAGTTTGGAACTTGATTGAGCCTCCTGAAGGTGTAAAAACCATAGGGTGCAAATGGGTCTTCAAGAAGAAGACTGACATGGATGGGAAGGTGCAAACCTACAAGGCTAGGCTAGTAGCTAAGGGGTATAGGCAGATTCATGGCATAGACTATGATGAAACCTTCTCGCCTGTAGCTATGCTTAAGTATATTAGAATTTTAATTGCCATAGCCGCATATTATGACTATGAGATATGGAAAATGAATGTCAAAACAGCTTTCCTTAATGGGAAGTTACTTGAGGATGTATACATGATACAACCTGAAGGTTTTGTCAGTCCAGAAAATTCTAACAAGGTGCACAATTTGCAGAGATCCATTTCTGGATTGAAGCAAGCTTCTAGGAGTTGGAATCTACGTTTTGATGAAGCAATCAAGGAGTTTGGCTTTATCAAAAACGAAGATGAACCTTGTGTATACAAGAAAATTAGTGGGAGCGTAGCACTATTTTTAGTGTTGTATGTCGACGATATCTTACTCATTGGAAATGACGTTCCTGCACTACAGACTGTCAAGTCTTTGTTAGGAAAGTGTTTTTCAATGAAAGATATGGGCGAAGCTGCATATATCCTTGGTATCAAGATCTATAGAGATAGATCCAAGAGGATGATTGATTTAAGTCAAAGTACTTACATTGACAAGGTTCTTAGAAGATTCCAAATGGAAAATTCTAAAAGAGGAAACTTGCCAATGTTACATGGTATATCTCTTAGCAAGAATCAAAGTCCTAAGACTAATGATGAGCGAAAGAAAATGAATGGTATTCCATATTGTAGCGATGCGTGAATTTTGAAATAACAGAGTTGCCACTTATTATTTATTTAGGAAAACAATAAGAAAAACCTTAAAAAGAGATTTGAGGGTTCGGGGGTTAAGTTATCGAATGGATAGGTCGAGGAGCATCCATTCCACCCAATCCGGAGATCGGTCTTGCCAATTGAGTATTATCAATCTTTTTAATTACTAATTAAATAAAGAACAAGAAAACCCTAATCAATTTCTTGATTGGGAATGTCGGATTGTACGCTTCGAGATCGCCTTCATCGACTGAAGGGACTCTAGGCTAATCATTTTGATGAAATTACACCACTCTAAAAGTCAATAGAGAGAGATTGATAAGAAGAGAGTAAAATATAGGAGTTTACCTTGTTTAGGGAGGATTTGATTTAGAACGTGGTTCTAAGATGTCTTCTCGATCGAGAAGCGATTCGGGCAGAGTTTCGACTCAATATGAGAGTCAAGTCTTGATGCGGACAGAGCTTCGCCTTGATGCTAGGCTTGAGCCTTGATGTTCGTCAATCAACGTGGTTGAAGGACGAATTTAGGAGTTGTTTGTGAGTGATTTGAAGGAGTCTTTCGTGGAAAGAGACCAACAAATTGTGTGTGTTGTGTAAAATTCTGGACCTCTGAAACAGTGGAAGTCACCAAGTATTTATAGGGGTTTAAGAGGTAGAGGTGGAGAGGTAAAACACTCCTAGGAAGCTTCCAGAACTTAATTCTGATTGGAGAACCGGATTAGATGAGGTTTATCAAGAAAAGAGTTTGGGACGGAGAAGAATTGTGATTCTGCACATCCTGTCGAGGGGATATCTCGCGCGAGATATGATATCTCGTGCGAGATATCTAGTCTGATGACTATTTTGTCCTCTTCAGTTTATTCCGTTAGTCAGTTAGGTCCAAAACTAACGAGGTTAGTTAGAAACTTAACGAAACATGACGAAACTGATATGCTTTCATCAAAACATAAAAGAGAGACGAAGAGTAGTGTAATCATGATTTATTGGTTCAGAATGGGGTGTCTACAGAGCCCCTCGGCGACAGGTCTTATGAAAGAAGAAGTGTCGTCGATAGAAAAGACATCATTCTGAACATTGGGATGGTCGTGCCGCACGGCTGCCTACGTATCTCTAAGAGAGAATCAGACCAAACGTAGTTCGACTCCAAAACACTAAAAAGGCTATTTTAGGTATTTTGAAAAGCATTTTTCGAAAATCGAGGAGGGATTTTTTTTTTTGAAAAGGTAAAATCATACTGAGGAATTAAGGACTTGACCCAATTCTGAAGATACCCATTTGTTGATGAAGTTGTTGAAGTGTGCCGCCCGAGGTTACTGACGTTCCTGTTGTTGTTGCCGAGGTCACGGACTTGAAGTTTGCTGCCGTCACAGACTTTGAAGTTGTTGCCGAGGTCACGGACTTGAAGTTGCTGCCGTCACAGACTTTGAAGTTGTCGCCGAGGTCACGGACTTTGGTTATCGTTGCCGAGGTCACGGACTTGAAGTTGCTGCCGTCACAGACTTTGAAGTTGTCGCCGAGGTCACGGACTTTGGTTGTAGTTGCCGAGGTCACGGACTTGAGGTTGCTGCCATCACAGACTTTACTGGTGTTGCCGAGGTCACGGACTTGAAGTTGTCGGTTGAGATGAAGGTTCTGTCGGCCCCTGTAATGCAAGGATATATGCATGCTGGTCTCGGATGAACCCGAAAGATTCTTACCTCTTTGTACCTGTCAGCACATAAAGATTCCAAATAGATTTTGCAGATTTTAGTTGTTCAACTAGACTTACGTGGTGGTGCTCACGTCTGTTCGTGTAAATGGCCGGTTGGTCATTTTGGTGGTGAGTTTATGTATGAGTATATGGTATATGAAAATGTAGGGACATTTGTGTGGATTTGTATTTGAGAGGGGTGAAATATATGAGTGAACTTGTGTTTGACAAGTTGGGACCAAATCAGGTTTATGCAGAATTTGTTGCTAGTCAGCGAGGCTGTATTGTTGTAGAATTTCGTTCGATGAGTATCCTTGTGTGAACACATCTAGGTCTGTTGAGAATTTTCATTCTTACTTCTCCTTTGAGTCGTGTCTCTAGGAGGCAAACGACTACAAATCTGTCGACTGTCGTAATGGCTTTATGTCCAAGGCCCTTTGGTGTCTCAAGCCCCAAGTTGCTTGCAAGTGGTAGATGACTTTGTGAACAGGCTTGTGAGTCTGCTCTCTTGATTTGAAGATGATCGAATAAGACTCTCCTTGTTGATTTGATTTGAAGAGGATCGAATGACGTCCGGTGAAGAAGGTTGAAGAATACTCTCCCTTTGACCTTTGATTTTTTTTTTCTTAGTGCGCACCCTGGTTTTTGCCTAGACCGCCCTTTCGGGTTTTCAATCTAGCGGGCATCTCTTTTGCGTCTTTTTTTTTCATTTTTTTTGAATAGTATATTAACTCGAAGAGAACTCAGAGAGAGAACTCAGAGAGAGAAAATCTTTTGAGGAGAGAGAAATGAGATCTCAAGTTTAGTTGAGGAGAGACGGACTCTATTCTTTGGAAGGTGATCCAAGCATTGACTCTTTGGAGAGGTGAATTTTATAATGATGAGAGTGAGGAGCAAAGAGGAAAACCCCTAATGCAGATTTGATTATTTTGAAGTAGGGATTGACTGGGGGAGGAAAGGTGAGGAAGCCCCAGTTTTGATGCTTGGATTTCGAGAGTGTGTATGAGAGTGGCTAACAGGAAGCCCCTAGACTCAACAAGACACGCTACTTGGCTCAAGGATCTAGAAAAGTTATTCTACTTTTAATGGACCTTGCTTCATCTAGAAATTTCTAAACAAGATTGAGAAGGAAGCCAATCATTAGTATGACTAAGGGTAAACATTTTTCTTGGTACTGAAAGTCTTCTTCACTTGTTGTAAGAGGATGTTGAGGAATCCTCTTTTCTTTTGTTGGTATCACTTGACTCCTCTTCTTTGTGGGAGAGTCCTTCATGCATTTGAATCTTCACCTTTATTGTGGGGGTGATGAAAGTTTGAGAGTTTTTTTTTTTTTTCGATGCTCTATTTTTGCCTAGGACGAATTGAGGAGTTTCGTCCTAGCGAGCTTTTTTTTTTTTTTTGTACTCTCAAAGCCTTGAGTTGAGTAGCCCCACTTTTCTTGGGATGAAGGTTGACAGCAACACCTTTGGCTTTCTTCGTTTGTTGACCCTTGACTTTCAGTAGGGGTAATGTTTAGCCCTTAAGCCTCCTAATGATAACTTTCGTCTTAAACTCGCTTAGAGGTCTCTATTTTGCGATGATTTAGGGAATGGAGGGTCCATTATTTTGCATGAGTTGAATGATATTCATGAGGTAGAACAACTTTAGGGAAAGTGTTTAGGAAAAGAAATTACTTTAATTTATTGAGAAATTTAAGAATAGACTCGATAGTTTAGAAGACACAAACTAGAGGAGGTGAGAAGTACTAGAAAGACAGAATGACTCTTCGAGTTCATACTTGGAAATTTAAAACCTAATCTACTTCTATCAAAGGAGAAAGGGAGAGGATAGTGGTGGCCCCAAAGTTGTAAGTGTGGGTTTCTTCTTGGAGCTTAATCTTCTTCATGGAGTACGAGGAAGAGGATTGGTGATGACGTTGGGACGTTCTAGATCTCCATTGTCAAAGAGGTCTTGTATGATGTCCTTCAAGTGGTGGCAGGAGTTGGTGTCATGGGCGATGAAGTTGTGGTACTTGCAGAATAAGTGATGAGCATGATTCGGACCCATATCCTTCGGAGGACCACCTTCCCTTGGTTTGATTTTTTCATTCTGGACAAGCACATCGAAGAGTTCTTCTTGAGTGATTCCTTCGATTTTGTCGTAGTGCCTCTTTTTCTTTTCGGGAGGAGGGACAGCAGAATACTTTCCGGTGTTGGGGCGGCTGAGTGCAATAGCGTTGACTGAAGCATCCTTACTTGTGGTGGGCTTGTTGTAGCGGAAAGTACTTTCCTTCTTTTTGCTTTTTTAGGAAGTCGTCAACCCTAATTCCGGACTCGAGGAGTTCATTGAAACTAGGAAAGTAGTTACCGGCGAGCTTCTCTTGAAATTCATCACGAAGGCATTGAAGGAAGATGTGGATTTGCTCTTTGAGAGTAGGCCTTTCGACAATTTCAGTAAGTTTGAGTCTCCATCTTCTAGCAAATTCAGCAAAGGACTCATTTGCATGTTGCTTGGTTTGTTCAAGATCCCTCCTAGTAGGGCGGTAAGTGGAGTTGTCTTCAAACTGCCTTTGGAAGACCAAACATGCGGATGACCAATCAAGCCTTGTAGTCGTAGGAAGAGACATGTACCAATCCCTTGCAGCACCTTCTAAAGTTTGAGGAAAGCATTGAGCCAAGATTGTGTTATCAACACCCATTGGAAGCATGGCCCAAGTATAGGTCTCAACATGAGCTCGAGGACAAGTGGTACCATTGAACTTGGCAATATCGGGTGTCTTGTACTTGCGAGGAAACTTGGTGATGGATTGTTGAAGAGCATCGGGATCAAATGGAACGAATGGCCCCTTGGAAGTGTCAAGAGTCGCAAGCTTCTTCTCGAGGTAGTTCTTAGTAACATGGTCACCAAGTTTAGTAGTTTCACCACTGCCTTCTTTCTTGGTTTTAGCACCCTTGGAGGTATGTTCTTCATCATCGGAGGAAGATGAGGAAGAGGAGGAATTGGATTCTTCCTTTTTCTTGCTTGACTTCTTGGTTTTTCTATTCACTTTGGTGTAGGATTCCTCTTCGTCGGAGGAGGATTCCACTTTCTGCTTTTGTTTTCCGCCTTTCTTGACTTTCAACTCGTGGAGTTCTTTCATGAGGGCGGCCATTTGGGCATTTTGCTCATCAATTTGCTTACTTTGTTCATCCAATCTAGTCATGGCTTCGATGAGTTGGACCTTAGCATCGTTGAAATCGGCCTCGGTGGTAGAAGGAGAAGCAGACATCGTGTCGAGCTTTGGCGAAGAACCTAGACGTGTAGCAACCGTGTTAAACCATGATCGAGTCCCAACAAGTCGGCTGAATAGGGTGAATGAAGGCTTGAAGGTTTGAAGGTTTTGGCCAAAACACGAAAAGACCGAACACTTATCTCGTACGAGACAAGTAGTCTCGCGCGAGACTTCACCACGGAAAGTCACAATTTTCTGATTTTAATCCTAATTTTGGTCGGACGGAAAATCCGTTTTGGGGGTTTCTAAAGTTCAAGAACCAAACCTAGGGACCTAGGGGTCGGAGTAATCCAAAGTAACATCAAGTTTTGTGCAATAATTTTGATGAGAAAATTTTCTCTTTTTAGGGGCAAATCCGAAGGGACAACCGTAGGGACGTTTCCGAAGGGACAATTCCGAAGCGACAATTTATTGATTTCTTTTCCGTGGATTATTGCACAAAACGATCTTGACAAGGGATTACAAGGACTCCAAGATCAAACCGACCGGTCAAGGAGTGTCTTAAAAAGTCAATCTACATGATATGTGGCGATGCAGGGCTGGAAGGCTAGGCTCCCCGCGATATGACAATCTAGATGGATTGAATACGCGGAGTGGGATGATCCAACTTCGGAGAGATCGGCGACTAGGTGGTTACCGTCATCCGTCCTTAGTGTGGGTCCCGGGTTTATAGAGGGTATGTAGTGCAATGACAGTTATATATGAGTGCGCGTGTGTGATAGTCAATCTATGTGTTAGAGTAAAATAGAAAGTTTTATTTTTGAAAACTAAAGAAAAACAGATAGTGGCCGCACCAAGTGGTTGCCTACGTTTCTCCCAAATTAGGGAGACTCAGGCCGTCGTAGTTCCACATAAAGAGAGAGAGAAGGAATTAAATTAATTTAAATTACAACTCCCGAATCCTCCATGGACCGGACTTTAAATTAAACAACCAATCGCACGCAGGTATATAGTTTAAGTAATTAAAATTATTCTACCCTGCAAAGTTAGCACAAGCAAAATAATAATAATAATTTATTTTTGAATTTTCTGGATATTTTTTTTTTGAAAATTTTTGAAACTGAAATTGTTTTCTTTTGATTTTTGTTTTTTTTTTTCGATTTTTTTTTGAATTATTTTTTTGATGGTCAAACCTGCTTTTTAAAAAAAGTCAACCGGACCAAATCTTGTTTGTTTTTTTTGTTTTTACAGCCGCCAGTACAAAAGGTAGGATTTTCATTTTTTTTTTTTAATTAGGTCAACTTTGAGAAAGCAACTTTTGACCTAATCATTTTTTTTTCACGTGATACCGCCGCCAAACAGAACAGTGGGCGACGTTTGATTTTTTGAGCCGAATACTTATCTCGCGCGAGATAAGTATATCCCGCGCAGGACAAGTATTCAGACATTAATTTTTTTTAAAACAGTGCCGAAAAAATTCCAAAAAAATCCAGAAAAATCAGATTTTTACAGAAAATAAAAATATTGATAATACTCAATTGTACGCAAGTCTAACCCTCTTAATTAATTGTCCCCAGCAGAGTCGCCAAACTGTAGCGATGCGTGAATTTTGAAATAACAGAGTCGCCACTTATTATTTATTTAGGAAAACAATAAGAAAAACCTTAAAAAGATATTTGAGGGTTCGGGGGTTAAGTTATCGAATGGGTAGGTCGAGGAGCATCCATTCCACCCAATCCGGAGATCGGTCTTGCCAATTGAGTATTATCAATCTTTTTAATTACTAATTAAATAAAGAACAAGAAAACCCTAATCAATTTCTTGATTGGGAATGTCGGATAGTACGCTTCGAGATCGCCTTCATCGACTGAAGGGACTCTAGGCTAATCCTTTTGATGAAATTACACCACTCTAAAAGTCAATAGAGAGAGATTGAGAAGAAGAGAGTAAAATATAGGAGTTTACCTTGTTTAGGGAGGATTTGATTTAGAACGTGGTTCTAAGATGTCTTCTCGATCGAGAAGCGATTCGGGCAGAGTTTCGACTCAATATGAGAGTCAAGTCTTGATGCGGACAGAGCTTCGCCTTGATGCTAGGCTTGAGCCTTGATGTTCGTCAAACAACGTGGTTGAAGGATGAATTTAGGAGTTGTTTGTGAGTGATTTGAAGGAGTCTTTCGTGGAAAGAGACCAACAAATTGTGTGTGTTGTGTAAAATTCTGGACCTCTGAAACAGTGGAAGTCACCAAGTATTTATAGGGGTTTAAGAGGTAGAGGTGGAGAGGTAAAACACTCCTAGGAAGCTTCCAGAACTTAATTCTGATTGGAGAACCGGATTAAATGAGGTTTATCAAGAAAAGAGTTTGGGACGGAGAAGAATTGTGATTCTGCACATCCTGTCGAGGGGATATCTCGCGCGAGATATGATATCTCGTGCGAGATATCTAGTCTGATGACTATTTTGTCCTCTTCAGTTTATTCCGTTAGTCAGTTAGGTCCAAAACTAACGAGGTTAGTTAGAAACTTAACGAAACATGACAAAACTGATATGCTTTCATCAAAACATAAAAGAGAGACGAAGAGTAGTGTAATCATGATTTATTGGTTCAGAATGGGGTGTCTACACATATGCTTCAGCAATTGGGTCTATCATGTATGCTATGTTATGTACTAGACCCGATGTCTCGTGTGCTTAGGTACCAATCGGATCCCGGCGAACCACATTGGATAGCAGTCAAGAATATCCTTAAGTACTTACGAAGAACTAAGGATGTATTCTTGGTCTTTGGAGGAATGGAAGAAGATCTTGTAGTTAAAGGCTACACAGATGCTAGCTTCCAAACCGACAAAGATGATTTCAGATCGCAGTCTGGATTTTTGTTTACGCTTAATGGAGGCACTGTGAGTTGGAAAAGTTCCAAGCAAAGTACCGTCGCTGATTCTACAACCAAAGCTGAGTACATAGCGGCATCCAATGCAGCTAAGGAAGCAGTTTGGATCAAGAAGTTCATTAGTGATTTGGAAGTCGTTCCAAGCATCAGAGATCCTATTGAACTTTACTGTGATTACAATGGTGCCATTGCACAAGCAAAGGAACCAAGGTCACACCAGAGATCCAAACACATACTTCGACGTTTCCACATTATCCGAGATATATGTGAAAGGGAAGACGTAAAGATATGCAGAGTAGACACTGATGACAACGTGGCGGACCCATTAACTAAGGCTCTCCCGCAAGCTAAGCATGATGGTCATGTTAGGTCCATGGGTATTCGATACATGGTAGATTGGGCCTAGTGCAAGTGGGAGACTGTTAGTGTTATGCCCTAGGCCTATGATTGATAGACTTATATGTGTTGACATTATTTATTATTATATGAGATGTTTATCATTTGATTATTATATGTTTTGTATATTTGTTTATAATAATCTCCGTCCCTAATTATTAAGAGAATAATTAGTATAATTGTCAATGGATAATCATACGATGATTATATGCATAGAGATGCACATTGAAATTATGGGTACTTGTTAGAGAACAAGTGACTGGACTTGACCCGCATGAGATTTATGTCATGGTCAAATGTCATAATTAAATCTCATAAGGTTACTTCATTTAGTCCCTAGACCTGAGATTATCATGACCTTACATATGATGAAAGTCATGTTTGATTTTAGTCAAACGGTATCTTAACACGATATCTATAAAGGCTATCTTTGGCATGATCGGATTCATGATGGGAAGGATGATAAGTCAAGATGGAATTTGTCCTCGGAAGAGAGATGTTTTGCTTGAGCCCCTCGATGAGTGATAATGATGAAAGTGTATGGCCGTACCCCAATATGATTGGAATTATCATTATACTCAAGAATCGAGAAAGCATTGAACAAAGACAAGTTGACAAGGACCATGACTTGTGTTCAATATAACATCGTGAGACAAAGGGAGAAATGGAAGTGTACCATTGGAAACGTGAACTCTTACGTTATATTATTTGGGTAGACATAATGGCTTGCTAGAGTCCGCTTATGTCTTATGAGGGTCGATATGATCGAGCTCATTGCCAACATAATATAATTCTATTGGGTCACACACAATTAGAATGAATTTGATAAACCAAGGGAAGAATGATTGAGAAACTCCTACTTGACCATGTGTGGTCGTGCGACACATCAAGGCAATATGCCCCGTGTGGTCGTGCGACACAATGGGTCTCAAGGTGGTTTGACTGACTTGTTTCCTAATTTGATTAGGACTCTAATATGGATACTAATGTAGTATAAATAAGAGAGTCTGTCAACCCTAATAGCCTAGCCGAAATTTAGAAAAAGAAAACACAATATTCTCAATATTCTTCCAAGGGTTTTTGATCTAGCAATCTTCAAGAAGAGTTCTTGGATTCATTCAAAGGTATGGATACCAAAAGAGGGTCTTAGCTCGTTCATCGATCAAGGCCTAGAGTTCAAGCAATCTGAAGAACGAAGTTTGTGATCTGAAATCACATCATTGAATCGTTCGATAGCTCAAGAACGGAAAGCATTCAAGGTTGGTTACATCTATCTCATAGGATTCAATTTAATTGTATAGAACGGATCCTAGGCTCCTTGGGTTTTATGTTATTTGATGCTTTATTCCGCTGCGCATGGACCCGTAAAACCCAACACCTCGGAACAATTCACCAGCTCAGTATTGATCATAACATTGTCCTCTTGTTCAATGGGGTTGTCATGAACAACCTTTTCACACGCCTTTTTAAAAGTTTTTTCCACGACCTCTGGTAAGGGTTGACCCCGTTTTGCCACGAATACCTTCTTCTGTATAGGGTTTTGATGATTCAAAGAATCAATATTCATAATTTATTCTTGAATCCTTTCATTATCATTGGACGAGACACCAACCTGGTGGTTTAGCTCCACAAAATCCTCCTTATTACCAACATCAGTAGCAGCGATCTTTTCCACTTTTTTTCCTACCATTTCCTTGTCTTTATTACTTCTAATCTGAGGATTAGCTCTCTTACACTGAGAAATATCATGACCCAGTGTGAAGCAATGTTTGCAATATCTCAGAATGTTATCATGCTCAACTTTTTGATAGAAACTTGGAAGGACATCACCACAATCAATGAACACTTCCGTAGGCAACTTCTTAAGAACATCAACTTGGATCAATATCTTAGTGATACTGGGTCGAGAAAGCTCTAAGGTAGCTTTGTCAAGCGATAAAGGGGTGCCAATAGCTTGTGCCAGAGAAAACAAGAATGATTTGTTGAACAAGTGAACTGGAAGTCCGGGCAATCCAACCTAAACAGGAACGATAGACGATTCCTGCTCCGGCCTCCATGCCGGAGACCATGCCAACGTTCGCATGGGGAATTTAAAAACATACCATACCTCCTTCATCCAAAGAAGTTGATAATCCGCCTCCGTTGTTAATTGTATCAGGATATGCTTTGAATCTAAATGACCCGGTTTGTACACCCCTTTAAGATTTAAACTTTGCAAAAGCAATCCTTGTGTCTTCCATAGATGGTCTACCGTGTGAGAACTTACCAACGAGTGTCCATTTAAATGGCTTAGAAAATTGGTCAATAGCTTCCCTCGAAAGTTTGATGGCTGGAGTTCCTTTATGAGTTGATAATGGGGCAATGGGGAGAGCATTAGATTGCTGAATATCTGAGAATAGAACCACAAATGATTTGGGTTGTTGCGCTATAACAGGTTGAGGATTAGGGTTAGAGAAAGATGGTGGGGGTTGAAGATTAGGGTTAGGGTTAGGGTTTGCCGCCGCCACAGTTGAATCTATAACGGGATTGCTAGGTTTTTGATAGTTTTGGCAACTTGATTGACGTTGTGGAATCGAAGCAACTGGAACATCGAAGAAAGACGCCGGAAAAGCCATGGCGGCGCCCCTAGGGCAACCCTAGAGATGGCAGCCGGAAACAAGAAAACCCTAGAGAGAATTCTAGAGAGAGAAAGAGCATGGAATTCATTCCCTTTTCAAATCACACACACACAGACGAGCGCACAAACAAGCACAAACTTCGGATCTAGGAAGACTTGCTTTTGCAAGGCTCCTTGGGTGAACGCAATACGTTCTTCCCTAGGAGTAACTTAACCTCCCGACCCTTATCCTTTTTTTTAATGTTTTGAGGAAATCAAAATGGCGTGGCGACTCCATTTTTTCAATAAAACCGATGTCTTCAAACTGAGGTGAAACGGCGACCCTATAAAATGGTTCAATCCCGGGGGCCCACATTCACAGCGAGCAAAGGCGAATCTTCCAATAAGCACAATTTGATCCATCTAAAACCGGTAACCTCTTTTTGATTAGGGTTTACAGGATCATAAGCCATGACAAAAGGATCAGAACACTTAGTATATCAAGTGCTAGGCTCTAATACCAATTGAAATTGTCTATGGCTTAGCAAAAGTGAGACGAAACTCACAAGTGTTGTCCTTAGTGTCGGCAACACTAACAACAACATACACCAATTCGAAAACAACAAATAAATAGAAATAAATCTAATTTGCAGCGATAAATAAAGATACACTAGAATTAAATTTTTATCAAGTTATATAAATATATAACTTGATGGGTGCCAGGAGGGAAAGACCTCTCTATATATATAATGTATTAAATACAAGGTTGAAAAGTTCCCTTAATGATAAATAATCATTAACTCAAGGAACGATAAATATAGAACTCTCTCTGAATACTAACACTCAAAACCTCAAGAAAATACAAAAATATATGTGAAACTCTCGAGTGTTGGACAAAGTGTTGCCAACACTGAATGGCGACACTTGAAGAGCAGAATTCTTTCTTGTGCATATTTGTGTCTTCTGAATTGGATGATCACTCAAGCTAATCGACTGCACTATATATAGGCCTCCAAAACTTGAAGCCTACTCAAAATGATCAGATAACAGCCTTGAAGTTGTTTCCTCCAAAATAGCTCTTCTCGCCTCTTTTATAAAAGATTTGGTCTTCATGGCTTCTCTTGCTTGTACACCTCTGCTGTAGATGCCTTGTACTCTATCCTAATCTCCCCCTGAATAGCTAAATAATAGCTCTTTTACATGGTCACCAATTTTACATATAAATAACATGTTTATATGTAATTTTCTTCATCTCTTCGAAGTTCACGCATGGGCATCTTCTGTTGACCTTTTAAAGCTCACAAATAGCAGACTAACAACTGATATTTAAACATTAATTTACACATTATTATTTGTGAAAAATACAGTAACTATTCTGGTGTTGCCAAATCCAAATGGCAACACCTGTGGCAATACTGGTTTGGCAACACAGGGAATGACACACATGGCAACACATGTTCTAATATTTACAAATACAGTTTTAGTTTACATCAGAGGTCCCATCAAGCCTTCCTTTCTTAGGAATAAAAAAGGATTTCCGGGGGAATCTAGGTCGCCCATTGATAGGTCCCCTAGGTCCCTTGAGTCTGTATACATGACTGATTCCCCTGTTTCCTCTTGTTGTTCTTCAAATATGTTGACTCAAGAAAGGGCAACGACAGACAATGACGAGCTCTCCTTCTACCAACATTGTTGATGCCTTCTGTTCATCGGTTGTTCTAGGCCAAAATGAGAGGGGTTATGTGGCCCCCAAGCCAAAAACTGGGAGGAAGGGCTCAGAAGATAGGCTCAGAATACTGTACGAGTATTGTGGGATCGACAGAGAGGAATTCAGCCTAACTCACCTGACGGCCAAACAATTTGATAACCTTAGCTGGGAGGACAAGGTTAGAGACCCTACTAGAGTGGCCTTTTTCTACGTCCAATTTGAAGCCGGGCTACGCCTTCCCCTAGACCCGTTTGTCCGCGAGTTCCTGGAATGCTTGGGAGTTGTCCCCATGCAGTTGGGAGCTAACACTTGTAGGGTGCTCATCTGCTTTGTCATGGTGTGTAGGTTCTTGGGATATGAGCCGTGTGTCCACGTCTTTAGGGAGTTTTTTAAGGTAGTCTATGATAAGAGGACCCGTGGATTTAGTACCCCTGCCAGGAGGAATGCCCCAAAACTTTTCATTAATTTGCCTAAAAAAAGTAACAGGGTGGAACTCCCATGTAATACGGGTGGAGAGTAGAAAAGGGTGGGAGTTCCATCAACCCGATAGTAACTCTGGGATGATGAAGGAGGAGGATTACTGGGTCCTGCCTGGAGTAAGAGTTGGTTGGTAGGCTGAGTTTGGTAGCTCAGAGGGGCACTATAAATTGGGTCGCCCTTCAAACTGACAAGGATAGCTTTATACAGGCTGAAATGATGCAGGGAGGAGACGATGATGCAGCTCCTTTGGCCTTGGTAGTAAGGGGCCTTACCTATCCAGATTGGGTGACCCATGCCTTGGGTAGGTTCGAGGATAAATGCCAATTTTGACAAAGAACGCCCAGTTACTGTAGAACCAATGGGGAGCATGTTGGTGGTAAACTGCCATCTATCTTACTTCTTCTATTCGCACTTTTTGTCTATTCGTCATTGTCTTAGCTCGATCACATTTTGCTAACTGTGTCTTCCTTTATTTATGTAGTACTTACCCCTGAGCTGCAGGCGAACATGAACAGTATTGCGGGCTTAGCTGTTCAGCGGAGGAGTAAGAGAGCTCATGGGAAGGCCAATGCTCGGGCCAATAGAGAAAAAGAGGCCATTGATTGTCAAAAGTTGCTGCCCAAGGTTGGTGCTGGGACGATTCCTGTGGATGGGAAAGATCCCTTCAAGTTGCTTGATGATCCTGAGATAGATCGTATGGAGGAGGCGGAGGTCGACATGTCTTCGGAGAAAACCTCGGAGTCCAGCCCTATACACGACCTAGTTGGTTCCAAACCAACCGATTTGATCGACCTGGACTTGGGGGATGACGAGCAGAATGATGATGTCGTTCCCCTAAAAACAACAAGGAAGAGGTCGAAGCTCGGCCAAAGCTTAGATGGAGCTGGTACTTCGAAGGATCTTCCTTCTCAAGCTCCCCCGTTGGTTAGCCCAGAATTTGTTCGTGTTGAAGTGGCAAAGCTCAGTGATGTGCTTGCCCTTACTGTGATCGATTGTATGAGCCGTCATTATCCCGAGCTGGGGTATGGACAGGATGTCATTCGACGGGCTGTAGATCCCAACCTGCAATCTCATTTTGATAAGGAGGGCCTATCTCCTAAGGAATTCGCTGATAGGTCCGGCCTATCTCATTGCGAGGTACTAATAGTTATCTCTTTGATTAATCTCTTCTGACTGTAATTATTTGTCGAGCTAACCAATTACTATTTTTGGATGCAGTCTTTGACTCTTGTCGAGCAGGCCAAGAGTGGCTGGAGGGTGGCCATCGAGCGGGAGAAGATAGCTACAACTGCTTATGCCCGGAAAGTCAAGGAGATTGATGATCTGAAGGAAAAGTATGCCGATCTGGATTCAGCATATGATGCCATGAAGATGTCCAGAGATACTGTTGATGCTGATAGAGACAAGGCCTTGGCAGCACTTAAAGAGGTTGAGAAGAAGAACACTTTGATGAAGGGGGAGGTCGACATCGCCAAAGCCGACAAGTCTATTATGGAGAAGGACAATGAGGAGCTAGCCAAGAAGCTCAAGGAAGCCAATGAGCGGATCCTGAAAATGTCTGAAGACCATCTGTTAGCTCAGAAGACCTGGGAGGAGGCTGTCGTTGAAGATTTCAAGGAGAGTGACGACTGTTATAATATTATTGCTAAGGCAAGCGACTTCTTTGATACCAATCATCGTCACATGGCTCGTCGGGCCGTAATTGATTCGACAGCTGACGTATCCTTGGAACAGCTAGCTCGATGGGCGATTGAAGAGCAGTATGACACAGCAGCTCGAGGTGGCCACTCTGTAGTTCCTTATACCGACAACGACTTAGCCTTCATTGCCCAGTAGGATCAAGAGGATGGCTGTGAGTCGTGGGTTGCTCCTCCCCTGGCTGAGAGAAACTTCAATGTTCTTTTTCAAGAGATCCAAGATGCTGAAGATATGGAGGAAGATGAAGATGAGGAGGTCGCCAATGACCAACAAGATCCAGCCGATGACGGGCCAGCCGTTTAATATTTGTTTGATGTAATGAACAAGTTACAAACATTTTTTCTTTTTTGTTTATGTATCAATGCTTTGGCCCAGCTTTCGGGAGGCATCTAAACTTGATATATTTTTTGATCGCACAAGTTTTAGCCCGCTTTGGGGAACTTGCTTTATCTTTAATCGTAGTTGACTTTGCACTTGAATCTTTTTGTCTTTGATCCTTGTATGAATGTATGTCGAACTAGATTGACTAGAAATTGATTCCTTACAAGCTTTTTTGGTCGGACTAGTTTAAGAACCAAATTCGACCTAATACTTGGCTTATTTGATAATGAGACTGACTAAGGGTCAAGTCTATCAGAACGAGGTCGACTAAGAGTCGGACCTATTTTAAAGGAACGAGGCTGACTAAGAATCGAGCCTGTTAAAATGAAGTCGACTAAGAGTCGGACATGTTTAAAGGAACAAGGCTGACTAAGAGTCGAGCCCGTTAAAACGAAGTCGACTAAGAGTCGGACTTGTTAAAGGAACAAGGCTGACTAAGAGTCGAGCCTGTTAGAACAAAGTCGACTAAGAGTCGGACTTGTTAGAAAAACGAGACTGATTAAGAATTGAGTCTGTTAGAACGAAGTCGACTAAGAGTCGGACATGTTAGAAGAACGAGACTGGTTAAGAATCAAGTCTGTTAGAACGAAGTCGACTAAGAGTCAGACTTGTTAAAGGAACGAGGCTGACTAAGAGTCGAGCCTGTTAGAGTGATGCGAAAATGTAGCACAACTTTTGTTGAATAGAACTGCAACTTTATTGAAGTAGTAGGACGATTACACGGAAAACGGAAAGCTAGAACTGTAACTAAAACCTAAACTGAAACTGAAGCTAAAACTGAAATCTAAAAGTAGTATTTGATAAGGTGGCTAGCATGCCATGGGTGTTTCAACTCTTCACCATCTAGATGGGCGATCATATATGTTCCTTCCTTAATAACTCGAGTAACGATGTAGGGACCTTCCCAGTTGGGAGATAACTTGTTCTGCTGAGTTCTTCTTCCAGTTGACTCGATCTTCCTTAGCACATGGTCACCTACTTGGAATGATCTTCTCTTAACTTTCTTGTCATGGTAACTCTTAGTTTTCTGCTTATAATTGACCATCCGTAGCTGAGCCGTATCTTGCTTTTCGTCGAGCAAATCCAAGTCGATCATCCTGTTGATATCATTCTGCTCCTGGTCGAAGAACACTACCCTGGCTGTGGGAACCTGTGGCTTGGCCGGTGCCATGGCTTCTGATCTGTATGCAAGAGCGAATGGGGTTTCCCCCGTGGGCCCCCGAGTGGTTATGCGGACTGCCAAGAGAGCAATGGGAAGTTCGTCCAACCAGTTGCTTCGTCGACCAACTAATCCCGTCTTAAGTGCAGAGAGGACCAACTTGTTCGCTGCTTCAGCTTGCCCATTTCCTTGAGGATAGGCGATTGACGACTTCCAGTTTTTGACTCCTACTCTGTTCATTTCTTCCTAGAAAGCTGTGGAGAACTGTAGCCCGTTGTCCGACACTATCGCTCGAGGAATCCCAAAATGGCACCAAATGAAGTTGTGAATAAAATTGATGGCGTTTCCCTCACCAATCCTGGCTAACGGCTTGGCCTCGACCCACTTGGTAAAGTAATCAATAGCAACGATCACATACTTATAATTTCCTCAGGCTGGCGGGAAGGGTCCAATCAAGTCGACACCCCACATATCGAAGGGCCAAGTGGCGACTACTGGAGTTTGCTAGGTCATAGGCAGTCTAGGTAGGTCGGCAAACCTTTGGCACTAGTCGCACCCTTGAACAAAGTCGTGAGCGTCCGCTCTCATGTGAGGCCAATAATAACCCAATGTAATCAATTTGTCGGCCAAAGTTCTGGCCCCCGGGTGTCCACCACAAACCCCACTATGTACCTCGTACATTAGCTGAGTAACCTCTTGAGGGTGAACACATCTCAGTAAAGGTTTAGTGAATGAACTTCTGAATAATGCATCTCCTTGAATAACATACCTCGTGGCCTTTTTCTTGATAGCTCGAGTTGCCTTCTCGTCATCAGGTAGCTCGCCTGTCTCTAGATAAGCTCGCATTTCTTCGATCCAGCACTTGTGTAAACCCATTCTCTAGTAGTATCCTCCAGGCATTGGATCTGAACCCTCTCATAAACTTGATGTTCAAGGTAAGAGATGGGTTCCCTATGCTGCTCGTCCGATGTGGCCAGTTTTGATAGTAGGTCAGCCAATTCATTATCGTCTCGACCAACCCTCTGTATCTCCCAGAATTCCAAGTCTTTGAT
Source organism: Adenophora triphylla var. japonica (assembly GCA_022495995.1). NCBI lineage: Eukaryota > Viridiplantae > Streptophyta > Magnoliopsida > Asterales > Campanulaceae > Adenophora > Adenophora triphylla. The sequence goes on from JAFEMH010000438.1 coordinate 92,773, forward strand.
CAACTCCTTTACAAGGTCGCAGTATTTGACCAATATAGGATTCAGCACCTCATACTCTCCTCTGACCTGGTTTACTATCAACTGAGAATCACAGTAAGCCACAATCTTGGTCGCCCCAAAACATTTTGCATACTCGATAGCCGCGATCAAAGCTTCATATTCGGCCTGGTTATTAGACGCTTCAAATTTGAATCTCAGAGCTTCTTCGTTGACTGTCCCTGATTCTGGCTCGACCAAAACAATTCCCGCTCCACTAACGCTCTTTGTTTCCGACCCATCAGAGTAGACTTTCCAGCAATCGTCGGGCAAACTTATGGCGGGCTGAGTTGCGGGCTCCTTTCCCTTTACTTTCTCCTTCTGAGCTTTCAATGCATTTTGAGGCCTATACTCAATATCGAATTCTGTGAGAGCAATTGACCAGTTGAGTAATCATCCTGAACTTTCGGGCGTATGCAAGATCTTCCTCAGATGTGCGTTAGTTAGCACGACAATAGGGTAAGCCAGAAAATAGGCTCGCAACTTCCTGGAAGCTACAACCAAGGCGTAGGCCACCTTTTCTGCATTATAATATCTGCCCTCTACATCAGATAGGGCTTTGCTCACATAATACACGGGCTTCTGAAGCCTTCCTTCCTCTCGAACTAGAACATCGCCCACAGCTTGGTCGCTAATAGACAGATAGACGAACAATGTTTCTCCTATAACCGGGCTGCTCAATAATGGCGGAGAGGCAAGATGCTCCTTAAGCTGCTGGAACGATAAAGAACATTCGATCATCCCTCTCAAAATTTTTCGTACCCCTCAAAGATTTAAAGAAGGGGAGAGACCTCTCTGCCGACTTAGCAATAAAGCGACCTAGGGCTGTCACCTTACTATTGAGTCGCTGCATCTCCTTGATACACATAGGCTCCTTCATGTCGACCAGAGCCTTGATCTTTTCAGGATTGGCTTTAATACCTTGCTGGGAAACCATAAAACCCAGGAACTTCCCTGCTGCTACGCCGAACACGCACTTGCTAGGATTGAGCTTCATGTCGTTTGCTCGTAAATTGGTGAACGTTTCCCTTAGGTCGACCACGTGACGTCCGGCCTTTGTTTTGATGGCCATGTCGTCGACGTAGGCCTCCATGTTTCAGCCAATTTGGGAGGCAAAGAATTTGTTGACCATCCTCTGGTAGGTCGCTCCTGCATTCTTCAAACCGAATGGCATCATATTGTAACAGTAGATACCCCCAACACCTTGGAAGTTCGTCTTCACTATATCATCCTTGTGCATCTTAATCTGATGGTAGCTTGAATAGGCATCGAGGAAGCTCAATGTAGTATGCCCAGCTATAGAGTCTACAAGCTTGTCGATTCGCGGCAGAGGGTAGCTATCCTTTGGGCAGGCTAGATTAAGGTTGGTGAAGTCGACACACATACGCCATTTGCCATTAGATTTCTTCACCATCACAACATTTTCTAGCTAGGTGGTGTGAGTAGCCTCCTTGATGATACCTGCACTTAAAAGTTTTTGTACCTCAAGTTTGATCGCTTCCTCTTTGTCACGAGCAAAGATAGCTTCTGATCCTTATACTTCATGGTCGGATTGACTTCCAATCTGTGAACATCAACCTCCTCCTTGATCCCTTTCATGTCTTCCACTCGCCAAGCAAAAACATCACTGCTTTTCTTTAGTAGCTCGACAATCTGCGCTCTTTCCTCGGTTGACAACTGTCTCCCAATTTGAATTTTTTGGTCGGGATAGGAGGGATTAGTCATCACTGCTTCTAACTCGTCTACAGCTTCTAGCTCCGAACCATCTCTGAATTGTAGGGTCTCGATAATGATCTCACAAACCCTCTGTCTTTCCTCGGCCCCCAAGTGTGAAGATTCTTCAACAATCATTCCATCTAGCTCAACTGCAATCTCATCGCTGGTGGCCCCCGAGTTTTGGTCGATCTGAAGGCATAGCTCGCCTATGATGACCTGGTCGACCATAACTGCATCTGAATCGACCATAGTATTTTGGGAGGGACGTGTCGGCTCAGTCATGACATGGTTATGTGAGTGATAGGTCGCCTCTTCTACAAAGGTGATCGTAGTTAGTCGTGAAGTTGTGGTGACTGATTTTGAGAGTTTCAAGTATCCCTCAAGAGTATCGACTTCTAGCTCCCTCTTCTTCCTTGTTCGAAGGAAGTGATCGAGGTAAGCCCGAGCTGTACTTTTTACGCAGCCTACTCCAGCTAATGTAGGGAAGTTAACTCGCTGATGGGGAATAGAGGCCACCATTCCAAGTGTGACCTGGCCAGGGATACCTAAAATAGCAGCATAATCACTATTTACATCAATAACAATAAATGTTACCTTAGTCGTGACCCTGTATGGATGTTGGCCTATGTCGACGTCCAGATCGATCTGCCCCTTAGCGTCCACCCTGTGATTGGTGAAGCCTTCAAGTCGACCATCATAGGGTGACAACTGTTCCTTTGTGAGTCCCATTTCTTTGAATGTCCTTTAGAAGAGGATATCCTTGCAAGCCCCCGTATCTATCAAGAGTTTGCTCATCGTACACCAATCAATTACCCCTGGGATAACGAGAACCTGTTCTCTGGCTGCCCATTGGTAGCTAGCTCATCTGGATAGAAGAGGGATCTAGAAGTCGATACTCCTGAGGGATACAAAGTAGCTATTACTGTAAGCCGTTTCTTTGAAAGTTGGCTTTTGGAAAGTGGGGCTCTTCTTCAGCTGCTGGCAATTGAATTCAAGTACCAATTCATGATTGCTAGTTGCCAATTCAGTCTCAGGCCCTGAAATGCTTCAAAGGAATTGTAATATGAATACTTCTCAGTTTCCGTATCCAATACAAGTAGTGTCTAATGATCAACTATCCTATCGTGCTCTTTTGCTGGAGTGTGTATTGGCATAAGGATGAATCTTGTCTATTCCTTAGCCAATTTTAATAGGATTTTGTCAACACTTCTTGTCAAATTAGCATTCTTTTTTGATCTCATATAACTCTGCATAAGAAGAAATTTTAAATGTTGATAAAATATAATAAAGAATTTAGAAATAACTAATTAAACTCAATAATACTTGCCATATATAAACTTGTAACAAACCCAACTTTTTTCTTTTGAGTACTAGGAGAAGTATCATATCTTTCCGTCAAAATTGACATATATCCATCTAACACCTAGCTAACAACCATATTAAATATCATCATATGGAAAGGTCTTATGACTTTGGTACGGGACCTATAATTGTTCTCATTTATAATGCATAAGATCTAACAAACATATATAATCGGAGATATAAATGTTGATTTAAGATATTATATAGTTAAAAGATAAAAAAATTAAAAGTTTAACATACAAAAGATTCCATCATCCTATCATATGCTAGTTCTCACAAATCAAACATACTGACATGAGATGCTTCATTTAGTAATATAGTATCACTGCAAAAAAAAAAAGAATCGTATAAGATATATTACAATAGATTTTGAAGTATACATTTTAAGAATAAAGTAAGCATTACTTACTACTTGTCACGACCACGCAAGTTATTATACACATCTTTGCTTCTTTCATTAATTGCCTTTGCTGTTGCAGTTTCTTTTGTTTAAAAAAGGTGGCGGTACATCAGATTTTTCATCAATGACTTCAAAATGCTTTTTTAAACATTAGTTGTCTCAACAATAACCATTTGTTTAGCTTCTTATTTTTTTTCGGATAGACAAAATCAAAATCTTTTGCTACCTTTCCCTTCCCATCTCTTTCTTTTACACCCCTTTCAACTGATCCAATTTTCAACTCCTTTCCTTTACTATTTTCCTTTTTCTTTTCATCCTCTTTTCCCTTTTTCCCTTTTTCTCTTTTTCTCTTTATCCTTCCCTCTTTCATCTTCTTTTTATTTCTCCTTAAAAACAATCATCTTGTTCTCTTTCTCAGCTGCAACTATCTTCTCATTTAACTTCAGCTTGTATTTTTTGTCTTTCTAGGCTAACTGCATCAACAACTGGTAATATGTCTCGTCATGGTCCTTTTAAAGATCCTTGAGTCTATTAACCTCACTCGACAGGTTTGCAACTGCTTTTTTTCAAATAAATCAAACCTTTTAATATAGGTAAATTTCATCACCACAATTTGTTCATCCTTTTCTCTGATTTTAATGTCCTTAGAAACTATCTCTTCTTTCGCCTCCATCATTTCTCAAACTTGTTCGTGATCTCTACCATAGATGCCAACTAAACATGACCCTCTTTAATTATTTCATCATTTTTGTTTTGAAATTATTTTATTTTGGCCAAAAAACCATCCATATCCTTAACCATTTTTTTATTTTCACACCTCAGATCATATAACTTAACATTCTTTTTTACTTCCTCTTCAATTAAAGCCAAACTAGCACCCCTCCTTGTGTTTGTGCCTCCGAATAGGTTTTTAGTGCGGCCTTAACTTATTCCGATGTGCATTTCACTTACTCTCTAGGAGCCTTTAATAACATCTAAGGAGTTAGTGCGCATTTGCCTTTAGTTTGCAAAAGGGTTTTAAAAAGTTTCAAAATAGCTATTCAGCCCCCTCTAGATATTTTTCATACCCTTATTGCTCCTATGGGACCAACAAGTGGTATTAGAGAAAACACCTATATAAAACTTCTTTTTGTTTTATGATCTTAATAGCTCGGGTGCTGATGTAAAGTGACAAACCACCAAGCTATGATAACGGCTAACTATTAACATGCTCCCATTCTCAATAAAGATCACTTTGACATCTGGAAGAATAGAATGATGACCCATTTGACCTCGATTGATGAGATGCTCTATGATTTCTTTCTCACTGGACCTTTTATCCCAATGAAAGTCAAACATGATGTTGCCATTTTGCTACCACTCAATAAATTCCAAAGCCAATGAAGGAATAGAATGATGATGAAAAGGATTTTAGCGCTTGATGGAAAGGCAAGAAACATTATCCAAAGCGCTCTAAGTTTATCAACTTAGTAGAAAGTCATGGAATGCAAGACTGCTAAAGAACCAGGGGATGAAATTAAAGGCTACATTGAAGGAGATGCTGAATGCAAAGCCAACAAAAGATTTATTGTTAAAAGAAAGTTTAACAGCTTCACCAAGAGATCTCATGAAACACTTTGACAAACTTATCATTGCTATTGTGAGGCCAAAATATGTAATGTACTTTTACGAATTTTACAATAAATGCAATATACTATCTAGTGACACCTTAATGTAATGTACTTTATCAATTCGTTACACATAATGTAATTTACGTACTATTTTTATGCAATGTACTTTCCAATTTTGGCCAAATAATTCAACCAAATTGCATTATTCGTAATAAAATTAGAAAGTACATTGCATTATGTTGTCACTAGATAGTACGCTACCTTTATTGAAATTGAAGGTATAGTACATTGCATAAGTTGGTAATTATTCCTTTTAAGATACGCAAGATCTTGATACTTTAACTCTTCGTAATTTGTATGCCAACCATAAGGTTTATAAGCTTAAGTTAGAAAGAATTGAAGAATTGGAAGGGAAAACTAAATTACTAACAATGTCATCTGTTGTTGATCATAAAGAAGAATCATCCTCTAAGCCTACCTCAGATTCAAATATTTATACTTTTTCTCTTATTGATATGGATGTTAATGAATATGCTATGCTTGTAAAACTTTTTAAAAAATTTCTCAAGTCTTCAAAAACCTTTTCAAAAAGTAAACCTCCAGCAAAGTTTACAAAGGCCAGTGGCTCAAAGAGCAAGGAAAATCTTGTTTGCTATAATTGTAGATAACCTAGTCACTTTTCTTTTGAGGGCCCCCATAACTTGATATGAGTTTTTGAAAACTAAAATCTACCCCTCAAGATTTCCTCGTCAAAAGGGTATGATTTCTGATGAAGGAGATTTAAAGGAACTTGCAACGTGGATTGAAACTGATTCTAAAGAAGAAAGCAATGATAATACCGAAGAGGTACATCTCTGCCTTGTTGATAAGGAAGCTTAAAGTAAGTCTAGACGACGTTCCATATGTGTTATCCAAAAAGGAGATGGGGTAAACCCAAGGCAAAATCAATGAAACCCGCTATGGAGGAACTTATCAGCAACGGTAACTTAATTCCTAGTGAAAAGATTGGAAACTAGTCTTTTTCTCGTCCCAATTTTGGCCCAAAAAAATCTGCTGCTCCTATTTTCAAAAATAGGGTTGATGATGTTTCTCCCTTGAAACAAGAAGAGATATTCAAAAATACTGAAATAGTGATCTCTAAGTACCATAATGTCAAGAAAGCTTTAGCACTATCAACTGATGAAATTTCACAGATTAAAACGGAGAACTCTTATGAGGACTTATATTCGAACGCTCATGGAAATAATTAAGAGCACGACTCCTCATACTGATGATAAAATTGTCTTGAAAACTAAGAACGTTGCACATAAAATTAGAAACGATGACTTGGTTGCTCAAAAAGATGATCTAAAAAAGGTTATTGATAATTGCACCAAATCTCGTGTCACTATGGATCAAATTTTAGAATTCAAAAAGTCTAGTGGTGATAAAGAAGGCTTGTGATTCACAACTTGTGAAAATTTGAAGTGCTCGTTCTATTGTGAGAAGGATTAGAGCTTTACCAAGCAACCAAGACCAAACACGTCTCTTCCTAGTCTCAAAGACCTTCCCACCATAGTTCTGCTTTTAAGGGTTTAATATAAGAAAAAGTAAAGAAACTAAACTTTCTTTATTTATACCCAAATAACCGAATTGGGAAAGCTAAGTTTAAAGAAATATCTATGGAAGAACCTGGGCCTGATCAAGTTTATCATAAAACCAAGGTTCTAAAAAGCGCTAGGCGGATGCTAGGCGGCAGAGCCGGGCCTAGCGCCTAGGCGGGGACTAGTCGGGATTAGTCGGGATTAGTCGAAACCTAGGCGGGGCTTAGAACTAGGCATTGGAGAGGGGCCTAGCGCCTAGGCGGGGCCTAGGCCCCCTTAGGCGGGGTCTTTTAGAACACTGCATAAAACTGAGAGCACGTATTCTTCTAGCGCTCCTTTTGCGCCTCCAAGCAAAGTGAGGGCTCCCAGAAAAAATGCTCCCAAATTTCTAATGAAAAACTTTGTTAAGGGTACATCTTCCAACCAGTTGAGAATGCCAAACCTAAGGAAAGGAAAGAGTTTCTTAAAACTCAGTTTAGTGGCTTTCAACATTGTTCTGTGTGGTTGTTTTAGTTATAAGGCTACTGAATGCCTTTTGAGATTTTCTCCCAATGCCAAAGGAAATAAAACTCTCGTGGTCAAACATGAGTGAGTTGTCAAAAGCTTCTAACCTTATGACCCAAAGGGATAAATGGGACCTGTAATTAAATGTCTATTTTTCAGGTTCTCTGCTTCATGGCTGGATCTTCAAAGGCAAAATCAAATGAATGGTATCTTGATAATGGATGTTCTAGACATATGATTAGAGTTATCAACCTGTTGAAAGATGTCAAAGATCATTGGATATGGAAAAATTCAAAAATAAAAAATTTCTATTTAAAGAGTAGCTATTGTTGAAGATCTCAAGAAAAACTTGCTCTCTATATCTCAATTACGAGGCAAAGGATTGGTACCATTTTACATCAGAAGATTGCTTTATTAAAGATGGGACCTTCGGCGTCACTTTTCTCACATGAAAGCGTAAGAACAATGTTTATATTATTGATCTAAAATCTATAAATGTTGTCACTAGTCTCTGTTTTAATAGTAAAGAATGTGAGCAAAAATAGTTGGTTATGTCGGAAGCGCTTAAGTGATTTGAACTACAAATATACCTTAGTCATAGTGAATGATTACTCAAGATATATATGGGTGGAAATGATGATTTTAAAATATGATTGTTATGATATCTTGACTACTCACTTTAGTAAGATCCAAACACAAAAACAAGACGACATCATGAGTGTAAGATAAAATAATGGAACTGAGTAAAAAAATGGTGTTGCTCGATATTGTGCTGATCATGCAATAAATCACAACCTCTCTACTGATGGGTTTCCTTAACCAAATGGTGTTGTGGAAAGAAAGAATAGAACCTTGATTGAGGCTGGAGAAACAATGATAGATGAAGCAAAACTACCATATTACTTTTGGGCTGAAGTTGTCAACACTGCATGTTTTACTCAAATCGTTCCCTCATCAACAAAACTTTCAACAAGATTACATATAATCTTTAGAGAGGAAGAGTTTTCAACATTACTTTCTTCAAAATCTTTGGCTGAAAGTGCTTTATCCTCTACAACATAATAGATTATAGAGGTAAATTCGATGATAAGGTTGATGAAGGTATTTTTGTTGGGTATGCTTAACATTCTATAGCTTTTCATATTTTAATATAACTAGTTTAAAGATAGTAGAATCTATCCACATTACTTTTGATGAACATTCTCTCCTTGAGCCACATTTGGCTCCAAATGATTTTAATGATTTTGTTGAGTCTAATAAGACAGGTTTGCCCTCTATAAGTGCTCCTGAACCAGAACAATTTTCATCAACTCAAAGAAATCTATCAACATCCCAAGTGCCCCCTCCAGAACCTAAAGAGCTTTATTTTACTCTATTAGGAGTGCTTGAGTTTGCTACTCCTGATGCGCCTCATTCTGGACTAGCGCATGATGATGCTCTCTTGCACTCTATTGAACCACTTGATAAACTCACTTATGATGATTTTGATACTGGATTATATGATGTACCTATAGAATATTTTCTACAACCCCATTCTTAACCAGACCTACCTTTGAAGGTTCATGAGCATAGAAGTCACCCAGTCTCAAATGTTATCAGTAATCTTTATGCTGGTGTTCAAATAAGGCTAACCACAAACTGTGATGAACATACATCTTTAATCTCCCAAATTGAACCCAATAAGATTGATGAAGCACACCAAGATCCATGTTGGGTTGTTTATATGCAAGAAGACCCAATCAATTCAAACGAGGTAAGGTTTGGACTTTTGTTCTTAGATCGAATGATCAAAGAGTCATTGGCACAAAGTGGGTCATTAGAAACAAGATGGATGAGAATATAATCATCACAAGAAACAAAGAAAGGTTGGTTGCACAAGGTCATAGAAAAGAAGAAGGAATTGATTACGATGAAACCTTTGCTCCTGTAGCCATACTTGAAGCTTTCATTATATTTTTAGCTTATACCTCTTACAAGAAATTCAAGATTTACCAAATGGATGTGAAGAGTACATTTATGAATGGTGAACTCCAAGAACAAGTCTATGAAGCTCAACCACCTGGATTTGAAGACAAAAAATTACCAAATCATGTATACAAACTTCAGAACGTTTTATATGGACTCAAACAAGCTCTCGGAGCATGGTACACTCTATCCAAATTTCTTTTAGAAAAATGCTTCAAGCGTGATAAGATTGATACTACACTTTTCATTGCCAAAAATAATGATCATTCTTTATTAGTTCAAATCTATATTGATGATATTATTTTTGGTTCTACTAATGAAATGTTATGTAAGCGCTTTGAGAAGCTAATGAAAAGCAAGTTTGAGATGAACATGATGAGAGAAATCACATTCTTCCTTGGGATCCAAATCAAAAAAGTGAATGAAGACATCTTCATTAACCAAGAAAAATATACAAAAGATCTAATTAAGAAGTTTGGACTTGAAAATGCAAGAGCATACGACACTTCAATGGCAATGGCCACACAGACAACAAGCTTGACAAAGATCTAAAAGGTAAGAAAGTTGATCAGACTTTGTATAGATGTATGATTGGCTCATTACTTTATCTTACTTTAAGTAGGCCATTATTTTTAGTGTTTATGGGTGTGCTCATTATCAAGTTGATCCCTAGATAAGCACATTTGGTAGTTGTAAAACGTATTATTCGTTATATATCTGGAATTGTTAACCTTGGATTTGGTATTCCATTTATTAAAATTTTGATTTTATAGGTTACGCAGATGTATACTTTGTATCATGTATCATTGACAAAAGCGAAATATATAGCAACTGGAAGGTTCTGTTGTCAGATTCTCTGTATGAAGCAACAATTAGTAGACTATGACATTAAAGAAGGAGACTATCTCATCTAATGTGACAACCTATCACCTACTGCAGTTTCCAAAAACCCTGCCATCAAAGACAAAGCACATACACATTAAACATCATTTTCTTATAGACCATGTGGAAAAAAGGGAATATTCATTTAGAGCACGTAAGCACAAATAATCAAATTGTTGATATTCTAAAAAGGTTCTTGATTACAAGAGATTTGCATTCCTAAGAGAATAAATGGGTATGCTTAAACTTAAATAGATCATACAGTTTTGTTACTACTAATGTTTTTTGTTATTCAAAGATGTTAATTTAGGTTCTATCAAGATATACAAACTATCAATGCTTGCGCCCCTATAAGTGCTCCAACGCAAAATATTTCTAAAGGTTTTTACAGAAACACAAGTGCCCAAAAACATTGATGCGCTCCCTAAGGCTATACACCTTACCTTTAACAAATGCCTAACCATAATCTCAACGCCTTCTCACATAGCTTGTCCACCTCAATGATTATCCTATGCGCCCATGCCTATGACACGTGTACTAGGTAAATACTCCAATTTTTTTTTGCACTATGGTCCTTGTCTTATTTAGAAAACTATTAATTGCTCAAGGGTACTTATGCAACTACTTTTCCCTCGCTTTTAATTTACAAAATTTATTTTTCTGTGGAATTTATGTTTCCTTAAAACACTTCACAGTATCAGCAAGACAACCGTAATTGATGTTTATGCAAAATATGTAAGGTTTCTCTTACACTTATGAGGGAAGTGTGTCTGACCCTTGACCTTCCCATACTCAACCCCTCATAAGATGACACCTCATGCTACTCTCTACACACATACGATCTTCACCACTCATTTTTGCACGAACTCCCACTCTCCACTTAACTACCACTTTAAACCCACATCACTCTCTTTCTCTTTCTCTTTTTCCTTCTCTTCATTATTATTTTCTTGCTCCACCTTCACTCTGAGCACACTATCTTTAAACTTTATGTAACAAAAATTCTCTTTCTCTCTATCTCTATGGCTTCTAAAAAAATGCTCCTCCATCCGATGAAACTTCCCTAGAGAAGGACATGGTAGGAAATCCAAACCATAAACTCCAATTTTTTGTTGTTCGACATTTTCATGATTTTCCCACCCTATGTTCTTCACATATTTGTCTATTTACTTAAAACTGTTAGTTGGGTTTTGTTCATATGCACATTTCAAGTTCAACCATGCATTTTGGTTCATGATCCATGCTCAAATTCATGCTTAATTTTCTCAAAATCAATTTCTAGGTTTTTGGAATTATTAGTTTGTTTTTCTTGATTTCTGAGTTTGATTCTTAATATCTGGTCATAATGCATATTTTCTTAATCTATTTTTCATCAGGTTCATTTTGATATGAATTTTGTGCATTTTGACTAAGTTTCTGCAAATCTATATTCTTCGTGTTCATGGTGTTTTGGAAGCATTCATATATTGTTATTCGTGTTCTTCATGAAATATTCATAACTCGGGTTGCATGATATCTAGATCTTATTATTACTTATATGTTATTTTGAAGGAATTTGATTGTCAAAGCTCCTGATGATGCCACGACTTTCGGTGTCTCACTGTATAGGGATATTTGGCTTGTATATTGGTTTGTACCTAAAACACAATAAAGACAATAAGCACCGTTAGAGACCAAGCCGGAGTTTAATCCAGCTTAGGCCCTCGAGTGTGAGAGATCTCTGAGGGTTTATAACTGAGAAATAAGACTTGGAATGTCTTAGTGAGTTGTGTGTTTAGGGTTTAGAAAAAGTGGCTTACAAATAATGATTTTACACTTACCTTGTCCATGGGGAAAAAGGTTGATATTTAAAGTAAGAGGGAGCTGCTTGATGATGTCAGCCCTGGAGGATATATTTGTCTTTGACCTAGGAAACGTGTCCAACATGGTGGACTGGTACAATAAAGCAAGTTTACTACAGAGGGATGTCACTGATTGGACAGATACAGAGGAAACAGACGCTAGTTGGCGTCGCATCTTATTTGCGTAGTGGGCGCCTGAGCCACCATTCAATGCGATGGGGACAAGCCGGCTTCTTGGTGTCAGCATAGGTATAGGCTTTTATCTGACTAGCTTTGGCTTTAACCGGGAGTCTAGTGAAATAACCAGGAGTCTGATATGAGACCGCGGTCAATATGTTGAGCGCGGTCAACATGGTTGGCGCGGTCATGACATCCGCGGTCACCTTGCTGACGGTCTAGCTGTCCGTGGTCTTGACTTGGATGGTTTTAGGAGATCGCGGTCTTGACTCTAGCGCTCTAGTTGTCCATGATCTTAACTCTGGCGGTCTAGTATATGCCCCGTCATACTTGGCCTTTGGACCAGATCGAGCTTTGGGCCCGGTCTGAAAGGTTCGGGCTCATCATTGGCCCCTAGATTTGAGCGAGGATTCATTTATGGTCTGAGCGAGGAGCTACATATGCTAAGCTTGGTCCATGGTCAGATCGCTTCTGTGGTCACAAGTGTTGTGTTTTTTCGCTGGTGTTTGCTTAGACTCGCTTGTGTATGGCACATGTGAGGAGGACATGAGGGGAGTTTGGTAGAAGTTGGTAGAAGCTTTTGGGCTGCTTCCCGGTTAAGCTTAGGTAGGCCCCTTGACTGTTGAAGCGCCAGCTCCTGTTAGGTACGGAAACGACGTGTCCCGAATATCAAGGGGCGCCATAAATGCCAACCGCTAATAATTCAAAATTTCAACCCTTTGCGCCAGTTCATGACTCGAAAGAGGCAGTTTGTGGGCTCATTAATATGGGTCGACCCATATAGGTAGGCCTATAAATATCAAACCCTTCTCCCTTCATACTTTTCTATCAACTTCAGAGCTTGAAATCGCCTTTAGAGAGAGAAATATTTGCTCAACTTTCCTAAGTGCTTTCTTCCTTCAATATTTTTCCGTAAGTGATTTTCATTTTCCTCTTCTTTTCATCTCTTTGCTCCTTCTATCTCTAGGATGACTTATAGGATGGAGCGCCCTTTAGAGTTGGGTAATGGCGCCACTGCTGATACCATCGCCGTTTGCAAGAAATTGGGTGGTATCTATAGGAAAGTGGCCACCCCTTGGGTTAGGCTATCCCTAGAGGCATTCACCTATTTCTCGGTCAAATATGACTGGGGGAATTGGGTCCCGCCCCGGTTGTGGGAAGCCAAGAAACGGATATTTTTGTCCGATGATATGTTGGTGTTGGGGGATGTACACCATTTGAGTAATTTCATAGTGGCGGTGTTGTGCAGGTTTCCCGAGAGAGAGATCAGGCGTTGAGCGCCGTTGAGCTAGTGAGGATGGCTAGCGTAGATCCTACTGGTGTGGTGATAACTGACTGGGATCTTATACATTTTGGTACTGCCCGGATGGATTGTCAAGTTGGACTTATGGGCTTCGTCCAATGGGATCTTTCTTCGTATTTGACCACCAATAGTGATTGTGCAAATCCTTATACATTTTGGTACTGCCCGGATGGATTGTCAAGTTAGACTTATGGGCTTCGTCCATTATTTCTCTTCTCAATTCAGTATCTGCTGGCACACACCACCAATTTCCTATCTTTATCATTCCATTACTATCAAGGGTAAAGTTAGATATCTCACCTAGTTCAAGTTTACTTTTAATTGCAGCCAAACTTGGATCAGACATTTGTGTCACTTTAATCTTCTCTAACTATGAAGGTTGTGTTGTCATTTGAGCCAACATGCCCGATGAACATGGAAATCTGATCTCTAATTCTAGCTTTTGTATATCCATTAATAAGGGTCTTCGTCTCGTGATAAGAGAAGCCAAGTTTCCCGTATTCGTTCTACTCAATGCATTTGCTACAACATTGGCTTTGCCAGGGTGATATAAGATAGTGCAATCTAATTCCTTAAGTAATTCCAACCATCTCCTCTGCCGCATATTCAACTCCTTCTGAGTGAACAAGTACTTAAGACTCTTGTGATCAGTATATATCTCACATGATTCACAATACAGGTAATGCCTCCAAAGCTTCAAAGCAAAAACAACTGTGCAAGTTCAAGATCATGTGTGGGATAATTCTTTTCATAATTTCAAAGCTGTCGCGAAGCATAAGCAATAACTTTCCCATGTTGTATCAAAACACAACCCAAGCCCTTATGAGATGCATCACTATATATCGTAAATCCTCCAGTACCAGATGGCAATGTAAGTATAGGTGCATGAATTAATCGGCCTTTTAACTCTTGAAAGTTGTCCTCACATTGAGTTGACCATTCAAAGTTCACGTTTTTTTAGTCAAACGAGTCATTGGGCCAGCAATACAAGAGAATCCTTTCACGAATCATCGATAGTACCTTGCCAAACCCAAAATGCTTTGAATCTCAGTTACAGAAGTAGGCCTTTTCCAATTAACCACTGCTTCAATCTTGGCAGGTCCACAGAAATCCCATCTTCAGTAGTTACGTGACCGAGAAAAGCTACCTTTGTTAGCCAAAAATCACATTTTTTTAAATTCGCAAACAACCTCTTGTCTCTTAGCATTTGTAACACCATCCTCAAATGTTCTTCATGATTATCCAAATTCTTGGAGTAGATCAGAATGTCATCAATGAAGACAATAACAAACTGGTTAAGGTATGGTTTAAAGATACGATTCAGTAAATCTATAAAAATATATGGGGCATTCGTAACTCCAAATGGCATCACAAGAAACTCATAATGACCATACCTTATTCTAAAAGCTATCTTCGGTACATCTTCTTTCTTTATCTTCAATAGGTGATATCCTGATCTCAGGTCAATCTTCGAGAAATACTTTGCTCCTTGTAATTGGTCAAACAAATAATTAATACGAGGCAATGGATATCTATTCTTGATTGTAATCTTAATGAGCTCCCAATAATCAATGCAAAGCCTCAAAGATCCGTCTTTCTTCTTTACAAACAAGACTGGAGCACCCCATGGTGAAACACTCGGCGCAATGAAACCTTTATCCAGAAGGCCCTGCAGTTGATCCTTAAGTTCTTTCAACTCACCTGGTGCCATTCTATACGGAGTCTTCGATATAGGCACAACTCCTGGAACAAGTTCAATACAAAACTCAATTTCTCAATCTGGAGGAGGACCAGGAAAGTCCTCTACAAAAGCATCTGCCACTCTCTGACATCAGGTATTTCACTCAAAATTGGCCCATCAATGCGGGTATCAATGACATGAGCTAGATAACACTGACAACCCTTTCTCAATAATCTTCGAGCCTTTAAATCTGAAATTAAGTTATCACCCTTTCCTGGTTTAACCCCCCGAAAAGTAAACCAAGACTGACCAGGCAAATCAAAATCAACTTTCTTCGAGTAGCAGTCAATCTTAGCATAATGCACAGTGAGCCAATCAATTCCCAAAATCACATCAAAATGCTTTAAATGTAAAGGAATCAAGCTGGCACATAATTTCCTACCACATACTTGTATCGGACAATACTTATAAATCATAGAGGCATATAACACATCACCACTAGGGGTATCAAATGACAATTTTGAACTCAAATATTCAGATTTGACACTTAGAACATGAGTTATAGCATGCGATATGAATGAATGTGTAGCACCCGAAAAAAAAAGTACAGAGACATATTTAGAGCAAATAAAGAGTGTACCTGTGACTACATTGTTGGAACCCCTAGCCTCACCAGCTGTTATGGCCAAAACTTTCCCCTAGGTACAGTGCCACTACTATTCCCACCAGAGCTACCCTGACCCAAAGTAGGAAAAGATCATTTGTTTTGTAGTGGACAATCCTTCACCATATGACCAAGCTTACCACAAATATAACAAGCACCCATCTGTTTATAGCACAACCCTACCATGTTTCTTTTCGCAATAGTTACAAGTCGCTACAGTAATCTGAGATGAAATTGGTGTTGGCCTTTTAGGAGTATCAATCACTGCTCTCTTCTTGCTATCTTAATAATATCTTTACCTTTTCCACCACG
Organism: Adenophora triphylla var. japonica; assembly: GCA_022495995.1. NCBI lineage: Eukaryota > Viridiplantae > Streptophyta > Magnoliopsida > Asterales > Campanulaceae > Adenophora > Adenophora triphylla. Next base: position 108,809 of record JAFEMH010000438.1, read on the forward strand.
ATCAACTCTACTAACCCTTCAATCATCTTTGATCTTTTCATAATCATCCACGTCTTGTTCCACCATCATAGCTCGTTCAACAACTGCGGCATACATATCAAGACTAAAAGCAGTTAGCCGAGATCTAATAGCTATCCTGAGTCCCCTCTCAAACTTTTTAGCTCTTTGAAATTCATCCTCCACCAAAACAGGAAAATAACGAGACAACTCAGTGAACTTTGCTTTATTCTATGCCACAGTCAATTTTCCCTACTCTAGATCCAGAAATTCCTTTTGCTTTCTGTGCTCGAACGAACGCGAGGAAATACTTCTTGTTGAACAATTCAAGAAACCTTTGCCAAGTTTGTTGCTCTCTTATGATCCCAGGGTTTACTCTTTTAGTCAACTTCCACCACTGACCGGCTTCACCAACTAGCATGTGGCCGGAAAATTGAACCTTTTGTGCTTCTGTACACTGCATAAGACAAATATCTTTTCCATTCCATCTACCTAATGTTCAACCACACTATGAGCAGTCGAACCAGAAAATTCTTTTGGCTTCAATTTCAGGAAATCCAGAACGTCCTCGTTTGCTCTTCTACGAGGCAACATTGTTGCTGCATAATAGCATTTTGTACAATTTATAGGATTAAGCAAAACACAACAATAATATGACACGTAATGCAAAATTGCTTCTTAATAATGCACGCTATGCGAAGCTGATTCGAAATCAAACCTCATACCGATTCTAAATCAAACCTAAGACTCTAGATGACCAAAGGATCATAAACCTAATCTTTGATCAAACCTAAGGCTATAAACAATTGAAGGATCATAACCTATGCTCTAATAACACTCTGTCATGCCCCGAAATCCGTAATTGCATGACCTTCGAGGAGTGACGAACAAAATGATAACATATTTGAATCCCAAAATGAGACCTAATTTTTTTACTCGCATAATAACAAACCAAAATCACATATACAAATCTTGAAGCGAGTATATCAGAGCTACTATCCTCTGACCAAAACTCAAAGCTAAAACCAGCTTAAACACTAACAAACTATGAAACCTTAAACATTTTACATAAGTTATTCATACAACACCAAAGTTCATAATGTCCAAAATACATACACTCCGACTCTAGCTTCAAAACACTCAAGGAAAACCTTCTCAGCGTCGACTACTTCTCTGTCACGCCCTGAAATTCATAATCACGCGAATTTCGAGGAGTAACGGACAAAACAATAACAAATCTAAATCCCAAATTGAGAACTAATTTTTTTCCACATAAAATAACTAAAAGTATATATGCAAAATCTCAAAGCGAGTACATCAGAGCTACTATACTCTAACCAAAGAACCCCAAATATGAATCATCTCAAATGTTTACAACTCTATAGACCTTACCAAAAGTTATCTATAAAGACCAAAAATACATAAATCTAAGAAAAATATTAATCCCACCACCCATTATATAAGAGAGGAGTGAAAGGATTACAAATGAATCAAATTCCAAATCAAAGTTTCAAAGTCAAAACCCAATTACCCTTGAGTTGGCCAAATGTCCAAATTCAAAGTTGACTCTTCGTTATAGTATCACCTGCGCAAATGACACTATGACTAGAAGCCGCAAATATAACAACCGATGTTAATGTCATATCTTTTTGAGGAATTCAAATGTCAAATACTCAAAGTGTAAATGGCAGAGTAGCAAAATCGAATAACGAAATCCAAATGAGTTGATCCAATAACGATTACGAATAATAAAGCAAACCAATCAAATACTTCCGATAATAAGGAATGAAAGGGTAAAAGGTTGACAACACCCTTACCTTAGCTCCAAAATTCTTCAAAACTAACACTTACAACCGCTAACGAACCTTAGTCTAACACATGAAAAGATGAAAGTGATTTAGTAAACAATATTCGATAACAATATTTTCAATACCCTAACTATATCAAATTAACTTCATTTATTTGTATAATCTGATCGTGAGGTATCAATAAATGCAAAGTACATAGAAAGTTAATCGCTTTAGACTCAAAAATCACTCAATTCCGATTTAAAACGAAGAAGTTATGAGTTATTAAAGTTTAACAAGTTTTGTTAACTTGATAGGGACCAATCTGAAAATATTTTACAATCAAGGGATCAAAATGGTATTGATACTGATACAGAGACCAAATAGGAAATTCTTAAACTACAGGGACTAGATAGGAAATCTGAAAATGAGTCTTCTTCAATCTTGAAGAACACATTCCAGTAGTGCTTCAATTCATTCTAACTTATTACTCTCCTTATTATGCATACCTACATCCATAATCAAATGTGCTTGGAAAGTTGGAATAAAGACACACATATATTAACTATAACATACACACAAACCCACAATCAGACACACATGTATATTACAAGTAGAACAAGAACAAAAACATCAACAACATCAATTATGCTAAAGCCTTTTCATTTTGATATAATAAAAGATGTTTAAATTAATTTGAATTTACTTACCCAAATTTTATTTTTCTTCTTCTCTATTCACGTTTTATTTTCTCTCTCTCGCTCTCTCTCTCTCTCTCTCTCTCTCTCTCTCTCTCTCTCTCTCTCTCTCTTTATGTTTCCTTTTCTCTTATTCCCCTACATATTTTTCTTATCCATAGAAGCCCACACCTCACCCTTCTTAGACTACGTACAATGGGTTGGATGAAATGGAGATGAAATCCATTTCATCCAGCTCAATCCTTGCAATGGCTGTATTAAAAGTGTTTGGTCGGTTTTGCTAGATGAAAGTTTTCATCTAGCTGAAACATTTTCTTTTTTTTTTTTTTTTTTTTTATATTCAACACGTGTCAACTTTTATTGGCCGCTGATTTTCGAAAAAAAAATTATCCCAAATCTTTGAGTCAATTATCATCTAGTAAATTAATTTTTTTTTTAATTTTTTTTTCATCAAAATTCATCATTTTTTTTCCCTACAAATTGATATAAGTTTCATTTGATTTGGACACAAAAAAAAAAATACTTAGTTTTCAATTTGGGCTGAATTATTACCTAGTAAATTATAATTTTTTTTAATTTTATTTTTCACCAAAATTCATCATTTTTTTCCCTACAAATCGATATAAGTTTCATTTGATTTGGACACAAAAAAACACTTAGTTTTCAATTTGGGCTGAATTATTACCTAGTAAATTGATTATTTTTTAATTTTTTTCACCAAAATTCATCATTTTTTTTTCCCTACAAATCGATATAAGTTTCATTTGATTTGGACACAAAAAAAAAACACTTAGTTTTCAATTTGGGCTGAATTATTACCTAGTAAATTGATTATTTTTTTAATTTTTTTTTTCACCAAAATTCATCATTTTTTTTTCCCTACAAATCGATATAAGTTTCATTTGATTTGGACACAAAAAAAATAAATAATATAAATGAAATAAAATAAAAGTAGTGGGGTATAGAATGATGAGTTGGAGGGAGTTGAAATTTAATTTAAGTTAGCCATTGGAGTGGGGGTAAATGAAATGGGTAAATGAAATATTAGATGGATGAGAAAAAGTGTAAAAAGTGTTAGATGAAATGAGAGAGTGGGATGAAACCATTGTGGGTAGTCTTACACTGATCTATGCCAGCTCCTATTGTCCCATGTGAAGTATGTGTGCTGTCAAATTATTTCCGTGACACCAAAACACAAAGTGGGCCAAATTACTATTGTACCCTTAATCCCTCCGTCCCATAATAAAATGTTACTTACCCAAAATTACTACTTTACTTCGTCTCATAAAAAAATGTTACTTACCCAAAAATTACTACTTTAGTTTTACTAGTATTATTTCTAAACAGCAAATACATGTACTCAAAATGGACCAAATATTTGGGGTGTCACATTCTCCCCTCCTTATAGGAATTCAGTCCCTGAATTCAAATACCGTCTCATCTAACTTTATAGAAAACGATTAATCCTGGTGAATATATAAAAAAGATTTCAAATTCAATTTCAAGATCCCATATTCAAAACAACAATTGACTTTCATGATGAATAACTTGAATCATATGCACATATCAATATGATTAATTATGTATATGAAAAAAAAATCGATCAATTAATCGGGATGTTACATATTTCCGCCTTATTTTGAATGTCCTTAATTTCAAAACCATTCCTACTAATCAATGCATGAAACAATACCGAAAGGAAAGGGGTTGATTTCAAATCATTTCCTACGAAACTCACTTCCAAACTAAAGCAATATACTTATATGAATTATACAAATTTACACCAATCTGATTAGTTCAATTGATCATTGTAATAGTCATTCAATATATCCACCTAATAATATCTTGATCCTTAATAAACTAGGTTTTCTGAAATTTAGTTAGAGCAACTCACAGCGATAGGGGGACAACCCTTACTCAAACGCTAAAGGGAAATCAGTTGAGTGAGCTAGCCTACACAATGGAATACCCCCATCGGTTAGGCTCGAAAAATTTCAAAGTTAATTTTCAAAATTGCAACTTGGAGTCCCCTTTATCTCATAAAACTAAGTTGTTCCTCAAATTTATTTGCAATCAGTACAATAACATAAATTTTATTATAAAACTCAAGCAATCTCACATATCACTTCATAGCATATAAGTAAAGGAGGAGAATTATCATCCTAAAAGTTTCTATTGCACAGTTTTCAAATCTGGATTAACAAATAAAAATAATGGGAAAACAAAAATAATTTCCAATCCATAAAAGCGATAATATTACCATACTCAACATTATAATGAATAAGTTTTTTTAATTAATGTACCATATTTGCAATGCTTAAAAGCCTGTATTATATCTAGATATCTAGAATTTTTTTTCCAGCCTAGTAAATGATAGCTACACTCAATCACATATTGAATGTCTCAGTACCAAAATCTCATAACACACCGATAGAAGCCACTTTAATAATTTAGCCAAAATAAATAGACTTGTGTGATTTTCTTAGTTTACAATATCTAAGATTTTTTTTTTGCTCACATAATAATCATCTAAATGAATTCAATATAATTATCAGACTTGTAGCAATAATAATCAAATAGTCACTTATATCAAAAGGCACATATATAAATAATAATAATAAAAAATAAAAAATAAAAAAATACAAGATAAATAAGGAAAAGAGGAGTCATCAGATTATTTTGTTAAAACGTGGCACGTGGCAAATTGGTTGAGTAATGTATGTAAACAAAAACAAAGAAAAAGAAAGAGAACAGAGACAAGACCAAGAAAGAAAGGAAATAAGAGGAAGAAAGAAAGAAAAGAATTTGGAATTTGAAAAAAATGACAAGTCATTCTCTGTTTTGTGTGTGTCCTATATATGTGTATTGTGTAATCGTGCGTGTGTGTTTATGTGCGTGTGTGTTTATGTAGGGGTGGCTTGGTAGGTATACCAATTATATTTTGCTTATATCATGTACCTACCAAGTTTAACTTGGTATATGAAAATCAATACCAGTACCAACCGATTAAGTCGGTATACCAACTAAGTTGGTACGGTAGGTACTCGGCTGGTACGAGTTGGTACTAGACTCTACCAATTGTATATATTAAAATAACAGTTTTTCTATTAAAACCAAATAAATATAATAGTATATCATTATAAAATTATAAAATTCAAAAGAGATTATAATATAATAATAAATCCATCTCCAAATGCTCTGCTGAGTTATGCGTATGATGGATACCCAAACAGAATATGGAAATATTATTCAAGTAATGGATATGATATGAGGTGATAGGGCAATCTGGTTTATGCCTGATGTTTCTGACGCTGTGCATATTTTAGGAGTATATGTTTTTAAGGTTTGGCATGCTGCATTCAACCCATACGGTAGACGAAAAATAAAAAATGTTATATATATATATATATATATATATATATATATATATATATATATATATATATATATATATATATATATATATATATATATATATATATATATATATATATATATATATATATATATATATATTAATATTTTAAAAAATTACAATTAGTACTCGGTATACCAACCAATTTAAATTTTTGTACCGAGTACCAACCAATTTCACATAATTGGCACGGTAGTACCGTACCAACATTTCGGTATACCAATTGTCACGTACCAATTATAATTGGTACGGTTGGTACACGAGTTGGTTGGTACAGAATGGAAAATTTTGCCAGCCCTATGTTTATGTGTGTGTGTTTATGTGTGTGTGTTTGGCTTCATGTAATTTGTGTTTATTATGGAAATAAACTATAGTTGGTTAATTGATAGTTGGGCTATGCTTAATTAATTTGTTTAAGTTTTGATTTGAAGTGGGTTATGTATTTGAATCAATTGAAAAATCTTATGGCTGACTTGGGATCTTTTGAAAGTAAATACTATCAACAAACCAAACGGTTTGGACTTGTAAATAACAGTATTTAAAGTACGTTATCAACGGAATCAAACGATCCGGACGGTAAAGGTACGATCGACGAGCCAAACGGCTCGGAGTTGTAAAGGTGCATAATTTAAATGACGATATCGACGGATCAAACGATCCGGATTTTGTAAATGACTATCACGAACCAAATGGTTCGGACTGTAAAGGTGCGAATCGACGGATCAAACGATTCGGACTGTAAATAACATAAACGTAAAAACGGGGCCGGAATGCCGTTTTAACCCGAAATTACTTCTCTTACGGGAGAGAAGATGATTTTGGGATAAAACGTATCGAACCCCATAGACGGCATTACGTCTACATTTCGAGAACTTTGATCGGAACGATTATGGCATTTTACGCATAAATCGAGACAAAATGCGATTTAGAGGGTAGAGTGTTACCTAACGGCTAGGTGTTGACTCTTTGGCTAGGAAGGACGTATATGGGATACAAAAGGATGTTTGAAAGGTGTTTAGGACGTGTTTGGCTCATGTTTGGTTGGAAAACATGGTTTTCACGCAAATCGAGACAAAACGGAACTCGGGAGGGGGAAGATCAGCCTAGGGCCGTGGGGTTTCTTGAGAGAGATTATATTTTCTTTCTCCTCAAATGAATTTGACAGCCCTTGTATTTATAGGAGGAATTTGCAAAACAGTCCGGACGGACTTTCCTTCAATTTCAGGAGGTCCTTGGGTATTTTGGAAAGTTGGAGGACTTGTTGGCTATTCTGATTTTTTAAGCAAAACAGTCCGGATGGACTTTCACTCAAAATCAAGGGTATTTTAGTCTTTTCACCCTCGAATTTGATTGATGACAATTTGTGGGGCTTGGCATGCATGCCACATGTCCCTGTGACTCACCCAGACTAGGGTTTTTGTCCCGTTATTCCCGGTTTTGTTTGTTTTTTAAATAACTGTCCGGAAAATGTCCGAAACGCCCCTGGAAAGTTCCAGAAAGTGCGTTTTTTGGGAAAAGCTGTACTCTTACGTGTGATAACGTGTGTTGAGTATGCTTTGACGTCGGGATGCACGGGACAGTCCCGGGATGTCTCGTTGACTTGAGAACGGGGGGCTTAACGGGTTCCGGTTAACTTTTAATGGATTTTGACGATTCGGATTTGGGTATTTACAGTAGCCCCTCGGCGACGTCACTTTCGAAGGAAGTGGGGTCGTCAAAAAAGATAAGGATCCAAATTGGGGGATGCCTTACTTGAAGAGACCTGAGAGGTCAGCTGGCTGGACCCTTAGCGAAAGGATTCCTACGTATCCCGAGCGGGAATCAAGCCAATTGTATTTCACAGTGTGAGGGCAATTTTTAGGGGCCTCGACCTGTGGGGAACGATTAGGAGGAGTTCATCCTGATTGAGACTGTTTGGAGGCGTCTGAACCTAAGCGAGACTATTAGGAGGCGTCTGAACCTAAGTGAGATTGTTCCGGGTTTGACGGAAATGCTTTTGAAGGTTTCGGGTTTGACAGAAAGGCTTTTGAAGGAAGGTTGTTGTGCGGGCTTATGCTGACTTGCTGCTCGTCTCTTGTCTGCTGGAGATATGGTGTTCGGGCTTACGATGATGGCCGAAGAGGGATTATTGTGCGGTCTTACCATGATGGCCGCTGAAATGAGGTGGTCGGGCTTACGATTGACGGCCGGGGAAGTGAACATTCACTTGCTGGAGTGAAAAGATTCTTGGGGTTACTATGGCGGGCGAAGAGGGATTGTTGTGCGGGCTTACCTTGATGGCCGCTGAAATGAGATGGTCGGGCTTACGATTGACAGCCGGAGAAGTGAACGTTCACTGGCTGGAGTGAAAAGATACTCGGGATTACTATGGCGGCCGAAGAGGGATTGTTGTGCTGGCTTACCTTGATGGCCGCTGAAATGAGATGGTCGGGCTTACGATTGACGGTCGGGGAAGTGAACGTTCACTTGCTGGAGTGAAAAGATGCTCGGGCTTACTATGGCGGCCGAAGAGGGATTGTTGTGAGGGATTGTTGTGCGGGCTTACCTTGATGGTCGCTGAAATGAGATGGTCGGGCTTACGATTGACGGCCGGGGAGAAGATTCGTTGTACGGGCTTACAGTGATTGCCGTGGAAATGAGATGGTCGGGCTTACGATTGACGGCCGGAGAGAAGATTCATTGTACGGGCTTACAGTGATTGCCGTGGAAATGAGATGGTCGGGCTTACGATTGACGGCCGGAGAGAAGATTCATTGTACGGGCTTACAGTGATTGCCGTGGAAATGAGATGGTCGGGCTTACGATTGACGGCCGGAGAGAAGATTCATTGTACATGCTTACAGTGATTGCCGTGGAAATGAGATGGTCGGGCTTACGATTGACGGCCGGAGAGAAGATTCATTGTACGGGCTTACAGTGATTGTCGTTTGTCTTTTGTCCACTGGGGATAGGGTGTTTGAAGGTATTTGTCTGTCTACCTTAATCAAAAGATGGCTATTCTTACGAAAAGATGGGTAATCTCTCTAAGAGATGGGTATCTCACGAAAAGATGGATAATCTTTCTAGCAGATGGGTAATCTCACGAAAAGATGGATAATCTCACGAAAAGATGGGTAATCTGACGAAAAGATGGGTAATCTTACGAAAAGATGGGTAATCTCTCTAAGAGATGGGTAATCTCACGAAAAGATGGATAATCTTTCTTGCGGATGGGTAATCTCACGAAAAGATGGGTAATCTCACGAAAAGATGGGTAATCTTACGAAAAGATGGGTAATCTTACGAAAAGATGGCTAATCTCTCTAAGAGATGGGTATTCTCACGAAATGATGGGTAATCTCTCTAAGAGATGGATAATCTCACGAAAAGATGGGTAATCTCTCTAAGAGATGGGTAATCTTACGAAAAGATGTCATGGTATAAAACTTAGGGAAGATCTCACAAATCATGATATATCTTACGAGGGAACGCAAAAGGTTTTACGAAGGAATAATGGTAAGGGTTTCACGAAGAGGATCTCACAAAGAAGGAATGGAAAAGGTTTTATGAGGAAATAATGGGAGTGGTTTCACTAAGAAATAATGGGAGAAAGTCTCACGAGGAGGGTCTCGAGAGGCAAAGTCTCGGAAAGGAATCTCGCGGGGAGATGACGAGACAAAAAATCTTGGGAGAGGATCTCACGCAGAGATAACGGAAAGATCTCACGAGAAGGTAACGAGAAAGGATCTCACGAGGAGATAACGAGAAAGGATCTCACAAGGAGATAATCGGAAAGATCTCACGAGGAGATAATGAGAAAAGATCTCATGAGGAGATAATCGGAAAGATCTCACGAGGAGATAACGAGAAAGGATCTCACAAGGGAGATAATCGGAAAGATCTCACGAGGAGATAACGAGAAAGGATCTCACGAGGAGATAACAGAAAGATCTCACGAGGAGATAACGAGAAAGGATCTCACGAGGAGATAATCGGAAAGATCTCACAAGGAGATAATGAGAAAGGATCTCATGAGGAGATAATCGGAAAGATCTCACGAGGAGGTAATGAGAAAGGATCTCATGAGGAGATAGCAGGAAAGGATCTCACGAAGAGATAACGAGAAAGGATCTCACGAGGAGATAACAGGAGAGGATCTCACGAAGAGATAACGAGATGCAAAATCTCGGGGGAAGGATCTCGTAGGGAGATGACGGGATAGACCTAATGAGGTCGAGTATCCTTTCAAACGGGTATTTATGCTGAACGGTGGTGGTGACGGGTCCAGGTATTGCAGTGACGTCGAGGAATGCTCCCCTTATTGGGTTGGGCTCGAGTCCTTTGAAACATTTGAGGTTCTGTGCCATCTTTTCCAACTTTTCTGCAGTCTCTGTGCAGACTTTTCTGTTCCTTTCTCATCTTCCTCAGTTCCACTATCGGTTCCCCCAGTTCCTTTCTCATCTTCATCAGTTCCTCTATCGGTTCCTTTGACGAAGTAGCGAGCGAGGTCGAAGCTGTAAGGGTTGGAGGTTGGGTGTGCCGTAGGAGGTTCCCCTTTTGCGGGCTGCTGCTTTGGTGCTGGCGAGCCTCTTGTTTTTTCTGATGCCAGCTGGTGTTGGCATATAATCGAGCCTCTGGGCTGTAGTGTGGTCCTTGACTTCGATGACTTGGTGTTGGCCTTGTAACCTTTTGCCGAGCCCCAGTCCAAAGTCATGCTTGATTTCTAGCACTGGAATGCCGTTGGTGCTGGTCCCCTCGGTGGTGACGCTGTCGCCGTAGACTGTTGTCAGCTCGTTGCCTTGCATGAACTTGATACACTGGTGAAGGGTGGATGCCACGCCGTTCATTTGATGCAGCCAGGGTCGTCCCAGGATGGCTGTGAAAGTGATAGGAATGTCCAACACTTGAAATTCGGTGGGGATCATCCGCTTGCCGAACCAGATGTTTAGAGTAGCAACCCCGAGAACTGTGCGGGAAGTAGAATCGTAGGCCTTGACAGTGTGGACTGAAGGCTTCAAATCTGTGGACTTGATACCAATGATTAATATATTCATTTTTCATTATATGTCATATAATGAATAATGAATATATTAATTATCGGTGTTTTCATTCAAAGTGAGAGTGAGACGGATAAGATATGACATATAATGAATAATGAATAGATTAATCATTGGTGTTCAAAGTGAGAGTGAGACGGATAAGATATGACATATAATGAACAATGAATATATTAATCATCGGTGTTTTCATTCAAAGTGAGAGTGAGACGGATAAGATATGACATCTAATGAATAATGAATATATTAATCATTGGTGTTCAAAGTGAGAGTGAGACGGATAAGATATGACATATAATGAATAATGAATATGTTAATCATCGGTATTTTCATTCAAAGTGAGAGTGAGACAGATAAGATATGACATATAATGAATAATGAATATATTAATCATTGGTGTTCAAAGTGAGAGTGAGACCGATAAGATATGACATATAATGAATAATGAATATATTACTCATCGGTGTTTTCATTCAAAGTGAGAGTGAGACGGATAAGATATGACATATAATGAATAATGAATAGATTAATCATTGGTGTTCAAAGTGAGAGTGAGACGGATAAGATATGACATATAATGAACAATGAATATATTAATCATCGGTGTTTTCATTCAAAGTGAGAGAGAGACGGATAAGATATGACATATAATGAATAATGAATAAATTAAGCATTGGTGTTCAAAGTGAGAGTGAGACGGATAAGATATGACATATAATGAATAATGAATATATTAATCATTGGTGTTCAAACTGAGAGTGAGACGGATAAGATATGACATATAATGAAAAATGAATATATTAATCATTGGTGTTCAAAGTGAGAGTGAGACGGATAAGATATGACATATAATGAATAATGAATATATTAATCATCGGTGTTTTCATTCAAAGTGAGAGTGAGACGGATAAGATATGACATATAATGAATAATGAATATATTAATCATTGATGTTTTCATTCAAAGTGAGAGTGAGACGGATAAGATATGACATATAATGAATAATGAATATATTAATCATCGGTGTTTTCATTCAAAGTGAGAGTGAGACGGATAAGATATGACATATAATGAATAATGAATAGATTAATCATTGGTGTTCAAAGTGAGAGTGAGACGGATAAGATATGACATATAATGAACAATGAATATATTAATCATCGGTGTTTTCATTCAAAGTGAGAGTGAGACGGATAAGATATGACATATAATGAATAATGAATAGATTAAGCATTGGTGTTCAAAGTGAGAGTGAGACGGATAAGATATGACATATAATGAATAATGAATATATTAATCATCGGTGTTTTCATTCAAAGTGAGAGTGAGACGGATAAGATATGACATATAATGAATAATGAATAGATTAATCATTGGTGTTCAAAGTGAGAGTGAGACGGATAAGATATGACATATAATGAACAATGAATATATTAATCATCGGTGTTTTCATTCAAAGTGAGAGTGAGACGGATAAGATATGACATATAATGAATAATGAATAGATTAAGCATTGGTGTTTTCATTCAAAGTGAGAGTGAGACGGATAAGATATGACATATAATGAATAATGAATATATTAATCATTGGTGTTTTCATTCAAACTGAGAGTGAGACGGATAAGATATGACATATAATGAAAAATGAATATATTAATCATTGGTGTTCAAAGTGAGAGTGAGACGGATAAGATATGACATATAATGAATAATGAATATATTAATCATCGGTGTTTTCATTCAAAGTGAGAGTGAGACGGATAAGATATGACATATAATGAATAATGAATATATTAATCATCGGTGTTTTCATTCAAAGTGAGAGTGAGACGGATAAGATATGACATATAATGAATAATGAATATATTAATCATCGGTGTTTTCATTCAAAGTGAGAGTGAGACGGATAAGATATGACATATAATGAATAATGAATATATTAATAATTGATGTTTTCATTCAAAGTGAGAGTGAGACGGATAAGATATGACATCTAATGAATAATGAATATATTAATCATTGTTGTTTTAATTCAAAGTGAGAAGGATAAGAATTTGCAGTCAGGAGTGAATAAGTCCAGGATTCGAATTGGAGAGAAATTTGACCTTTGTTGTCGTATTTTTTCTTTTCGTAAAAGAGTTGATCAATTCAGATTTTGTCTTTCTTTTTTTGGTTGTTTTTTGAATGGTTATGACATAGAATGAAAACAGCACTCAATAGATTATTTTTTTGTATTTTCATTGAAAGTGCTAGTAAGACGGATAAGATCAGTCAAGAGTCAACAACTCATCGGTTCGAGTTGTAGTTTGGTAGTTTGATCGTAGTTCGTTTAATTAAAATGGATATTTCCATTCAAAAAAAAGGTCGATGAATCGAAAGGGGCCTTCTATGCAAATAACTAAAAATTCCTTCGAAGATTTTGATTCAGAGGATTTCGGGGCGTATAAAAAGCGTTTGTTACTACGGGAGTTGCAAGTGATATTAGAGGAAGCTGGAGAATTGACACCAGCTGATGTACCGATAGCCTATGAACGATTTAACTCGCTCATTCAGCAGGATCTTGATTTCCTCGCGAACAAATGGTGTCTTTACTTGAACTCGGGACACCCTAGGGTTGATCCTTCGAAATGCTGCTTCATGCAGCTTAAAGAGGGCAAAGATCTCCATCGAGACGCTGTCATCCTGGTCCACAGGATGAGGCCATTCTTGTTATCGCTGGTCTACAAGCAACCGGAGGATAAGCGCGGTAAAATTCTCGATTACTTGAGAGTCATTTTTCAGATGAGATATCAAGTGGAAATTAGATCTGACAATATATCTACCTTCGCCGGATTGTTCGAGGGTTTAAGCAACGCAGTGAATGCAATCGATGAGGTGTATGGGAAATATTATAAAATGAAGCCACATTTTGATTCTTTACTTAGGGAACTGGGCCCGGGAATCGTCTTGAAAATCAAAAAATATTCTGATCACCCACGTTTAGGATATGACAAATGTAAGTTTTGCAACAGCCGTTGGGTTCAAGAAAACAAGGAACCGGACATAAAAAATTTGAACAACTTGGCTTGCTTCAAAAATCCTCAAGAGCTAGAAAAATTTTGGGCCTTGAGTTTCCGTCAAATGTTTTATGCGGAGTTGCTGAAGTTGATAAACGATAATTTGAATTATCATGATACTAATTTTGAATTTTGAAAAATGAATTTCATTGATTGATTTAGACGACCCGCAGCTTGAGAGTCTCTCTCAAGACTTTAAGAAATTAATACTTTCAAATTGAGAATCAAAAAGAAAGTTATCCCGGGAATCACTCGATTCCCGGGAGAACTTTCTATCTATTTCTTTTCTATAGATTTGTATAGATATATTATCTTGCATCTAAATAATGAATAGTAATTAACCAGTCGTTTTGAATAATAGATGTCTTTGACATTTAAGTATAACAATAAAAACCCCTTCATTTTGAAATGGCAGTTCCAAAAAAACGTACTTCTATCGCAAAAAAGCGTATTCGTAAAAATATTTGGAAAGGGAAGGGATATACGTCCGCGTTAAAAATTGTGACTGGCTGGAAATTTATGTATAACCAAACCGTTAATTCGGATTGGCTGAGAATGCATCCGAAGCCAAAAGGCTTCGGGTTCCTATCTAGACAAAGTAATAAAACATTGTAGTCTATTTTTTTTGTGGTTGGTGGGGAGGCTTATCTTCCCCATGACCCTACTTTCATATAATGAAAAAATTCATTAATAATCAAAAAAAATTTCTCTATCTATCTCAAGAATATTGATAGAGGATGAGAGAGACTCTTTTTTGTTCAAATTCACTATAGAAACAGCGAAAGTAATTGTTTTTATTTTGAATAACATTCTGACTTCTTACTTCTCTGAATTACTATATAGTTGATATATCTTCTGGTTTCAGCACAATCCAGAAAAGAACTCCACTAATGGATTTTATTGTTTCAAATTTATGAAATCTAGTAAATTAGAAACACGTTATTAAAAAAAAACATTTTCTTTTAAATTCTAGTTCTGACTAAACTAAAAATATGAACCTTTGGACCTTTCAACTAATTGATATTTCTCAATTTGAATCTTTATTCCAAAAATTTTCCTTGAGTTAAATCTGTCAATCTTGACAATTGAATAGCAATAAGCTATAATGGATGTGAGTAAGCCGCTATGGTGAAATCGGTAGACACGCTGCTCTTAGGAAGCAGTGCTATAGCATCTCGGTTCGAATCCGAGTAGCGGCATGTTGTTTTATAAAATCGATATAATAGATATTATAATGAATAATAAATTCAATTCCCCATTTGAATTAATTACTTTAAAGTAAGGGATTACTCTTTTTTTTATGATATTTTCAACCTTAGAGCATATATTAATTCATATGTCGTTTTCGATTGTTTCAATTGTAATTACAATTCGATTGATAAACCTAGTGGTTACGACAATCCTAAAACCATACGATTTATCCGAAAAGGGCATCATAACTACGTTTTTATGTCTAACAGGATTCTTAGTCACTCGTTGGATTTATTCAGGCCATTTTCCACTAAGTGATTTATATGAATCAGTAATCTTTCTTTCATGGAGTTTTTCCTTTATTCATATAGTCGCGTATTTCAACAAAAATAAAAATCTAAGCAGAATAACCGCCTCAAGTACTATTTTTATCCAAGGCTTTGCTACTTCAGGTCTTTTAACTGAAATAAAGAAATCTGGAATATTAGTACCCGCCCTACAATCTGAGTGGTTAATAATGCACGTAAGTATGATGATAATGAGTTATGCGGCTCTTCTCTGTGGATCATTATTATCAACTGCACTTCTAGTGATTACATGGCGAAAGAAATGTAATGAGTTATTACGATTAATTGAATCACTTTCATTTGACAAAATTCAATCCAGGAATCAACAAATTCAGATGGTCGCAAAGACTTCTTTTTCTTCTGTTAAAAATTATTACAAGATCCAATTGGTTCAACAATTGGATTATTGGAGTGATCGTGTAATTAGTCTAGGGTTTATCTTTTTAACCATGGGTATTCTTTCGGGAGCAGTATGGGCTAATGAAGCATGGGGCTCCTATTGGAGTTGGGACCCAAAAGAGACTTGGGCTTTTATTACTTGGATCATCTTCGCTATTTATTTACATACTAGAACAAATAAAAATTTATGGGGTGCAAATTCCGAAATTGTGGCAGTTATAGGCTTTATGATAATTTGGATATGCTATTTTGGAGTCAATCTATTAGGCATAGGACTACATAGTTATGGTTCATTTTAAGGGAATGTCTAGTTAAATGAAAGAAATTTTTTTACGAATACCTACAAAGTATAGTATAGTATAGAATTCTATACAATACTTTGTATGAATGTACGAGAACCACGCGCATACAGGAGTGTGTTAATTCGCGCGGTTCTCCCAAGCGTCTATCCCGTGAAACTGAAATTCAAATGAAAGTTCATTTTTTGAACTTATTAAAGAATGAAAAAACGTAAAAGAGTCCTGAGAAGAAAACAAGGCCTATTTAAGTGCTATACATCGATTGATAACATTTAAAGATTAGATAATTTTTTATTTAAGAAAACTCTCTATAAAAATATTAGATAAAATAACCTCAACCTTATCAACTGATAGTGAAAGAACAAAATCTGGGTACAGCCCAATGCCTATTACAGGAAGAAAGATAGAGCTTGACACAAATAACTCGCGCGGTCCAAAATCCAAGACATAAGAATTGGGGGCATTCAATAACTTGTATCCATAGAAGATCTGGCGTAACAGAGATAATGAATAAATAGGCGTTAATATTATTCCAATTGCGATTACAAAAGTCATTAGTATTTTTGACAGTAAAAGATATTTTTGACTGGTAATTATGCCCCACAATATTAGAAATTCTGCAACAAAACCACTCATACCTGGCAATGCAAGGGAAGCCATTGAAAAGCTACTGAACATCGTAAATATTTTTGGCATTAGAATAGCTACTCCGCCCATTTCATTAAGATAAAGAAGATGGATTCTATCAGAACTTGTTCCTGCCAAGAAAATGGGCGGCCCCAATAAAGCCATGAGAGATTATTTGTAAAAAGGCTCCATTGAGGCCCATATCGCTTAGAGAGCCAATTCCTATAATTATGAAACCCATATGAGATACGGAGGAATAGGCTATTCTTTTTTTTAAATTAGGTTGGCCGGAAGATGTTGAAGCTGCATAGATTATTTGTAGTGTACCTATTATCACCAACCACGGACAAAATAGAGAATGAGCGTGAGGTAATAATTCCATATTAATTCGAATCAATCCATATGCTCCCATTTTTAATAAGATTCCGGCTAAAAGCATACAAGTACTGTAGTGAGCTTCTCCATGGGTATTTGGTAACCATGTATGTAGAGGTAAAATTGGTGATTTGACAAAGAAAAGCAATAAAAAAGCCAATATAAACTAGGATTTCTAAGGAGATAGCATACGGTTGATTAATTAATTTTTCAAAATCCAATGTTGACTCATTCGAACCATATAAACCCAGACCCAGAACTGCCACTAATAGAAAAACAGAACCTCCGGCCGTGTATAAAATAAATTTTGTTGCTGAGTACATACGTTTCTTTCCTCCCCATATGGATAGAAGTAGATAAATCGGAATTAATTCTAACTCCCACATGATGAAAAAAAGTAAAAGGTCCTGAGAACAAAACGAGCCTATTTGAGCGCTATACATTGATAACATTAAAAAATGAAAGAATCGTGAATCCCGAGTAACTGGCCAGGCCGATAAAGTAGCTAAAGTGGTGATAAATCCCGTTAGTAAAATGGGTCCTATGGAAAGTCCATCTATTCCCAATCTCCAGTAAAAATCAAAAAAATCGATCCATTTATAGTCTTCAACTAGTTGTATTAATGGATCATCTGATTGGAAATGATAACAGAATAGATAGGTTGTTACAAGGAGTTCTAAAATACATATACAAATACTATACCACCTAATTACCCTATTTCCTTTCTGGGGAAGAAAAAAAATTAAGGAACCCACAGATAGTGGTAAAAAGATAATTATTGTTAACCAAGGAAAATAATTCGTGGTAAAGACAAGATATACTTGGACCAGAAAAGCCGTACGTAAAAAAGTTTTTTTAAGTACGACTTTTCTCGGTAAAACAAATCAGATGAATTCAACTATGCTTTTGGGTAACGTATCAATAAGCTAGACCCATGCTGCGAGTTGTTTCATGCCATAAATAAACGCGAATACTCAAAAAGTCCGTTGGACAAGCAGATTCACATCTCTTACAACCAACACAATCCTCTGTTCTTGGAGCCGAAGCAATTTGTTTAGCTTTACAGCCGTCCCAAGGTATCATTTCTAATACATCTGTGGGGCAGGCTCGAACACATTGAGTACACCCAATACATGTGTCATAAATCTTGACTGAATGTGACATTGGATCTCTCCTTTTTGAACGGTCAAAAATTTCAATCTCCTAAGCTTATAACTGAAGAAAACTATATAAAAGATATTTATCTAGTCGATGAATCGATGAGTTGTCGGAGTTGTTTTTCAATCAATTTAGTTCTCAATCGGCTTATGAAATCGAACCAAAATACTTTGTTTTTTTATGTTTATAGATAGATAGACTAGCAAGAAGATAATTTACGAGGTAGATCTGATCATTTTAATCTAGTTGACAATATTCTCATGTATACAATCAATACTATTATACTATTTATTCAATAAATTCGATTGATTGATATGAATTGACCTTCTATTACGATAAATTGCCGAAAGAATAGCAAGTCCAATCGCTGCTTCAGCAGCTGCAAGCGCTATAATAAAAATTGCGAAAATGGCTCCTTTTAAGTGACGACTATCAAAAAAATCAGAAAATGTGACAAAATTGATATTAACCGCATTGAATATCAGTTCAAGACAGATAAGAGCCCTAACCATATTTCGACTCGTGATCAATCCGTATAGACCGACATAAAATAAATAGGCACTCAAAACAAGTACATGTTCGAGCATCATTAACTAACTCCTTATCAATCTCGATTCATTTCAATATGAACAAAAATTTCACTAATTAGATTAACTAGAACATACCAAGTAAGAAAATAAAGAAATCTATTGGTAATAGATCGAACTAATAAAGTCACTCATTTTTTTATAAATGAATTCAAATAGAATAGAAAGGAAATGAATGTGATAGTCCAGAATACAGTTTGATTTTGATTCTCCCTTCTAAAAAGTGATTATTGACGAGCTAGAGCAATTGCGCCTATTAACGCAACTAAAAGAATTATTGAAATGAGTTCAAATGGAATCAAAAAATCTGTTGATAAAGCAGGTCCATCATCTTGGTGGGCAAGACATTCATTCCGGAGTCTGAACAGTGATGCAAAGCGGCTCATTGTGGCTAGCTCCAAATCTTGGTAGGTCCAAATCTGTGAAGGTGATGATGATGTTTCCATAGTGGATGTTGCCGATCATCTGGATTACTTCTTCTGGAGTTGCGTCCATGGGGACCATGGTGCGGGCCAAACTTTCCTCTAGCTTGAGCTTGTGAGGGTATGAAGATGTGAGCAGGGACCGCAGGGAAATGTTCATCTGGGTCTGCTTGAGCTGAGTGAGGATCGGGTCCTCTAACATTTGAGAGGTAGAGGTTTTGGTGGTGCCTCCAGATTGCTTTGAGGTTGCTTATGGCAGTGGCCTCCCTTTGTCAGCACATTGATTGAGTGCGAGTGCCCGGTTGGCTTTGACTTTCCTTTGCCGACCCATGCTCTGAAGTTTGATAAGTTGAACTTTGGCTGATCCTTCTGGGGATTATACTTCTCGCTGGCAGTAAGGTTACCAGGATTTGAGACTTTCTTGTGTCCTGATGCCTGAACTATCGTGTCAGCAGGATATTTCACTTTCCCACCCTTGTAGGTTCTGAAGCTGTGCTGTTTGAAGGAAGGGAAGACTTGCTGGAGAAAACTACCCTTGCATGCTACTGTTGCCCAGAGGTGTCATTGTGAATGTGGTGCCCAAGATCGCGGCCCTCTCTTTTTATTTTTATTTATTTTTGAAACCGCTTTCTCGTGTAAGGGGGATCACCGCCACACATCAGTTTGGAAACATCCGGTTTAAATTGAAAAATGGAGTCGCCACACCATTTTGATTTCCTCAAAACTTTGAAAAAAAGGATTTGGGTTCGGAGGTTAAGTTACCCTTTGGGAAGAACGGATCGTCGTTCACCCAAAGAGCCTTGCCGAAGCAAGTCTTTCAAGATCCAATTTTCATGCTTGCCTTAGTCTTTTCATGTGTGGGATGTATTTTTTTTTTTAAAAGGAGGGAATGTACCAAGTGGTCTTCCGGACGTATAAACCATGAGTTGGTTATCGCTCGGGATTCCTTGGATTTTTGATGTGTTAGGGACTTTGGTCCCGTTCTCATCTTGGACTTATGATCAACATTATGAGACCTTGGGTCACATGTGACCGTGATAGGGACACCGTTTCTTCTCAGGACTCTTTTACGTTTTTTCATTCTTTAATAAGTTCAAAAAATGAACTTTCATTTGAATTTCAGTTTCACGGGATAGACGCTTGGGAGAACCGCGCGAATTAACACACTCCTGTATGCGCGTGGTTCTCGTACATTCATACAAAGTATTGTATAGAATTCTATACTATACTATACTTTGTAGGTATTCGTACAAAGTATTGTATAGAATTCTATACACACTCTTGAGATGATTTGAGCTCTTTCGGGACATTTATGCTCGTCTCAAGTGATGATCGGAGATATGTGGCTCAAGTTCATCCTTTTCTAAAGGAGAATCCATATATAGCATCTTTAAGTGGAGGAAATGATGTAAAGATAGGAGCTTTACACCATTTCGCCCCAAGAGATGCTCCAAGTACCAAAGGGGACTAGGAGAGGGGTATAAAGATTGTATCTTTATACTCATCCTATGCCTTTTTGTGCCTTATGAAGGTCACTAGGCAATCCTAGGAGAGAGATCCAACCATGAGGGACATGGGGAATGCATTTTAAGCTAAAGATGACATTTTTATGCTAACATATGTAATGAACATGATGCAAGCTAAGACTAGGAATGAAAAGGAAGGACCTTTATGCTTTCCTATGTCCTTTATGAACCTTTTAGGTGGACAATCCTTGGAAACAAGGTCTATGGAAAGGGGGAATGACCTTCAGGTATAAAGATGACATTTTTATGGAAAAGATGACATTTTTATAGGCAAAGATGACATTTTATATGCAAAGGATGCTACTTTATATATAAAGATGACATTTTTATATGCAAAGGATGCTATTCTCACATCACCATGTGAGAGATCCACCCTAGAACAAGCCTTTTGAGGTCTTATTGTTCATCCTTGGGTTGGATCTTCCATGGATCCTATGTGATAGGGGAATGGGGTATGTATGATTTACATGACTAAAGATGTGATCTTTAATGACAATATATCAAATACCAAGCAAATATATGACAATATGTAAAGCAAGGAGCAATATGACAAGTAATGACAAGTATATTTCAAAAAAAAGGGAGGAGAGGTTACCAATGGTGGTGTCCCTCTATCTCCTTGAAGTTTGCCTAGGGAAGGACCAACTTTTGAAGGGTTTTGAAGAGGGGGGGAGGTGTTTTGGTTGCTCTCAGCTTTCTGGAAATTCGTGTAGGAATTTTGGCAGAGTAACAATGCTGGAAACTGTATTAAAAAATCAATAGAGGAGGCCTCTATTTATAGGCATTCTGGTGATGGCTAATGAAGCCGTGCGTCTATAACCCCAAAGCTAATGAAGCCGTGCGGTCTTATCCCTTAGTGACTCAGCTTATTTCTAGAACCATGCAAGGTGGCCTTCTAGAAGGTCTTTTCCAACGAAGGACTACGTGGAATTTTAATTCCTAGCAAGTCCTTCGCCCCTCGGAAGGTTTGGAAAAGTTCCCAAATTGCCCCTGAACTTTAGGAAAGTTTGGGGAATTGCCGGGAAACTTAACCGGAAGGCTTGAGCCAAATTTGGGTACTTACAGAAGCCCCTCAGCAATGTCACTTGCAGGGCGAATGGGGTTGTCGATGAAAAAGGATCCAATCTGGCGAACTGCCGAGACGGATTGGGTGACCAAGGTGGTCGAGTGGCTGAACCTTTGGAAGGCTACCTACGTATCCCGGGGGAATCAAGCCATAATCCTAGTTTGGGAAAGATCCGCTAGGGAAAGGGGTGTCATATGTGACGAATTGGCTGAACCTAAAGTAGGCTACCTACGTATCCCAGAGGAATCAAGCCAGGTCATAGTTCGGAAAAGATCCGCTGGGGAATGGCAAAGAGAAACTGGTCTCTTGCTGGGGAAATAGAAGGGAAAGTGACCTAGGAGGTCAAGTGACTGATCCTACTGGGGATATGCTAGATGAAGGAATTTGACCTATGTGGTCGGATATCTAGATCTCTCTGAGGGGCTACTTCACCATTGAGGAGTGATAAAGGAATAGGGTGTGACCAATGTGGTCAGATGACTGGACCTTTTATGAAAGGCTCACGCACCACTGAGGAGTGATGAATGAAAAGGGTGACCCATGTGGTCGGATGGCTGGACCTTTATGAAAGGCTACCTACGTATCCCGGAGGAATCAAGCATTGGTCGTAGTTCAAGTCTTACTATATAGTTAGGAACAGTGTCTAGGATTCTTGAGGTTTTGACGATTCATGGAGGAGTCACTTGATTTGACAATTAATGGAGGTTGTCACCTAATCTCACAATTAATGGAGGTTGTCACCTAATTGACAATTAATGGAGGTTGTCACCTGGTTTGACAATTAATGGAGGTTGTCACCTGATTGACAATTAATGGAGGTTGTCACCTAGTTGACAATTAATGGAGGTTGTCACCTGATTGACAATTAATGGAGTTGTCACCTAATTGACAATTAATGGAGGTTGTCACCTGATTGATAATTAATGGAGGTTGTCACCTGATTTGACAATTAATGGAGGTTGTCACCTGAAGGAACTAAAGCTTATGTCGCTATCGAGGAGATAGAGGTAGCTAAAGTTTGGAAAACTTGAGCGTACTTCTCTATATATGAGATAGAGGTAGCTAAAGTTTGGAAAACTTGAGCGTACTTCATTATCTATGAGATAGAGGTAGCTAAAGTTTGAAAAACTTGAGCGTACTTCACTATCTATGGGATAGAGGTAGCTAAGGTTTGGAGAACTCGAGCGCACTTCACTATCCATGGGATAGAGGTAGCTAAAGTTTGGAGAACTGGAGCGTACTTCACTATCTATGAGATAGAGGTAGCTAAAGTTTGGAGAACTTGAGCGTACTTCACCATCTGTAAGATAGAGGTAGCTAAAGTTTGGAGAACTTGAGCGTACTTCACCATCTGTGAGATAGAGGTAGCTAAAGTTTGGAGAACTTGAGCGTACTTCACTATCTTACGAGATAGAGGTAGCTAAAGTTTGGAGAACTTGAGCGTACTTCACTATCTTATGAGACAGAGGTAGCTAAAGTTTGAAGAACTTGAGCGTAGTTTACCATCTGTGAGATAGAGGTAGCTAAAGTTTGAGTTTTGACAATTCGAAGATTGTCACCTAGCATTTATTCCGTTATAACGGAAGTAACGGAGGCGACTCAGGAGAAAAGCTTATTTGCTTTGGAGATAACGGATATCCTTGGAAAACAACGTTATTCTAGTTAAGAAATAACGGGAATTGTATGCCTTAGTGGAAAGTCCAGGGGCAAAGATGTAATTTCTGCTCAGAGCAAATGATGCCGCCCGGCATGAGATGAGGGAAAAAGATGTCTTACGGCTTGGAGTTTATTTTTACCATATTATTTAAACTGGATTTGAAAGGGCAAACATCATTGCTGTTTTGCTTGTGCCGAGGGAGAGGTAGAGAGAAAAGAGAGAATTTTCAAAAATTTTCAATTCTCTTGCTTTCTTCACCTAAGATGGATCCGGAAGAGACCTAGTACCTAGGCAAGCACGGAGGAACATATCCAAAGCCGCTAGGAGGAGGAGGAGGGAGCTCGTTCGAACGGAGCGGAAGTATGACTTCAACACGCCTCCATTGGAGCTTTATCCTGGTAGGGGAGAGCACAAATCTACTAAACCTCAATCTATTGGGGTAAGCATTCTTGATTTGCTTGATTTTTATCAATTTTGATTGATTTAGGGCTTGACCCGAATTTTAGGAATTTTTCGAATTTTCCTATGAATTTTGTTGATGATTTTGAGAATTTGATGATTAACCTATGAGGCTAAGGGGATAAATGAACATGCATGTGTGATTTATTTGAAAAATAATGAGAATGACTCGTTTTTTGAAAATAAAGTAGGAAAAATGATGTCTAAAATGTGACGGAGTCCTTGCATGTGCTAGAACTAGGTCAATTCTTGATCATGGATGGGAAAGCAAGATTTTGGATGATGAAAAGGATTCATGCATGCCATTTTGAAAGAATTAATGCTTATGTGTAAAGATTTTTTGTGAAAATTGGAAATTTGTGCTTAGGAGAGCAATGTGCTCGACATGGCGTGTTTCAAATGATGAAAGACACGTAAAAATCTAGGCAAAGGATGCTAAAAATCTTTTATGAATGCTTTTCTCTGAAAATATGTGCACATTTTGGATATATGCATGCTTTTGAGGTGAGATGAAGGACTGACACATTTTTGTTGTGTTTTCCTACAGGAGAACAAGTCGAGGGGACCTTCTGAGGTTGCTGTGAAGCTATGGGACAGGATGCCCAACTTTGAGAAAGATGGGGTGAACCCCAAGCAGCTGGCGGAATACGAGCATGTGAACGTGAACCTCTCTGATGTGAGTGACGCCGAGGACTTGATGAAGGATCCTGGCTTCTACGAGCTGAGTAGCGACGACGAGGAATCGTAGGCTTATGATTCCTTAGGGACTGATCTAGGAGCAAGAAAACAGACAATGAACACTTTTTATGCACATTTTATTTGTTTTTCGTTTTATTTGGGCACCGATGGGGCGAAAACAATGTATTACTCTTTTATTTGCTTTTTCTATTTTATGCTTTATGAATTTGCATATTACTTGAGTCTCGGGGCAGTTTTTTGCTTGGAAATGGGGCTGAAATGGGCCAAAATGGTTTGTGATGACATATAACTGCATGGATGGCATTTGAATATGTTTTTGTACAGGTTTAATTGAGAAAGTGGGGTGAGAACTCCACTTGGGCAGCAGCTAGAGCTGCTGCAGATTTTTTCTGCAGAAGGCAAATGAAGCCGTCCGGCCGGGTCTTGAGGCAAATGAAGCCGTGCGGCTGGAAGTTCTGTCTGAACTGGTTTTTTTTAAAATAAAACCAAGGCTTGGCCCTTTCATTTCATTTTCACCCTAGACTTGTCCCAACTGATCCCAGAGCATATTTTTGACCAAAAGACATCAACTTTGATCACCTTGCAATGGAGAAACCCGTCAGATTGCAAAAGGGGAAGAGGGATTGTTTTCTGTCCGATCTCCAATCTTGGAAGAGGCATAACTTTCAATCCAACAAAAGGCTATTTGATATCACCTTCAAGATCAAATCTTTATGGCATTTGAAGGATCTCCCGCCCGATTGGGACCTTTTGAGAGCCGCAGCGAGATTTTGGGACGTCCGAAGACATGTTTACTGCTTTTCTTACAATGAGCTCGTCCCAACCTATGAAGACTTCCGAGCATTGATTGGGGGTCCAAAAATTGAGGTCGTGTCGATTCCTCTGATTAGAGACGTTCCAGTAGCAGTAAAGCTGGCATCTTTTCTGCAAATCTCCCTGGGAGAGGCTGAGGGGATGATGGTAGCCCCTGATAGGATTGACCTTTCTGATATCCCGAGCAGTTTTGGATTTTTGGATACGGCTACGACCCCTGTGGCCATGGATGCCTTCATCCTTTGCATGTTCTCATCTCTGTTCACTGCTGAGTCGGTAGGGGTTTGTCATGGTGGCCTTTTGGACATGGTCAGGGATTGTAGGGCTGGGAAGGATATTATCCCGCTGGTTTTGGGTGAGACCCTTCATGGCATCGACAGGATGGCTAGGGGAGACCATTTCATGAGGTCTGGGAGCCCGGCGGTGCTGACTTTGTGGCTGCAGGAGAGGCTTGGGGCTTTGCCGGGGGCTTCGCCTACTCAGTGCCCTTGGGTGATTTCCCAGAGGGGTGCACCTAGGCAACAGGATCAGGGTGGTTGGGAGCTGATGATGGCTCGGCTATCTACCTCTGACATTCACTGGTGGGTACCTCATTGGAGGCTGCAGACTCGGAGGACGTTTCAGGAGTCCTACATAGTGAGGGTTCCGGGGCTCTCTTGGTCATCTTTCTACATCCCTTGCTTAGTGTCCAGGCAATTTGGGATCTTGCAGGAGCCTTTGGATGATTGGGAGGACATCCGTACCATGGAGGTGGTGCCTTTGGACATGAGGGATCCAGCCAGCTTCTCATTCTTCTCGAGGGCTTGGACATATACTGCTTTCCCACCCAGGGCTATTCTCAAGAGCAAGAAGAGTACAATCTTGACAACGGCCTACTTGGACTAGTACGAGAGGGAGATGGGAGCGACTCAGGTCATCTTGGGAGAGAGACGTCAGGCTTTATTGGGGGCTGACTGCGACTCGAGTAGGACTTTGAGGGAAGCTGAGGCTAAGGCGAGTCGCCATAACCAGTCGGGTGACCTTATTAGGGATATGGAGGCTCGGTATGAAATGCTTTCGGAAGTCGCTCCCTTGACTGAGGCTCAGATAGAGGAAGTGCGGACTCGTGCCCGGGTTGAGAAGGCACTTATTGACACGGGTTTGATGGAGGCTCCAGTGAGGATACCTGAGATTGGGATGAGGGAAACCGACATCATTGAGAAGAAGAGGAAGAACACTCGATGAGGTCGAGGTAAAGGGAAGAAGACCAAAGAAGACTCAGTGAATGACAACTGATAGGTCTTTTCTTAGGATTCCCTTATTGCCATTTGCAAACACAGTAGTTTATTAGGCCTTTTATTGTATTTTAGATCTTCGTAGCAGGTTAGCAGAGTCAAGAGTAGACCGTGCTTGAACTCATCAAGGAATTTTTAACTTGTAATTAACAAAGATATTTATCTTAGAAATTATTCAAGACACATTTCATGGAAACTTTGATCTCTTATTTATTGTTTAGACCGAACCATTGCTGGCTGCCTACGTTCCCCTTTTACAAGAAAGACTAAGGGGCTCAGGTCTTCGTAGTTCATTCTGGTGAACTATCGGGATTTTTGTTCTTTTGGTCTTTTTCTTTTTTTTTTATGTGCAGCCCTGTTTTTTGCCTAGACTGCCCTTTTTGGATTTTCAGCCTAGCTGGGCATTACACTTTTTGCACTAAGATTTTTTTCTTTTTCTTTTTTTTTTATGTGCAACCTTGTCTTTTGCCTAGATCGCCCTTTTTGGGGGTTTTCAGCCTAGCTGGGCATTACTCTTTTTGCACTATTTTTTTTTTAGACATAATACCTGCGGAGCTTATCACCGTTGACTGGGTAGACAAATGGATTGCCATCCAGGTCCGCAAGCTTCATTGCTCCTCCCGATAGTATCTTCTTCACCACATACGGGCCGATCCAAACAGGTTCCCACTTTCCCAGGGGGTTGTCTCTGGTAGGGGGCTTCACCTTCAACACTAAGTCACCCTCTTTGATGTCCCTGGCCTTGACTTTTTTGTCGAACGCCCTGGCCATTCGCCTCTGGTAGGCTCGGGTGTGCTCCATGGCTTTTAGCCTTCTTTCATCAAGCAGGGCCAATTCATCGTGCCGGCTGCACAACCACTCTACTTCATTAACATTGTTTTCCAGGAGGACCCTTAGTGACGGGATTTCCAACTCCACTGGCAACACTGCTTCCATCCCATAAGTTAGGGCAAAGGGAGTTTCTCCCGTAGCTGTTCTGACAGATGTTCTGTAGCCCCAGAGTGCCAGGTGCAGCTTCTCAGGCCAGTCACGACCACGGGTGGCCATTTTTCGGATAATCCGCTTGAGCGTCTTATTGGCAGCTTCCACGGCTCCATTAGTCTGAGGTGTGTATGGGGATGACTTGTGGCGATTGATTCTGAATTCTGACAACAATCTATCGCAGTCCCCTTCAAAGTGCGACCCGTTATCTGAAATGACCTCATTGGGCACCCCATATCTGCACATAATATTTTCTTTGATGAACTGGGCCACTTTTTTGGAAGTGAGGACCTTGTAGGACTTGGCCTCTACCCACTTGGTGAAGTAGTCGACTGCCACTAACACGAATTCATGCCCATTGCTTCCTGCCGGGGCTATCTTTCCTATCACGTCAATACCTTAAGTTGCAAACGGCCAAGGAGTCGTCATGCAGTACAGGTAATAAGGCGGAAGATGGTTGAGGTTGGCAAACCTTTGACACTTGTCGCACTGTCGGACATGCTGGACACATTCTGTTTCCATGGAGATCCAGTAGTAGTCCATTCTGAGGATAACTTGCATCAATGCTCTGGCATTCATATGAGGACCGCAGGGACCATTGTGGACTTCGGTCATTAACTTTCTGGCCCTTTCTTGGGTGACACACATGAGGAGTGGTCCTTGGTACCGTTTCTTGTACAGGTCTCCCCCTAGGATGACATAATGGGAGACCAACCGTTTTAGGGCTTGCAAGCTCTTGGCTTTGGTGCCTTCCTATGGTCTACCTTCTTCGTCTTTGAAAGCTGACTCTCCGTCTTTGAGGAACTGATAAATCTGACTGTACCAGGGTTCCTTGACAGGCTCGGGTCCCAAGTCTACTTCACAACAGAAAGCTGGGGCTTCTCTTCTACCCACTCTGAAGGGTTTTATTGCCTTTCCCTCGGGGATCTCTACCAGTGAGGCTAGAGTAGCTAAGGCATCTGCGAATCTGTTCTTTTCCCTTGGCAGGTAATGGAAGGTTACTTCTCTGAACTACTTAGTCAACTCTTCCATGTAGGCATGATACCTCTGAAGGTTGGGGTCTACAGTCTTCCACTTGTTGGAGACCTGGTTGATGATCAGGGCTGAGTCTCTATAAACCTCGAGCTCCTTGACATTCCTTTCTAAGGCAGCCTCTAAACCAGCAATGCAAGCTTCGTACTCGGTGACATTGTTCATGGCAGGGAAGTTCAACTTGAGGGCTATGGGCGTGTGCTCATCTTTTGGATAGACCAGTAGCATTCCTACGCCGTTTCCTATTTTGTTAGCAGCTCCGTCAAAGAATAACTGCCATCAATTCTCAGGCTCAACTACGAAGATCCCTTCATCTGGGAATTGGGGTTCAGGCCCACGGTCCTCATTACTAGGGAAGTTTGCTAGATGGTCTGACAATGCTTGACCCTTGATGGCCTTTATTGTCACATAGTTGATGTCATATTCAGCTAAGAAGAATGACCACTTTGCTAGGCGCATCGAGAGGGAAGGCTTGTCGAAGATGTACTTGAAGGGGTCCATTTTCGAGACCAAGTTCACAGGGTGGGCTTGCATGTAATGCTTCAGCTTACCGACTACCCAGACTAGTCCTGCACAAATCTTTTCACATGCTGAGTAATTGAGCTCACTTCTCTGCAGCTTCCGGCTGACAAAGTAAATGGCATTTTCTACCCGAGAGTCTTTCTTCTCCTGAGCAAGCATAGCCCCAACTGCTGTATCAGTGACAGTGAGATAGAGCAGAAGAGGTTTCTGTCTATGTGGGGGGCATAGCACCGGAGGATGTACTAGGTATGCCTTGATCTGGTCAAAGGTGTCTTGGCATTCCTCGGTCCATTCTGTGTCTGCATTCTTCTTCATGAGCTTGAAGATGGGCTCGCACATGGTAGTCAACTGGTTGACAAAACGGCTGATGTACTGTAGTTTGCCCATAAAGCTCTTGACCTCTGTCTGGGTTTGAGGTGGCCTCATGTCCATAATGGCCTTGATCTTTTGAGGGTCGACTTCAATACCTCGCTCTGTGAATATATACCCACTTTTCCCCTTGTCACTCCAAAGGTGCATTTGGCAGGGTTTAGTCTCATGGAATGCTGTCTCAACCTCTCAAAGAACTTTAGTAGGTCAACAAAGTGCTGTCCATCTTCGCCTCTGGAGTGGATTATCATGTCGTCGACGTAGACCTCAATCTCCTTGTGGATCATGTCATGAAAGAGTGCGGTCGCTGCCCTCTGATAAGTAGCCCCGGCATTCTTGAGCCCAAATGGCATCACTGTATAGTAGTACGTTCCCCATGGTGTGGTGAAGGCTGTCTTTTCATGGTCCTCCTCGGCCATCTTGATCTGTTTGTAGCCAGCAAAGCCATCAACGAAGGATTTGACTTCGTAGTTAGCAGTGGCGTCCACCAGAAGGTCTATGTTTGGCAAGGGATAGTCGTCTTTGGGGCTGGCTTTGTTCAGATCCCAGAAATCTACACAGCAGCGTACCTTCCCATTGGCCTTAGTCATAGTTACAATGTTGGATAGCCATGTTGGATATTCGATGACTCTGATGAATCCTACCCGCAGTAGCTTCTCAATTT
The DNA here is from genome assembly GCA_022495995.1 of Adenophora triphylla var. japonica. Lineage (NCBI taxonomy): Eukaryota > Viridiplantae > Streptophyta > Magnoliopsida > Asterales > Campanulaceae > Adenophora > Adenophora triphylla. The sequence continues at coordinate 139,264 of JAFEMH010000438.1, forward strand.
CTTCTTTGACCTGTAGAGACCACTCTGGCTTGATCTTTCTCAGTTTCTGCTTTACTGGCTTAGCATCTGGTGCTAGAGGGATTCTGTGCTCTACAATCGAACTGTCTAGCCCCGGCATATCCCTGTATGACCATGCAAAAAAGTCCATGTATTCTCTGAGCAGATTGACCAGTCTGTTCCGTTCAATCCCCTGGAAGAAGCTTCCAATCTGTGTCTCTTTAGGTTCCTCGACAGTACCCAAGTTAACACTTGTCAAAACCTCCTCGGCAGCTTGGGCCCGGTTTTCCTCTTTTTCTGTAACCTGCTTAAAGATTTCTTTAATGTATTGTTCGTTTAGTGTGTTTGCATCTTGTTCAAATGATTCATTATTACTCAGAAAGATCTGTCATTTCATTCAAAGCGAAAGGAAATATGACATTGGCTACATATTCATAATCCTCAGGCGTGAGGCCTTCGGATGACTCGGAGGACTGGAATTCAAAGATTCCTGACTCAACTGTATGGACAACAGGGTATTTGACACGACTGGGCTGAGAGGGATGGGGTACCAATCCAAGCTCCGTGATCATTTTCTGTCGGCTGGCTATCAGCCCTGAGAATGTCTCCCAATTCTTCAAAGGCATCTCTGTCTTAGTTTCCAAAGTGCGGGGATCAAAAGGTTCTTCACCACCGTCTCCGATTACAGCAACTACTTCATCATCAGAGCTGAAGTCGATCAAGTCAGGAATCTGTGCCTCTTCATCAAACAACTTCTGCAAACCCAAGTCACTGTCTTCACTACTAGCAGCTTCTATCTGGCTGATCTTCGGAAGAGCTAACTCGAAGGCGGAGAAATCCATTACCCCGGATGGGAAGAGTGCTGACTCTTTAAAACTGTCTGGGTTTCCTTTAAAGGCATACTTGTTCTGAACAGTAGTGGTAGCCCCAGGAATGTCTGGCAAGTCAAGGAACATTCTCCAAACATGATTTGCTGGTTTTCCGCGAACTTTCTCAAGGTTTTCCAGAAGAGTTTTTCTCAAGGAGATCTGACTTGCACTTTTATCATATTGGGTCCCACCTCTTGTGAAGTATTGGGCCAGAGACAAGCTGTAAGGGTGGAGATGGACCCCTTCACTTCGTTTTTCTTGAATTGTTCCTTTAGCTTTTCTGTCATCCTGAGACTTCGGTTTGTATCCCAAGCCGTGGCGGGTGGTCTGTTCCTTTACATCAATGACAGTATTGTGACCCTGAAGTCTTTTACCCAATCCAAGCCTCGGAAGATAACCCATTTTTCTCATCATTCGCATGGCAGGAGGTATTTTGTTGGAGGTAGCAGTGAGGTCGGTGCAACACACTTGCGCTTTGGAGGAGGCTACAGAGAATTCGGTCAAGGCAAACCCTTCATCATCATGTTTGATCTCCAGTATCGGGATACCTCCAGTGTTGGTTCCTTCCACGGTGGCACTGTCTCCGTAAATAGTAGTAATAGTCCCATCGCCTGACTAGAATTTGATGCACTGGTGCAAAGTAGAGGCTACCCCATTTATCTAGTGGATCCAAGGTCGTCCCAGCAGAGCGGTAAATGAAATGGGAATGTCAATCACTTGGAAGTCAACATCCATGGCCTTTTTCCCAAACCACAACTTGAGAGTAGCAATCCTCAAGACTGATCGTGCAGTGGAGTCATAGGCCTTAATAGTCTGACTGGAAGGCTTCAAATCTGTGGGCTTCAAATCCAACAAATTCATCATCTTTGCTGGCAGGACGTTCATCGCAGACCCTCCGTCAACTAGTACCCTTGGCAATCGGCGTTCTTCCAACTGGACTGTGATGTAAAGGGGTTCATTGTGACTAGCCCCATATTTTGATAGATCCAAGTCAGTGAAGGTGATGATATTTTCATAGTGGATATTTCCAATCATCAGGACGACCTCATCTGGGGTGACATCTATGGGCACCATGGTCTTGGCCAATCTTTCCTCTAACTTCAGTTTGTGAGGGTATGAGGAGGTTAACAGGGACCACAGGGAGATATTGGCCTGAGTACACTTCAACTGAGTCAGCACCGGATCCTTTTTTTTGGGGTCTGGTTTTCCTGCATCTGGCTTGTAAGGTCTTTTGTCTATCTTTGGCTCGGAGACGGCATTTCTTTTGTCACCCTTAGGCTGTTCAACACTCATCTATCTAGACCGAGTCACTTAGATATTAGACTTTTCTGAGTCACCAGTCCTGCCGGAGGATTCCTTCAACTCTTTCAAAGTCAGAGGCGGACTCTTGCTGGCATATGGCCAACTCTACTGATTAATCTGATTAACAGCACTACCAGAGGCATAGACAGCTTCTCGAATCTGATCCCAGGTCACTGGCTTTCTGGCCTTTTCTGGGTTCTGACTTCCCAGTTGGCTTAGCAATTGGTTGATTTCAGTTTCATCTTCCTCACTCAAAGCCTTGACAGTTTCATTCAGGCTTTTCAGGGTCAACATGGAACAGGAATTATCGCTCCCAGGATTTGGAGGTTTGCTAATGGCTTTCTCACCTGGACCTAGCAACCTTTTCAACAGCGCGGGGTCACATTCCTCATCACTGTCAAGCATATCCCTTCTTTCTCTAGGGGTCAGCCTTCTAACAACATCTTTGACATTGGCCAAGCACTTTCTGAAGTGGGAGATTCCATCATCGAGAAGGATTTCTGCAGGGTCAAACCTTATGGCAGGTTCCTGTTCTTTACTCTCGGGAGGGTTTTCTGGGCTAACCACTCCTCTACTGTTCCTTCCGGCATTTCAACTGTGCCTTCCTCAGTATCACTACAGTAACTCCCGTGGGAACTCTCATCTTGACTCTGATGACCAATGAGGGCAAAAGCAGGCCGGGATACTTGGCACCATATAAGGGGTATTCTGGACTCTTCCCCGGACTTGGGGATTACCAAGAAATCACTGTCGTCATAAGATAGGAAAGGGACCGGGGTCGCTTCAAACTTTAAGACTCTCTCTAGGGCCTCCATACATTCTTCTTCGGACAAGGTCTCAGGGGTGACCCTCAATACTGCAATGGAGTCTACTCTTCCCGATGGGGGTTTAGCCTCAATGACGCTTATGTGTTCTAGATCAGCGGGTGGAGCCCACTTCCAGCTAAAGCTTCGATCAAGTTTCTCCATTCACCGACCAAGTCTTTGTAAGGAGTGTTGAATTCTAGGATGTGGAATTCATACCCTGCCTCATCTGAGCTTGCATCCATTTTCTCTTCAGAGCCCTTGCAAAGGCGACAGACACACTTTGAAGTGATACAGTCCCCCATTCCAGGTCTGTGGTTTTCTACTCCATCTTGTCCTCCGGGTTTCACTTTTGTTGGCTCCATGTTCATTCCTTCTACTGAACTGTCATCATCACTGTAAATCCATCCATTCCTATTCTCATTTCCAACTGACTCTTCGCTGTCACTGTCTGGGAGATAGGCAAATTCACAGGCGTTGACGAAGTTGGAAAGGTCAGGTTGATATTGGAGTTTCGGGATAAGGAAACTTGGTTCATGCTGAGGAGGGGGAGTGAATTCCATGGGATAGTGAAGAGGCTGGGTGACTGGGATAGCTGTGGCATTGGCTCTCTGTTGGTAGGGAACAAAGCTGGGTCTTATCTGAGAAGGCGAGGGCGTTGGAACCCTGGTGGCCTGGGATATTGGAAAAGGCTGAAAAGGGGTAGTCCTTGGTAAAGGATCGTATGTGGATGGAGGAGGGCATTGGTTATAGGCTGGGGAAGCTGAGATGGCTACATCTGGAGTCTCATCTTCTACCATAACCAGGGAACCGTTGGACTCAACCACTATCTGAACCCCATGACGACGGAGCGCATCAATGAGCATGGCTTGCTGTTCTTCATGGACCTTACGAGTGGTTTCCAAGGCTAATGCTAGCTCTTCTTCCCTAGTCATCTGGTTACCCAAACCACTGCTGTTTTATGTCAAATTGGCCATTCTGACTCTCTGGACTGACAAAACTGAGGATTCTGGCGAGCTATCTGAGAATTCTGCGCTAACAAGCCGCTGACCCGGTATTCTCACCCACTTCTTTCTCGCTGCGGGAAAGGGATAGGAGAGGTTTAGACTCGGGGTAGGTGTTTAGGCTGAAGGCTCAAGCAATATGCAAATTAAGAATCTTCCAGTTTACTTAAAACGATGTCTTTTATTAATTTCTATTTGGTTGGAAAAGGGGTTGCCCTTCTTTTTCGCAACTACTCTAGATCCTGGATCAGTGGGCTCCGTCACTATATCTATAAGCCCCTTGTATTCCACCTGTATTTCGACCTCCCAGGGTGGACAGCCCCGGGCGAGGGTCCTATAGGGCACGCGGATCCCACCGACCGAGATAGAAGAACGCTCCTAATGGGTCTAGTGGGTCATAGGAACTTTTAACGCACGCACGATGCGGATTATAGTCAAGGCAATGCCGGGAAAGTCTCGTCTTTCAGCCTTAACGGAATTTCGGCAGAGTTTCACTTGCGCGACTGACGTTTTGACTTTTTGGCATTGTCCAAGAAGATAATAGGCATGGGTCGGATGGTAATAGCCGGATGACACAGTGTCACATTGAACTTCGTTGCATACGTTGCGTAAGTCAAAGTCAAAGTCAATGCCGGGTCAAGATCTTGCCAATTTTTCCTTGTCGGAATTTCGGCAGAGCTCCGCTTGCGCGAAAGATCTTTGGATTTTTGGCACAGACTCGGGCTTGACTCTTACGTATCCCGTGTGGGTCAAAGTCAAAGTCAAATGCCGGAGTCAAGATCTTGCCAATTTTTCCTTGTCGAAATTTCGGCAGAGCTCCGCTTGCGCGAAAGATCTTGACTTCCGTTATGGGCTAAGGTTTGACCTTTACGGGGGTATGCAACTGGGCTATATGACACGGACTAGACCAAAAACCAACCAAAAGTCACGGTTTTGAAATGTGTGACACGGACTGTGCATTGGTCGACACTGGCTGCCATGAGGAGTTTGGGGTGATTCCGTGCGCGCCCGGGAGCATCGTAATACTGTCCATGACTGCAACTGAACAACCACCCGGGTTAAAGGGACGTGCGTGCAAAGTGTACAGGATATATAAGGTGCGTGTAGTGTGCGGCCTTCTAAAAATATTCCTTTTTGAGTTAAAACAGAAATTTTCAGAAATGTGTTTTAAAGGAATGATTTTTCGGGACGGGGGAAATGCAGCAAATAAGCACGTAAATTTTCTGGGAGCCCCAGTCAGTCTTGGAACTGAATAGCCCCAAGCTGCCAAGGCTGCCAGATTAATCTCAATTTTTGTCCTGGTGGAATTGCTAATGAAGCCGCCCGGCTAGGATTCAAGGAGAATCAAGCCGTACGGCTGCATCAATCAATTTTCCAGGTTCCAATCTCTTTGATCTGCAGGCTGTTTTCCCGGCCTTTGTGGCACCTTTTTCAGCTTCCAGCAAGCTTCCTGTTCAGCATTCAGACAATGCACTATTCCAAGAACCAATGATGCATGCAATGCAATGCAAGAAAAAGGAAAGGCAAGCATGAGAATCGGATCCGCGGCGGAAGGCTAACCCACTCGGAAAAAGCTTTCTTTTTTTTCGAAAAGAGATACCGGTACGTGGTTTTGTTAGACCATAGTTTATCCCAGACTCGTGTTAGGAGGCGATAACGGGAAGCTTAATGGTTTTCACCTATATACCGGGTATCATTTTATTTTTAAAAATGAAAGCTTTCTCCTTTGGTTTATTCCCCAGCGGAGTCGCCAAACTGTGAATGTGGTGCCCAAGATCGTGGCCCTCTCTTTTTATTTTTATTTATTTTTGGAACCGCTTTCTCGTGTAAGGGGGATCACCGCCTCACATCAGTTTGGAAACATCCGGTTTAAATTGAAAAACGGAGTCGCCACGCCATTTTGATTTCCTCAAAAACTTTGAAAAAAAGGATTTGGGTCCGGAGGTTAAGTTACCCTTTGGGAAGAACGGATCGTCGTTCACCCAAAGAGCCTTGCCGAAGCAAGTCTTCCAAGATCCAATTTTCATGCTTGCCTTAGTGTTTTCGTGTGTGGGATGTGTTTTTTCTTTTTAAAGGAGGGAATGTACCAAGTGGTCTTCCGGACGTATAAACCATGAGTTGGTTATCTCTCGGGATTCCTTGGATTTTTGATGTGTTAGGGACTTTGATCCCGTTCTCATCTTGGACATATGATCAACATTATGAGACCTTGGGTCACATGTGATCGTGATAGGGACACCATATGCAGCATCGTTAAGTGGAGACGATTTGAGCTCTTTCGGGACATTTATGCTCGTCTCAAGTGATGATCGGAGATATGTGGCTCAAGTTCATCCTTTTCTAAAGGAGAATCCATATATAGCATCTTTAAGTGGAGGAAATGATGTAAAGATAGGACCTTTACACCATTTCGCCCCAAGAGATGCTCCAAGTACCAATGGGGACTAGGGGAGGGGTATAAAGATTGGATCTTTATACTCATCCTATGCCTTTTTGTGCCTTATGAAGGTCACTAGGCAATCCTAGGAGAGAGATCCAACCATGAGGGACATGGGGAATGCATTTTAAGCTAAAGATGACATTTTTATGCTAACATATATAATGAACATGATGCAAGCTAAGACTAGGAATGAAAAGGAAGGACCTTTATGGTTTCCTATGTCCTTTATGAACCTTTTAGGTGGACAATCCTTGGAAACAAGGTCTATGGGAAGAGGGAATGACCTTCATGCATAAAGATGACATTTTTATGGAAAGATGACATTTTTATAGGCAAAGATGGCATTTTATATGCAAAGGATGCTACTTTATATATAAAGATGACATTTTTATATGCAAAGGATGTTATTTTCACATCACCGTGTGAGAGATCCACCCTAGAACAAGCCTTTTGAGGTCTTATTGTTCATCCTTGGGTTGGATCTTCCATGGATCCTATGTGATAGGGGAATGGGGTATGTATGATTTACATGACTAAAGATGTGATCTTTAATGACAATATATCAAATACCAAGAAAATATATGACAATATGTAAAGGAAGGAGTAATATGACAAGTAATGACAAGTATATTTCAAGAAAAAGGGAGGAGAGGTTACCAATGGTGGTGTCCCTCTATCTCCTTGAAGTTTGCCTAGGGAAGGACCAACTTTTGAAGGGTTTTGAAGAGGGGGGAGGTGTTTTTGGTTGCTCTCAGCTTTCTGGAAATTCGTGTAGGAATTTTGGCAGAGTAACAATGCTGGAAACTGTATTAAAAATTGAATAGAGGAGGTCTCTATTTATAGGCAGTCTGGTGATGGCTAATGAAGCCGTGCGACTGTAATCCCAAAGCTAATGAAGTTGTGCGGTCTTATCCCTTAGTGACTCAGCTTACTTCTAGAACCATGCAAGGTGGCCTTCTAGAAGGTCTTTTCCAACGAAGGACTATGTGGAATTTTAATTCCTAGCAAGTCCTTCGCCCCTCGGAAGGTTTGGAAAAGTTTCCAAATTTCCCATGAACTTTAGGAAAGTTTGGAGAATTGTCGGGAAACTTAACCGGAAGGCATGAGCCAGATTTAGGTACTTACAGACATGAGGATTCAGATTCTGATCTGTCGAAGCTGTATCTGAGAAGCCCCAATTCTGATTAAAACCACAATGCCGAAAGATGCTTCTGACAAGCCCCATAAATCGAAACTCAAAGTAAACCCTTGGGATGAAAAAGCTCTCTTCGTGTGGCAAAGCCCCAGTCTGAAGAAATGACTTGGTGAAGCCCCAGTTTGAAGGAATCGCTGGTCATCTGTGGGGATTCTAGAGTGAATTTGATGCAGCCCCAATCTGAGTTGAACCTCTTGTGGCCTGACGAGGCAACCGTCCTTAATTTTTTCGATAGGTCAACCAAAGTGTATAAGATGTGGCTTGTAATATATACGCGTAAGGACGTATTTTAGAGAAGTGGGAATGAATCCCGATTTTATGTGGATGCCTAGTTTAATGTAGGTACCAAAACTCGCTTTGGGTTAGACTCTTTTGGGAGAGTATGAGTGTAGAGAGGTTTGGAGAAGTGTATGGAAGCTCTTGCTGACAGAAAGACAGTGTTTAGCTCTAGTTTTCCTATTATCGTAGAAAAAGAAAGGTTTGTGAAAGAAATGTTTGTGTATAGGGGAGGTCATTGATGAGACCGGGTTTATGGGATTTGTATGTGTTTATGACCGAACAATTTCAGGTTGCCTACGTTCCCCCCTCAGTATAAGGAGCTCAGGTCATCGTAGTTCTGGCTGAACTGTGTTTTGGCTTTGGGAAAAGGGTATGAACATTTGTGGTCCTTTTGGTGTAAAGGTTCGGATGGGAAGTTTGGATAATGAGGCACGGGCCTTGAGGTGATCCCTTGACAAGTCGTTGACGGCTTCTTCCGTGATTCCATTGCTTCTTGATCGGCGTCTTTCATCGGGGGAGAAAGAATTCAAATATAGCATAAGGGCTTATGATGTGTTTTTGCCTTTGCTTTAACCGCTCCATTGTTATCGACAACCTCCATTCTTTGAGCTTTAACTTTGTTTGCCCATCTGTCAAGCTTTTGATTGACGGTGCTGGGTTCTTGGCCTCATCCTTTTTTTGAAGTTCTTATTTGAACTTTTCTCTCTCATTTTTTTTCTTTTTTTTGAAGTTCTTGCTTGAACTTTTCTCTCTTTCTTTTTTCTTGAAGTTCTTGAGGACGAAGGCAGGCTCCTGCTTGAACTTTCTCGATGCGTATGAGGGCAAAGGCGAGCTCCGAGGTTGTTGTCGACATGGGGTCAATCTTTCGATGTTGAGTGACCTTTTGTTGTTCCTTGATGTTGCCGCCATCGTTGACTTGGTCAAGGTGATGGTGGAGACATGTTTTGGGAAGTGTATGGCTTGATGGAGGCCTTTGTGAGGTAAGGAAAGTGTATGGGGAGGGCACCAATTGACTTTCTCACACCGATTAATCAGAACATTAGTTATTTTCAGAGTTTATTTGTTGAGCAATGCAAGTGATCATTTAGGATACAACCATTTCATTAGATGTAATGTAGGTGTGCAAATAATGTCTCAAGTCTAGCAAGAAGAGAAAAAGACACTTATTTATAGAAAATTTAAGATTAACTACAATGTCCGAGGTGGACTTGATTGAACGTGGAAAGTACTAGAACCTACGAAGGTTGACCAAAAGACAGTTTACAGGTCTCGAGGATAGGTAGCCCCTACTCTAGCTGCACTTTTGTTGTTGAACTACCAGGACGCTCAAGCTTTCCATATTTTATCAGATTCTGGATCTCATATCGCAGATCGAAGCAGTTATCAGTTATGTGCCCATGGTACTGGTGGAAGGTGCAGTACTTGCTTTTGTTAGCCTTGGCTGTGGGCTTCTTTGGCTTGTAGTCCGCCACAGGCTTGAGTAGGTCTTCTTTGATCAGTTTCTCCAACATCTTGCTAGGGGCATGTTTAGTTTGTCGAAGCGACGGGAGGGCTGTCTCTCGGAAGAGTTGTTGCTTTGTAGGGCCGTGTCCCCATTGCTTGACTGACGTCCCTGCTGGAGGTGGCTGACAGTGGTGTCTTTTCCTTTGCCGGGGGCCGGTGCAGGGTTTGATGTGGTTGTTGCTCTGTACTGGTAAGGTGCCTCTTGGCTCGGGGCCTGCTTTTCCTTCGGGTCTTTCTCGGATGGGGGACCCGTATTGACCATGGCTCGAAGATCAAGGCAGAAGCGATGGCTGACTAATGCTTTTACTGATGGCTTCAAACATGACTTGAAGGCTCTCATTTGCTCATCCTCGGGCAGTGACTTCAGAATTTCAGAAAGCTTCTGGCTCTGTTCCTTGTAAAATTCTCCCATAGTTTGGTTTGCTTTCTGTTCTGTAGGCAAAACCACATGCGGGTCGATAGAAACCTCTGGGCTGCTGGAACATGTAACCAAAGGTCCACTGTTGGAGGGAACCATGATATGGGGTTGGACAAACGGGTTTTGAGGGAACGGAGTATAATTTAGTGGATACTGTGGAAATTGAGGGATTTGAGGCCATGAAGCAGCTGGAACGAATGCAAGCTGTCCGAAGTAATGGGTCGGAAAGGTTACGTGGGGGAAACCGGGTGAATTCTGGGCATATTGAGAGAAGGAAGTGAACACGGGAGGCTTTTGAGAGATATTGGGATCTGTTTGAGATGGTCCAGCGCTGCGCTGGTTGTATTGAGTGAAAGGGGTATTATTGGCTTGGCCGTATATGATAGGGGTGCCTTGAGAGGTGGCAGTATGAAGCCTTGGTCGGCTGTTTCCTTGATTTGAAGGATTCCCATAGCTGGACGCTGGAGGAACCTGGTTGAAGGTTTGGGGAGCTGATCGTGAAGGATCATCGTCCTCGATTAGGACGAAAGTATCATCTGGCTAGGGGATAGCTGCTATACCTCGCTCATTCAGAAGCTGTACCATGAAATTCTGCAGATCCTTTTTCTGTTTCTTGTGAACCTCACAAGCCCGGGTGGCTTCTTCCAGAGTCATATCTGTTACCGGTGGTGGGGTTCCATTCCCGTCACTATTTCTCGGTGAGCTTGACATGTCAGAAAGTCTGGCTGAGGGAACTGAGGAAATTGAGGAACAATCTGATGTTGCCGTAACTGTAATTCTGGTGAGGCGCTGACCCGGAATTCTGAACCACTCTCTGTTTGCTGCAGGGAACGAAAGGTATGACTTAGTTTTTGGAAGGGGTATTTGGCTCAAGGCTTTTAGGCTCGTGCAACGTGCATTTACTACTTAAGTCTGCTTTAAAACATGTTTTCTCCTAATCCTAACTGATTGGAATAGATTTGACCATGAAAGGTTGAGATCGAAAATTGGACCGTGAAAGGTCGAGATTTAAAGTTTTGACAGTGAATGGTCGGGATTGAATATTTGAAATCGGACCGCGAGGGTCTCGATTAGAGATCAGACCTCAAAGGTCGGGATCGACTATTTGAGATCGGACCGCGAAGGTCTCGATTGGAGATCGGACCGCGAAGGTCGGGATTGACTATTTGAGATCTGACCGCGAAGGTCTCGATTGGAGATCGGAGATCGGACCGCGAAGCTCGGGATCGACTATTTGAGATCGGACCGCGAAGGTCTCGATTGGAGATCGGAGAACGGACCGCGAAGGTCTCGATTGGAGATCGGACCGCGAAGGTCAGGATCGACTATTTGAGATCGGACCGCGAAGGTCCATGTCCGCGAAGGTCGGGATTGACTACTTGAGATCGGGCCGTGAGGGTCTCAATTGGAGATCGGAGATCGGACCGCGAAGGTCGGGGTCGACAATTTGAGATCAGACCGCGAAGGTCTCGATTGGAGTTTTGAGATCGGACCGCGAAGGTCGGGATCGACTATTTGAGATAGGACCGCGAAGGTCTCGATTGACTACTTGAGATAGGACTACGAAGGTCTCGATTGGAGTTTTGAGATTGGATCGCGAAGGTCGCAATTTGAGGATTGGACCACTAAGGTCTCGATTGGAGATCGGAGATCGGACCGCGAAGGTCGGGATCAATCAACTATTTGAGATCGGACCGCGAAGGTCAGGATCGACTATTTGAGATCGGACCACAAAGGTCTTAATTGGAGATCAGAGATCGGACCGCGAAGGTCGGGATCGACTATTTGAGATCTGACCGTGAAGGTCTCGATTGGAGATCGGAGATCGGACCGCAAATTTCGGGATCGACTATTTGAGATCGGACCGCGAAGGTCTCGATTGGAGATCGGAGATCGGATCGCGAAGGTCGGGATCGACTATTTGAGATCGGACCGCGAAGGTCTCGATTGACTACTTGAGATCGGATTGTGAGGGTCTCGATAGGATACTTGAGATCGGACCGTGAGGGTCTCGATTGGAGATCGGAGATCGGACCGTGAGGCTCGGGATTGAAGTTTTGAGATCGGACCGTGAGAGGTCTCGATTGGATACTTGAGATCGGACCGTGAGGGTCTCGATTGGAGATCGGAGATCGGACCGCGAAGGTCGGGATCGACTATTTGAGATCGGACCGCAAAGGTCTCGATTGGAGATCGGAGATCGGACCGCGAAGGTCGGGATCGACTATTTGAGATCGGACAGCGAAGGTCTCAATTGGAGATCGGAGATTGGACCGTGAGGGTCGGGATCGATTTTTTGAGATCGGACCGCTAAGGTCTCGATTGGATTGCTTGAGATCGGACCGTGAAGGTCTCGATTGGAGATCGGAGATCGGACCGCGAAGGTTGGGATTGACTATTTAAGATCGGACCGTGAGGGTCTCGATTGAGGGTTGGACCGCGAAGGTCGGGATTGGAGTCTTGAGATCGGACCGCGAGAGTCTCGATTGAGGGTTTGACCGCGAAGATCGAGATTTGAGATTTGAAATCGGACCATGAGGGTCTCGATTGGGGATTGGACCGCTAAGGTCACGACTTGAGAATCGGACCGCGAAGGTCTCGATTTGAGATTTGAAATCGGACCGTGAGGGTCTCGCTTGAGGATTGGACCGCGAAGGTCGCGATTTGAGATTTAAAATCGGACCGTGAGGGTCTCGATTGAGGATTGGACCGTGAAGGTCTCAATTTGAGATTTGAAATCGGACCGTGAGGATCTCGATTGAGGATTGGACCGCGAAGGTCTCGATTTGAGATTTGATATCGGACCGTGAGGGTCTCGATTGAGGATTGGACCGCGAAGGTCGCGATTTGAGATTTGAAATCGGACCGTGAGGGTCTTGATTGGGGATTGGACCACGAAGGTCGCGATTTGAGATTTGAAATCGGACCGTGAGGGTCGCGATTGGGGATTGACCGCTAAGGTTACAATTTGAGATTTGAAATCGGACCGAGAAGGTCTCGATTGAGGGTTGGACCGCGTAGTTCGAGATTTGAGATTTGAAATTGGACTGTGAGGGTCTCGATTGAGGGTTGGACCGCGAAGGTCTCGATTTGAGATTTGAAATCGGACCGTGAGGGTCGCGATTGGGGATTGGACCGCTAAGGTCACGACTTTAGAATCGGACCGAGAAGGTCTCGATTTGAGATTTGAAATCGGACCATGAGGGTCTCGATTGAGGATTGGACCGTGAAGGTCGCGATTGAGAGTTGGACCGCGAAGGTCGAAATATGAGATATCGGACCGAGAAAGGTCCCGATTGAGAGTTGGACCACGAGGGGTCGAGATATGAGATATCGGACGGAGAAAGGTCGCGATTTGAGGATTGGACCGCTAAGGTCACGGCTGAGAGTTAGACCGCGAAGGTCACGATTGGAGATCGGACCGCGAAAGGTCGCGATTTGTGAGTTGAAATCAGACCGTGAGGGTCTCGATTGAGGGTTGGACCGCGAAGGTCGAGATTTGAGATTTGAAATCGGACCGTGAGGGTCTCGATTGAGGGTTGGACCGCGAAGGTCGAGATTTGAGATTTGAAATCAGACCGTGAGGGTCTCGATTGAGGGTTGGACCGCGAAGGTCAGGATTGGAAATCAGACCGAGAAAGGTCGCGATTTGAGGATTGGACCGCTAAGGTCACGATTTGAGGATTGGACCGCTAAGGTCACGATTTGAGGATCGGACCGAGAAAGGTCGCGATTGAGGGTTGGACCGCGAGGGGTCGATTGAGGATTGGACCGTGGAGGTCGAGATTTGAGATCGGACCGCAAAGGTCTCGATTGGAGATCGGAGATCAGACCGTGAAGGTCGGGATCGATTTTTTAAGATCAGACCGCGAAGGTCTCGATTGGATTTCTTGAGATCGGACCGTGAAGGTCTCGATTGGAGATCGGAGATTGGACCGCGAAGGTCGGGATTGACTATTTGAGATCGGATCGTGAGGGTCTCGATTGAGGGTTGGACCGCGAAGGTCGGGATTGGAGTCTTGAGATCGGACCGCGAGAGTCTCGATTGAGGGTTAGACCACAAAGGTCGAGATTTAAGATTTGAAATCGGACCGTGAGGGTCTCGATTGGGGATTAGACCGCTAAGGTCACGACTTGAGAATCGGACCGCGAAGGTCTCGATTTGAGATTTGAAATCGGACCGTGAGGGTCTCGATTGAGGATTAGACCGCGAAGGTCGCGATTTTAGATTTGAAATCGGATCGTGAGGGTCTCGATTGAGGATTAGACCGTGAAGGTCGCGATTTGAGATTTGAAATCGGACCGTGAGGGTCTCGATTGAGGATTGGATCACGAAGGTCACGATTTGTGATTTGAAATCGGACCGTTAGGGTCTCGATTGAGGATTGGACCGCGAAGGTCGCGATTTGAGATTTAAAATCGGACCGTGAGGGTCTTGATTGGGGATTGGACCGCGAAGGTCGCGATTTGAGATTTGAAATTGGACCGTGAGGGTCGCGATTGGGGATTGACCGCTAAGGTTACAATTTGAGATTTGAAATCGGACCGAGAAGGTCTCGATTGAGGGTTGGACCGCGAAGGTCGAGATTTGAGATTCGAAATCGGACCGTGAGGGTCTCGATTGAGGGTTGGACTGCGAAGGTCTCGATTTGAGATTTGAAATCAGACCGTGAGGGTCGCGATTGGGGATTGGACTACTAAGGTCACGACTTGAGAATCGGACCGCGAAGGTCTCGATTGAGGATTGGACCGCGATGGTCGCTATTGAGAGTTGGACCGCGAAGGTCGATATATGAGATATCGGACCGGAAAAGGTTGCGATTGAGAGTTGGACCGCGAGGGGTCGAGATATGAGATATCGGACGGAGAAAGGTCGCAATTTGAGGATTGGACCGCCAAGGTCACGGCTGAGAGTTGGACCGCGAAGGTCACGATTGGAGATCGAACCGAGAAAGGTCGCGATTTGAGAGTTGAAATCGGACCGTGAGGGTCTCGATTGAGGGTTGGACCGCGAAGGTCGAGATTTGAGATTTGAAATCGGATCGTGAGGGTCTCGATTGAGGGTTGGACCGCGAAGGTCGAGATTTGAGATTTGAAATCGGATCGTGAGGGTCTCGATTGAGGGTTGGACCGCGAAGGTCACGATTGGAAATCGGATCGAGAAAGGTCGCAATTTGAGGATTGGACCGCTAAGGTCACGATTTGAGGATTGGACCGCTAAGGTCACGATTTGAGGATCGGACCGAGAAAGGTCGCGATTGAGGGTTGGACCACGAGGGGTCGATTGAGGATTGGACCGCGGAGGTCGAGATTTGAGATTTGAAATCGGACCGTGAGGGTCTCGATTGAGGGTTGGACCGTGAAGGTCACGATTGGAGATCGGACCGAGAAAGGTCACGATTTGAGGATTGGAAACCGGACCGAGAAAGGTCGCGATTTGAGTATTGGACCGCTAAGGTCACGGTTGGAGATATCGGACCGAGAAAGGTCCTGATTTGAGGATTGGACCGCTAAGGTCGACTGGGGATTCCAAGAAATTGGACCATGCAAATGTTATTCTATTAAATGTTTAAGTTTACTAAAAACACGTTTTTCTCATAGTCCTAAATGGTTGGAAAAGATTGGTCTTCTTTTTCGCAACTAACCTAGGGCTTGGATCAGTGGATCTCGGCACTACGCTTATAAGCCCCTCGTTTTTCACCTGATGATAAATGTAAACTTTTGACGTATGTGACGTGCAGGTCGCGGTCGAAGTCAACATCCTTAAGTTAAGGCAGAAATCATGCCAAAATTTCGGCATGACTTCTCTTGACTCGTTTGCGCGAGGGGCCTTAGCTTTTGTCGTTGGCCAAGTTGTGGCTGGCATGGTGCATACGTTGAGGGTTTGATGACACGGCATCACATTAAACCTTCGGGTATGTTTTTAGCGCGGCTCTGCATCAAAGTCAAGGCTGAAAACCTAAGAATTCGGGTCGAGAAAGACCTTTGATCTCAACTTTTAAGTTTGACTTGTGAGGGAGAGGCGTAAAAGCATACACTTAGGCTTTATGACACGAACTAAGCCAAAAACCAACCAAGGTCTTGGACGAAGTGTGACACAAAGAGTGCATGGATTACACGGGCTAGGATAGGCTGTTTGGGATGACCCCGTGCGCGCTCGAAAGGTGTCTGGCAGACTAATCAAGCTGCAACTGAACGGTCACCCCGGGTTGAGGGTTGTAGTGTGCAGTGTACCGAGGCAGCAGTGCGAGTAGTGTGCGGTCACTAAATTCTTTTTCTGAGTAAAATAGAGATTTTCAGAATGTGTTTTAAATAATTTATGCGCACTTCAAAATATAGCACAAAGAATCAAGTATGAACGGAAATGCACGAACATGTTATGATTTTGAATGAGATGAAAATGCAACATCTTTTTTTTTTTTTGAAATAGTCCAATGTTTTGAAATCGGAGCTGTTTGAAATTTCCCCTCATTTTTTTTTGAAAAGAAAAGAAAAGTAACACGAATCATAAAGAAAACACACACGCACACGAAAACGAGGAAGGGTAAACGAAAGTTTGACCCACAAAATGTTTTTAAAACAACGGCAATTTTGAAAAACATGTTATGTCCCCAGCGGAGTCGCCAACTAAAATTACCCGGATCGCGCGGACTGCGGCGAGCGGTTCTTTCGAATGGACTTCACTTGGAAAAGAGAGATGCCACGCCGTTTTGTATTATGAGCCAAAACTTTGAAAACAAGGTCATTTTTATTGGTAGCCAAAACTTGGAAAAGGCTTTGAAAAAGGGGGACGTTTTGATTGGTAGCCAAAACATGACAAAGGCTTTTTGGGACCAGAGATTGTTAGGTTCGGAGGTCACGTTACGTTTCGGGAAGAGTATATTGAGATCACCCGAAACGCCTCGTATGACGAGTCTTTCTACCTTTCTCGAAGAGTGTGTGTGTGTGTGTGTTCGTGTTGCTTTTGAAAAGGAGCTTGAATGACAAGATTTAATCTTAGTTTGAATGACAAAAGTTGATTTTGGTAAAGGAGCGTTTGAATATCTAACGTCAGTTTTGAGTTTGAAATGAGCGTCTGCGTGGCAAACGTCGATTTTGAGTTGATTATTACGATGTTGCCAATTTTATGAAAATGGTAGTAAATGAGATGCGATCAACGAGTCATTTAGTGACTCGGATGTTTGAAAGTAAATACTATCAACAAACCAAACGGTTTGGACTTGTAAGTAACAGTATTTAAAGTACGGTATCAACGGAATCAAACGATCCGGACGGTAAAGGTACGATTGACGAGCCAAACGACTCAGAGTTGTAAAGGTGCATAATTTAAATGATGATATCGATGGATCAAACGATCTGGATTTTGTAAATGACTATTACGAACAAAACAATTCGGACTGCGAATCGACGAATCAAACGATCCGGACTGTAAATAACATAAACGTAAAAACGGGGCCGAAACATCGTTTTAACCCGAAATTACTTCTCTTACGGGAGAGAAGATGGTTTTGGGGTAAAACGTATCGAACCCCATAGACGGCGTTACGTCTACATTTCGAGAACTTTGACCGGAACGATTATGGCGTTTTACGCGTAAATCGAGACAAAATGGGATTTAGAGGGTGAGAGTGTTACCTAACGGCTAGGTGTTGACTCTTTGGCTAGGAAGGACGTATATGGGATACGAAAGGATGTTTTAAAGGTGTTTAGGATGTGTTTGGCTCGTGTTTGGTTGGAAAACGTGGTTTTCACGCAAATCGAGACAAAACGGGGCTCGGGAGGGGGAAGATCAGCCTAGGGCCGTGGGGTTTCTTGAGAGAGATTATATTTTCTTTCTCCTCAAATGAATTTGACAGCCCTTATATTTATAGTAGGAATTTGCAAAACAGTCCGGACGGACTTTCCTTCAATTTCAGGATTCCCGGTTTTGTCTCTTTTTTAAATAACTGTCCGGAAAATGTCCGAAATGCCCCCAGAAAAAAGTCCCGGAAAGTGCATTTTTCGGGGAAAGCTGTACTCTTACGTGTGATAACGTGTGTTGAGTATGCTTTGACGTTGGGATGCACGGGGCAGTCTCGGGATGTCTCGTTGACTTGAGAACGGGGGGACTTAACGGGTTCCGGTTAATTTTTAACAGATTTTGACGATCCGGGTTTGGGTACTTACAACAAGTCATAGATTTTTCACCTTATGTTTAAAGTTAAAAAGAAATTCAATATTAGACATTGGTGAAATGGAAACTTTGATACATTTCGAGTGCATAACTTAAAAAATAGTGGGGGTGTCACTATTTGAAAGTTTCATATCTGACCTATGCACTTTCATTACCACAACAAGATTAGGATGGATTCAAAATCCTTAATAAACTTATAGCTTTTGTAGAATGCATTGTGGACATTCTCGATAAGTCTACTTGTGTAAAGAAGTGAGAGGCCGATTCTTATGGATTACTCCGGTAAAATTCCTAGAGTACTTGTGAAAACCATGATTAAGCACAAGGCCCAACTACAAGGTGCTGTCAAGATCAAAAGGAACATGAAATCATACATGACGAGGATATGTTTCCCTAAAGGTTTCACATTCAATCATAAAGTTTAAGGCTCGCCCACTTAATGGGTATTCGTTATGTAAAGAAGTTGAAATTGTTTAGTATCATACATGTAAATAAGTGGGGGATTGTTATATGTAGTAGTATTCACATATAATACTTGGTCATCTCCCATATTGAGTTTGTATAGCAACCTTTCATTCATGGTATAAAAGTCTCATTTTCATTTCTTGTCTTCTTGTGTCTTCTTTATTCCACATGGGATTACTAATAAAACTTGTGGAGCTAAACCTGGTATATAATAGCTAAGTTTGAAGAGTTCTCATGAGCTTACTTGAGCTTCCCTTTATTATGGGAAAATGTCAAGTATGGCTTAAAGTTTTGAGTATTATATTATATTATATATATATGTATATATATATATATATATATATATATATATATATATATATATATATATATATAATAAGAAAGAAAGAGAGAGAGAAATAAATTAATTAATTTAAATATTAATTATTCTTAATATCGAAGAGGGTATTAGGCGGGAGGAAGTAAACCAGTTTAAACGTTTTGGGTTGTGACTCTTTGAATGGACATTTGCTAAAGAGTATGACTGTTTAGAGAGGCACACCCGGATCGGCCGTGCACAAACCTAGAGCACGCCCGTGCAAGTATGGAGCGGACGTGCCAATTTTGGTTACCCGGCCGTGCAAGGCATTTTGGAGCGGCCGTGCATCCGATAAGACTCGGCCGTGCAAATGTTTAAAGGTGTGACTGTTCGGTTTAAAGTTGTATCTGTTCAAGACAAACAACACCAACTCTATAAATAGGGCTGGACTCATCTGAACTGATATACATAAATATACTGAGTTTATTACTTCCTTGAGTCTTTCTTCTTAACAAATCTATTCTTCGAGTCAAACATTTAAAGCTTCGATTATTGTTCCCTGGTTATTCAAAGGAGTGTAACTTTGAATAAGAGTGCGTAGGTTTTGTATCCTGGAGGTGAAATTCATTGAGACCATTACACCATAGTGGGAGGAATTAAATATCTTAAAGATAACATCTTTTGGTGTGCCTAACCTACTGATTTCTTACCCACAATCGAATCATATACAACAATAGTAATAGTAATAAAAAATAAAGCCAAAAACTTGTAAAAAATGCATTTTTTCTAAACAATTGAAAAAAGGGGGTTTTCCAATCGTCTTCTCCCTGACCTCTCTCTCTCGACCCAAAGGCCCATATCTCTCTGATGGTGGTTGGAGCTGTCAAGGGAGTCATCAGAATCGTTATCAAATTCATACCCAGCATCATCATCGTCATCATTATCAGAATCCATGTTGCTGTAATAATCTTCATCCAAAGAATCAACATCGTTGGCATCGTGCATATCGTCTTCAGAATCCATCGCCAGTGTATATGTTTACTTCCGTGTAATGTCTTTCACCGTCTGTTTATATGAATTGAGTGCCAGTGTATATGTTTACGAGTGCCAGTGTATGTGTTTTTGAATGTCAGTGCTTGTGTTTTTGAATGCCAGTGCTTGTGTTTTTGAGAGCCAGCAAAAATGATTATCATTATTTTTTTAGTGCCAGTGTATGTGTTTTTGAGTGCCAGTGCATGTGTTTTTGAATGCCAGTGCATGTGCTTTTGAATGCCAGTGCTTGAGTGCCAGTTCATGTATATAAAAGTGCCCGTGTAAAAAGTGCCAGTGTCAGTTTAACAAAGTGCCAGTGTTAGTGTACTGGCACTTTGTTAAACTGGCACTAGCACTGGCACTTTTTATACTGGCACTTTGTTACACATTCACTGGCACTTTGTTTACACTGACACTTTGTTAAATTGGTATTGGCAGTTTTTTACACTGGCACTTTGTTACACATGCACTGACAATTTGTCACATTGGCACTTTGTTAAACTGGCACTGGCACAAACGGGGAAACACAAAACACGTTTTTCCTAAGTGCCAGAAAAAACGCATTTTTTATAAGACCAACTCAAAAATAAAAAATAAAAAAAATACAAGATAAACAAGGAAAAGAGGAGTCATCAGATTATTTTGTGCACGTGGCAGATTAGCTGAGTAATGTATGTAAACAAAAACAAAGAAAAAGAAAGAAAGAAAGAAGGAAAGAAAGAGAACAAAGACAAGACCAAGAAAGAAAGAAAGGAAATCAGAGGAAGAAAGAAAGAAAATAAATGAATTTGGGATTTGGGATTTGATAAAAATGGCAAGTCTCTCTCTTTTGTGTGTGTCCTATATGTGTATTGTGTATTTGTGCGTGTATGTTTATGTGTGTGTGTTTGGATTCATGTAATTTGTTTTTATTATGTAAATAAACTATAGTTGGGCTATGCTTAATTTATTTGTTTATGTTTTGATTTGAAGTGGGTTATGTATTTGAATCAATTGAGAAATCTTATGGCTGACTTGGGATCTTTTTAATGGATGAAAACTGTTGTTCTTCTCAGGAAGAAGATGAAGAGGATTTCAAAAATTCCAATTAGGTCACTAAAATGATTAAAATGTTCAGATTGGTCACTGCAGGTTAACAAACTTGTTAAGCTTTAATAGCTCATAACTTCTTCGCTTTAAATCGGAATTGAGTGATTTTTGAGTCTAAAGTGATTAAATTTCTATGTAATTTTCATTTATTGAAATATCAAGATAAGATTATACATTTAAATGAAGTTAATTTTATATAGTTAAGGGTATTGAAAATATTTGTTATCGAATATTGTTTACTGAATCACTTTCATCTTTTCATTTGTTAGACTAAGGTTTGTTAGCAGTTGTAAGCTTTGGTTTTGGAGCATTTTGGAGCTAAGGTAAGGGTCTTCTTAACCTAGTACCCTTTCATTCTTTGTCATCAGAAACATTTGATTAGTTTGCTTTGTTATTCGTAATCATTTATTGGATCAATTCATTTGGATTCGATTATTCAGTTTTGCTACTCCGTCATTTACACTTTGAGTATTTGAACTTTGAATTCCTCAACAACAAGAGATGACTTTAAAATCGATTGTTATATTTGCGGCTTTTAATCATAGTGTTATCTGCAAGTGATATTATGATGAAGAGTCGACTTTGAATTTGGGCATTTGGCCAACTCAAGTGTAATTGAATTTTGACTTCGGAACTTTATTTGGAACTTGAATCATTTGTAATCCTTTCACTCCTCTCTTATATAATGGGTGGTTGGGTTCATTATGAATGTTAGTGCTTGGTTGGGTTATCTATACATTGCCACCCCCTTGTGTTAGCAAGTCTCTTATTGGGCAATTTGTGCTCACCCTTTTCGTTCCCCTTTTCCCTCCCAGGTGGATAGTAGTCGACGCTGAGAAGGTTCTACTAGAGAGTTTTGAAGCTAGAGTCGAAGTGTATGTGTTTTGGACATTATGAACTTTGGTGTTGTATGTATAACTTGTGTAAAATGTTTAAGGTTTCATAGTTTGATAGTGTTTAGAAAGTTATCTATAAAGAACAAAAATACATAAATCTAAAAGGCACAAAAGAAATCCCTTCTAGCTTCAACAATTTTACTGCAAACCATCACGTGCCCCACTAGGCACCATCTGGAAGGGGAAAGGGGTAACGAAAAGGGTGAGCACAAATTGCTCAGTAAGAGAATTGCCAACTCAAGAGGTGGCACTGTATAGATAACCCTGCATAAAGTTCTAACAACATTATTAATCCTACCCACCCATTATATAAGAGAAGAGTGAAAGGATTACAAATGAATCAAATTCCAAATCAAAGTTTCAAAGTCAAAACCCAATTACACTTGAGTTGGCCAAATGCCCAAATTCAAAGTTGACTCTTCGTTATAGTATCACCTGCACAAATGACACTATGACTAGAAGCCGCAAAAAGAACAACTGGCGTTAATGTCATCTCTTTTTGAGGAATTCAAATGTCAAATACTCAAAGTGTAAATGTAGAGTAGCAAAATCGAATAACCAAATCCAAATGAATTGATCCAATAACGATCACGAATAACAAAGCAAACCAATCAAATACTTCTGATAACAAGGAATGAAAGGGTATGAGGTTGACAACACCCTTACCTTAGTTCCAAAATGCTTCAAAACTAATGCTTACAACCGCTAACGAACGTTAGTCTAAAACATGAAAAGATGAAAGTGGTTTAGTAAATAATATTCGATAACAATATTTTCAATACCCTTAACTATATCAAATTAACTTCATTTAATTGTATAATCTGATCATGGGATTTCAATAAATGCAAATTACACAGAATGTTAATCACCTTAGACTCAAAAATCACTCAATTCCGATTTAAAACGAAGAAGTTATGAGTTATTAAAGTTTAACAAGTTTTGTTAACCTGACAGGGACCAATCTGAAAATATTTTACAATTACAGAGATCAAAATGGTATTGATACTGATATAGGGACCAAATAGGAAATTCTTAAATTGCAGGGACTAGATAGGAAATCTAAAAATGAGTCTTCTTCAATCTTGAAGAACACATTCCAGTAGTAGTTCAATCCATTCTAACCTATTATCAATGGTTATAATTTCTCCTTATTAACCATATGCATACCTACATCAATAATCAAATATGATTGGAAAGTAGGAATAAAGACACACACATATTAACTATAATATTCGCACATACCCACAATCAGACACACATGTATATTACAAGTAGAACGAGAACAGAAACATTAGCAACATTAATTATGCAAACGCCTTTTCATTTTGATATAATAAAAGATGTTTAAATTAATTTGAATTTACTTACCCAAATTTTATTTTTCTTCTTCTCTGTTCACGTTTTACTTTCTCTCTCTCTTTCTCTTTTTATGCTTCCTTTTCTCTTATTCCCCTACATTTTATTTTTCTTATCCATAGAAGCCCACACCTCACCCTTCTTACACTGATCTATGCCAGCTCCTCTGTCCCATGTGAAGTATCTGTGCTGTCAAATTATTTCCATGCAAGCAAAACACAAAGTGGGCCAAATTTCTATTGTACCCTTAATCCCTCCGTCCCATAATAAAATGTTGCTTACCCAAAATTACTACTTTACTTCGTCTCATAATAAAATGTTACTTACCCAAAAATTACTACTTTAGTTTTACTAGTATTATTTCTAAAAGCAAATACATGTACTCAAAATGGACCAAATATTTGGGGTGTCACATTCTCCCCCCCTTATAGGAATTCAGTCCCTGAATTCAAATACCGATTCATCTAACTTTATAGAAAACGATCAATCCTGCTGAATATATAAAATACTTCAAATTCGATTTCAAGATCCCATATTCAAAACAACAATTGACTTTCATGATGAATAACTTGAATCATATGCACATATCAATATGATTAATTATGTATATGAAAAAAAATCGATCAATTAATCGGGATTTTACATTATTTCCTCCTTATTTTGAATGTCCTTAATTTCAAAATCATTCCTACTAATCAATGCATGAAACAATGCTAATGCATGAAACAATACCGAAAGGAAAGGTGTTGATTTCAAATCATTTCCTACGAAACTCACTTCCAAACTAAAGCAATATACTTATATGAATTATACAAATTTACACCAATCTGATTAGTTCAATTGATCATTGTAATAGTCATACAATATATCCACCTAATAATATTTTGATCCTTAATAAACTAGGTTTTCTGAAATTTAGTTAGAGCAACTCACAGCGATAGGGGGACAACCCTTACTCAAACGCTAAAGGGAAATCAATTGAGTGAGCTAGCCTACACAATGGAATACCCCATCGGTTAGGCTCGAAAAATTTCAAAGTTAATTTTCAAAATTGCAACTTGGAGTCCCCTTTATCTCATAAAACTAAGTTGTTCCTCAAATTTATTTGCAATCAGTACAATAACACAAATTTTATTATAAAACTCAAGCAATCGCACATATCACTTCATAGCATATAAGTAAAGGAGGAGAATTATCATCCTAAAAGTTTCTATTGCACAGTTTTCAAATCTGCATTAACAAATAAAAATAATGGCAAAACAAAAATAATTTCCAATCCATAAAAGCGATAATATTACCATACTCAACATTATAATGAATAAGTTTTTTTAATTAATGTATCATATTTGCAATGCTTAAAAGCCTGTATTATATATAGATATCTAGATTTTTTTTTCCAGCCAAGTAAATGATAGCTACACTCAATCGCATATTGTATGTCTCAGTACCAAAATCTCATAACACACCGATAGAAGCCACTTTAATAATTTAGCCAAAATAAATAGACTTGTGTGATTTTCTTAGTTTACAATATCTAAGATTTTTTTTTGCTCACATAATAATCATCTAAATGAATTCAATATAATTATCAGACTTGTAGCAATAATAATCAAATAGTCACTTATATCAAAAGGCACATATATAAATAATAATAATAAAAAATAAATAAATAAAAAAATACAAGATAAATAAGGAAAAGAGGAGTCATCAGATTATTTTTTTAAAACGTGGCACGTGGCAAATTGGCTGAGTAATGTATGTAAACAAAAACAAAGAAAAAGAAAGAAAGAAAGAGAACAGAGACAAGACCAAGAAGAAAGGAAATCAGAGGAAGAAAGAAATAAAAGAATTTGGAATTTGAAAAAAATGACAAGTCATTCTCTGTTTTGTGTGTGTCCTATATATATGTATTGTGTAATCGTGCGTGTGCATTTATGTGTGTGTGTTTGGCTTCATGTAATTTGTGTTTATTATGTAAATAAACTATAGTTGGTTAATTGATAGTTGGGCTATGCTTAATTAATTTGTTTAAGTTTTGATTTGAAGTGGGTTATGTATTTGAATCAATTGAAAAATCTTATGGCTGACTTGGGATCTTTTTAATGGATAAAAATTGTTGTTCTTCACAGGAAGAAGATGAAGTGGATTTTGAAAATTCCAATTAGGTCCCTAAAATGATTAAAATGTTCAGATTGGTCACTGCAGGTTAACAAACTTGTTAAGCTTTAATAGCTCATAACTTCTTCGCTTTAAATCGGAATTGAGTGATTTTTGAGTCTAAAGTGATTAACTTTCTATGTACTTTTCATTTATTGAAATCTCAAGATAAGATTATACATTTAAATGAAGTTAATTTGATATAATTAAGCATTGGTTTTGGAGCATTTTGGAGCTAAGGTAAGGGCCTTGTTAACCTAGTACCCTTTCATTCTTTGTCATCGGAAACATTTGATTAGTTTGCTTTGTTATTCGTGATTATTTATTGGATCAATTCATTTGGATTCTATTATTCAGTTTTGCTACTCTGTCATTTACACTTTGAGTATTTGAACTTTGAATTCCTCAACAAGAGATGACTTTAACACCGGTTGTTATATTTGCGGCTTTTAATCATAGTGTTATATGCATGTGACTATGATGAAGAGTCGACTTTGAATTTGGTCATTTGGCAAACTCAAGTGCAATTGAATTTTGACTTCGGAACTTTTTTTTTTAATTTATCGCTGCATATCAAATAGTTGGTTTTCGGTTCTTATTAATGGAGAAGCATGTAATTTCTTTCCTTCGACGAGAGGTCTTAGACAAGGAGACCCCCTATCCCCTTATCTCTTTATTATTGCTGCTGAGATGAGTAGAGGCCTCAATCACCTTCATTCTATATATTTGCATTTTAGGTTTCGTATTCACGTGAACACTCTGATGATTTCTCACCTTTCTTATGCAGATGATGTCATTATTTTTTTCAATGGGTCCAAGAATTCGCTAGAAACTCACATGAAATATTTGGAGTGGTATCAAAGATTCTCGGTACAATTAGTAAACATTCGTAAGTCTGGTTTTGTTACGGGTAAGGATAGCTCAAGGGATGGCCTTATTGCTGCCACCACGGGTTTTGTTAAACATGAGCTTCCTTTACTCTATTTGGGATGCCCCTTGTATACAGGTCGAAAGAAAATCAGCCTTTTTGCTCCTCTCATTCAGAAAATGGAATCTAAACTTGCATCTTGGAAAGGTAAATTACTGTCTTTTGGAGCCAAACTCACCTTAATTCAGTCTTGCTTAGCTGCAATGCCCATCTATTATCTCTCTTTAATTGATCCTCCCAAAGGTGTCATTCATGCGCTTGAAAAAATTATTGTGAGATTCTTCTGGAGTAATAATGATGGTGATCAAAGATGTCATTGGTTATCATGGAAACATATGAGTTGGCCTATTGAGGAAGGTGGATTGGGAATTCGTAAGTTTGAGGACATTTCTTTGGCTTTTTCTATGAAACTTTGGTGGAGGCTAAGAAGCTCTCCATCACTTTGGAGTGAGCTTATGCTTGCAAAATATTGCTGGGATATTCACCCTATAGATGCTATTCTTACTCCCTACTCGTCACACATTTGGAAGCGTATGATTGAGGCCAAAACTTTGGTGGAAAATAGGATGGCTTGGAGGGTTGGTAGAGGCGATATCTCTATCCATGAGAAGTGGCTGGATGGCGACATGGGTATCCTCCCTTTTGCACATGCGGAGGTGTCCTCTTTATTTCTCAATGGTTTGCCTCGTGTAGATCACATCCGAGATGTCTATGGTAATCATCTTGAGCATTTAATTCAATCCTATTCTATTACTCTATCGGATAATCAAGACGTTCCTATTTGGAGACCTTCTCCTAGTGGTAAATTTACTGTTAATTCTGCTCGGAATGAATGTCGGGCTAAAAGGCCTAAGGCGGCTATTTTTCCTTATTGCTGGAATAAATATATCCCAAGAAAGGTCTCGGTTTTCCTATGGCGTGTTTTACATAAGGGTCTTCCTACTGATGACAGAATTCGTTCAAGAGGCATTCATTGTGCTTCTAAATGTGAGTGTTGATTGGTGCCTAGTGAGGAAACTCTTAATCATGTGCTGATTCATGGCTCTGTTGCAACTAGTGTATGGAATTATTTTAGCATGATCTGTGGTATCCATATGGTTTTTGGCCAAACTAACCAATCTCTTCTTTGTTGGTGGCAAGGACCATCCCATCTAAATGCTCACGGTGCTACTCAATGGCTTTCCAAAATACTTCCAGCAATTATTTCTTGGGAATTATGGTTGAGCCGAAATAAGAGCAGATTTGAAGGCATTGCTATGTGTTCGACAACCATTATTACCAACGTTTGTGATCAGGTATCCAATTTAGCTATGGCTTTTTCTTTAACATTCTCATGTCTCCCTAATGAAGATCATTTGTTCAACATCTTTCGGCAGAAACAATCTAGCTCTATGATCAAAAAGCCTAGATTGGTTGTTTGGGATTTTCCTCCGAGTAATATGGTTAAGATCAACACGAATGGTGTTTCAAGGGGTAATCCGGGGATGGCCTCGGGTGGGGGTATTCTCCGAGATTTTAATGGGGATTTCATTCATGCTTTTGCTAACTTTTATGGTATTGCTACAAACATGATGTCCGAAGCTTTGGCTGCAAAGGTTGGTCTTCTTTTAGCTCAGTCTCTCTTTGGTATCAAAACGTTTGGTTAGAGGTGGATTCTCAAGTTTTATTGAAGATTATTTTGCGGGAGTATCACATTCCTTGGTCTATATGTTACATTATTGATCATATCCATCGCCTTATGGCTCTTATGGAGATCCGGGTTACACATATTCTTAGAGAGGGCAATAGTGTGGCAGATTTTTTGGCTAATATGGCTGCTGATAGAGGGTTCAGTTCACAAGTTTCTCTGATATCCAATCTTCCCCCACAATGCAAAGGCTTTCTTGCATCAGACAAGACAAAGATTCCTCACATACGGTTATCATAGTTTATGGCTAGATTTCTTTACTATTTATTTTCTGTGTACTCTAGTTTTCCCTCCCTTTATTATAAAGGACCTTACGTCATATGTAAGGACTCCCCCCTTGGTTTTCTTTCTTGGTGGTTGAGGTTGTCATGTCCCCCACCATGTTTGTACTGTTTATACTTTATTAATAAAATCTAGGGAGGTACCGCCCTCCTTTCGTCAAAAAAAAAAAAGACTTCGGAACTTTGATTTGGAACTTGATTCATTTGTAATCCTTTCACTCCTCTCTTATATAATGAGTGGTCGGGTTCAGTACGATTGTTAGTGCTTGGTTGGGTTATCTATACATTTCCACCCCCTTGTGTTAGCAAGTCTCTAATTGGGCAATTTGTGCTCACACTTTTCGTTCACCTTTTCCCTCCCAAGTGGATAGTAGTCGACACTGAGAAGGTTTTGCCGGAGAGTTTTGAAATTAGAGTCGGAGTGTATGTCTTTTGGACATTATGAACTTTGGTGTTGTATGTATAAATTGTGTAAAATGTTTAAGGTTTCATAGTTTGTTAGTGTTTAGAAAGTTATCTATAAAGACCAAAAATACATAAATCTAAAAGGCATAAAAGAAATCCCTTCTAGCTTCAACACTTCTACTGCAAACCATCACGTGCCCCACTACACACCATCTGGAAGGGGAAAGGGGTAACGAAAATAGTGAGCACAAATTGCCCAGTAAGAGAATTGCCAACACAAGAGGTGGCACTGTATAGATAACCCAACCAAAAGTTCTAACAACATTATTAATCCCACCCACCCATTATATAAGAGAGGAGTAAAAGGATTACAAATGAATCAAATTCCAAATCAAAGTTTCAAATTCAAAACCCAATTACATTTGAGTTGGCCAAATGCCCAAATTCAAAGTCGACTCTTCATTATAGTATCACCTGCGCAAATGACACTATGACTAGAAGCTGTAAATATAACAACCGGTGTTAATGTCATCTCTTGTTGAGGAATTCAAATGTCAAATAAGTGTAAATGGCAGAGTAGCAAAATTGAATAACCAAATCCAAATGAGTTGATTAATTAACGATCACGAATAACAAAGCAAACCAATCAAATACTTCCGATAACAAGGAATGAAAGGGTACGAGGTTGACAACACCCTTACCTTAGCTCCAAAATGCATAAAAACTAACGCTTACAACTTGTAAGTACCCAAATCTGGCTCATGCCTTCCAATCTAAGTTTCCTAGCAGTTTCCCAAACTTTCATAAAGTTTAGGGGCAATTCGGGAACTTTTCAATACTTTCCGAGCAAGGGAGGACCTGCCAGGAATAATGAATCTGGACAGGACCTTGAGAAAGAGCCTTCCAGTCTGCCACCTTGCATGTTTCCAAAAATAAGCTGACGAGACAAAAGAAGACGCCGAGCGACTTCTTTTAGCATAGGGTCATGTCGTGCGGCTTCATTAGAAGTACAGCAGAAGCCTATGAACAGAGGCCTCCTCTACCCATTTTCAAGGACAATTTACACAACAAAGTTACTCTGCAAAAATCACAACTCGAAATACAGCCTCCTAAACACACTAAACCACTCTCTCTCATACACTAATTCAAAGCTAATCTATTCTAATAGATATTGCCTAATAAAACCTCCCTTTGAAGATCTCAAAACACCAATATTGGTAATCTCTCCTTCCCTTCCCTTCCCTCACCTCTAATCTATTATTATACACCCTCATTCCCTTGGTACTTGTTGATTACTCTCTATTATGTCATAAAGTTTCAATCTTTAGCAATGTAGATCAATACTTCCCACTCCCCTACACAAATGAATCATGGAGATCCTCTCCCTAGGATGAACAAGATTCCACAAGTGGCTTGTTCTAGGGATGATCTACCAAATGAGGATGTGAACCGTTTTACATTTATGTCTAAAAATGCAATCTTTATTTACTAAATGTTCTCCCCTTCCCTAGATCTAGATTTTCCTATGATTGTCCACCTAATGAGGTATTAAGGACATAGGAAAATTCATGAAGATCCATCCTTTACATTATGTTCTTAGATTAATGACCCTCCTTGTATTTTCACATTAAAAATCAAGTCTTTACATTAATATTGTTTCCTCATGTCCCCAAGATTGGAATCTTCTCCTAGGATTGTCTAAAGCCTATTAAGGTGTAAAAGACATAGGATGAATATAAAGATCCAATCTTTATGTCTCTTTTCTCTAAACATATGGTTCTTGAGCATTTCTAAAGTAAAGATTGGTGTAAAGACTCAATCTTTACATCAATATCATTACAAAATGCCATAATATTTGCCCCTTTTAGAAATCAATGATTCTTGGTCCAAGATCTCCTATGATCACTTGAGATAAACATACCGAAATGTCCCTATGAATCATCATTGCCTCAAGATGTATGATTGATGGCCAAAGATTCATTCTTTTTCTAATACCTCATTCTTGAGGTTAAAATGAGTTCTTTGATTACATTTGACTAAAATTCCCAAGGAAAGTTGGATTAAGATATATACCAAGGCTCGTATGCCTAAATTGGTTGATTAATATAATGGGACGGTCGAAAGGTCCCATAATGATGATCACAAGCTCAAAAGTGGGTATGGGATCAAAATCCTGAAAAATATAAAAGTCAAAGGCATCTTGAACTAAAACCTTCTTAAAATGGTTCTTACGTTCGGATAAAGACTTGGCATATCCTTCTCTTTTCTTAAATCACAAGCACACACACAAGCATAAATTTTGGACCTTGAAAGACTTGCTTTTGCAAGGCTCCTTGGGTGAATGCCAAACGTTCTTCCCAAGGAGTAACTTAACCTTCGAACCTTTACTTTCTCATTTTTTTCAAAGTTTTGAGGATAAATCAAAATGGCAGGGCGACTCCGTTTTTCATAAATTTGGTGTCTTCCAACGAGGTGACCCGGCCCTTCGTAAATATGGGGTAATTCACACAACTGCTAAAGAACCTTAGTCTAAGTCTAACACATGAAAATATGAAAGTGATTTAGTAAATAATATTCGATAACAATATTTTCAATACCCATAACTATATCAAATTGTAGCGATGCAAAATTTTTCCTCTTTTATTTACTGATTTGTTTATTAGAGTCACCACCTATATTATTATGAGGAAATATAGAAAAACCAATTTAACAGATTTGGGTTCGGGGCTTAAGTGATGGATTTGGAAGGCCAGGGAGCACCGCATTCACCCAATCCGAAGATCGGTCTTGCTTAATGGGTTTTTTAAATAGTTAGTTTTTTAAGAAAGAGATGAAGAAAACATCCATTTAATTAGATTAAATGGAATATGGGATCGATTGCTCCGAGACCATCTTCATGATTTGAAGAGGCTCTAGGTTGATCCCAGATTTGATATGTTAATACCACTCTAAAGATCAATTAGAATAAGTAAAGAAGAAAGGATGATTACCTTTAGGTCGAGAAGTGATTTGGGTAGAGTATCGCCTTGATTCTAGACTTGAATCTTGATATTCGTCGATCAACAAGGTTGATGGACGAATTCATGTGTTGTTTTAGAGTAATTTGCAGGAGTCTTTCAAGGAGAGAAACCAACAAATTGTGTGTGAGTTGTGTCTCAGATTGGGACCTCAACCTATTTTTTTTTTGAAATAGTGAAAATCATCTAGTATTTACTTGGTCACCAAGTTTAGGAGACTCAAGAGGTTTTAGGAGATCTCCCTAAGAAGGTTCCAGATCTCTATAATCAGTATAGACCTGGATTGGATGAGTATTGATCAAGAAAAGAGGTCAAAATCGACAAGGGAAGTCGATCTGCCCCTCCTGCAGAGGGGTAGTATCGTGCGAGACATGCCATGTCCCACGCGGGACAAGGCTTCTCAAAGGAAAAATTTGTCCTCCCCTTGTTATCTCGTATGCAGTTTAGTCCAAACTAATGCCCGTTAGTCAAAACTTAATGAATCATGACGAAATGGTGGATTTCTACTCTAAAATCTAAGGCGAGACTTAGAGTGGTATAACTCTGCTACGATAGGTTCAGAATAGGTTGTCTACAGAGCCCCTCAGTGACAAGTCTTATGGAAGAAGTCATGTCGTCGATAGAAAAGACATCATTCTGAATATCGGGATGGTCGTGCCGCACGGCTGCCTACGTATCTCTATCGGAGAATCAGAGCAAAACGTAGTTCGACTCTAAAACACTAAAAGGCCATTTTAGGTATTTTGAAAATCGAAGAATTTTTCTTTTGTAAAGGTAAACTCATACTGAGAAATGAAGTCATGACCCAATTCTGAATATACCTGCCTGTCTGATGATTCGCCTGTAAGGGCTCCGAATTGGGCTTTTGATGAGATGACGGTCCGTATGGCATGGGACCGGGTTTTTGTGTGACGATTCGCCTGTAAGGGCTCCGAATCGGGCTTTTGAGAGGATGACGGTCCATGTGTCAAGGAATCGGGTTTTTCGATGACGATTCTCCTGTAAGGGCGCTGAACTGGGCTTTTTGTGACGATTCACCTGTAAGGGCGCTGAACCGGGATTTTTGATGACGATTCATCTGTAAGGGCGCTGAACCGGGCTTTTTGATGACGATTCACCTGTAAGGGCGCTGAACCGGGCTTTTTGTGACGATTCACCTGTAAGGGCGCTGAACCGGGCTTTTTGTGACGATTCATCTGTAAGGGTGCTGATCCGGGCTTTTTGATGACGATTCACCTGTAAGGGCGCTGAATCGAGCTTTTTGATGGAGTGGTTTACTGTCTTCGACCAACCAAGAGATAATTCACCTATTTGGGTTCCGAATTATGCGGGATGAATTAATCTTTGGATCAATCATTTCGGGTGACATGACATCGTATCGAGAAATTATGCGTATGTCACGTTTGGCTCGTTCCGTGACTTGCGGTACCAATTTTTTCACGTTTCCTTGCTAGGATTTCACTTTCAAGGGTAAATGTGTCAAAATTTTGAATTTTGATGTTGCGTAGACGCTTATTGCCAAGGGCAATTTTGTCTTTGTATAGTAGGATTGTCTCGCGCGGGACAAAGGCTGTCGAGGCATAAATTCAGCAACCTCTGTTCATTTGGAACATATTTGTTTTCAAACTCTTTCTCTCAAGCTCGAGCCAAGGCTTCCTTCCCTTCGAAATTTCTTCAATTTCTTGTTGATTTCTCCTTCCTAATCAACTCTAATCCTTCCCCAAACACATAATCAATGGCTCAAGAACAAAGGAATCCGACATTGAATAGCTATTTGTGTCGAAAGAACTACCCTTGTGACGACCTCACCTTTGATCATCCTAGGCACATTTCGCTTGCCATTCGTGAAGGTTTGGTATGAATTTCCTCCTCAAACTCATTTCCATGATTGCATTGCATCAATTCCATGGTTTTAATCCATCAATTCATCAAAATTGGACATTTCCCCCCCCCCTTTTATCAAGAACTAGGTTAAATGCCAATGCATGCTAGATTCCCTAGGTTTTTGCTAATGATTGATGATACTTTTGGCTCTTTTGGCTTGATTTCTGACAATGCTTCCTTGTCTTTTCTTGTAGCACGATCCATTAGTGATCACTTTACTTTTAGCAGCCTTCAATCATATGACTTGCAATTTGTAATAGTTAAGTATCATTAATAGTAGACTTTCACAAATCCAAGTTTTGACCAAACTTGGTAGAGGACGTAGAAGTTATTTAACACTGTGAACCTCTTCAAACAACTGTGTCATTTCCTTTATTTGTTTTCTCATTATTTGTGATTGTTATAACCGGTTGACAATCTCTTAACCGGTCACAACCTGTTGATTCCTAGTTACTGCTTGCTTGTTACTTCATTGGAAAATACAACTGTTGCATGATATTTTAACTTACTCTTTAAAAATCCCATTGCCTAACCGATTTGTGTGAGTTTATAAATCGGTATCATTTTATCCGCTGCGCAAACCGGTTACCATCGGTTTTTTGGCAAAAGGAGACGGTACTCCCTAGATTTTATTAATAACGAAAAATAAAATTACAAACATGGTGGGGGACATGACAACCTTAACCACCAGAAAAAAGAATCTAGGGGGAGTTCTTACACAACCTGTAAGATCCTCAACAAAAAGGGGGGGGGGAATCTAAAAACATAAGAAAATACATCAATAAATAAAAGAAACTACTGCCTAATATTAGGATACGAAATCCGATCAAAGTAGAGAAGGCTCTGGCACGGCTTGGGGCAAGACTCCAACGATGGAAACTGAAAATCTGCTTGCTCAGCAGCCGAGATATTAGCAAGAAAATCTGCCACTTTATTACCTTCCCTGTAGACATGAGATACCTGAATAGCCCCTTCCTCCATAAATCTGAAGATAGCTTGAATGAAGTACCAGATCTCCCAAGGAATATTGCATTTACGAAGTAAGATGAGAGACAAAACTTCGGAATCCACTTCGAGCCAAATAGAGCCAAATCCCATAAGCCTAGCTTGAGTAATCCCATCAAGAGCAGCCCTAGCTTCAGCAACCATATTAGTAGCATTACCATAGAAGTGAGAAAAAGCAAATATAAAAGATCCATCATAATGGCGTAAAATACCTCCACCCGAGGCAATGCCCGGGTTACCACGAGACGCTCCATCTGTATTAACTTTAATTTGTCCCCCAGAAGGAGGGGACCAATGCACAAGCTTGATACGAACAACAGACGGAGAGGTCATAATAATATTAAAAAATTGAGCAATATTTACCTCCGAGGGAAGAACATAAAATGATAAGCTGTTAGCACGAAGGATATCACTAATTTGGAATTGAATATTATTACGAACCTTTTCCCAATTAGGAGTCCCATCATCAAACCTGCATTTATTCCTGTGTTTCCAAAGCTCTCAACAGATGAAACTCGGAAGGATATCTCCCAACCATAACACAACCCTACTAAGCTTGGAATTTTTACAGGCATGCCAAGCAATCATCCTTTGCATAATAGTAGAGCCCGAGACATGAAAACCAATCAAATTCCCAAAGAAGTTCCACACATGAAAGGCAATATCACCATGAAGGAGAATGTGCTGTAAGGATTCAAGAGAAGGACTAGAACAACAATGACAACGAGAGACAATAGAAATACCTTTACGAGATATGTTATCATCGGTAGGGAGAGCAGCCTTAAGGCATTTCCACATGAATATGGACACCTTAAGAGGAATATACTTATGCCAGCACCAAGCGAAGACCCTACTACGAGTACGGGACACTCTACATTCTTTCCAAGCCGAAGATATAGAAAATCTGCCCGAAGAGGAAGGGGACCAAAAAGGCTGATCACAATCCCCATCAAGCCGAATACCATAGGATTGAATTTCCATCAAACATTGCTGCCCAAAAGTATTACGAACATAATCCTCCCTTAAAACCCCATCCTCGAATAAAGAAAAAATCTGATCGTGGCGATTATCAAGAAGATGAAGATCATGAGGAAGCCAATTTTCTTGAATAGAAATATCCCCACAGCCCACACCCCAAGCAATACGACTCTCCACCAAATCCTTAGCAGCAATCATACGCTTCCAAATGTGGGAGCAACCCAATCTAGAAGTAGCATCCATAGGGTGAGTGTCACGACAATATTTGGCCGCAAGAAACTGAGCCCAAAGAGAGTCAGACGTGCGAAATCTCCACCAAAGCTTCATAGAAAAAGCAGTAGCCATATCCTCAAATTTACGGAGGCCCAAGCCCCCTTCCTCAATAGGCCAGAAAAACTCATTCCGAGAGACCCAATGGCACTTATTTCCCCCATCAGAGCTGCTCCAAAAGAAATTGGCAATAAGGCGATTCATGGCATTAACAACACACTTCGGGGGATCAAGTAAAGAGATATAATATATGGGGATAGCTTGGAGGCAGGACTTAATCAAAACAAGCTTAGCACCAGCCGAAAGTAATTTACCTTGCCACGAATCAAGCTTAACCCGAAGTTTATGCATGACATGATCAAACAAGGATTGCACTTTCCTACCGATATAAAGAGGACACCCCAAATAAACAATAGGCAGGTTTTTCTTTTGAAACCCCGTAATAAGAGAAATAGCATTATCATGCTCAGCCACATTCCGCCCCGTCAGAAAACAAGATTTAGAGATGCTAACAAGCTGCCCAGAGAAGCGTTGATAAGACTCCAGAAACTCCATATGACGCTCCAGGGAAGGAATGCTCCCATTACAGAATATAATAATGTCATCAGCATAAGCCAAATGAGAGATAACAGGAACATTAAGGTTACCCGTATGGAAGGCGATATGAGGATGAAGAGAATGAAGGTTATTAAGACCCCGGCTTAAAACCTCAGCAGAGATAATAAAGAGACTTGGAGATATAGGATCCCCTTGCCGAAGACCACGAGAAGAGACAAAGTAACCATTAGCAGTGCCATTAATCAGAACAGAGAACCAACAATAATTTATGCATCTAAAGATCATGTCCAACCATTCTTCCGCAAAGCCAAAATGCCTCATCACCTTAATCAAGGCAAACCAAGAAAGTCTATCATAAGCCTTAGCCATATCCAGCTTAAGAGCAACATTAGACCCATAAACCTTCTTTTTAAGAGATTGAAAAAGCTCCTGAGCAAGCAAAACATTTTCATGGATAAGACGACCTTTCACAAAACCACTTTGCTGAGGAGATATGATACGAGGAAGCACAGCTTGAAGGCGAGAGCACAAAAGTTTGGTAATGATTTTGTTAGAAAAATTGCACAAGCTAATAGGCCGAAGCTGCGAGAAAGAAGTAGGGGCTGCCACCTTAGGAATAGTAACAATAAGCGTACTGGTCCAACTCCGAGGGAGAAGAAACCCAGAAAAGAACTCAAGGATAGCATTATAAAGATCCATGCATATAATATCCCAGCATTTGTGATAGAATTCTCCCGTAAAACCGTCCGGGCCAGCAGCGCTAGTCCCACTCATACTGAGGACGATATCATGAACCTCATTAAGCGTAGGGGGAGTAATAAGCATACTATTTTCCTCATTGGTGATCAAGCGAGGAATCAGATTCAGCAGCTCATCAGGGGGATTGACATTAACATTAGGATTATCATTAAGCTGGTCCGAATAGAATCTAACAGCCTCTTCCTGAATCTGATTATGATCAACAATCCAATTTCCATTACTATCCCGAATTTTGTGAATGAATAATTTCTGCCTCCTTTTTTTCACGTAAGCATGAAAGAACCGAGTATTATTATCCCCATCTTTCACCCAAGCTAAATTAGCTTTTTGCATCCAGAACTCCTCTTCTATTTTAAGACGATAGGAGAGGTTAGCTTGGGCAAGATGAAGGGCAGCCCTATTCTCATCACTAGAATCATTTTCAAAAAGAAGCTCTTTAGCATAAACTTCATCTTGACATGCTTCACATGCCGATCAACTCTCCCAAACGTAGAACGATTCCAAAGCTGAATATCATGCTTGAGGCGAGTAAGCTTCTTACTAAACTTGACCAACGGCCTACCAAATATTCTACCATCCCACGAAGACCGAACCAAAGGAATGAAAGAATTATGATGAGTCCAAACATTGAGAAATCTGAAAACACCCTTACGAACCTCATCAAATAAACGAATATTGATAGCCAACGGAGCATGATCAGAACAAGTCCTATTAAGATGATCAATAGAAGTTTGGGCGAAACAACGCAGCCATTTATCATTATACGAGGCACGATCAAGCCTTTGAAGAATAGTGGCACGCTTCGATCTCTTGTTCCACCGGGTGAAGATATGACCCCTATACCCACCATCAATAAGATTAGAAACACTGAATCATATCAACAAACTCAGAAACCCTAGAATCCACCACAGGCCTACCCCCAAGCTTCTCAGATTGATCAACAACAGAATTAAAATCCCCCACAATTAACCAGGGATCATCAGTATTGCTCACATCAATAATATAATCCCATAAAGCCCTTCTATTGTATTTACTACAGCTAGCATGAACAAAGGACATAAGGACAGGATTGGGCCAAAGAGAATGAGACACCCGGACAGTGATCACTTGATCATCATGAAAAATAACATCACAAGTGATGCCATGCCTCCACACAACCCAGATATTTCCCTTATCATTAACAACACCTCCAAGACAACGGATTTTCCGAACATAAGAAGGAAGTAACATGGGATCCACCTTAGGCTCATAAATACCACATATAAAGACATCATGAATCCTTAATAACCTCTTAACTCTACGAACCGAGGCGGCATTACCAATACCCCGGATATTCCAACTTAGAACCCCTACCATTAAAACAATTTTTAAAGAACAAACGGAGAGATGGCTTTTAAGCCAAAGAATCATTGGATTTCCCAAGATTTGGGACATTCCCATCAAATAAAAAATCCCTACCCTCATTGAAGACCTCTTGAATATCAAACTGAGAAGTAACACGAGGGCCACGAGGAGATAACAGAAGATTATCAATAACCTCCTCACCAGGCCATTTACGAATAGAATTGTCTATCACCTCCAATTCAGAATCCAAATCACATTTACCTTCATCCAAAAGAATAGGACTATCCGCCCCAGCCATAGATGGATCGGAAGAGGGAATAACATTGGTAACTTCTTTGAAAGCATTTTCATTATGGTCAAGCTCTTCTTCAAGCTCAATAGACCCATCTTCAACAATAATATGGTTACCACCGGGATTAAAATTAGGAGCAGATTTTTCTATATGAACAACAGTTTTTAAAGTATTAGGGGAAACAAACGGGGCTCCTCTCTTTGGAAGAAAGCTAAAACCATGAGTAACAAGGTTAGACCCAAAAACTTTAGAACCAAGGGGAGATGGGGGTTTATGAACCATAGAAGATGTAGAAGAAGTACCAACAACATTCATATAAAAGTTAGAGGACGTACCTTGGCCACCAGTTTTCATGGGAGCATTAACATTGTTATTCGATACAATTTCTTTTTGCTTACCATTGCTAAGACCAGAATTTTTGTCTTGAGCAGATTTTACTTGACCAGATTTTGTGCTTTGAGTAATCGGTTTCCTTGCATGATCCATCTCCTTTGAATTAACAACATTTTCCATAGAAGAAGAAGGTACATTGGCTTGTTGTAGAGCAGATTTTCCATTAATACCTTCGAGAACCTTGGGCTTTGCAACATATGTTTGAGCTTTTTTGGCCAGCCCCGTGTTCTTATCAAGTTTGCTATTACCTTCATTGCCAACGTTAGTAGTAGTTTCCACAAAAACATCTTTGTTTTTTTCCAAACTAATAGGAATCGAATTATTA
The DNA here is from genome assembly GCA_022495995.1 of Adenophora triphylla var. japonica. NCBI lineage: Eukaryota > Viridiplantae > Streptophyta > Magnoliopsida > Asterales > Campanulaceae > Adenophora > Adenophora triphylla. The sequence goes on from JAFEMH010000438.1 coordinate 178,666, forward strand.
TTATTAGCATCAGCCATATTATTCTGAACTTTATCTTTAGGATGGATATAAAAACACTTTGAAACATCATGACCAAGCTTATAACAATGCTTACAATATTGGGGAAGATTATCAAATTCTAATTTTTGAAAAAAACTTGCAAACTCATCACCACAATCTATGAAAACCCTAGAAGGAAGTTTCTTAAGTAAATCAACTTGAACAAGTATCTTAGCCACACTAGGCCGAGATAGTTCAGCCGTGGCCTTATCAATAGAAAGTGGCTCCCCAAAAATTTAACAATGGAGTACAAACATACTTTATTAAACATGTGGATTGGCAATCCCGGAAGACCAACCCATACCGGAACCAATGATGATTCCTTTTCCGGATGCCACGAAGGAGACCAACGAAAAACACGCATAGGAAATCTGCCTAAATACCATTGTTCTTTAGCCCAAAGCCTATTAAAGTCTCCCTCATGCATTAAACGAATAAGGATGTGCTTAGAGTCAACATGACCCAATGAAAAATCTGCTTTCAAACCAAACTTTAAAAAATGTTGTCTAGTGATTTCCATGTTTGGTCTACCATGAGAAAATTTAACAACAAGAGTGAATTTAAATGGTTGAGCCAATGAATTAATCATCTCTTTTGAAAATTTAAGGGCTGGTCACCTTTATGAATGGACATGGGCACAAGATTCATGGCTGGAACCGGGTTAACATGAGGAGAGTCCTTAAACAAAGAGGAAAAGGATTTAACTTTTGAAGGGGAATTAGGGTGCGGCTGCTGCAAATTAGGTTTAGGAAACTGATTTTCAACATTATTAATGCCACAAAACCCATTACCATTAGGATTAGGAAGCACAATACCATTAGAATTAGGAGTAGGAATCACAAAAACATTAGGAGACGGCTGCTGCATAGGATTAGGAGTTACATTACCATTGTCATTGAGAACAGCCGCAATAGAGCCAACAGCATGCGGAGGAGAATTGGAGGAAGAACCAGCGTTAAAACCAGCCATGAGGCCGTCGGAAGCAGCCATATGGGCGGCCCAAATTAGGGTTCCGCCAATGAGAAGGCTGCAAAGCGGCAGCAAAGGAAAAAAATGCCGCCCTAATTAGGGTTTCTTCAAAAAACGTGGAGAGCAAATTTTTTTAGTGTGTGTGTGTGTTTCTGCCTCTTTTTACCGGTTACCATCGGTTAGCCTCTGATAAGGCACTTGACATTATCAAAGGTTTTCAAGAGTTTTACAAAAAGTTTTTATACAGGCTATTCACCCCCTAGCCTATTTCCTACTAATTAGGCCTAACAAAGTCACTCGAGGGTGATACTATGTATTTGGGTGAGAGAGTCTTCCCTCAGCATGGCAGGGGTTTACTTGTCAGGAGAGTACCAGAAGATCCGCCTAGAGAGATGTACTCTACTTCTTCTGTTTCTGCTGAGGTATATGTCAATTATGTGAATGGATATGCAGCAGAGGACTGTGTGGTCCCAGGGGCTTCGTATGAGGAATTCCTGCCCCGTTTGATGGGTCCCCTTGTGGTAGGTGGTAGGCAGCCACGTGCATATGCTTCTGCTTCTAGCTCGTCAGCCCAGGCTCTTCTTCTCAGTATGCGGGTCCTGTGCCCTTTATGCCGGATTATGGTCCTCCGAGCTACTCATACATGATGGGAGGCATACAGATGATGGGTTCCATCCCAATCATGGATCATATTCTTGAGGGTTATCGCCTCCCTCCCGATGTCTCTTCGGTAAGACTGATATATTTTTCTACTTATACTGATGTTTCTGAGTAGTGTAATGGCCATCTTTGGTCAATTTTTGGGCATATATTTGAGAAGGCTTTGGCATATGTACTGTGCATGAGGAACATATTTGCAGGTTTCGAGACTTATTTCGGCAAGTCGGGGCTAGATTGATCTTTTGTGCAGAAATTCTGCAGAATTTATAGAAAGGTTGTCCTGCACGGGAAGAGGTATCTCGCGCGAGACACACTTCCCAGGCAGGAGTTCGTTTTTTCATTTTCGAAACAGGATTATGTCAAGTTTTCCTTTATAAACACATGTAGTCCATTCCAACACTACATTCAGGCCTCTAAAACTCTGGGGATATTCTATTAGGACCAAATTCTTGCTTTCTTCTTCTTCAACCCTTTGATCCATGACTTCCAAGGAAATTGCTCCAACGTCCGTGATTGTTGATGAATTTTCTTTGCCTCTCGACGCAATCCAAGCTTTCAAGCAAGCATCAAGGAGTTTTGTGAGATCGTTTCACAATCGTGCTCGCAATAGGTTTATTGAAGAATTTGGATTTAGAATCCTCTTTACTTTGAAGAACCTCCAATCGGATTGGAATCTTTTGCATGGAGCTGCTAGATTTTGGGATCCTTCTCTTCATCTCTTTAATTTCTCTCTTAATAAGGTGGTACCCACCATAGACGAATTTGCCACTATCTTGGATATGCCTTTGACCGGTGAGATTGCAATTCCTAAGTATGATAGAAATCATTCGGAGGCTTTGAACAAATTATTGGGAATTCCCCTTGATATATGTTATGAGTTGGTTCACATCCGGTGGGTGGATTGTTTTTTTTTTTCCGAACGCTTCGGTAGAGATTCGGATGATGAGGCTTTCCATGTTTATAAACGGAACTTCTTGGCCCTTTCTCTTTTTGGAGATGTATTGTTCACATGTAGGGTGGCTTGGTTGACTCCCAATTGATGGAAATTGTCTTGCAAGCTAGGAGACGTTCTAGGAACATCCTTCCTTTAGTATTGGGTGAGACCCTTCATGGTCTTGATGAGCTAGATAGGACCGGTGCCATGACTCAAGGGAGTCCTCTCTTGTTGACTATTTGGCTTAGAGAACATCTCAAATTGGTAGCCCCTCCATTGGAGTATTCCCCTTTTATGTATCACATGAGGAAGCTTTTGATCAAGGATCTTTCGAAAGATGAGTGGGCTCAATTAAATGCAAAGGCCACAACCACGGATATTATTTGGTGTCCACCATTTTGGAGATTGAACAATTATGTTGCCAATACCATGGGTTTTGATAGAGTTGTGCTTCCAGGTTTGCGAGATTCCACTTTCTATTTTCCCAAGCTGGTGCTTTGTTAATTCGGTCAACAACAGGACACTTTTATTTCTGAAGGAGCCTCTCGTGAAGTATCCTATATTGGTCCAGAGTTTGCAAGGGTGCTAGCTCAAGCTTGGGGTGGAGGGACTAGTCGAGATCGTTGGATGAACCTTCGAAGGTTTGATGCAAGTGTCTTCTTATCGGATAAGTACTTGGATTTGTTTCTCTATAGTGGCAACCCAAATGCGAAAAAAATTGATGAAATGCGGCGTCCATTGTTAGGAAACTCTTTTGTGGAGAGCAGTGTTTTTAGAAGGAGCGAGGCTCAATCGGATCCTGCTAATGTAAGAACTGATCCAACCCAAGATTTGCTTCATGGGGATTGGTATGAAAGAAGAGGTAACGGTCTCCCTGGAAAGATGCAAGCCTTGGATAGGCCCAATGTCTTCAAGAGGCTTTCAAAATCTGTTTTCACTCGCCTTAATGGATGTTCTCCCTTGAAGGACCCGAATCGCAAAGGAGATCGAGACGATGGTAGCGATCGTGTCCACCGGTCTACAAAGTCAATGAAAGGCTAGATCCTAGAGAGTGCCACGAGATTGCTTTGATAGATCAAAAAAAAAATTTTTTTTTAAGCATTTCTTTTCAAATTCTTTTAGCTTAGAAAATTTGTCGTCGTCGTTAGAATTTTTCTTTTGTTATCAGCAAATGCATTAAATTAATACAAGGACAAGATTTGATTTTATTATTTGGTTAGACCGAACCCGAAGGCTGCCTACGTTCTTCTTTTACATCAATAAAAATAAGAAGCTCAGGTCGACATAGTTCATTTTGAGAGAAATTGGACAAAAATTCGTTTTCTGACTGAAAGGTAGTCTCGCACGAGGCAAGGCCTCCTCTTCTCTTCTTTTTTCTTCTTTCTTCTTTTTTTTTTAGTGTACACCCTGGTTTCTGCCTAGACCGCCCTTTCAGGTTTTCAATCTAGCGGGCTTCTTTTCTTGTGCGAGCTCTAATTTTTGCCTAGACCGTCCCTTTTAGGATTTTCAACCTAGCGAGCATTTTTTTTAAGAGGCCAAGTCACACGAAGTATTTCTTGAGTTTGTATATGTTGACCGGCTTTGGTAGTTGATCTCCGTCTAGGTCCACCAGCTAGAGCCGTCAATTTGGGACGGTCCCGTCCCGCAATACAAATGGGACGGGATGGGACGAAAAATTTTAGGCCCACAAAAATTTGTCCCATCCCGTATTAGTCGTGTGACAACATAGTGCCGTCCCGTCGCATCCCATCGCATCCCGTATTGATGACTCTAGTACCCACACTTTGCATACATATCAAGCAGCACATTAAGCACATCTGTATTACTTCTATATTTACTCATATCAATAGATTTATGTACCCGTCGTCCCAATCCAAGAAACCCAAATTCCGCACAAGCCATGTAAATACTAATAATAGTCCCATCATCTGGCTCTGATTCAGCCTTCTCCATTTGATTGTATAATTTAACCGCCTCCTTGGTAAACCCCTCTCTAGTATACCCATATATTAAAATAGTCCAAGAAATGACATTCTTGACTGGCATCTTATCAAATAACATTCTGGCCATCTCTATATCCCCAGCTTCGCTATATCCAGAAAGCATAGTAGACCAAGACACAACATTTCTATGAGACATTTTTTTAAATAGCTCAAAGGCAGAATTCATTGCTCCAAATTTAGCATACCCATCCAATATAGTGTTCTAACTTGGCCTTGCCTTGGCTTTGGCTGTGGCCTTGGAGGCATCCCGCCTAGTCAACGGTTAGTCAATGGGTCCCGCATTGTCCCGCGTCCCGCAGTAGATTTGCGACGAGATAGAATATTTTAGTCCCGCAAAAATTCATCCCGTCCCGCATTAGTCGCGGGATAACGTAATGCCGTCCTGTCCCATCCCGTTATCCCATATTGACGGCTCTACCACCAGCTGAAGGGCTCCCCCAGAGAATATCATCTTTACGATGTAGGGTCCTATCCATCTTGGTCCCCACTTGCCTAGAGGGTTAAAAGTTCCAGAGTGGTATTCGCGGAGAACTAGGTCATCTACTCTTATATTCCTTGTTTTGACCTTTTTATTGAATGTTTTTGCCATTCCTCTTTGGTAGGTTTGAGTGTGCTCAGCTGCTCTCAGTCTCCTTTCGTCTAGCAGGGCTAGCTCTTTGTATCTGTTTTCCAACCAGTCGACTTCGTTTACTTGATTTTTTAGGAGAACCCTAAGTGAAGGTATCTCTAGCTCTATATGTAGAATGACTTTCGTTCCGTATGCGAGGGCGTATAGAGTTTTGCCGGTGGCTATTCGGACCGAGGTGCGGTATCCCTAAAGTGCGAAGGGTAGTTTTTCGGGCCAATCCTTTCCAGTGACTTCCATTTTCTTGATGATGGTTTCGATCATTTTATTTGTGGCTTCAACTGCTCCATTTGTTTGAGGCCTGTAGGGGGAGGACTTGTGCCTTACGATTTTATATTCTGCCAAGAGACGGTCGGTTTCTTTCTTAAAGTGGGAACCATTATCAGATATCATCTCTGCGGCACCCCATATCGGCAAATGATGTTGCGTTTGATAAACTCTCCTACCTTTCTGGCATTCAAGACTTTGTAGGAGGCGACCTTGATCCATTTAGTGAAATAGTTGATGGCTACTAGAACGAAACTGTGCCTGTTAGTTCTCGCGGGTGTGACCTTTCCAATCACGTCTATGCCGCATGTAGAGAAGGGCCAAGGGGATATCATAGGGTACATTAAGGAAGGCGGTGCATGCTGAAGGTTAGCGTGTACCTGGCACTTATTGCATTTCTTGACCATGTTGGTGCAGTCTACTTCCATGGTTAACCAAAAGTATCCTTGTCTGATGATCTTCTTGGCGAGCATGTTTCCGCTCATGTGGGATCCGCACGCTCCTTGATGAACATGGTCCATTATCTCTTGGGCTTCTTCTTCGGTGGCGCATAGGAGGTTCCTTTTGGATGTTGGTGTAATGCCCTAGGCGTTTAGTTATGTTTGACTTATAAATTAAACCGCTATGTAATCGTCTTTATCAATTATTATAGAGAAAGTTTATTTGGTTCATTATATGTTTACATGTTTATTTTATTGAACTGATTCCCTAGTTATTGTGAATAATTAGTATAAGTTGGTAGTGGATAATCATGGAGATGATTATATGCATGTGATGCACATTACACTTATGGATACTTGCTAGAGAACAAGTATTGGACATGACCTACCGATGAGATTTATGCCTTCATCTATAGTCATATATGTCATGATTAAATCTCATGATAGCCATGTCATTGAATCCTTTGAACCTGAGATTATCATCGTCTTCCACATGATGAACATTGTGTTTGATATAGTCTAACACTATCTCTAATCGGATAGCAATAAGGGGGCTATGTTGGCACGATTGGATTCTTGTAGGGAAGAATGATAAGTCAAGATGGGATTTGTCCCTCTCATTGAGAGAGATGTTTGCTTGGGCCCCTCGATGAATGATGTTGATGAAATGTGTGGTCACACTCAATAGATTTGATAAAGATCAAATGCACTTGGATTATCAATATATTTGAAATCGAGAAAGCATTGAACATGTGAGTTGACATGGACCATGACTCATGTTCAAATTGACATCACGAACAAAGGGATTGTGACATTTGATCTATCAAGGAATCAAGCTTTGAGTTATATTAATTAGGTGGATATAATGGTTTGCTAGAAACCACTTATGTCTTGTGAGGTCGATGTTTCGACTCACTACCAAACATAATATAATTCCTATTGGGTCACACACAAAGAACGAATTTGATCATTGGCTAAAAATTGGATTTTGGGTTCTGGCATGACTCGTGACCAGGAGCACGACTCGTGCCCTAGGTCACGACTCGTGCCGAGGGTCACGACTAGTGACAGGATCAGTACGACTGCATTTTGGCAACCAAGGAACAACTCGTTGTCTTTTGACTTTGTGGGACTAGGCACGACTCGTGGCCTTGGGCACGAGTCATTCCCTTGATCAACACGAGTGCATTTTTTTTGTCATGAGTCGTGGTACGACTGAAATTTGACTTGGACCACTCGTGACTGCCTGGAATGACTCATGGCACGAGTCGTGCCCAGGAGTACGAGTCGTGCCTTTAGCGGATTTCAGCCAGTACGCGGTTTCCTTTGGCGATTTGGTTTTGGTCTTGCCTAAGGATTCTCTCCCTAAAAGTTAGGGATTTATATGTGATATAAATATAATCTTTTTGCAGCCATAAACCTCTCTCTCCAACATTGTTCTAGGGTTTATGAAACTCTAGAGATTTGATATTTGATTGAGAATCAAAATCAAATAAATCCCAAATTAATTCCATTGTTTTGCCTTTGATTATTGAATATTGATTCAGTAATCGGAAGGATCATCTAGCAATCCAACAAGAAGTGTTCTTGGTTCATTCGCGTGTGGATCACCATTAGAGGGAGGTTACTTTATCTCCTAAAGCTTGAAGATCTCCATTGTTGATTTTTTTTTTTGGCAAAAGGAGACGGTACTCCCTAGATTTTATTAATAACGAAAAAAAATTACAAACATGGTGGGGGACATGATCTCCATTGTTGATTCATCACCAAGGTAGAACAAGAAGATCCAAGTTTCATCATCTAACTCAAAGGTTGAAGTTTGAGATATGTTTTGAGCAAACTTAATCACATTCAAGGTATGTAAATCTATTTCATGTTTTCATCTCTTCATGCTAGACGGATTCAAGGGCTTAGGGTTTTGTGTTGTTTTTAAAGATTTTCGCTGCGTTTGTAACCCCAAAACCCAACATTGGAGTACTTCTTGAACAAGCAATTAGAAATGATGACATAATTAGCTGCTAATATTTTGAGGGCAATCTGAGTTTTCTTATCGGCCTCAGGCGGGAAGTTTCCATCTAGGGTGAAATGCCAAATGTCATAGTACCAGGGTTTATTATCGAAATTATCAATGGTGGCGCATTTGGATAACCACTTATCCTTCTAGTCATGGAGGTCTACGACGGCGCAGTAGGGAGGAGTTGCTCGCCGAGTTACTTTGAAGAGTTTTACTGCTTTTCCTTCAGGGATTTTGACCAAGGAAGCAAGCATAGCCAATGCATCTGCAAACCGGTTTTGTCTCTGGGAGGTAGTGGAACGAGGCGTATTGTTATCGGAGTATAGATGTCGTCGGGATCTACCAATAACATTCTGATGCCATAACCTTTCTTATTGGCTGCGCCATCAAAAAATAATTGCCACTTATTTTCGTCCTCTATACTCATGATGTCTTCATTAGGGAATCATGGGTCTTCCCCCTTCCGTCGTCACAAGGAAGTTCGGCTAATTGATCTGCGAATATACTCCCCCTGACGGATTTCTGAGTGACGTAAGTGATATCATATCCCGCGAGCATGAAATACCATTTGGCCAGGCGCGAAGACAGGTTGGATTTGTCAAGGATTTACTTTAGAGGATCCATTCGTGCGATGAGGTGAACATGAAAAGCTTCCCTATAGTGTTTTAACCTCTGGGTTACCCAGACGAGCACATCACAAGACTTATCGAGGGGAGCGTAGTTGACTTCACTGCCCTAGAATCGACGGCTGATAAAGTAAATTACATTCTCTGTGTGGGAATCTGGCTATTCTTGAGCAAGTGTAGCCCCTAGTGCACTGTCAGTAACCGTGAGATAGAGTTTTAAAGGTTTCTCCTTGTGCGGTTGAACTAGGATGGGTGGGGAAGTTAAGTAGTTTTTTACTTCCTCGAATGCTTCTTGATATTACTCGGTCCATTCTTGTGATGCAATCGGAAAAGATAGGAGGTAATCCTATTCGTAGAAAGGCAGTAACGGAATTCTCAGATATGATGCAATTTTCTGGTCTGTTGGATGCTGGGTATTTAGGGAATAAATTCACTTGGGTAAATAAACCGAGAGGAAAGCCTACTATCTTTCAACGTCTTGATCGCGCTCTCTATAATTCTCAATGGATGGATACTTTTCATGTTACTTCTGTCACTCATCTTAACCGCACTTGTTCAGATCACAATCCTCTCTTGGTTCAAATTAAGATCTCGGCTGAAGCTATTAGGGGCTCTTTTCGTTTTCTAAATATTTGGCTGAAGCATCCTTCTTTATTGTCGCTGGTTGAGAACTCTTGGAAAGATTATATGGATGGGCGCCCTATGGTTCGGTTTGCTAAGAAGCTTGCTCGTCTTCGGAAATGTATCTCCTCTTGGAATAAAGAGGTGTTTGGTAGGGTAGACCAACATGTTCGAATGGCTGAAGATGATGTTCGTCAAAAAGAATTACTTTTTCAAAGTGATAATTCTGATGAGAACAAGGCTGCTCTTAGTTTGGCTCAAGTTAACCTTCTTGCTAAGCTGAAGGTTGAGGAAGATTTATGGCGTCAAAATGCTAACATTAAATGGTTAAAGGAGGGAGACCACAATACAAAGTTCTTTCATTCTTACGTTAAGAAAAAAAGGCAGCAGCTTTACATTCACAGAATTAGAGATGGTAACGGGAATTGGGTTCATGATAAAGAAGAGATCCAGGATGCGTCTGTTGCTTTCTTTTCGGATCAGCTACAATCTTCCCTTGATAATCCTAAAGATGACATTCTAGAGGTAATTCCTAGGCTGATCAATGATGATGATAATGAGATGCTTACGGCTGTTCCGTCTTTGGATGATATTAAAGAGATTATTTGGTCTATGAATGGCCAAAGTGCTGCTGGCCCTGATGGTTTTAATGGTGCTTTTTACAAAGGCTGTTGGGACATTATTAAGGAGGATTTACATAGAGCTATCAAGGAATTTTTTGCAAGTTTCCCAATGCCGAGAAGCTGGACTTCGACTCTTATTGTCCTAATTCCCAAAGTCAGCGCCCCTACTTCTTTTTCAGAGATGAGACCCATTAGCTTATGCAATTTCTCGAATAAAATTATTACGAAGCTTCTTAATTCCCGTCTAGCTCCAATTCTTCCAAGAATTATTTCTCCTCAACAAAGTGGGTTTGTGAAAGGGCGGTTGATTCATGAAAATGTCCTGTTGGCTCAAGAGCTTATGCATTCTATTCGGAAAAAGGTGATGGGTTCTAATATTGGGCTTAAGTAAGATATGGCTAAAGCCTATGATCGCATATCTTGGTTTGCGGTGATTAAAGCTATGAGAAGGTTTGGCTTTTCCGAAACTTGGAATGATTTGATTTTTCGAAGTATTTCTTCTTGTTGGTTCTCGATTCTAGTTAATGGGGAAAGTTCTGGTTTTTTCCATTCTTCTTGTGGTTTCGTTAAGGAGACCCTATATCTCCCACTCTTTTCATTATAGCAGCTGAAGTTTTGAGTAGGGGTCTCAACCGGCTTCACTCTGATTTTCCTCAATATCGATATAGGGCTCACATCCATACCCCTATGATATCTCATCTTTATTATGCCGATGATGTTCTTATTTTCTGCAATGGTTCTAAAGACTCTCTGGATGCCCATATGAGATGTCTTAACTGGTATCAAGAATTCTCGGGTCAGCTTGTGAATGCTAGGAAATCTTGTTTCATTACTGGAAAAAATGATGAGGTTAGGGACTCTATTATTGTGGATGCTACCTCTTTTGAAAAGTAAGCTCTCCCTATTAGCTATCTTGGTTGTCCTCTTTATGTTGGGAGAAAAAATATTGCTCTTTTTGACAATGTTCTTCAAAAGATGGCTGATAAGCTTGCTTCTTGGCAAGGAAAGATCCTTTCCTTTGGCGCTAAGCTAACTCTTATTCAATCCTGTTTGCAAGCTATTCCTCTTTATTATATTTCGTTGGTGGATCCTCCTAAGGGGGTTATCCAAGCTATGTACCGTCTGATTACAAATTTCTTTTGGTGTAATGAAGAGGGCCAATCCAAATGTCAATGGGTGAGAAAGGAGCTGATGTTTCAGCCTTGTAAGGAAGGTGGCTTGGGCCTTCGTCGTTTTGAAGATATTTCTATGGCTTTTGCTATGAAGCTTTGGTGGCGTCTTAGAAGCTCTCATTCTTTATGGTCTGAATTCATGATTGATAAATACTGTTTTGGCTCTCATCTTATGGATGCGGGAAAGCCTACTTTCGCTTCTCATGTTTGGTGCCGCATGATTCAAGCTAAAGGTATTGTTGAAAATAACATTGCTTGGAGGATTGGTTGGGGGGATGTTTCAATTCATGAAAAGTGGATGGAAGGTCCTCGGCTGAATCTTCCTGGAAACCATATTGAAGTCTCCTCTTTGTTTCATGACGGTCAGCCGAGAATTAATCACATTTGTGATACGTATGGCCCAGATGTTCTTAACACAATCCAAAGTCAGAATATTTCTCTCTCGGATACGTCTGATTGTATATATTGGATTCCCTCGCTTAAAGGTCAGTTTTCTCTTTCTTCGGCTTGGCAAGTGTGTAGAGTGGTTAATGCTCGGAATTTGTTTTTTGAGTATTGCCGGGACAAACATATTCCATTGAAAATTTCTATTTTCCTTTGGGAATGTTACATAATGGCCTTCCTACTGATGTGGCTATTCAATCTAGGGGTATATCCCTTGTTTCTTCATGCGTTTGTTGTTCGCAGCATTCTATGGAGGATTCTATTCATCTTTTTGTTCAAAGTCAAGTGGCTTTTGAGACTTGGGATTGGTTTTCTAGGCTGTTTGGTGTTCATATATCTTACAACAATGTAAAAACAATCCTGGATAGCTGGTGGTTCAATTCGGCCCTTGGGAAAAATAAGGGGATTCTTTGGATTTCTCGCATTCTCCCTTGTTTCATTCCTTGGGAGTTATGGAAGAGTCGAAACAAAGCTAGGTTTGAGGGTCTTCATATGTCTTCTTCAAGGATTATATGGGAGGTTATTGTGAAGATTGGTTCTATCATTAAGGCTTACAGCCTTTCTTTCCCTTGCTCCAACATGGAAAGTCAGATTTTTCATTGCTTTCACCTCCTAAGGCTGTTCCTAAGCCTCGGTTATTAAGGGTTATCCATCGGAATGCTCCTAGATCGGAAATGCTCAAGCTTAATACTGATGGAGCTGCAAAAGGGAATCCGGGTATCAGTTCTGGAGGTGGTATTTTCAGAAATAAGAAGGGTCAATTGTTATTTGCCTATTCCAAATTCTATGGTCATAGTACCAACATGGTTGCCAATGATTCTTTTGCTTAAAAGCCCTCTCTTAGTTTTTTATATCAAATTCGTTTTAATGGTTGGGGTTCTAAGTTGGAATATCCGGGGTATTGGTAATTCCGCCCCTGTTCGCCGGGTTAAGAGGTTATTAAGGATTCATGATGTCTTTATATGTGGTATTTATGAGCCTAAGGTGGATCCCATGTTGCTTCCTTCTTACGTTCGTAAAATTCGCTGTCTTGGAGGTGTTGTTAATGATAAGGGGAATATCTGGGTTGTGTGGAAGCGTGGCATCTCTTGTGATGTCCTTTTTCATGATGACCAAGTTATCACTGTTCGGGTGTCTCATTCTCTATGGCCCAATCCCGTCTTAATGTCTTTTGTCCATGCTAGTTGTAGCAAGTATACTAGAAGGACTTTATGGGATTATTTTATCGATGTGGGCAACACTGATGATCCCTGGTTAATTGTGGGGGATTTTAATTGTGTTTTTGATCAAGCTAAGAAGCTTGGGGGTAGGCCTGTGGTGGATTCTAGGGTTTCTGAGTTTGTGGAAATGATTCAGGTCTCTAATCTTATTGATGGTGGTTATAGAGGCCATATCTTCACATGGTGGAATAAGAGATCGAAGAGTGCCACTATTCTTCAAAGGCTGGATCGTGCCCTCTATAATGATAAATGGCTGCGTTGTTTTGCCCAAACTTCTATCGATCATCTTAATAGGACCTGTTCTGATCATGCTCCGTTGGCTATTAATATTCGTTTAGTTGATGATATCCGTAAGGGTGTTTTCAGATTTCTCAATGTTTGACTCCCATGATTCCTTCAATTCTTTGGTTCGCTCTTCGTGGGATGGTAGAATCTTTGGTAGGCCATTGGTCAAGTTTAGTAAGAAGCTTACTCGCCTCAAACATGATATTCAACTCTGGAATCGTTCTACGTTTGGGAGAGTTGACCAACTTGTGAAACATGCTGAGGATGATGTTTATGCTAAAGAGCTTCTTTTTGAACAAGATTCTAGTGATGATAATAGGGCTGCCCTTCATCTTGCCCAAGCTAACCTCTCCTATCGTCTTAAGATTGAAGAGGAGTTCTGGATGCAAAAAGCCAACTTAGCTTGGATTAAATATGGGGATAATAATACTCGGTTCTTTCATGCTTACGTGAAAAAAAGAAGGCAGAAATTATACATTCATAAAATTCGGGATAGTGACGGGAATTGGATTGTTGATCAGAATCTAATTCAGGAGGAGGCTACTACTGGATCTCTATGGAAGCAGACTGCATCCACTTTGTCAGAAGCTGCGACAAGTGCCAGCGATTCTCCAACCTTAACCATCTTCCCCCTCATGATATCTACTGCATGACCACTCCCTGACCTTTTTCCACTTAGGGAATCGACGTCATTGGGAAGATCACTCCTCCTAACAGCAACGGCCACGAGTTCGTCTTGACAGCCATCGACTACTTCACAAAATGGGTCGAAGCCAAGTCCTACAAAGTGTTGACGTCCAAGAAGGTCGCCCAGTTCTTCAAAGAAAACATCATATGTCGATATGGAATCCCAAACGAGGTCATATCAAACAACGGAGCTCACTTTAAAGGAGACTGCGACAGACAATTGGTTGAATTCAAGATCACCCGCCATAAGTCCTCTCCTTACACGCTGCAAACCAACGGCGCTGTGGAAGCAGCAAACAAAACCCTCGAAAGGATCATCAGAAAAATGACAGTACGAGGACGAGATAGGCCTGAGAAACTGCATCTGGCACTTTGGGGCTACCGAACATCAGTCAGGACCGCCACAGAAGAATCTCCATTCGCCCTGACGTATGGAATGGAAGCAGTATTACCCATAGAGTTGGAAATCCCTTCACTCCGAGTGCTGTTGGAAAATGAAATCAACGAAATGGAATGGCTCCGAAGCCGGCACGACGAATTGGCTATACTAGACGAACGACAACTAAAGGCCATAGAACACATTCAAGCTAACCAAGGCCTAATGGCTAGATCTTTTGATAAGAAAGTCAAATTCCGAGGTATCAGGGAAAGCGATCTGGTGCTCAAAGAAAATCCTCCCACCCGAACCAACCCGCTTGGAAAATAGGAACCTGTGAATGTGGGCCCATCGCGGATCGAACCATTTTTATAGGGTCGCCGTTTCACCTCAGTTTGAAGACACCGGTTTTATTGAAAAATGGAGTCGCCACGCCATTTGATTTCCTCAAAACTTTGAAAAAAAGGATAAGGGTCCGGAGGTTAAGTTACTCCTTGGGAAGAACGGATTGCGTTCAACCAAGGAGCCTTGCGAAAGCAAGTCTTCCTAGGCCGAAGTTTGTGCTTGTTTTGTGCGTTCGTGTGTGAGATGTGATTTGAAAAAGAAGGGAATGTGCCAAGTTATCTACCGGACGTATAAACCATGTGAGTAGGTTATAGCTCGGGATTCCTTGGATTTGATGTATTCGGGATTTTTATCCCGTGCTCATCATGCACTTGTGATCATCATTAAGTGACCTTTATACCCTCCCGTTGGAATAATCAACCATAGTAGGCGTAAAAGCCTTGGTATATCTTAAACCAACGTTCTTCGGGACTTGGCCATATGTGATCGAGAGAGAGGGACACCTTTTTATAGTCCAAGAATGAGACTCTTTAGAAAGGAAGAGTCTTTTCCCATCTATCCTACATCTTGAGACGATTGAGCTTCATAGGGACATTTATGCTCGTCTCAAGTGATGATCGGAGATGTAGGGGCCAAGATTCATCCGCTTCTAAAGGGACTACGACTATGGCATTTTAGCGGCAGAAACGATGTAAAGATGAGGTCTTTACACCGATCCACACCACGGGATGCTTCAAGTACCAAAGGGACTAAGGGGAGGTGTATAAAGATTGGATTTTTATACTCATCCTATGTCTTTCGTGCCTTGAAAGGTCACTAGACAATCCTCAGAGAGTGATCCAACCAAAAGGGACATGGGGGAATGACTTTGAAAGGTAAAGATTGCATTTTTATGAAATAAACGTAATGAACGTTATGAAAGCTAAAGACATGAATTTAAAGGGAAGACCTTTGAGGCTTTCCTATGTCCTTTAAGAACCTTATGAAGTGGACAATCCTTAGAAGCAAGGTCAAGGGAAGGGTAAGACATTATAAGAGTAAAGATAGCATTTTATGTGTTAAAATAGAACTATTTCACATCATCATGTGGTGAATCCTCCCTAGAACAAGCCACATGTGGACCCTTGTTCATCCTTGGGAAGGGATTCCCCATGAATCATTTGTGTAGGGGAAAGGGGGAAAATGATGTTTACATGGTAAAGATGATAACTTTATAGCAATATAACAAGATAAATGACAAGTAAAGGTAAAGTAAATGACAAGCAATTAAAGGAGCAAGATAATAAGAGTATTTAAAGGGGAAAGGAAGGAGAGATTACCAATGGTGGTTCTCTCTATCTCCCTTGGGGGTTTTCCTAATGTAGGAGTAGTTTTGGGATGATTTATGGAGGAGGGAGGTGATTTTTGAGAGGTTCAAGTCTCTGGAAATTCGTGGAGTAATTTTGGCAGAGTAACAATGCCTAATTGTTGTTTTTAAAATGGGTAGAGGAGGCCTCTATTTATAGGCTGCAATATGCTTCCTAATGAAGCCGTGCGGCATTAACCTTTTGCGAAAGAAGTCGTCCGGCGTTATCCATCGATGACTCAGCCTGCTTCTAGATTCATGCAAGTTGGCAGCTGAAAGCTTCATTCCAGCGAGGGACTGCTTGGAATTTTAATTCCTAGCAGGTCCTTCCCCCCTTGGACAGTTTGGAAAAGTTTCAGAATTGCCTCTGAACTTTAGGAAAGTTCGGGGAATTGCCGGGAAACTTAACCGAAAGGCATGAGCCAGATTTGGGTACTTACAAAAGCCCCTCGGTAATGGCACTTGCAAGGAAAGTGGGGTTGTCGATAAAAAGAATCCAATATGGCGAACTGTCAAGACGGATTGGGTGACCGAGGAGGTCGAGTGGCTGAACCTTTGGAAGGCTACCTACGCATCCCGGAGGAATCAAGCCATGATCGTAGTTCGGAATCCACTGGGGAATGGTGAAGAGAAACTGGTCTCTTGCTATGAAGATGGAAATGAGGTGACCTAGGAGGTCAAATGGCTGATCCTACTGGGATATGCCAAATGAAGGGAGTGACCAATGTGGTCGGATGGCTGGACCTTTATGAAAGGCTTATGCACCACTGAGGAGTGATGAATGAAAGGGGTGACCAATGTGGTCGGATGGCTGGACCTTTTTTGAAAGGCTACCTACGTATCCCGGAGGAATCAAGCCGTGATCGTAATTCAAGGTTCACTAGATAGTTAGGAACAGGTCTAGGATCCTTAGAATTTTGATAATTCGGAGGTTTTCACCTGACGTTATCCCATTTGGTGATAACGATAGGTTTCCCGGAGGATACGTTATCCCATTTGGTGATAACAGAAGGTTTCTCGGAGGATACGTTATCCCATTTGGCGATAACGAAAGGTTCCCGGAGGATACGTTATCCCATTTGCTGATAACGAAAGGTCCCCGGAGGATACGTTATCCCATTTGGTGATAACGGAAGGTTTCCCGGAGGATACGTTATCCCATTTGGCAATAACGAAAGGTTTCCCGGAGGATACGTTATCCTATTTGACGATAACAGAGATTTTCATAAGAGACGTTATCCCATTTGGCGATAATGGGGATTTTTGGGAGACAACGTTATTCCATTTGGAGATAACGGGAATTATTTGGAGGAAATATTAATCCATTTGGAGATAACGGAAGATTTTGGGAGACAACGTTATTCCATTTGGAGATAACGGGAAATTTTTAGAAATAAACGTTATTCCATTTGGAGATAACGGGGAATTCTTAGTTAAATGGAAAGTCTAGGGGTAAAAGTGTAAATTCAGTCTAGAGCGAATGAGCCACCCGGTATGAGATAGGAAAAAGAAGCCGTCCGGCTTTAAACTTGGTTTCACCAAATTCATTTAAACAGCAGAAGAACGGGCGGTGGCGCCATTGTTGTTGTTTCTGTCGAAGAGACAGGAGAGAAGGGAAAGAGAGACATCGAAAATTTTCAAATCTCTAGCTCCTATTGCTCAAGATGGATCAAGAGGGGAATGTCTTGCCTCGACAAGCGCGTAGAACCTTGTCGCAAGCCGCGAGGAGGAGGCAGAGGAATTCATTAGGACCGAGCAGAAGTATGACTTCACGATGCCTACTTCCGAATTCTATCCTAGCAAAAGGGAGCACAAATCAATGAAACCTCAATCGATTGGGGTAAGCACTCTCGATTTGCTTGATTTCGCCGATTTTAATTGACTTTTGATTGATTTAGGGCTTGACTCGATTTTTTGGGAATTTTTGCATTTTTCTTGCGATTTTATTGACGCTTTTAGGGATTTGATAATTAACCTATGGGGCTATGGACATATATAAACATGCATGTGCAATTTATTTGAAAAAAAATATGAGAATGACTCATTTTTGAAAATAAAGTAAGAAAAGTAATGCCTAAAATGTGACGGAGTTCTTTCATGTGCTAGAACTAGGTCAACTTCTGATCATGGATGGGAAAACAAGATTTTAGACGATGAAAATGATTCATACATGCAACTTTGAAAGATTAAAACCTATATACAAAGAATTTTGTGAAAATTGGAATTTTTTGTGTTTGGGAGAGCATGTGCTCGGGGTGACGTGTTTCAAATGATGAAAGACACGTGTTCTAGGCAATTGATGCTAGAAACTTTTGTTATGAATGCTTTTCTTTGACAATATGTGCAATTTTTATGAATGTATGCATGCTTTTGAGATAAACTGAAGGACTAACGCACTTTTGCCGTGCCTTCCTACAGGAGAGCAAGTTGAGGGGACCCGCTGAGGTAGCGGTGAAGTTGTGGGACATGATGCCCAACTTCGAGAAGGATGGCCACAATCCTAAACAGCTAGTTGTGGCGACTGGTCTCCATTCTTTTGTCGAGGCTATCAGCCGAGGCATTCATGTGACCTCCAAGAGCAAGGGGTTGGTCCAGGCCCTTTCAGAGTTTTGGTGGGACACCACTCACAGCTTTTATCTGAGCTGGGGAGAGGTCACGGTGACTCCCGCAGACTTTACTGCCATTACTGGCTTGAGATTCACCGATAGGCCTGTGACCTGGAGGGATCACATTTCTGAGGCCGAGTTCAGAGACTTGGTGGGATTTGACCTTCGTCCGAAGGGGATCGGGATGGAGACGAGGTTTGTTGAGGTTGAGGTTCTGAGGTGCATGGAGGAGTTCGCAGCCAGTGAGGTGACTGCCCACCAGCTCGCGAGAGCTTTCTTGTGGTTGACCCTGTCTGTCACCATTTTTGCTAATTCTGGGACATTGGCGATGATTTGTTTGCTTGACTCTCTGGAGGACCTAGATGTGGTTGGGGAGGTCTCTTGGGGTGAGGCCGGTTTGGCTGAGCTTTATTTCTCTTTGGACTTGTACATCCGAAATAAGGTTTCTTTGATGGACTGCTTCTCTTTTGCTTTGGAGGTACTCTCATTTTCTTTTCTTTCTTTTACTTTTCTGTCTTGAGATTTTATGAGAGAAATGACCTTTATGTTTTGGCATCCAGGTCTGGTTCTGCGAGGTGATTGGGTTCTTTCCTTGGAACCAACAGAGTGATCCGGCTATCTTCCCGGCCATGGTGCGCTGGAGGGGAGAGGCTAGGGATAAGTTCACCAGGAAGACCCGGATCACCTTTGATTATAAGATGGTGAAGCCCGTCATCAACAAGGATGGTCATGAGGGAGTGTACTTCTATCCCTGGGGGAGGTATCCGGAGGCTCTAATAGGGGATGCTGTGGTGGTGACTCGGCAAAGGAGGTGGCTGACAAGCTTGACCTGTGATATTATTTACTTGGGGGACCGCTTCCCCAGGCAGCACGGTCACGTCCCTCCTTTGGACGCGATTACCCCTCATGATCCTCCTCCGTTCATGCTGCAGCCCAGGTATTGGTCAGATGATGAGAGGGACAGGTACAAGGTTGGTCTGGCGGCTGAGGAGTATTTTGATCTCGCTACCCCGTATGCCACCTTTGTGGAGGAGTGTTTGAGGACGCCACAGAGGTTGGTGAAGATGGTTGCTACCCAGGGGTACTGGGAAGCAGAGCCGACCGATCCACTTATGCCTCCGGCTCACCTTTCTTAGTGGTGAACGGGGTACCGAGGAGGTTGATGGTGCCTATTCCAGACACAAGGGAGGCCGAGTATACTTTGCCGGCTGACAGCACTGTAAGTAACTCTGGGTCCCTTTTCTTTTCGACTTTCTTTATTTTCTGCGATTTTGAACTTTTTTGAGATTTTATGAGCATTTCTTTTCTTTCTCGCAGGTCCCTGCTCGCACCTATGATGGTTTGGTGCGGCAGAACAGGGGCTGGAAGCAGGGGCAGAGCCAGGAATTGCTCGAGGGGGGGGGCAAGATTACACGGGGGTTCAGGGGCAGCGGCCCCGAAAATTTTTTTTCGGGTCGGACAAGTAAAAAATGGGTCGGATCCATGAAAAACAAATAAATAAGGAAAAATGTCATAATATTTCATACACAAATCTATCCATTGATAAACCTAAACGAACAAAAAATACAATTGAAAACTTATCAATTTGTGAAGAAATTAAAATTAATCAAAACACATTTAAATTTGTAAACTCCATTCAAATTTGTAGAGAGAGAGAGAGAGGAAATTACCGAGAGAGAGAGAGACGGCAGCAGCAAGGAGGAGAAGGAGATGCGGCGGCGGCATCGAGGAGGAGGAGCGGCGGCGGCATCGAGGAGGAGGAGCGGCGCGGCCAGGGGCGGAGAAAATTGGCTAGGGTTTTTGTCGAGAGAGAGAGAGGAAATTTCGTCCTCCTCTGTTTTTTTTAAATAACTGGAAATGACGTAATTTTTTTATTTATTTTTTTTATTAATAAAAACTACGTCATTTTGATTAATTAAAAAAAAAAACGTGAACTCTTTCTCTTCTCCGGCCAAATCCCTAATTTCCGCCGGATTCCGGTGGGGGGGGGGGCAAAAAAAAATTGCCTTTGCATTTCCGCATTTGGGGGGGGCAAGTGCCCCCTCCTGCCCCCCTGGCTCCGCCCTTGGCTGGAAGGATCTAGCTCAGTCCCTCTTGAGGAAGCTGGCCTGCGCGTCAAGGGCTGCGGGGAATGCGCAGGAGCTCGAGCGTAAGAGGAGGCACGTTGGGAGCACGACCTCTACATCATCAGCCTCGGAGTACCACTCATCATCCACCAGTGTCGTGCCTCGGGGACAAGGGCCTAACACTAACATTTTAGAGCAGCTGGCGGAGTACGAGCATGTGCCCGTCCACTTATCCACCGTGAGTGATGATGAAGACCTGCTAAGGGACCCTGAGCTCTATGAGATGAGTAGCGATGATGATAAATCGGAGCAGCTTTTTTTTGGGTGCCAAGGAGGTAAAAACAATGTAATGATCTTTTATTGTCTTTTCTTATTGATGCTTTATGATTTTTCATATTACTTGAGCCTCGGGGCAGCTTTTTTGCTTGGAAATGGGGCGGAAAATTAGCCGGAATGGTTTATAATGGTATGTGAATGCATGGATGGTGTTTGGACATGTTTTTATGCAGGTTTTGTTGAGAAAGTGGGGTGAGAATCCCACTTGGGCAGCAGCTTTGGCTGCTGCAGATTTTTTTTCTACAGAAGCGGATGAGGCCGTCCGGTTAGGACCTGGGCAAAAGAAGCCGCACGGCTTGGAGCCATGTCTGAACTGGATTTCTGCAAATAAAATCAAGAGAAGGCCTTTTCATTTCATTTTCACCCTAGACTTGTCCCAACTGATCCCAAAGCACATTTTTGACAAAAAATCACTGAGTCCGATCACTTGCCATGGAAAAATCAGTCCAATTGCAAAAGGGGAAAATGGCTCATTTTCTGTTCGACCTCCAATCCTGGATGAGATACAACTTTCAATCTCATAAGGGTCTATTCGATAACACCTTCAAGATTAAGTCTTTATGGCATTTGAAGGATCTCCCGCCTGATTGGGACCTTTTTAGAGCAGCAGCGAGGTTTTGGGACGTCCGGAGACATGTTTACTGCTTTTACTATAATGAGCTCGTTCCAACCTTTGAAGATTTTCGGGCAATGATTGGGGGTTCAGAAATTGAATCCATCTCGATTCCTTTGATCGGGGACTTTTCGGTGACAGTAAAGTTGTCATCTTTTCTGCAAATTTCTCCGAAAGAAGCCGAAGGGATGATGATAGCCCCTGACAGAATTGACATTTTCGATATTTTGAGTAGATTCGGGTCTCCGGGTACTGCTGCAACCACGGTATCCCTGGACGCCTTTGTCCTCTGTGTATTCTCCTTCCTAGTTACTACTGAGTCCTTCGGGGTATGTCATAGTGGCATTTTTGGACATGGTTCGAGACTGCAGGGCTGGGAGAGATATTGTCCCACTGATCTTGGGGGAGACTCTGCATGGCATTGACAGGATGGCTAGGGGGGACCATTTCATGTGGTCTGGGAGCCCGGCTGTGTTGACTTTATGGTTGCAGGAGAGGCTTGGGGCTTTGCCAACTCAGTGCCCTTGGGTGATTTCTCGGAGGGGGTGCACCTAGACAGCAATATCAGGGTAGTTGGGAGCTGATGATAGCTCGGTCATCTACCTCGGACATTCACTGGTGGGTGCCTCACTGGAGGTTACGAACTCGTAGGACGTTTCAGGAGTCCTATATAGTAAGGGTTTCGGGGCTTTCTTAGTCATCTTTCTACATTCCCTGCCTAGTATCCAGGCAGTTTGGGACCTTGCAGGAGCCGTTGGATGATTGGGAGGACATCCGTACTATGGAGGTAGCGCCTTTTGACATGAGGGATCCAAACAACTTCTCATTTTTCTTGAGAGCATGGAAATATGCTGCTTTTCTGCCTAGGGCCATTCTCAAGAGCGGGAAGAGTACTATCCTGACCACAGCTTACTTGGATTGGTACGAGAGGGAAATGAGGGCGACTCAGATCGTTTTGGGAGAGAGGCA
The DNA here is from genome assembly GCA_022495995.1 of Adenophora triphylla var. japonica. Taxonomy (NCBI): domain Eukaryota; kingdom Viridiplantae; phylum Streptophyta; class Magnoliopsida; order Asterales; family Campanulaceae; genus Adenophora; species Adenophora triphylla. The sequence goes on from JAFEMH010000438.1 coordinate 200,951, forward strand.
CCAGGCTTTATTGGGTGCTGATGGTGACTCAAGCAGGACTCTGAGGGAGACTGAGGCAAGGGATAGTCGCCACAACCAATCGGACGATCTTCTCATGGATATGGAAGCCTGGTATGAGAGACTATCAGAGGTTTCTCCCCTCACTGAGGCTTAGCGGGAGGAGATACGGACTCGTGCCAGGGTAGAGAAGGCACTTATTGAAACAGGCTTAGTGGAGGCTCCAGTGAGGATTCCTGAGATAGGGATGAGGGAGACCGATATCATTGAGAAGAAAAGGAAGAACACTCGACGGGGTCGAGGTAAGGGAAAGAAGGGCAAGGAAGACTCTGTTGCTGACAGCTGAGAGACCTATTCTGAGCATCTACTTATTACCTTTTTGCAAACACATTAGTTTATTAGGCCTTTTTTGTATATTTTAGTCCTTGTAGCAGGTTAGGAGAGTCAAGAGTAGACCGTGCTTGAACTCATCAAGAAGTTTTTGATTTGTAAATAACAAAGATATTTATCTTAGAAATTATTCAAGACACATTTCAGGGAAACTTTGAATGTCTTATTTATTATTTAGACCGAACCATTTCTGGCTGCCTACGTTCCCCTTTTACAAGAAAGGCTAAGGGGCTCAGGTCTTCGTAGTTCATTCTGGTGAACTATTAGGATTTTTTTTGTGCAACCCTGTTCATTCTGGTGAACTTTGAGTTCCTTAACATTCCTTTCTATGGCAGCCTCCAAACCAGCGACACAAGCTTCATACTCTGCAGCATTGTTTGTGACAAGGAAGTTCAACTTGATGGCTATCGGTGTATGCTCATCCTTCGGGTCTACCAACAGCATTCCTATGCCATTTCCCCTTTTGTTAGCGGCTCCATCAAAGAAAAGCTGCCATCGGTTCTCGGGCTCAACAACAAAGATCCCTTCATCTGGAAACTGGGGTTCAGGCCCTCGGTCTTCATTGCTAGGGAAATTTGCCAGGTGGTCTGACAGTGCTTGACCCTTGATTGCCTTTCTCGTCACATAGTTGATGTCATACTCCGCCAGGAAGAATGACCATTTTGCTAGGCGCATCGAAAGGGAAGGTTTGTCGAAGATATACTTGATGGGGTCCATTTTTGAGACCAGGTTCACAGAGTGGGCCTGCATGTAGTGCTTCAGTTTACCGACTACCCAGACTAGTCCTGCACAAGTCTTTTCACACGCCGAGTAATTGAGCTCACTCCCTTGCAGCTTCCGACTGACAAAGTAGATGGCATTTTCTACCCGAGAGTCCTTCTTTTCCTGAGCCAGCATAGCCCCAACTACCGTGTCAGTGATAGTGAGATAGAGCAGAAGAGGTTTTTGTCCATGTGGGGGGCATAGTACCGGGGGATTTACTAGAAATGGCTGATGTACTGCAACTTGCCCATAAAGCTTTTAACTTCTGTCTCGGTTCGAGGTGGCCTCATGTCCATTATGGCTTTGATCTTTCGGGGATCGGCTTCAATGCCTCGATCTGTGACCATGTACCCAAAAACTTTTCCCCTTGCCACTCCAAAGGTGCATTTTACAGGGTTCAGTCTCATGGAATGTTGCCTTAACCTCTCAAAGAACATTCGCAGGTCGACAAAGTGCTGTCCATCCACACCTTTAGAGTGGATAATCATGTCATCGACATAGACCTCAATTTCTTTGTGGATCATGTCATGAAAGAGTGAAGTCGCTGCCCTTTGATACGTAGCCCCGACATTCTTTAACCCAAAAGGCATCACCGTGTAGCAGTACGTCCCCCATGGAGTGGTGAAGGCTGTATTTTCTTGGTCCTCTTCGGCCATCTTAATCTGATTGTAACCAGCAAAACCATCAACAAAAGATTTAACTTCGTAGTTGGCCATGGCGTCTACCAGAATGTCTATGTTTGGCAACGAATTGTCATCCTTGGGACTGGCCTTATTTATATCCCGAAAATCTACACAACAGCGCACCTTCCCATTGGCTTTAGTCACAGTCACGATATTTGATAACCAGGTTGGGTATTCAATGACCCTGATGAATCCTACCTGCAGTAGCTTCTCAATCTCTTCCTTGACCTGCAAAGACCACTCTGGCTTAATCTTTCTTAGCTTCTGTTTTACCGGCTTAGCATCGGGTGCCAGAGGGATTCTGTGCTCCACAATCGAGCTGTCCAGCCCCGACATATCCTTGTAAGACCAGGTGAACACATCCATGTACTCCCTGAGCAGATTGACCAGTCTCTCCCGTTCAGCCCCTTGGAAGAAGTTCCCGATCTGTCTCTCTTTCGGCTCTTCAATATTACCCAAGTTAACACTCTTCAAAACCTCCATGGTAGCTTGGGCCCGATTTTCCTGTTTATCGATAACCTGCTTAATGATTTCTTTAATGTATTGTTCATTTAGTGTGTTTGCATATTGTTCAAATGAATCATTATTAACTATTGTTAAGTTATTAGTTAATTTATCATTTGTTAAGTTGGCAATAAGGGGATACTCGGAAAGATCCATCATTTCATTCAAGGCAAATGGAAAGATAACATTGGCTACATATTCGTAATCTTAACCCTAACAACTCAAACGAATCTTGACCCTAACAACTCTTAACCCTACACTATTATTGACCAAAGTGTTTGACTAGGTTGGACAGGGAAGGACGGGGAACCAATCCAACCTCCGTGACCATTTGCTGTCGGCTGGCTATCGGCCCTGAAAATGTCTCCCAATTCTTCAAAGGCATCTCTGTCTTAGTCACCAAAGTGCGGGGATCAAAAGGCTCTTCACTACCATCTCCAATTACCGCAACTGTCTCATCATCTGAGCTAATGTTGATCAAGTCAGGAGTCTGTGCTTCTTCATCAAACAGCTTCTGCAAGCCTGGCTCACTATCCTCACTGCTGGCAGCTTCTATCTGGCCGATCTTCAGAAGAGCTAACTTGAAGGTGGAGAAATCCATTACCCCTGATGGGAAGAGTGCTGGCTCTTTGAGGCAATTCGGGTTTCCTTTGAAGACATACTTGTTCTGAACAGTAGTGGTAGCCCCAGGAATGTTCGGCAAGTCAAGAAACATCCTCTAAATAGTATTCGCTGGTCTTCCACAAACTTTTCAAGGTTTTCTAGAAGAATTTTCCTCAAGGAGTGCTGACTATCACTTTTATCATATTGGGTCTCACCTTTTATGAAGTACTGAGCCAGAGACAAGCTGTAAGGACTGAGATGAACCCTTTCGTTTCGTTTTCCCAAAACTGTTCTCCCAAATTTTCCGTAATCCTGAGGATGTGGTTTGTAGCCCAGGCCATGTTGGGTGGTTTGTTCCCTTACGTCGATGACAGTGTTGCGACCCTGAAGTCTTTTACCTAGTCCAAGCCCCGAAAGATAGCTCATATTTCTCATCATTCGCATGGCAGGAGGTATTTTGTCTGAGGTAGTGGTAAGGTCCGCACAACATACCTGCACCTTAGAGGTGGCCACAGAGAAGCCAGTTAGAGCAAGCCCTTCATCATCATGTTTAATTTCCAGTATTAGAATACCTCCTGTGCCGGTTCCTTCCACTGTGACACTGTCCCCATAGATAGTAGTGATAGCTCCATCATCAGATTGAAACTTGACACACTGGTGCAAAGTAGAGGCTACCCCGTTTATTTGGTGAATCCAAGGGCAACCCAGCAAGGCGGTAAATGAAATGGGGATGTCAATTACTTGAAAATCTACGTTCATGACCCTCTTTCCGAACCACAATTTTAGAGTTGCAATCCCCATAACTGACCGAGCAGTGGAATCGTTGGCCTTAATAGTTTGATTGGAAGGCTTCAAGTCTGTAGGCTTCAAATCCAACAAATCCATCATTTTTTCTGGCAGGACATTCATTGCAGACCATCCGTCGACCAACACCCTTGGTAATCGGTGCTCTTCCAACTGGACAGTGATGTAAAGTGGCTCATTATGACTAGCTCCATACTTTGGCAAGTCCAGGTCAGTGAAAGTGATGATGTTCCCATAGTGAATGCTTCCGATCATTTGAACGACCTCATCTGGGGTGACATCTTTAGGCACCATGGTCTTGGCCAAGCTTTCTTCTAACTTTAGCTTGTGAGTATAGGAGGAGGTTAACAAGGACCACATGGAAATATTAGCTTGAGTGCACTTCAACTGAGTCAACATCGGGTCTTCCTTCTCGGAGTCTGGCTTTTCTGCTTTTGGCTTATAAGGTCTTTTGTCTGTCTTTGGTTCAGAATTGACATTTCTTTTGTCGCCTTTAGGTGGTTCCACACTCATCTACCCAGACTGAGTCATCACATAGACGTTAGACTTTCCCGAGTCATTAGCCCTATTGGAAGATTCCTTCAGCTCTTTCAGGGTTAAAGGTGGGCCTTTGCTAGCATATGGCCAACTCTGCTGATTGATTTGGTTCAAAACATCACCAGAGGTATAGGCAGCCTCACGAATCTGATCCCAGGTTACCGACTTTCTGGCTCTTTATGTATTCTGACTTCCCCATTGACTTAGTAACTGCTGATCTCAGTTTCTTCTTCCTTACTCAAGGCCTTGACAGTTTCATTCAGGCATTTCAGAGTCAACATGCAGCAAGAGTTATCGTTCCCATGGGTTGGAGGTGTCCTAGTGGCTTCATCATCTCGCCATAGCAGCTTTTTCAACAATGCATGGTCACATTCCTCATCTCTGTCAAGCATATCCCTTCTTTCCTTCGAGGTCAACCTTCTAACGGCACCTTTGACATTGGCCAAACACTTCCTGAAGTGGGAGATTCCATCATCGATAAGGGTATCTGTGGGGTCGAACCTTTTGGCAGGTTTCCGGTCCTTACCTACGGGAGGGTTTTCTGGGCTATTTGGCTTATGGGCTAGCCATTCTTCTACCGTTCCTTCAGGCATTTCAACCGTGTCTTCCTCAGTCTCACTACAATAGTTTCCGTTGGAACTTTCGTCCTGGCTCTGGTGACCAATGGTGGCAAAGGAAGGCCGAGATATTTGGCGCCATATAAGGGGCACTCTGGGCTATTCTTCCGATGTAAGGAGTACCAAGTAAATGTCATTGTCATCGTTAGATAGGAAGGGGGCCGGGTTTGCTTTGAACTTTAAGACCCTTTCTAAGGCTTCCATACATTCTTTCTCGGATAAAGTCTCAGGGGTGACCCTTAATACTGCAATAGAGTCCACTCTTCCTGATGGAGGTTCAATCTCAATGATGCTTACGTGTTCTAGATCAGTAGGTGGAGCCCACTTCCCTCGATCAGCTAAAGCTTCGATCACGCTTCTACATTCACAAACCAGATCTTTATAAGGAGTATTAAATCCAAGACATGGAATTCATACCCTGCCTCATCTGAGCTTGCGTCCATTTTCTCTTCTAAGCCCCTGCAAAGGTGACAGTCGCACTTTGAGGTAATACAGTCCTCATTCCCAGGCCTGTGATTTTCTACCCTATTTGGTTCTTCGAGTTTCACTCCCATTGTCTCTACATTCATACCTTCTATCGAGCTGTCATCGTTACTGTAAATCCATCCATTCCTATTCTCATTTCCGACTGACTCTTCACTGTCACTGTCTGAGAGAGAGGCAAACTCACAAGCGTTGACAAAGTGGGAAAGGTCAGGCTGGTACTGGAGTTTTGAGATCAGATGATTTGGTCTGTACTGAGGAGAAGGGATGAATCCCATAGGATGATGCAGAGACTGAGTGATTGGAGTGGTCGTGGCATTTGTTCTCTGTTGGTAGTGAACAAAGCTGGGTCTTATCCGTGGAGGTGAGGGTGTAGGAGCCCTGATGGCCTGGGATGTTGGGAAGGACTGAAAAGGAGTAGTCCTTGGTAAGGGATCATATATGGATGGAAGTGGGCCATTGGTTATAGGATGGAGGGGTGAAATCGCTGTTTCTGGGGTTTCATCTTCCACCATGACCAAAGAACCGTTGGCTTCGACCACTATCTAAACTCCATGACGACGGAGAGCATCGATGAGCATGGCTTGCTGTTCCTCATGGACCTTACGACTGTTCTCCAAGGCTAAGGCTAGCTCTTCCTCCCTAGTCACCGGGTTACCCAAACCACTGCTGTTTTATAGTCAAATATGCCATTCTGACTCTCTGGGCTGACGAACCTGATTATTCTGACGAACTATCTGAGCCTGAAGTTTCTGCACTGACAAGCCGCTGACCCGGTATTCTCACCCACTTCTTCCTCGCTGCGGGAAAGGGATAGGCAAGGTTTAGACTCGGGGGTAGGTGTTTAGGCTGAAGGCTCAAGTAATATGCAAATTAAGAATCTTCCAGTTTACTTAAAACGGTGTCTTTTATTTATTTCTATTTGGTTGGAAAAGGGGTTGCCCTTCTTTTTCGCAACTACTCTAGATCCTGGATCAGTGGGTTCCGTCAGTACGTTTATAAGCCCCTCGTTTTCCACCTGTATTTCTACCTCCCAGGGTGGACAGCCCCGGGCGAAGGTCCTATAGGGAACGCGGATCCCACCGACCGAGAGAGAAGAACGGTCCTAGGGTCTAGTGGGTCATAGGGACTTTTAACGCACGAGAGATGCGGATTATAGTCAAGGCAATGCCGGGAAAGTCTCATCTTTTAGCCTCAACGAAATTTCGGCAGAGTTTCGCTTAAGCGATAGACGTTTTGACTTTGGCATTGTCTAAGGAAAATAATGGGCATGGGTCGGGCGGTAGAAGTCGAATGACACGGCGTCACATTGAGCGTTGTTGCATACTTTGTGCAAGTCAAAGTCAAAGTCAAAGTCAATGCCGGGTCAAGATCTTGCCAATTTTTCCTTGACGGAATTTTGGCAAAGCTTCTCTTGCACGAAAGATCTTGATTTTTGGCATGGACTCAGGCTTGACTCTTACATACCCCGTGCGGGTCAAAGTCAAAGTCAATGCCGGGGTCAAGATTTTGCAGATTTTTCCTTGACGGAATTTTGGCAGAGTTTCGCTTGCGCGAAGGATCTTGAATTTTGGCATGGGCTTGGGTTTGACCTTTACGGGGGTATACAATGAGGCTATATGACACGGTCTAGACCAAAAACCAACCAAAAAGTCACGGTTTTAAAAGTGTGACACGGACTAGTGCATTGGTCGACACTGGCTGCCATGGGGAGTTTGGGATGATTCCGTGCACGCCCGGGAGCGTCGTAACACTGTCCGTGACTGTAGTTGAACAACCATCTCGGGTTAAAAGGATGTGCGTGCAAAGTGTATAGGATATATGGTGCGCGTAGTGTGCGGCCTCCTAAAAATATTCCTTTTTGAGTTAAAACAGAGAGTTTCATAAATGTGTTTTAAAAGAAAGTTTTTCGGGACGGGGGAAAATGCAACAAGTAAGCAAATAAATTTTCTGGGGCCCAGCCAGACATAGGAATGGATAGCCCAAGCTGCCAAAGCTTCCAGATTAGCCTCAGAAAGTGTCCTGGTGGAACTGCTAAAGAAGTCGTCCGGCTATGATCCAAGCAGATCAAGCCGTCCGGCTGGATCCAGCAGTTTTCCAGGTTTCAATTTTTTTCATTTCCAGACTGTTTCCCCGAGCATTTGGGCAACTTTCAGCTTCAGAATGGTCCCTATTTATCACTTCAGAGTATGCACAAACCAAAACCCAAGATGCATGCAAAAATAAGAAAAAGAAATACAAGCACAAAAATTGGATCCGTGGCGAAAGGCTAACCCTCGTAAACATTTCCAATGCTTCTTATGAGAAAAGAAGTTTGGAAACATTTACCGATCCCCAGCGGAGTTGCCAAACTGTGAATGTGGGCCCATCGCGGATCGAACCGTTTTTATAGGGTCGCCGTTTCACCTCAGTTTGAAGACACCGGTTTTATTGAAAAACAGAGTCGCCATCCCATTTTGATTTCCCAAAACTTTGAAAAAAAGGATAAGGGTCTGGAGGTTAAGTTACTCCTTGGGAAGAAAGGATCGCGTTCACCCAAGGAGCCTTGCGAAAGCAAGTCTTCCTAGACCCCGAAGTTTGTGCTTGTTTTGTGCGTTCTGTGTGAGATGTGATTTGAAAAAGGAGGGAATGTGCCAAGTTATCTGCCGGACGTATAAACCATGTGAGTAGGTTATAGCTCGGGATTCCTTGGATTTGATGTATTCGGGATTTTTATCCCGTGCTCATCTTGGACTTGTGATCATCATTAAGTGACCTTTTTACCCTCCCGTTGGAATAATCAACCATAGTAGGCGTAAAAGCCTTGGTATATCTTAAACCAACGTTCTTCGGGACTTGGCCATATGTGATCGAGAGAGAGGGACACCTTTTTATAGTCCAAGAATGAGACTCTTTAGAAAGGAAGAGTCTTTGTCCATTAATCCTACATCTTGAGATGATTGATCTTCGTAGGGACATTTATGCTCGTCTCAAGTGATGATCGGAGATGTAGGGGCCAAGATTCATCCGCTTCTAAAGGGACTACGACTATGGCATTTTAGTGGCAGAAACGATGTAAAGATGAGGTCTTTACATCGATCCACACCACGGGATGCTTTAAGTACCAAAGGGACTAAGGGGATGGGTATAAAGATTGGATCTTTATACTCATCCTATGTCTTTCATGCCTTAAAAGGTCACTATACAATCCTCGGAGAGTGATCCAACCAAAAGGGACATGGGGGAATGACTTTGAAAGGTAAAGATTGCATTTTTATGAAATAAACGTAATGAACGTTATGAAAGCTAAAGACATGAATGTAAAGGGAAGACCTTTGAGGCTTTCCTATGTCCTTTAAGAACCTTATGAAGTGGACAATCCTTGGAAGCAAGGTCAAGGGAAGGGAAAGACATTATAAGAGTAAAGATAGCATTTTTATGTGTTAAAATAGAACTATTTCACATCATCATGTGGTGAATCCTCCCTAGAACAAGCCATGTGTGGACCCTTGTTCATCCTTGGGAAGGGTTTCCCCATGAATTATTTGTGTAGGGGAAAGGGGGAAAATGATGTTTACATGGTAAAGATGATAACTTTATAGCAATATAACAAGATAAATGACAAGTAAAGGTAACATAAATGACAACCAATTAAAGGAGCAAGATAATAAGAGTATTTAAAGGGGAAAGGAAGGAGAGATTACCAAGGGAGATCCCTTGGGGGTTTTCCTAATGTAGGAGTAGTTTTGGGATGATTTATGAAGGAGGGAGGTGATTTTTGAGAGGTTCAAGTCTCTGGAAATTTGTGGAGTAATTTTGGCAGAGTAACAATGCCTAATTGTTTTTTTAAAATGGGTAGAGGAGGCCTCTATTTATAGGCTGCAGTGTGCTTCCTAATGAAGCCGTGCGACATTAACCTTTCGCAATAGAAGCCGTCCGGCATTATCCATCGATGACTCAGCCTTCTTCTAGATTCATGCATGGTGGCAGCTGGAAGCTTCATTCCAGCAAGGGACTGCTTGGAATTTTAATTCCTAGCAGGTCCTTCCCCCCTTGGATAGTTTGGAAAAGTTCCAGAATTGCCCCTGAACTTTAGGAAAGTTCGGGGAATTGCCGAGAAACTTAACCGAAAGGCATGAGCCAGATTTGGGTACTTACATAACCAACGTGGATCGGCCTGTTCGTGGTCCAGAAAATCTTCTCAGAAGGTGCCATGAAATTAACAGATCTGGACGAAAATCCCTTTGTGAACCCAGTCAACGGAAGCAAGCTCCACCGATACTTCGCCTAAAGGATATCGAATCTTTTGTCTCCCCTTCACTCACAAAAAAGTTCAAACTACGAAGACCTGAGCCCCTCAGTCCGGGGGGAACGTAGGCAGCCTTCATTGGTTTGATATAAAAAATAAACAAAAATCCAAAAAAAAAATGGATGCCATCAAGGCTCAGACAAGAAGCAAGCAAGAGATTTTGCGTCTCAATAAAGCTTTAAAAGTAAATCACAAATCATTACAGTTAAAACACTTTTTGATGAGTTCAAGCACGGTCTACTCTCAAACTCACAACATGCTAAAAGATAACTTAATACATTTAACAATTAATGTGTCTGCAAATGACAATTAGTGGATACTTAGAGTTTAAGAAGGTCATTCCGCGCCACTCGCGCTTGTCCCTTCGCCATTCTTCCATCGTCCCGTCGAGTCTTCTTTCATTCCACATGAACCATCTTTGTCTTCCTCCTTCCAAGATCAGGAGTCATCCCTATCGTGTCAAGCAATCCAGTCTCTCTCAGAGTTTCGTTCATCTATGCCTCGGCTCGGATCTCCTCCCTACGAGTTTATAAAAGGGGACTTCTCTCCGCCAACATGTCAACTCGAGTCTCGTAGTCGAACAAAGCATCCCCTGCGACATCTCGAGGTTTAACCCAAGCTTCTACACTCCTAAGGTTGTAACCGAAATTGCCTCGCGCCTGCTCCCCAGAATCACTTGAGTCTGTCCAAGACGCTGCCCCTACCAGTCCAAGTACTCATAATCAGAATTACACTCTCCCTGAGAGGTACCTCAAGAGGAAGAAAGAGAAGGAAAGCGGATGAGTCAGCCATAGAGAAAGAAGCTACCTCCATAGTAGATATGGCATCCCAGCCCAGCAAAGGCTCCTGCCTCATCCCGAACTGCCTGAAAACAAAGGATGAAATGTGGAAAGAAGACTAAGACAGTCCAGGAATGCTGACAACATCGAAATATTCTTCAAGGGCCCTCATAGTCTCAATCCCCTAATGAGGAACCCACCAACGGATGTGATGCATGCCAAGTCGAGCCATCCACCTCTCCCAGGCATACTGATCCATATCCAATATAAGAGGCCGCTGAGGAAACGTCCACGGACTAAAGGATGTCAAAGATACAGGTATAGCTTGAAGCCTTTCTCGCAGCCTTAAAGTGAGCAAAGCTGGGCTTCCCCCATGCATAAACCTGTCCCCCATTGCCAAGCGATCTATGCCATGGAAAGTTTCCCCCAAAACCAAGGGAACGATGTCCTCATCGGCTCGGAAATGGCCTACCACATCCAACAAAGTGCCGTCACATATCCCAAGGGAGCTGACCATGAAAAGCGTAGCTATCACCACAAAGCAAACTCGTTCCACGAGACATCACTCTTTTCATCACCCATAAATCTCTCGGGCAGTTCAGAAATATCAATATGACCAGAATTAAGCATCATACCTTGTGCTTCCTCCAACGAAACTCGAAGAAAGTACGCAAGCTTCATGCTCACGGTCGTACCCCCAACCAAAGGAAGACAGATAGCCTCCACCTTCGGCCCTCCTAGCAAAGCCCAAAAATCCTCAAAAGTAGGCATAATCTCATTGTAAGAGACGCTGTACGTGTTCCTCCTAGTGTCCCAGAATCTCACGGCCGCCCACAACAACTCCCAATCAGGAGATCATTCTTTAAGAGACCAAACGGACTTGAGTCAGAATCTTACCTCAAAAGCACATTTATTGTGCTTCATGTGGTGCCTCATCCACATCTTAATCCGCTCGAGGAAATTGAAATTACCGATCCGGCACGCGGATGGCATCTCACGTTGGGGGGATTCGCTGGATTTTCGTAGAGTCGCCACGCCGTTTTGGTTGTGCCCAAAACATTGAGAAAAACTTTTTTTTGTTATGTGATGAGATTTTGAGTTCGGAGGTCAGGTTGCACCTCGGTAAGAGATATTTGAGCTCACCCGAGTCGCCTCGTATACACGAGTCTTTCGATACCCTTCTTTCTTTAAATGTTGTGTGTGTGTGTGCTTTTTTAAAAATTCATTAATTAAATAATTGAAAAGATAGTGCGGGAATAGTAACAAACCGCTATCACCGTCAGACCTCCATAGTGCAATGGAAGGCCTTGTGGGATAATTGGTACGGTTTGGGTCTTCATAAATAGTAAATTTAGACTACATTGTAAGCAGTAAATTTAAAGAAGTAAAGTATTTAAAGACTGAAATTAGAGTAGTATTTAAATGTGCGGAAGGAGATTATACCAATATTGGTTTATGTCTATCTTCAGCGGGGGAATGTGTTTAGTTTGAGGGTGAATAAGATTTTTGGGATGTCGAGGGTCGATTAGGATTGACCGAGACCGACCGAAATCGCTTCGGGAGGACTTCGGAGCACCTCGGGAGGGCTTTGGAGCACCTCGGGAAGGCTCGGGAGGCCTTAGGAAGGATCAGAAGAGGCCGGGATGGCTCAAGATGCGCCTTGGGATGGCTCGGGATGGATCGAGATTGCCTAGGGAAGGACCGGGATCGATCGGAATCGCTTCGGGAGGACATCAGAGCGCCTCGTGAGGGCTTTGGAGCGCCTCAGGAGGCCTCGGGAAAGACCGGAAGAGGTCGGGACGGTTTAGAAGTGTACCTGGAGGCTGGGGGGAGATAAGAGAAGTTTAAGGTGTGAATGAAATGGGAGGGGCAGCCTTCTATTTATAGGCCTCAAAAAATTGCAAAGTGGTCCGTACGGACCTTTGTGTCATTACTGATTTTTTGGGTTTCCTGGATTTCAGGGAATATTGTGGACTTTGTGGGGATTTTGCAATGATGTTGGCGTGTTGACATAAGTGTCCATACGGACACTACTTTCTTTGCAAAGTGGTCCATACGGACCATTGAGTAAGCTGGCCATTTTTTGTTATTCCTGCAAAGTCCTTGAGTTCCGTTTTATCCCTGAATGGTCCTTCCTTGGTTTGGCTGGTCATTTTGGCCCTTTTGGACATTACGGGTCTTCGTGATCACGAATGTGTGAGTCCTCGGTGTTTCCCGTATGCTCGAATGGAGAGCGGTCCGGATTAGGGTACTTACAGAAGCCCCTCGGCGACGTCACTTACGGAGGAAGTGGTCATCGATAAAGATAAGGGTCCAGATTTGGACCGCTTGTCGGGAGAGAAAAGATGACCATGTTGGTCAGACGACTGAAGACGTGGTGGTATCCTGAGGTGATCGCTTGGGTCGGATGGCTGGACCCTTTGGTAGGATTCCTATGTAGCCCAAGTGGGAATCAAGCCTGATCGTAGTCCGTGTGTGAGGACGTGGTGGTGTCCTGAGGTGACCGCTTGGGTCGGATGGCTGGACCCTTTTGGTAGGATTCCTACGTATCCCGAGTAGGAATCAAGCCTGATCGTATTTCGTGTGTGAGGTGACCGCTTAGGTCGAATGTGAGGTGACCGCTGGGGTCGGATAGCTGAGGACGTGGTGGTATCTTAGGCTGACCGCTTAGGTCAGATGACTGAGGACGTTATGGTGTCCTGAGGTGACCGCTTGGGTCGGATAGCTGGACCCTTTTGGTTGGATTCCTACGTATCCTGAGTGGGAATCAAGCCTGATCGTAGTTCTTGTGCGAGGACGTGGTGGTGTCCTGAGGTGACCGCTTGGGTCGGATGGCTGGACCCCCTTTTGGTAGGATTCCTACGTATCTCGAGTAGGAATCAAGCCTGATCATAGTTCGTGTGTGAGGATGTGGTGGTGTCCTGAGGTGACTGCTTGGATCGGATGGCTGGACCCTTTGGGTAGGATTCCTACGTATCCCGCGTGGGAATCAAGCCTGATCGTAGTTCGTGTGTGGGGACGTGGTGGTGTCCTCTGATGGGGATGAAGGCATTTGTGCCATGAGAGGAAGGCTTTTGAGTGAGATTTTTGGAAGGTGTTCGTGCTTGGAGTGGGAGGCGTTTGTGCCTTGTTTGAGATTTTTGGAAGGCGTTTGTGCTTGGAGTGGGTGACGTTTGTGCCTTGTTTGAGATTTTTGGAAGGCGTTCGTGACTTGAGTGGGAGGCGTTTGTGCCTTGTTTGAGATTTTTGGAAGGCGTTCGTGTCTTGAGTGGAAGGCATTTGTGCCTTTTTTTAGATTTTTGGAAGGCGTTCGTGCCTGGAGTGGGAGGCATTTATGCCTTGTTTGAGATTTTTGGAAGGCGTTCATGCCTGAAGTGGGAGGCGTTTGTGCCTTGTTTGAGATTTTTGGTAGGTGTTTGTGCCTTGAGTGGGAGGCGTTTGTGCCTTGTTTTAGATTTTTGGAAGGCGTTCGTGCCTGGAGTGGGAGGCGTTTGTGCTTTGTTTGAGAATTTTGGATGGCGTTCGTGCCTTGAGTGGGAGGCGTTTGTGCCTTGTTTGAGATTTTTTGATGTACATGGTTTTTTGTTGGGAAAATGCCATATAGGAACAGACTTTTTATGGGGAAATTGTGTGAAATGTGTGCCGTGTTTTTGTGAAGGACTTTTGTTGAAAATGTGTCGTGTAGGAACGGACCCTTTGTTGAAAATGTGTCGTGTAGGGACGGACTTTTGTGAAAAATTGTATGTGTAGGGACAGACCCTTGTGGTGAAAAATTGTGTGTCATGCTGGTACGATCTTTTGTGTGGAAAATGTGTGTAATGTGCCGTGTTTTGTGACGGATTTTTGTTTGGAAAATGTTTGTAATGTGCCGTGTTTTGTGACGGACTTTTGTGTGGAAAATGTGTGTAATGTGCTTTGTTTTGTGACGGACTTTTTTGTGGAAAATGTGTGTAACTTGCCGTGTTGGGATGGACATTTTTGGTAACTTGCCGTATTGGGACGGTCTTTTGTGATATGAATGATGTGTCATCATTTTTGTTTTTTGTGTAGAGTGTATATTTGTTAAGTATCGTTATTGATGTACCTTTGCTGTGTTTACCTGTAGGAGGAGGTGCCTTCGTCTGGGAAGGCGAAAAAGATGAAATCACGGGGGTCCCTTGAGGCCGTGGTCGAGGTATGGAGGAGCATGCCCGATATATCCTGGGAGGGGAGGCCTAGTCCTCGGAGGCTAGTTATTGATTCTGGGCTGAACGTTTTTGTTGAGAACCTGGTCGGGTTAGCACTTCATCATTTCTCCTTTTTTCTTTTTTCTTTTTCTGAGCATTATCTGCTTTTTTGTGGCAGGTGTGGTGCTACGAGATCTTCCAGTGCTAGCTGTGGGATCTGCATGACAAGGCCATATTGGGTATCCCGCCATGTTGTGCTGGGCACGCTCTCTAAGGAAGAGAAGGACTAGCCGGGGGAAGATTACTGTCACATACGTGGATGTGCAGCGATTTCTAGAGAGGGATAGCCAGGCTAGGTTCCAGCTGTACCTCTGGTCTCGGTATGGCATGGATGAGTTGGAGGGTTCCCCCTGGATGACGCGGCATAGGAAGCTTATGCAGGGTCTCACTTGCGACTCTATGTATTTGGGGGAGAGGGTCTTCTGGAAGCATGGTGCCGATATTCCTCCTATTGCTCCGAGGGATCCGCCACTCAACATGATGAGCCCTGCTGAGATGGACGGGCTGGAGTTCGAGAGGTACCGGGCTGGCGTGGGCACCGAGGAGTTCGTCCTGGAGGGCAAGGAGTATGAGGCCTTCGTCAGTCAGACGCCGAGGATGCCTCAGGTGTTGGCGAGGGAGAGGTGGACTGGTTTGTCGCGTCCTCAGGATGTTCCGGTGCCTGGGCCGAATTTCACCTATGTCCCGGGGACTCTAGGAGGAGGGTGTGGATGCCCATGCCAGAGCAGGCTCCTGCCGCCTACCGGGTTGACCCAAATGCTGCGGTGAGTTTGATTACTCTTTTCCTTCTTGGCATCTTGTTTTGTATTTTTCTTTTTTGTCGAGTATTTATTTTTATATCTCTTTTGCTGAGTACTGCTTTTGTTGTTTGTTGTGCAGGTCTCGGGGCGGACCGTAGATGTGCTCACTCGCCGGTATGTGGAGCTGAGGGCTTTTACAAAGAAGCTTTTGAGGAGGATGTCCTGCGGGTCTTCGCGAAGTGCGTCAGCTTTCGAGCAAATGTCTTCGAGGAGGTCCGTGGATACTCCTTCTTCGAGGGCTGAGGCGGACCCACTGCCTGAGATACCGGTTCGGGAGCGGCATAGCTACGATGCGGGGACTTCTTTGGAGGGCCGGAGGCCGCGAACCATTCATCAGTTCTACCCTCCGTCCAGTGCCCAGGGTTAGGGTTCTTCCTCGCTTCCCTTCTTTGATCCTATTGCCGGCCTCACTTCTTCGGAATATCTGGAGTACTCGATCGAGGAGGGGGTCAAGCTTTCCGACGATGAGGAGGTGGCTGTCAGATTTGTCGGGATGCAGGGGTTCCCGTTGGGCGATGGTGATAGTGATGACTCGGAGTAGGACTCCTTTTGTTTTCTTCCTTTTACGTATTGGTATCTGTAATAAAGTGGTCTGTACGGATCACTCTTGCATGCAAAGTGGTCCGTACGGACACTTCTTGCTTTTGGAGAGGGGATAAAGTTGACGCTCCCCGAACCGTGGTCCTACTTGGCCCCACACCCCCGGGACACGCTCCGAAGACGCCTTTATTTTAAAAACTTTTCGAAATGCCCTTTCTCAAAATTGTCAAGATACAAAACCTGTTTATTTAAAGAAACTTTTTATAACATACCAATAAAGGTAAACTATTTAACTAGAAAATCTAAATTTAAGGCTTTACAAACCATATACAACTCCTTTACAAACCAAGGAACATAGTTCCAACATAAAAATATTTACAATCCCTTAAGTGTTTCAAAATGGTGACATACATCTCAAGTCTCGGGTATACTACCCCTTGGTTCTACATTTACATAATGCAACCAACAACAAAAATACCTTGCCCAAAATACAACCCAACTCGGCGCCCTCTCCGCTCAACGTGGCCTATGCCCTGGCTCGCCCCTATCTAAGAAAGCAATGAAAGGATGGGGTAAGAAAAATTTCAGCAAGTTATTATAAATGCAGCAATATGATATGCAATCACATTATGAAAGCATATAAAAACATCTCATCATATATATATATATATCACATTCTTGTCATAACAAAGAAAGATATATATAACAACACATAAGTGCAATAATGTAACACTTAGAAGGATACTAAGCCAAGGTTTCATCCTCAAAAGGATATCACGATCCGAGCAGCATCAGCAGTTGAAGAAGCGGTTCCGGAATCCAATCACAATAACAACAAATGGGTGAAATGACACAAAGTCATACCCCAATGTGCAACTAGACTACACCCTAAAAGGGGAGCTAGCCCACTACCCAAACCATTACTAATGGCAGGGCAAAAGGGGACCCAGTGTATGGATTATAACGAACTCGGCTCGGGTGCCATTATAATCACATAACACTGCCCAACAATCAAGTACTAGCTGGACTTTAAACAGAAGCACAATACTAAATACTTGCTTACAATAACCGATGATTCCAAAGTAGGGAACCATACCAATATAGCATATCAAAATGATAGCAAAATGATAACAAGTATCAATCAAAAGTAGCACAAAGGCTAAACCATCCTTGAACCAATTCAATTAAACTTTGGATTCCAAAGGGAACCCTAATCAAACACATCATAAAGATGTCAAACAAATGCAAAAGGTGCAACACATAAGGTCTACACACTTATAATAACCATTCAAGGATGTATCAACAATCATATAAGGATATTAAACAAGTTAGGTTCAATTGAAATCAATGGTTCCAACCTACTTTAACCAAATATTTAAACATCTTCCAATTATCACAATTGGTATGCAAAGACATCCTTTTGTTGCTCATATGTTGTACTTTGATCATAGTATTCAATTGGTTGAAATCTATGTTATATAGTTGGACCTACATTACTTTGAAACCAACTCAGCAAATCCGGCCAGGGCACGACTCGTGACCCTTTACATGCAGTCTGCTACACTTGTCCACACCAGGCATGACTTTTCACAACAGGCATGGCATGACTCGTGCCATAGGGCACGACTCGTGCCCTCTACAAAATTCAAAACTAATCAGCAACCTTGAAACAATCTCCCATAACCATTTCTCCCAACTCAAACACAATACAATAAACTTCAAACTTCAGTTCAACTTATACCAATTTTTCCTCAAGCCATTTCAACCAACCAAAACCCTTTCCCTACATTTTGGATTCAAAGAACCATATTACCAACCTTTCATTCAACATTTCTAATTCAATCCAAACCTATATACCATTACTCACTAATACTTCACCAAAACCTTAATCCAATTCATTCCAAAACCAAAAGAAAATGGTCCAAACTAACATACAACAATTTATACCTCAAGCCTTTCATACTAAGTTAATAACACCATATTCACATAATGCAACTCATCCATAAACCATTTCAACCCAAGTAAAATGTACCAATATAACATGCAACAATATATATTCCAACCCTTATCATCTTAACCTCAACTTTACTCCTATTCCTTCACCTTAAACATCAATACCATTTCTACTATTCTAAAACCAAGTAAACACGATCCAAACCAACATGCAACCATTTTATCCTTGGTAGTTTACTCCTCAAATTAATGGTTCCACTCACACATGGCAACATTTTGAAGACCATAACAGAGTAAAAATTATGATCCAGTCAATTCACTTCTCTTAAGCAAGGTTAAACAGGGGATTTATTTGGAAATAGAGGGGGAAATCAAATGAGCCATGAGAGAGAGTATGGCATATATGTAAAAGTAAAAAGTATTCTTATAATCAATAATTAAATAGAGCTATTGACCACTAACTAAGAATACAAGGATATTTTACGGTTCTTCTACTAAGGACAACAATGACACTAAGCAAGTGACCTAAGACCCTTTCTTTAAATACTGCAATTATCAGAAATCAGACCAAATTAAAGCAATAACTATATAGCAAAAATGATTATTCTATATTGATCAGCTTTACTAATTATTAGCGTGGATTTTATGATTTAATGAACTCTTATTACAGACAAAATTGCATTGGTACAGAATCGTATCAGAATATAATCCAATCCCAATATAGCAACCACCCTTGCGAGCTTGTTTTTGCCATTAACAACTTCCATACTTAAATTGTCAAGAACTAATAACATCTCCTATTTTAGAGCCACAATCCAAACTCTGAGAATTCGGGAAAGGGTTAAGGTATTGAACAAGTATCAGGAATCATTAGTGTTAAAATTACAACCCTCAACTTATTCAATCCAAGTCAAAGGCTAATTTTACCATTTCAAAATCAAGGAAAATGGTCCAAAATCACATGCAAACATTATTCAACAACATCATCTTTAAACACTAAATGAGCATACTTGGAAGGAAAATATAATAACTTACCTCCAAAATAATACGAAAGTGTAAAAACTTTAATCCGATAGAAATGATCTACTCCGCTTCTCGAACATTTAGACGAAGTCGAATCGAAGAACGGACAAGAATTGAATTTATGGGGAATTTTTGAATGAATGAAATCTAATTGTTTGCATGAAGAAGAACAGAGAATAGAAAGATTTGATCTGGACCTATTTTCTTGAGCTTTTCCACCTAATAACCAATTATGAGGATAAATATTAACGAATTTTCACTTTAGCTCCTCCTACTATTGAGTTGCTACTATTAGATTTCTTAAGTTTCACTTTTTACATTTTAGCACCTCAATATATTTTATAGATCTTTAATTAAATTTCAATATTTACCACTTCAACTAAATAACTCCTAATAATTCTAAATAGTCATTAAATAATTAAAATTTATTTATTAACATACTTAAAATATTAAATAAGTTATTAAACTATTAAACCTAACATATAATAATCACAAATATAATGCCTAGATTTAGGGTCGTGACAATCGGCCCCTTAAAGAAAATTCGTCCCGAATTTTTTAATTTACTTACCAAGAAGATCAACCAACCACGGATACTTTCGTTCCATCTCTTTCCAAAGTTCCCAAGTCGACTCTTCGACATTATGGTTCCTCCATACAACCCTAACAAGTTGAATGCTCTTGTTCATTAACTCTTGAACTTTGGTATCAATTACTTGTACTGGTTGCTCCACAATTGTGACCACAAATCAAACAAAGAAGAATTGACTTGATAATGCTTTAAATGGGCTTGAAATAGAGCTTGAACTTAGTTTTCTTCCTTATCAAACCTTAGGTTGCCTCTGGCTAAGCAAAAACCTTCAATTATCTTTTGAAAAGTGCTGTCCTAAGAAGCATCGTCGGCTGCTTAATTAGGACTAAGAACCACATCTAACGCTGACACCCAACGCTATCTGACACGAGAGTGACGATACAATTAGACCAAGCATATCACATCAAAAGATTGTTCACGCATACAAAGGCTTGGGGGGGTAAGGGTTTCTGAAAAGCAAGGAGGAAAAAAAAGATATGATGAAATGATACAACTTCTAAACGTGTGACATGAGACAGTTGAACTTTGAACGAAGTGGATGAGTACAGAATCAACTAATGATAATCATTTAACCACCTGATTTCCAACTAATTGGGGATAATCACATCCTTTGCCTGCCAAAGTTTATCATACACTCAACTCAGCTTTGAGGTATGTCTATTAAAATTTCGAGCTAAAATCCATGCAATCAAATTCTTAGTCATACCTCATCTCTCACCTACTGCAATTATGTTTATAAATATAACTGAATGTAACACTCAGAAAATAAACACAACCAAATTTGTACAGGTAGAACTTAATCATTGCCATTTAACAATAAAAATACAGCACTCTTTTGGCTTGCAACTTATTATCTTGTGCACCCAAGGATGTGTATCTATCTCTTCCAGACATCAACAAGCGCATCACACAACACCGATGCTTACAATTATATGCGCCTGAGCATATTTTTTTTTATAAAATAACTTGGAGTTACCTGAACTTATATATGTTCTCCGGGACCTAAATGAATATGTAATCAACACACAACATAGTGGCATAAAGGATACAACAGCATAAAATAAGAATGAGCAACCTCATTCCATAGGGTCATAACTTTAAGCCATTTGGACCATTCCTCCTCTTTCCTATCAACCCCCTCTTATTTATTCATGGAATAACATCCTAGATTCTAATAATAGAAACATAGAGGCATAAGACAGTAGCATATCAAGTTCAAGAAAGGATCTTACATCAGATTGAGATCAACTAGACAAGTTAACAGAATAGCATATAGGTTAGCCTCTGATCCATGCGTATTCCTTAAAGCCCATGGAAGGCCATGGCAGCAATGCAGTAGATATACCTAGAGCATAACTTTATATCTGATAAAGGTTTAACTAGATCTTCTATCTGAATGGAGCTAGTGCTAGATAAGCACAACTAACTATCTTTTATCAATTCATCGTGTTTTTAGGACATAATTGAAACCAGATTATGGTAACCTCAGATTGCTCCTTTTATCCCTAAATTAGTATCTTTCAAGTAGCTTACTTTTCTTTAAAGATTTATTTTATAAGCCTTTAGAGGCTAAAGCAATAGTACAGTAAACCATTCCTTTATGTTATCAAAGATATATATATATAGATAGAAATGGCAAAACTATACTGAAAAAGATACTCCTACAACTATCTAAGAGAAGAGTTAAGTACGATTACATGGATCTGTGATCAAGTATCATCATCATGCTTCAAAACCGATGAAAGGATAACTTACACAAAAGTATGGCAAATGATTACCCCCAGTTAACTAAGTACCTGCATAAAACACTTAACGTCACTCACTCCATACTTAACTACCCTCCTAGGTCACGTAGTCACTCTAGACTATCTAAACCTAGCTCTGATACCAACTGACGCGCCCCGAACAGTGGTCCTACTTGGCTCCACGCCCGGGACACGCTCGAAAGATGCCTTTATTTTAAAAACTTTTCGAAATGTCCTTTCTCAAATTTGTCAAGATACAAAACCTGTTTATTTAAAAAAACTTTTCATAACATACCAATAAAGGTAAACTATTTAAATTGAAAATCCAAATTTAAGGCTTTACAAACCATATACAACTCCTTTACAAACCAAGGAACATAGTTCCAAAATAAAATTATTTACAATCCCTTAAGTGTTTCAAAATGGTGACATACATCTCAAGTCTCGGGTATACTACCCCTTGGTTCTACATTTACATAATGCAACCAACAACTAAAATCCTTGCCCAAAATACAACCCAACTCGGTGCCCTCTCCGCTCAACGTGGCCTATGCCCTAACTCGCCCCTATCTAAGAAAGCAATAAAAGGACGGGGTGAGAAAAATCTCAGTAAGTTATTATATATGCAGCAATATGATATGCAATCACATTATGAGAGCATATAACAACATCTCATCACATATATATATATATCACGTTCTTGACATCACAAAGAAAGATATATATAACAACACATAAGTGCAATAATGTAACACTTAGAAGGATACTGAGCCAAGGTTTCATCCTCAAAAGGATATCACGATCCGAGCAGCATCAGTAGCTAAAGAAGCGGTTCCGGAACCCAATCACAATAACAACAAACGGGCGAAATGACACAAAGTCATACCCCAATGTGCAACTAAACTACACCCTAAAAAGGGGAGCTAGCCCACTACCCAAACCATGACCAATGGCAGGGCAAAAAGGGACCCAGTGTATGGATTATAACGAACTCGGCTCGGGTGCCATTATAATCACATAACACTGCCCAACAATCAAGTACTAGCTGGACTTTAAACAGAAGCACAATACTAAATACTTGCTTACAATAATCGATGATTCCAAAGTAGGGAACCATACCAATATAGCATATCAAAATGATAACAAGTATCAATCAAAAGTAGCACAAATGCTAAACCATCCTTGAACAAATTCTATTAAACTTAGGATTCCAAAGTAGGGAACCCTAATCAAGCACATCATAAAGATGTCAAACAAATGCAAAAGGTGCAACACATAAGGTCTACACACTTATAATAACCATTCAAGGATGTATCAACAATCATATAAGGATATTAAACAAGTTAGGTTCAATGGAAATCAATGGTTCCAACCTACTTTAACCAAATATTTAACCATCTTCCAATTATCACAATTGGTATGCAAAGACATCATTTTGTTGCTCATATGTTGTACTTTGATCGTAGTGTTCAATTGGTTGAAATCTATGTTATATAGTTGGACCTACATTGCTTTGAAACCAACTCAGCAAATCTGGCCAGGGCACGACTCGTGCCCCAGGGCTTGACTCGTGACCCTTTACATGCAGTCTGCTACACTCGTCCACACCAGGCACGACTTGTCACGATAGGCATGGCACGACTCGTGCCATAGGGCACAACTCATGCCCTCTACAAAATTCAGAACAGAGGCTGAACATCAGCAACCTTGAAACAATCACCCATAACCATTTCTCCCAACTCAAACACAATACAATAAACTTTAAACTTCAGTTCAACTTATACCAATTTTTCCTCAAGCCATTTCAATCAACCAAAACCCTTTCCCTACATTTTAGATTCAAAGAACCATATTATTACCAACCTTTCATTCAACATTTCTAATTCAATCCAAACCTATATACCATTACTCACTTCTACTTCACCAAAACCTTAATCCAATTCATTCCAAAACCAAAAGAAAATGGTCCAAACTAACATACAACAATTTATACCTCAAGCCTTTCATACTAAGTTAATAACACCACATTCACATAATGCAACTCATCCATAAACCATTTCAACCCAAGTAAAATGTATAAATATAACATGCAACAATATATATTCCAACCCTTATCATCTTAACCTCAACTTTACTCCTATTCCTTCACCTTAAACATCAATACCATTTCTACTATTCTAAAACCAAGTAAACACGATCCAAACCAACATGCAACCATTTTATCCTTGGTAGTTTACTCCTCAATTTAATGGTTCCACTCACACATGGCAACATTTTGAAGACCATAACAGAGTAAAAATTATGATCCAGTCAATTCACTTTGCTTAAGCAAGGTCAAACAGGGGATTTATTTGGAAATAGAGTGGGAAATCAAACAAGCCATGAGAGAGAGTACGACATCTATATAAAAGTAAAAAGTATTCTTATAATCAATAATTAAATAGAGCTATTGACCACTAACTAAGAATACAAGGATATTTTATGGTTCTTCTACTAAGGACAACAATGACACTAAGCAAGTGACATAAGACCCTTTCTTTAAATACTGCAATTATCAGAAATCAGACCGAATTAAAGCAATAACTATATACCAAAAATGATTATTCTATATTGATCAGCTTTACTAATTATTAGTGTGAATTTTATGATTTAATGACTTATTACAGACAAAATTGCATTAGTACATAATCGTATCAGAATATAATCCAATCCCAATATAGAAACCACCCTTGCGAGCTTGTTTTTGCCATTAACCACTTCCATACTTAAATTGTCAAGAACTACTAACATCTCCTATTTTAGAGGCACAATCCAAACTCTGAGAATTCTGGATAGGGTTAAGGTATTAAACAAGTATCAGGAATCATTAGTGTTAAAATTACAACCCTCAACTCATTCCAACCAAGTCAAAGGCTAATTTTACCATTTCAAAATCAAGGAAAATGGTCCAAAATCACATGCAAACATTATTCAACAAAAACATCATCTTTAAACACTAAATGAGCATACTTGGAAGGAAAATATAATAACTTACCTCCAAAATAATACGAAAGTGTAAAAACTTTAATCGGATAAAAATGATCTACTCCGCTTCCCAAACATTTAGACGAAGTCGGATCAAAGAACGGACAATAATTGGATTTATGGGGAATTTTTGAATGAATGAAATCTAATTGTTTGCATGAAGAAGAACAGAGGATAGAAATATTTGATTTGGACCTATTTTCTTGAGTTTTTCCACCAGATAACCGATTATGAGGATAAATATTAACGAATTTTTACTTTAGCTCCTCCAACTATTGAGTTGCTACTATTAGATTTCTTAAGTTTCACTTTTTACATTTTAGCACCTCAATATATTTTATAGATCTTTAATTAAATTTCAATATTTACCACTTCAACTAAATAACTCCTAATAATTCCAATTAGTCATTAAATAATTAAAATTTATTTATTAACATACTTAAAATATCAAATAAGTTATTAAACTATTAAAACTAACATATAATACTCACAAATATAATGTCTAGGCTTAGGGTCGTGACAAAGGTTTGCTGAAAATCTGTATTTTCCTCATCACCTCCTTCCCAAATTACAGCCATTTTGGCTCATCTTCCCCATTTTCCAAAGAAAACTCCATTTTTGCCATGGATTTGACATTCGTTCCTAGAGTTTCCCCAAGGCTTTCGAAGGAAAGGCTAGCGCACTTCCTTGAGCTACTCAAGATGTGGATGAGGCACCACATGAAGCACAACAAACGGGCTTTCGAGGTGTGGTTTCAACTCAAATCTGTTTGGTCCCTTAAGGAGTTAGTTCCTGATTGGGAGTTGTTGCGGGCGGCCGCAAGGTTTGGGATGTTAGGAGGCACGTGTATAGCTTCTCCTACAAGTAAGTCACGCCCACTTTTGAAGATTTATGGGCTTTGCTTGGAGGACCGGAGGTGGAGACTATCTCGCTTCCTTTGGTCGAGGGTGCGATCGTGAGCGTGAAGCTCGCACATTTTCTTCGGGCTTCATTGGAGGAAGCGCAAGGTATGACATTTGATTCTGGTCATATCAATATTTCTGTACTGCTCGAGAGATTTATGGGTGATGACGAGAGTGATGTCTCATGGAATGCGTTCGTTATAGCAACGCTTTTCATGGTCAGCTCCCTTGGGTATGTGACGGCGCCTTGTTAGATGTGGTAGGGGACTGTCGAGCCGGTGAGGATGTTGCTCCTTTGGTTCTAGGGAAACCCTTCACGGCATTGATCGCTTAGCGATGGGGGACATATTCATGCAAGGGGGAAATGCCATTTTGCTCACCTTGTGGTTGTGAGAGAGGCTTCAAGCTATGCCTATGTCGCCGTCGTCTTTCAGTCCGTAGACATTTGCTCAGCGGCCTCTTGTCTTGGATATGGATCAGTCCGCTTGTGAGAGATGGATGGCTCAGCTTGGCACGCATTAGATCCGTTGGTGGGTTCCTCACTGGGTGATGGAGACTATGAGGTCGCCTTTCAGGAAGGTTCCTATGTTGTCAGAGTTTCGGGGTTGTCTTGGTCCTCTTTTTATATCCCGTCGCTCATTTCTCAACAGTTTGGGATGAGGCAGGAGCCTTTATTGGGCTGGAACGACATTGCCACCATGGAGATAGCTTTTTTTTTTTTTTTGGCAAAAGGAGGACGGTACCTCCCTAGATTTTATTAATAAAGAAAAGAATGTACAAACGTGGTGGGGGACATGACAACCTCAACCACCAATAAAGAAACCTAAGGGGGGAGTCCTTTCACATGACGTAAGGTCCTCTACAATAAAGGGAAGGGAAGCTAGAGTACATAGAAAATAAAAGGAAAAGGAATCTAGCCATAACCAACTAATCAAGCCAATAAGGAGTCCTTGCCTTATCGAGAGCAAAGAAGCCTTTGCAATGATGAGGAAGATCATGAAAATGTAACAGAGTGGTATTCGTCTCAACATCAGCAGCCATGTTGGCTAAACCATCAGCAACACCATTACCCTCTCTCAGAATATGCAAAACCCGAACCTCCATCTGATCCATCAAGCAAAAAATGTGCGAAACAACATACCAAATAGCCCAAGGAATATGACACTCCTTGTTAAGAATATGAACCAAAACCTTAGAGTCAAGCTCTAACCAAACCCGTAGAAAACCAAGATTATGAGCATTAATGAGACCATCCCTCGCAGCAAGAGCCTCAGCCATCATATTAGACTGGACACCATAGAAGTTAGAAAAACCATAAATGAAATCTCCCAGGGGATTCCGAATGATACCCCCACCAGCAGCAATACCCGGATTACCACGAGAAACCCCATCCGTATTAACCTTAATCCATCCATCTTCAGGATAATTCCTTACAACCAATCTGAATTTCCGAGAAGCCTAGGGGAGAGAGCTCAGCCAAAAAACATCCATTAAATGATTATCACCATTCATTTTTGGAAATGCCACAGAGAAAGCATCAGCAATTTTCGAAATGTAGGAGCAAACCTTAGAAATAATGCTATTAGAACACATCCGAGAATTATCAAAACGGCATTTATTACGAGCCATCCATATTTCCCATAAAATGATAGCTGGAATGATACTAGTCAGCCATTTAGTAACTGAAGATGAGGGATGAGAAGACCCTTGCCACCAACAAAGAAGAGCTTGATTTAAACTCCTAACTAAAAACCGAATGCCACACATAGAATTAAAATGATCCCAAACCCTACTAGCACACTCGCCATGGACAAAAATATGCTCGATAGATTCCTCACTACCAGCAGCACAACAATCACATTTAGAAGCAAGAGAAATACCTTTCTGTTTAACTTTATCGTCCGTGGGCAGCCCTCCATGCAAAGCTCGCCTAAGGAGAATGGACATCTTTTTAGGAATGAATTTGGTCCAGCAATAATCAAACACATTCTTGCCAAGCAGAATTGAGAGAAAATTTACCAGAGGGAGACGGCAGCCATATAGGAGTATCAGGAGAATTGGATATGGAAATGTCATGAGAATTGATTAAAGAAAGCAAGTGCATACCAAAACCTTCTTGAATATGCTGGGCACGAGGTAAACCATTCTCAAAAAGAGTAAAAATCTGCACGTGTGCAAGGGGAACATTCTTGATAGGAACATCAAGCCAATTTTCATGAATAGAAATCTCCCCTCTACCTATGCGCCAGGCCATTCTATCTTCTACCCAAGGCTTAGCCTCAATCATCCTTTTCCAGACATGCGAAGCATAAGAAGTAAGAGTAGCATCCATTGGGTGGGTTTCCCAACAGTATTTCTCCAACATGAGACGACTCCATAGAGAATCAATGGTTCTGAGACGCCACCACAATTTCATAGCAAAAGCGAGCGAGATATCCTCAAATTTTTCTAATCCCCAAACCACCTTCATCAATAGGGAAGCTCATGCACTTCCAAGAAAGCCAGTGACATTTACGATTCCCATCATGATTACTCCAAAAAAATCTGACAATAATCTTTTCTAAAACATGAATAACACCTTTAGGAGGATCAATGAGAGAGATATAGTAGAGGGGGATCTCAACAAGACAAGACTTGATCAACGTGAGTTTAGCACCAAAAGAAAGAAGCTTACCCTTCCATGAAGCCAACCGGTTCTCCAATTTCCGAACTAGAGGGGCAAAAGTGCTGATTTTTTTCCTACCTGTGTATAAAGGGCAGCCCAAATACATGAGAGGCAAATCTTGCTTAGTAAACCCCGTAATGGCAGCCACTTCATCTGCTCTATTGCAATTAGAACCCGTAATATAGCAAGATTTATGAATGTTAACTAGCTGACCCGAAAACCTTTGATACCACTCTAGATATTTCATGTGACATTCAAGAGATTCCTTCGAACCATTGCAAAAAATAATCACATCATCCGCATAGGCCAAATGGGAAACCATAGGAGTATTTATATGAATACGGAACCGGAAACGAGGGTATATAGAATGCAAATGATTCAGGCCCCTACTCATCATCTCCGCAGCAATAATGAAAAGATATGGGGAAAGAGGATCCCCTTGTCTCAGCCCTCGAGTAGAATTGAAAAAACCACAACTTTCACCATTAACCAGAACAGAAAACCAGCTATTAGAAATGCACCGATATATCAAATCAATCCACACTTCATTAAAGCCAAAGAGTCTCATGACTTTAATAAGACCAAACCATGATAATCTATCATAAGCCTTCACCATATCCAACTTTAAAGCCACATTAGAGCCACGAACCTTTTTATTAATAGATTGAAGAATTTCTTGCACAAGGAGAACATTTTCATGAATGACTCTACCTTTAACAAAACCACTTTGCTGAGGAGAAATGATTCGAGGCAGAATAGGAGCTAGAAGGTTAGTTAGGAGCTTAGTAACCACCTTATTACAAAAATTACATAAACTGATGGGTCTAAGATCTGAAAAGGAGGAAGGGGACTCCACCTTAGGAATGGTAACAATGAGGGTGCTTGTCCAACTCCGAGGCATAGAGAAACCCGAGAAAAAATCTCCCACAGCTTTAACAAAATCATCTTTAATAATATCCCAACAACCCTTGTAAAAAGCACCCGTAAAGCCATCCGGACCAGCTGCACTTTGCCCATTCATACCAAAGACAACGTCTTTAACTTCTGCCATAGAAGGGACAGCCGTGAGCAAGGCATTATCATCATCATTAATGAGCCGAGGAATAAGAAAGGAAAACTCATCCGAGGGAATATCACATTGGCCTTGTAATTGCTCCGAATAAAACCCCACAGCCTCTTCTTTAATTTCATCCCTATCTGTAATCCAATCCCCTTAACGATTTTTAATCCTATGAATGCATAACTTTTGCCTCTTTTGTTTAACTGTGGCATGGAAAAATCTAGTATTTGATCACCCTCTTTTATCCATTTTAAATTTGCCTTTTGAGCCCATAAATCTTCTTCCATTTTTAACTTTTGGAGGAGCTGAGCTTGAGCAAGGTGAAGGGCTGCTCTATAGTCCTCATTATTCAGATTTTGATGCTGAGCTTCACAAACAAGAACCTCGTCTTCTGCCATTTTAATTTGCTGGTCCACTCTCCCGAAAACCTCCTTATTCCAGCCCACAATACATTTACGAAGCCTATTGAATTTTTTAGCAAAGGAAACCATAGGCCTACTGATAAGTGACTATTATATAGTCATTTATCCCATTATTTATCAATCATTTCCTTAGTTTTTAGTATCATTTAGTTTGCATTTGGGTTATTTTAGCTTCTTTTATCATATATCTTCGATTTTATGCTTTTGGTAGATTTTATACTCTTAGACAGGTTTTAGAGTCAAATTATGATCAAATTGGAGCCTTGGAAATAATCAAGTATCAAAGCCATGGAGGGACAACATCGAAATAAGCATAAAAGCCAAAATTCAGTCGGAGCGGCCGTGTAGCCAAAGGAGGAGCGGCCGTGCAACAATGCCCAGTTCAAAATAATTTTTGGCGCCAAGCTCGCACGGCCGTGCAGTTCCCTTGACTCGGCCGTGCAGTCGTTGTACCTGTTCCAAAAAGGCACCTTTTGGAGGCACCACTTTGAAGAGTCCCAACCTTTAGCATAAATGTCTATATAAAGAAGCCTTTGTAATCAGTATTAGGCATCCAGAAAATCCGAAAATGTTTCATAATACACATTTAGAAAGGATCATATCATACTTAGATTTTATAGCAAAATTACTTTAGCAATTTATACACGATGTTCAAAGTTTATCAAGGATTCGTGACAAAATCTTGTGTACTCTTGAAGATTGTGATTGAAGATTATTTCCAGCCATTGTCTCTCTTATTATGAATAAGTATTTCTTTCCTTATCTTTATTTCTTTACTTACTTCCTTTTATTATTTCAATGGTTTGAATAATCCTCCATTTCTCGGAGTTGGAAACTCATTTACTTATATTCATTGCTTCTTCTACATGTCATTTCAATTCTCTTCTTGTAAATCTTAATGCTAGCAATTAGGGAGACGTCTTTAATTGTATAACCTCAATTGATCAAATGAAAAACATTGATTAGCGGAACTCTAAGAATTGAACTAGGTCGATAAATTACACAAAGTGATTTAAAGACCTAGGGATGATCCTTAATTGGAAAATACGTGAGATTATAGACTTAATTGGTATATTTGATTTATTAAGTTGTGCTAACTAGCACATGTATTTTAAGACTCACCGACCTTTCTCTCGAGGGTTCGGCTTAGTGTAATCCCATTCGTCACGCGGGAAATCCGACTCACCTCTCGAGGGTACCAAGCGTATCATCCTTGACTTGGCACTTTCATCTTAAAACAATTTCTTCATATTATTCTTGAATTGCTTGCAAATATGAATACATTTATATTTGTGGAACCCTAGTCAATTGAGAGAAGTACCTAGCGGAGAATTTTGATTGACGGAACCATATGAAGGAACTAGGTTTCATTGATCACGAGAGTAGTTCAACGGCCTAGGGGTGTTCTTTGAATGGAAAGTACGTTGACTTTCGATTTTAATGGATTCTTTCTAATTGTGGTCAGCTAGAGATAAGTCGGAATGCCCGTTTGTGACAGGGCGGGAGCACCATAAACGGAAATCTCAAACAGTTTGGACATAATTAGTAAAGAATACAACACTACTGTCCTAACCAGAAGTAGTGTAAGCCTAATGTACCATCCTTGTTATTTTGATAAAAGCCTTTATTTAAAGCATATTTATTTGTTTTCAATCCCGAGAATACTATCTTTATATGTTAGAGTAGTTTATGTATTTTCTTAGTATTTTCTATTACAAATTCTTATCTCCCCCAATCATTTTATCCATATATTTATACAAAGACAAATATCATCCTAAAGTAAACCCTGTCTCTGTGGGATCGACTCGTACTTGCACCCGTTATATTACAATAGCCCGTGCGCTTGCGGATATAAATAAACCGTTAGGTTTCGACCGAACAAGTTTTTTGGCGCCGTTGCCGGGGACAACGGTTTACTTTTTGATATTTATCTTTATTATTTATATTTATATTTTTATTATTTATTATTATTATGTACTAACTCTATTTTTTAGATATTTGAAAAAAAAAATGATGAACAAGAGATGCAAGCCGTGTGTTGGGTATGCATGTTTTAACCCTCCTATTTTGTATTAGATTTGATTGATACCATAACCTCCTATCTATTTAAAGGACTTTAGGACCCTATGTAATGAAGCTTAGACTTCAATTTTTTAGCTAAGTCCATTTTATAGAATAGGTTAATCTTAGGCTTGAAGACTGGCACAAGATTCATTGGAAGCAAGGTTGCAGTTCCAGCAGTATTCAAAACCGCCCTATGAACCGCACATGTAACCGCAAGTGTAGTTCCACCTTGAATCTGCCTATTTGAACCAACCGCATGCAACCGCCCCTGAACCTCATCCTTGTAGTTCATGAGCAACCGCATCTAAGCAACCTCATGGTGTAGCAAACCGCACATTCCTAACCGCGTCTCACCAACCGCATCCAATGATTGGCTACTTGAAGTGAACAACTTTTTATCCGTTGGAATCCACGTCAGCAATATCAAAAGTCAACCACCAAATCTTGTCACGTGATTCAATGTCGAGAAGATGCAAGGATCTTGAAAAGGTGACAGTGTCCTAACCTCATTGCTTGCAGCTGGAGCCTGATCAACTTTATCTGCAGCAGCTGTACCAAAGGACAAAAGTGGTTGCTATGGACCAATAGGATTGCATCAAGTACTGTCCTTCAACAGCTGTATCCAACGGCTAGTTTCTTGATGCTTGGGTATAAATACCCCCAATCTTCACCATTTGAAGATTGCTTGAGAATTTGAAAGTGTTGTGTTCATAGAAGCTGAAGCTTTGCCCAGAAATTATTCAATCCTTTGAATCTTCATCTTCTTTCTTCAAGAAATATTCCCTAGCCCAGAAATCAAGCCTTAACACAATCAAGAATCATTGTGCTCTACATCTCACAGATCTAAAGAGCCTTGATCTTGTTCTCACACACTCACCTCACTTGTTCTAATCACATAGATTAAACACCTGAGATACACTGGTTATAGTTTTGGATTTGTTCTTCATAGCAAAGATTTTATTGTACTTTGTAATCTCGCAATACTTAATATAAAATCTCTCTTAGAAATCCAAGACTAACCATCTTGGTAGTGGACGTAGATCGTTTACCGATTGAACCACTCCAAATAGCGTGTTCTTACTTTCTGCATTTATATTTCTTGTGCTTGCTAATTATTTATCTTTGTCTCTGTTTGATCTTTATTTAGCTATCCATTATTGTGAAATAGTGTTTGGAGTTAACATAGTCAAAATACACGTGTTTGTAAAACTGCACTTCCCAAAACCGCACCACCAAAACCGCATTTTACAAACCGCCTCTCAAAACCGCTTTACACTCTATTATTCCGCTGTGCATTTTACTCTATCACTTGCAGTCTATTATCAACTGCAAGAGGATTTTGTAAGCAAGAGGTTTAGTTTCTATAAGAGGGCGAAAAATTTTAAACAGCTATTCACCCCCCCTCTAGCTGTATTTTCACCCTTG
Source organism: Adenophora triphylla var. japonica (assembly GCA_022495995.1). NCBI lineage: Eukaryota > Viridiplantae > Streptophyta > Magnoliopsida > Asterales > Campanulaceae > Adenophora > Adenophora triphylla. The sequence continues at coordinate 233,839 of JAFEMH010000438.1, forward strand.
TTGCCACCTTTGGGACCAACAAGTGGTATCAGAGCAAACACATTTTAAAACCACTGTTTTCAAGCTTAACAGCTTGTGTGCCGATTCGATATGGCAAATACAAAGACAATGACTACTGTTAACTATTCACACATTCCAATCTTGGACGAAGACCACTTTGACATCTGGAAGTGCCGAATGCTCATTCATTTGGAAACCATAGATGAAATGCTGGTGGAGTGCGTGATCAATGGCCCGTTAGTTCCAATGAAGGCCAACACAGATGCAACCACCAGTGCAACAATTCCAGAGGTCAAAAAGCCAAAAGAAGAGTGGTCGGATGAAGAGAAGAGATTGGTTGCCTTGGACAGCAAGGCTAGGCACATCATTTCTGGAACCCTCCCCGTATCAACTCTACAGAAAGTGATGTATCTCAAAACCGCGAAGCAGATGTGGGATGCCATTGAGAGCTACCTCGAAGGTGATGATGAATGCAAGGAAACCAAATTATATGCTGTTGAAAGATCATACAACAACTTCAACAGAAAATCCAACGAAACCTTGCGTCAAACCTACGATCGATATGTTGAGGTAGTTAATGCTTGTAGATCTCTTGGCAAAACTTTAACCGATAAGGAAATCAATATGACTTTCCTATCTGCTTTAGGTTCTAAATGGGTAAATAAGGCTACCTCTTTAGAAGACTCCAAAGTTTTGGGTACTTGGTCGTTAAGTAACTTGTACGCCAATCTTAGAGTCTATGAATTAAAATTAAATCATATTGAAGAGATTGAAGGAAAAACCAAATCGCTTTCCATGTCCGTTGTGGAACAAGAGGAGAAACCATCTACATCCAACCAAACCACTGATCCTTCCATATCAACCTCATCACTCATCGAGATGGATGATGATGATTTTGCCATGTTTGTGAAAAGATTCCAAAAATTTAGAAAATCCTCTAAACCTTTCACAAAATCATTTTCAAAAGGCAAACCTCCTGCAACGTTTTCTAAGGCTGGAGATACAAAGAAAAAGAGTGATCTAGTTTGCTACAATTGTAGAAAACCTGGTCACTTTGCATCTGAGTGTCCACAGCCTAAATATGAATACATGAAAAAGAAAACCTCTCCTACGAAATTTTCTCATCGCAAGGGAATGGTTCTTTGAGGAGGAAGAGAATTCCAAGGAATTAGCAACTTGGATTGAAACAGTTACGATGATGGAAGTGATGATGAAACCGAAGAGGTTAATCTCTGCTTAGTTGCGAGATGCTTCCAATGAATCAGATTATGAGTCAGTCGAGTTGCAAGATATGGAAGAAAAGGAGGTTTCTACAAAACTTCCAAATTTTAAATTGGATGATGATATCAAACTTACTCCTAGCATTAAGATAGGAAATTGCTCGTATTCACGTCCCATTTTCCCTCCTACAAATGCTCCACCTTCAAAAACTATTCCAAAGAAGAAAATTTTGAAAAAGGTGGTGGAAGAGGTTTCTCCCATGGAACATGAAAGGATGTTCAAGGAAGCTGAAATGGTGATCCATCAGTTCTCAAATCTTAAGAAAGCCTTAAGCTTAGCTCATGATGAACTTAATCTATACAAGACGGAGAAAACTGTGATGAGGTCTGAAATTTCTAATCTTAAGGACCAAATCAAACAGATGACTCCTCTTGCTGATCAAAACCGCATCCTTGAAACTAAGGTTGCTGCACTTCAACTCAGGAATGATGACTTGGTAACCCAAATCGACGATCGCCAAAAGATTATTGATTCGTGGCTCAAGTCTCAATCCACCAAGGATAAAATCATGGACTTCCAAGTTCCTCCTGGAACTAAGGATGGTCTAGGGTTTGGATCTGAGGAAGAGGAGAAGTGTGCATCCTCGAGTGAAAAGGATGAGGAATTTCCAGAACTAACTAAAGAAATTCCCAAGGAGAAGCATGCTAAAGGAAAGGGTAAAGGAAGACAAGTAAATTATGTCTACCCTAAAGGAAAGCAATATGGGAAGAATTCTGTGTTAAAACCTAAGAATTCTGTGGAAGCACCTGAAGAGGAAATGGCTTATGGAATTGGTAGAATCCCTGCTCCAACCGCTTCTGGTGGAAAAGGCGGTTCTGCTAACTTCAGGTCTGACCGCGCTTCTTCTTCGACCGCTCCTCCTGCCTTCAAAAGCAAGAATAGCGTTCCCAGGAAATACGTGGTCAAACCAAAGCCTGTTCCCTTTATATCAGCTGGAATGTTAGCTGGAACTGCACCTCCCAAACCGCTTCCTTGTCCCAAACCGCATGCAACTCCTAAGATGAGTAAGGAGTTAGTAAAACCTCATGAAGCTTGTAGCTATTATAAATGTTCTGTGTGTGATGGTTTAGGTCACAAGGCTGCAGAATGCCTTTTGCGGTTCACATCCAATGCCAGGAAGAGTAAACCTCCTTCGTCCAGCGGTGTGGGTCGTAAAGGGTTGCTAACCCGGGACCCAAGGAATAAAGGGGACCTCGTTCTTAATGTTTACATTTCAGGTCCTCTGCTTCATGGCTGGTCACTCCAAGGATAATGAATGGTATCTTGACGGTGGTTTGCTCAAGACATATATTTGGAGATAGATCATTACTTGAAGATGTCGTTGAAGCAAGTGGTCCATCTGTAACCTTTGGTGACAACAACAAAGGCAAGACCATTGGATATGGTGTTATAAGGAGAGGAAACCTAACTATTGAGAAGGTTTCTCTTGTCGATGGACTCAAGCACAACCTCCTTTCAATTTCTCAATTTTGCGACAAAGGAATGCTTTGCAACTTCACGTCATCAAACTGCTTTATCAAAGATAGCATTTCCGGCGTCACTCTACTCACAGGGATTCGTAAGAGTAATATTTACATTATTGATCTAAATTCTGCATGTAGTATTACTAATCTCTGTTTTGTAGCTAAGAATGTGAGCGAAAATAGTTGGCTATGGCACAAGAGGTTGAGCCACTTGAACTTCAAGTATCTTGCAAAAATTGGTAGGGAAAACCTCGTTCGTGGTTTACCCAAAGTGGTGACCACCATCCGAGAGAAATGCGGTGCATGCCGGCTTGGTAAGCGATCCGCGTCGTCTTTCACCCGGCAAGACCGCTCCATCAACTTCAAGATGCTTACAAGCCTTCACATAGATTTGTTTGGACCCGTAACCACTTTGCCCGGCATTGGAGGAAATAGATATACCTTAGTGGTGGTGGATGATTATTCAAGATATACGTGGGTTGAAATGATGATTTCCAAAGATGACTGTTATGAGATTCTCACCGCACTATTTAGACGGCTCCAAACTCAAAAAGAAGACGACATCGTTAGTGTTCGATCAGATAATGGAACAGAATTCAAGAACAACGGTGTTGCTCAGTATTGTGATGACCATGGGATTGATCACAATTTTTCAACGGTAGTGTTCCACAACAAAATGGGGTTGTGGAAAGGAAGAATAGGACGTTGATTGAGGCTGGAAAGACAATAATATCTGAAGCGAAGCTACCTCAGTATTTTTGGGCTGAAGCAATCAATACCGCATGCTTCACTCAGAATCGCTCCCTCATCAACAAAACCTATAATAAGACTCCCTATGAGCTTTGGCGAGGAAGAACCCCCAACATTGCATTCTTCAAGATCTTTGGCTGCAAATGCTTTGTCCTCTACAACGGAAGAGAAAATAGAGGTAAATTCGGAGCCAAGGCCGACGAAGGTATTTTTGTTGGGTATGCTAAACATTCTAAAGCTTTTCGTGTTTTCAATAAAACTAGTTTAAAAATAGTTGAGTCTGTCCATGTTACTTTTGATGAGCATTCTCTCCTTGAGCCACATTTGGCTCCAAATGTTGCTGATGATTTTGTTGAGCATAATGAACCAGGTGAATCATCTCAAACCGCAAAATCCAGCACCCTCAACTGAAATTCCCTCAAACCGCACTTTTGAAACCGCACCTGAAGTTCCTACTCCAGATGCAACTGCAAGGGAAGAAGAAGTTGAAAATTCCCCTATTCAGCTTATAGAACCTCTTCGTCAACTTACATTCCATGACTTCACTGAAGGATCTAACGACGTTCCGATTGAAGATCTTCAGCAAACCTCAGTCCAACCAGACTTACCCCCAGAGGTTCGTGAAGTCAGCAGTCACCCCCTTACAAATGTGATTGGTGATCTGTTTTCCGGTGTTCAAACAAGGAGATCGAACTATGACGAACATACTTCACTTTTGTCTCAAGTTGAACCCAAGAAGATTGATGAAGCACTCCAAGATTCCAGTTGGGTCGTTGCAATGCAAGAAGAACTCAACCAGTTTGAAAGATGCAAGGTCTGGACTTTGGTGCCTAGACCTCAGGATCAAGGAGTGATAGGAACTAAGTGGGTATTTAGGAATAAGATGGATGAGAATGGAAGCATCACTAGGAATAAAGCAAGGTTGGTTGCACAAGGATATAGGCAAGAAGAAGGAATTGATTATGATGAAACCTTTGCTCCAGTTGCAAGATTGGAAGCTATTAGGATCTTCTTAGCCTACGCCTCTTTCAAGCGTTTCAAGTTATATCAAATGGACGTGAAGAGTGCTTTCCTCAACGGTGAACTTCAAGAGACCGTATATGTTGCCCAACCTCCTGGATTTGAAGACTCCAAATTTCCCAATCATGTCTACAAACTCCAGAAAGCTTTGTATGGACTTAAACAAGCTCCAAGGGCATGGTATGAGACTCTTTCTAAATTTTTACTAGAAAAAGGATTTAAACGTGGTAAAATCGATACAACTCTTTTTATTGCCAAATATAATCAGCATACTTTACTTGTTCAAATATATGTCGATGATATTATTTTTGGTTCTACTAATGAGCTACTTTGTAAGCGTTTCGAGAAGCTAATGAAAAGCAAGTTTGAGATGAGCATGATGGGAGAATTAACATTCTTCCTCGGGCTTCAAATCAAGCAATGCGAAGAAGGTATCTTCATCAGCCAAGCCAAGTACACCAAGGAGTTAATAAAGAAGTTTGGATTAGAAAATGCTAAAGCATATGATACTCCTATGGCCACCGGCAATAAGCTAGATAAAGATCTCAAAGGTAAGAAAGTTGATCAAACTTTATATCGAGGTATGATCGGCTCATTACTTTACTTAACTGCCAGTAGGCCCGATATCATGTTTAGTGTCTGCGTATGTGCTCGCTATCAAGCAGATCCTAGAGAAGCACATCTTATTGCAGTCAAGCGTATAATCCGCTATTTATATGGAACCACTAACCTTGGACTTTGGTATTCCAAAGATTCGAACTTCGATCTTGTAGGTTATTCAGATGCAGATTATGCAACTTGTACTATTGACAGGAAAAGCACTAGTGGTACTTGTCATTTCCTCGGGAATAGACTAGTTGCTTGGGCCAGCAAGAAGCAAGCTTCGGTTTCGGTGTCAACCACGGAGTGAGTATATTCTTTGGTAGTTGTTCTTTGTCAAATCCTTTGGATGAAGCGGCGGTTAGTAGACTATGGAATCCATGAAGGGAATTGCCCCATCATGTGTGACAACACTTCAACAATTTCGAGTCTCCAACAACCTGTCATGCATTCCAAGACCAAGCATATTGATATCAAGTATCATTTCCTCAAAGACCATGTGGAGAAGAGGAATATCCATTTAGAGTACGTGGGGACAGACAACCAGATTGCTGACATCCTCACAAAGGCTCTTGACTCCAAGAGGTTTTCATTCCTTAGAGGAGAAATGGGTATGCTTGAACTTAAATAAATTCCATTCTTTTTAAACTAACTTGGTTGTTGAGTATAGTTTCAATTCCACTGTTGAACCGCGTGTCCCAAACCGCAAGGATGTCCAACCGCACTGCAGCCAACCGCTTCACTCAAACCGCTTGCTGCAGCTCAACCGCTTGGACCTCAACCGCGTTTCAACTTGGAGTAATTTCTAACTTTTGCTTATGTTTAAAAAAAAAAAAAAAAAAAAAAAAAAAAAAAAAACTGTTCAACTTCTTTTTATTTATTTTTCAGTCCTTATCTTTTTCTTTAAGGGTTTATTTGCAAATGTTTTCCCACGAAAATTTAAATTTTAAGAGCATTTAATGCAAAGGGAACATTGGCATTTAATGGCCTTCATGTCAGCCGTCATTGGTTGATGTGTGAAGCTGAAAGGGTGCTAATTTGCAATGATTCACTGAGTTGGTGAAACTAAATCGTCCTTTCAACTGCCAAACCCTAAACCCTTTCCTATAAATAGAAGACATAACCTACCTTTTCAAACTTTCCATTCTGTCTTCTCTGGCACCGTACCTTCCCTGTGTCAGTTTCTACCAAACTCGTTTTCTCTCTCTAACCTTCAAAGCTTCATAAATTTCTAAGTATTTTCTTCATCAATGGCACCCAAACCCATTGAAGACATGGTATGACTTCTGAATTCTAAATCTTATTATTTTTCTGCAAATCATACTTGTTTAGTTATTCAAATCCGCCATTGATGAATGTTCCACAAGCTTCGAACTTCATAACTGATTTTTGTTCATCTATGCTTCGTTTCTTGATTATTTTTGATGAAAATTGTTAGGTTATGTTCGGATTATGATTATAGGTTTGATTATGTACTTTGTTTCATGATCAATCAACATTTTGAACACTGATTTTGAATTTCAAAACTTTCTAAGTTCGAAACCCACTTTACATTTTATTACATTTTAAGGTGATTACGAGCAAAGTAGATGTTTTTATTGTTATATTGTTAATCTACTGCTCAATGTGATCATTTTGACATGTTATTTGTTCATTTTGGTTAACATTTTTCAAATCTCTGTTCTTGGTGTTCTTCATGTTCTTCATGCACTCATGTGAATGTTCATCAAGTTTTTCAGAAATTTCTTATGCTTTGGGTTAACCTAATTTTCAAACTTGTTTTTCCATACTTAGAAAAATTTCTGAAAATTATACCTTGTTGCATGTTTGAACCGCATGCCTTTGAACCGCATGCTATGTTTTGAAACCGCACTTATAATTGCTTAATTCTTGATTCAAAACCGCATGCTGAAAACCGCATATACATTTTCAAACCGCATGCTAGAAAATTACTTAAGTTTTACTAAGTATATAGGCTGGACACCATAAATTTCCTCTCTAAGCACCGCTTGCAGTGTGGGATAATTTTGGATTACAATGCCACGTACTAAGTATAGACTTTTGTGTTTTTCTTATTAGTTTCCTACCTGTGTTCACAGTTTCATTGTGGTTGGAAATTTTCACTTCCAAAACCGCACTATTGCCAACCGCATGTGTGCCCCAACCGCATATGAACTGTGATTTTCCTAATATGTTCTAACTTATGTGTTTTATTTGTAGAATACCAAGTATTTCCTGCCAGGTTGGGAGATAAACGAACCTGAGTTGCAGACTGATGCTCTTGGAAGAGAGATGATAAAGAAGATGAAAGCCTCTGGAATCCTTCCCCTCTTCAACAAACAGCAAACATATACCATCCCTCTGTTTATTGATCAATTCTACCAGACCGCAGTCAAGGGAGAGACCGTCCTTTCAGATGGAACTAAGATTCCCAACTTAGTGGGAATTGTAGAAGGATTCAAAGTCTCTATTGACTACCTAGATATCAGAGGCACCTTTGACTTCCACGTATCTAATGCTCCAGTTGAAATATCCCAGGAGATCCAAGATGCTACTTGCTCCACTCTCACTGGAAGGCTAGATTCCTTGTCTGGCAACTACAAGAAGATAGCAAGGAAAGAGTTTGGAGAACTGATGAGCCATCTGTGCTACATAGTTGGAAAGTCTGTGTGTGGGAAAACAGGAAACCACAACAACTTTACTTCTCATCAGTGGCAGTATTGCTGTGCCATCTTCATTGGCATGAAGCTCCATTGGCCCAAGATCTTGATGAGAGAACTGGCCAGCAGCATTGATGCTTACCAGCTAAAGACCAAAGATGTGCATACCAGGTGGAGACCCTTTGGGAGATTGCTGACCGCCATCTTTGGCAATTATCAACACTTGGAAGATATGAGGACTACTACCCCTGACATTTGCTATCATTGGGGAGATGAAGAATCCTTAGGCCTCAAGACTTTACACTCCTTCAGATTCTCTTTTGGCAATGATGACTACAGGGCTCTCTATGATGCTGATACCTTCCAACCCAAAGAACCTTTTGTTGAGATGACCCCTGCAACCGCGGTCAAGGGCCTGACTAAAGCTGCAAAGGCGGTTTCAAGAAAAAGAAAAGCTCCTGCAGAACCGCTCCTGAAGAAAACCAAAACCGCACCTACCCAACCGCGTGGTGCATCTGGTGCAGGCCCCAGCCAGAAGAGGCCAAGGAAAGATAAAGAAAAGATGACCCTCATTGATGAGGATGAAGAAGAGGAAGAAGATAACACTATTCCTCCACTGGTGGCCAGGGCTAAGAAGGCCAAGCAGACTCAGGCTGAGCTAGCCAAGATGACGGATGAGGAGCTAGCTGCTTACTATGCAGCTGAGATTGATAGAATAAAGAAGAAGCAAGCTGAGAAGGGTGCTGCCTCAGGAAAAACCAAAGATCCTATTCCCCAACCGCCACCTTCTCAACCGCCTCAAACCCAAACTCTTTTCCCAACTCCACCTCAATCTCCTAACCGCTCCCATCATTCCTCACCAGCCAAAACTCTATCACCTAAACCGCTCTCTCCTCCTCAACCGCAAAGAGCTGCAACCGCTCAGGGGGAGAAACCAAAGAGGGTTAAGCAGATTGCCAAAAAGAATACTCCAACCAAAGGCCCCAAGCGGTTTCTTCAACGAGTTAGAAATCAACCTTCCCCTTCTCCATCTTCTTCTAAATCTTCTTCCTATTCCACTTCCCATACACCATCCCAATCCCCTTCTAAATCTCATTCTTCCTCCTACCAATCCAAAACACCAACTCCCTCACCTCAGAAAACAAACCGCTCCCCATCTATCCAAAATTCAAACCGCGCCCAATCACCACCTTACTCACATCACACTCCAGCCATCTCTATTTCAAACCTTAACCGCGACAAAACACCATCCCCTAACCGCGTCAATACTCCTCCACCTTCTGAACATTCCCCCCAACATAAATCTCCTACTCCTGACCGCCTTCCTACTCCACCTCCTCAAACCTCACCATCCAAACAAAGAACCCCTCCTGTTTCTGTCCATACAGCCCATACAAGTTCCTCCTCTGATTCTAACCCCATAACTTCTGTGATTCCAACCACCAACATTCCACCCTCAACCGCACCCATTCCTTCCATCCCAATTCCAACCGCTTCTATTCCTTTACCTCTAACTCAACCAATTCCTACCTTCTCAACCGCACCTACAACTTTACCCCAAACACTACCTATTCCTTCATCAACCGCTTCTGAATTCACTATCCCTGCCAGCCGTATATTTCAAACCCTCCTAAACCCTTTACCTCAAACCGCCCCTCCAACTCAATCTCAACCTCCTCCCTCAATTAACCAAATTCCAACCCTTCAAACCGCTCCTTCTGACTACCTCCAAATTCTTTCCACCCTCCAACTAATTCAATCACAGTTAGTTGTAAACCAAGGCCTTATGCTTAAACTCACTGAATCTAACATGGCCTTAACCGCATCCAATGCCAACCTTGAAGCCTCCAACCGCAACCTTCTTTCCAAAGTGGACTCTCAAGCCACTGAACTGGCAATCATGAAAGCCCAGATGATTGATGCCATTAAGGGGGAGAGAATTTCCACATCTTCAACTACCCAGACCGCTGAAGCTGTCAAAACCGCAGCTACAGCGTGCTTTCAAGGCTTCAAAGAAGACTTAGCTAAAGGAGTGCTTAGTGCCATGGGTGATGCTGTTTCGAAATCACAACTTCATGAAATGCTCACAAATCTTTCCAGTGAATTTGTCACCGCCACCAACTCTGCACTGATTTCTTTCATGAAGACCCTCCAAGAAACCCAACCGCAACAAGCCTCAACTTCAGCCGCTCCTTCCCAAACCGCTCTGGATGACCTGCAGCTCAAAATCTTCAATGAACTGGACTCCCTCAAAGAAAGAATCAATGTTGATCTCAACATAGTGGGAGACAGTATTAAGGAGCAGGTAAAGAATTTTGATGATGACATTTCCTTCAGGTTTGAGAACCTCAAAGCAGGCTTCAACCTTAAAATTGACAACTCTATCAAAGAATTGAAGTCAAATCTGGATGTAACTGTTGACCTAGAACCTTTGAGAGATGCTCTATCTACTCAAACGGTGGCCATCCAAAATGAGATCTTCACCTTCTACAATTCTTTGAAGGCCTGCATTGAAGGATTCACTACTCAGATCAAGGAGAGTGTTGATGGAAACACTAGATCTGTTGATGCTGTTGGAACCGCTGCTGCTGATTCTGTAACCGCACTACGAACAGTTGAGACTACCCTTGCTAGACAGGTTGAAGACCTTAGAGCCCTCAGAAGAAATATCAGAGGTGAAAGCTCAGCCTTCAGACCTTCAGAACCGCAGCTGCCCCAGCAAGAAGTCAATCAACCTAGAGAGCAAGCACGCCATCAACATCAACCTCGCCATCATCAACCGCATCATCAACCGCGTCAGCATTAGGTCTTCTCTTTTGTAATTCCTTTATCTTCTTGTTGCTGAACTCTTTTTGTTTTTGTTGGACCGCACTCCATGTATTTTTTGTCCAACTTTCTTTTGTTTTTTTTTGAAACCTTTGTATTTTGCTTCTCTACCATTGTAAGTGTAACCGCATTGGTAGTAATGAAAAATGCATCATTGGTTCCAAAACCTTGTTCATATCAAACCGCTTGTTTGTAGAACAATGAAACCTCTTATGATTGATAACCTCATTCAAATATTTTCCAACTTAAAATCACTATTTTGAATTGATGTTTAAACATTCAGTTTAAACCGCACTTTGAACTTAAACTCACAATTTTTAAGTGCACTGAATGCATTTCTATAACTTTCCATATTGTAAGTTTTTATCTTTTAGAAAGTATAGAAATCTATAGCTTAAGCTAAGTGTGTGCATTGACTTGGGACATGAATTACCATGTTAATTCTTATGGACATGTTTTTACCAAGTACAATGTTTGCTTTTGTTATAGTAGGTAATGGCATCAATCAAATAGGGGGAGATTGTTGGGTATGCATGTTTTAACCCTCCTATTTTGTATTAGATTTGATTGATACCATAACCTCCTATCTATTTTAAGGACTTTAGGACCCTATGTAATGAAGCTTAGACTTCAATTTTTTAGCTAAGTCCATTTTATAGAATAGGTTAATCTTAGGCTTGAAGACTGGCACAAGATTCATTGGAAGCAAGGTTGCAGTTCCAGCAGTATTCAAAACCGCCCTATGAACCGCACATGTAACCGCAAGTGTAATTCCACCTTGAATCTGCCTATTTGAACCAACCGCATGCAACCGCCCCTGAACCTCATCCTTGTAGTTCATGAGCAACCGCATCTAAGCAACCTCATGGTGTAGCAAACCGCACATTCCTAACCGCGTCTCACCAACCGCATCCAATGATTGGCTACTTGAAGTGAACAACTTTTTATCCGTTGGAATCCACGTCAGCAATATCAAAAGTCAACCACCAAATCTTGTCACGTGATTCAATGTCAGAGAAGATCTGCAAGGATCTTGAAAAGGTGACAGGTGTCCTAACCTCATTGCTTGCACTGGAGCCACGATCAACTTTATCTGCAGCAGCTGTACCAAAGGACAAAAGTGGTTGCTGTGGACCAATAGGATTGCATCAAGTACTGTCCTTCAACAGCTGTATCCAACGGCTAGTTTCTTGATGCTTGGGTATAAATACCCCCAATCTTCACCATTTGAAGATTGCTTGAGAATTTGAAAGTGCTGTGTTCATAGAAGCTGAAGCTTTGCCCAGAAATTATTCAATCCTTTGAATCTTCATCTTCTTTCTTCAAGAAATATTCCCTAGCCCAGAAATCAAGCCTTAACACAATCAAGAATCATTTTGCTCTACATCTCACAGATCTAAAGAGCCTTGATCTTGTTCTCACACACTCACCTCACTTGTTCTAATCACATAGATTAAACACCTGAGATACACTGGTTATAGTTTTGGATTTGTTCTTCATAGCAAAGATTTTATTGTACTTTGTAATCTCGCAATACTTAATATAAAATCTCTCTTAGAAATCCAAGACTAACCATCTTGGTAGTGGACGTAGATCATTTACCGATTGAACCACTCCAAATAGCGTGTTCTTACTTTCTGCATTTATATTTCTTGTGCTTGCTAATTATTTATCTTTGTCTCTGTTTGATCTTTATTTAGCTATCCATTATTGTGAAAAAGTGTTTGGAGTTAACATAGTCAAAATACACGTGTTTGTAAAACTGCACTTCCCAAAACCGCACCACCAAAACCGCATTTTACAAACCGCCTCTCAAAACCGCTTTACACTCTATTATTCCGCTGTGCATTTTACTCTATCACTTGTAGTCTATTATCAACTGCAAGAGGATTTTGTAAGCAAGAGGTTTAGTTTCTATAAGAGGGCGAAAAATTTTAAACATCTATTCACCCCCCCTCTAGCTGTATTTTCACCCTTGTTGCCACCTTTGGGACCAACACCGTGCACTTTGCAACGCATATGAATATGAAGTCGACCATATTTCGTATCAACCCTCTCTAAAAAGCATCATCTTTTGTAAGTTCATCTTTCATTTCCTCTACCCCCATCTTTCACTTGTTTTTCATATTGTCCTTGAAACATTGAGGACAATGTTAATTTCAAGTGTGGGGGAGGATTCCTCGTATCTGTATTTTTTATTTTATTTTTATTACATACTATTTTTCTTTGAAAAAAAAAATTGAAAAAAAAAATTCCTATGATTGCTCATTTTTATGCTTCCTTATTGCCTTAGATAATATATTTCCTTCCCTTCTCTTATTTTTATATAATCTTTGAATCATTAGGAAAGAACTTGGGGATACTTTCTAGGAAGTAATTAAGGCATCATAAATCAATATGCATTATATAGAATTTTGTAAAGGAAAGCATACTTAGAATTTTTGAAATTTTCCGATCATCTTGAGCTTTTGGTTGTTTTAAAAGTTTGTGAGGACTTATGAATTGTTTCTTCAAAAGTGTACATTCTAAATTTTTGATTTTTATTCCCTTTTTAGGAATATTCATAGGTGTTTTGCATCTTTTTGAATCACAACCCCTCATGAAAATTCCATCTTTCCATTTTCACTAATCAAATCAAGTTTAGGCATTTTTATCTTATTGCTAAAAGAGTGACTTAGTCACCAAATCTTAAAAGCAAAAAGAAACATATTACTTCCTAAGTAACTCGGGGCACGGCGTTCGCTGCGACGATGCTTCCTTGTCAAACGGAAATAATATCCAAAAGTATTCTTGATCTAAGTATTAGGAACATGGGGTTCGCAGCCACAATGTCTCCTACTTGAAAGGATCAAAAATAACTTAGGTCTTTTGCAAAAATATAATACGTGCAAAAATAAGATAAAATTGTTGAAACTTTGATGAGATTTTTCCACTATCATCATCCATCTCCATCCTTGTGATTCAAAAGTATATGTCAAATCCTTGAATACTTCTAACTTGTGAATAAAATGATCATTATTTTGTACACTTTCAAGCAATAATATTTTTCACAAAAACACTCTTGAAAAGTAAAAGTATCTTTATATGCCAAGCTTGTGATCCAAAAGTTCATCTTTTCTATATTATACTTTGCTTCATCGAATCTCATTTATGTTATAATGATTTATTGTTTTCCAAGATTGCTCTCTTAAAAAAATTTCCTAAATCTCTTTCTAAATAATCTAAGGATATAAAAAGTTTGAGAAGATAAAAGAAAGACAAAATCTTCATGGCAATAAGGCTTGCAACATTTATTTATTTTCTAAGGGATCCAACTGTATGTTTTTATCATTTGCAATTTTTTCCCTCTCCATCTTCTTTTTATCCTAGACTTGCTTGAGGACAAGCAAGGTTTAAGTGTGGGGGAGTTTGATAAGAGACTATTATATAGTCATTTATCCCATTTTTTATCAATCATTTCCTTAGTTTTTAGTATCATTTAGTTTGCATTTGGGTTATTTTAGCTTCTTTTATCATATATCTTCGATTTTATGCTTTTGGTAGATTTTATACTCTTAGACAGGTTTTAGAGTCAAATTATGATCAAATTGGAGCCTTGGAAATAATCAAGTATCAAAGCCATGGAGGGACAACATCGAAATAAGCATAAAAGCCAAAATTCAGTCGGAGCGGCCGTGTAGCCAAAGGAGGAGCGGCCGTACAACAATGCCCAGTTCAAAATAATTTTTGGCGCCAAGCTCGCACGGCCGTGCAGTTCCCTTGACTCGGCCGTGCAGTCGCTGTACCTGTTCCAAAAAGGCACCTTTTGGAGGCACCACTTTGAAGAGTCCCAACCTTTAGCATAAATGTCTATATAAAGAAGCCTTTGTAATCAGTATTGGGCATCCAGAAAATCCGAAAATGTTTCATAATACACATATAGAAAGGATCATATCATACTTAGATTTTATAGCGAAATTACTTTAGCAATTTATACGCGATGTTCAAAGTTTATCAAGGATTCGTGACAAAATCTTGTGTACTCTTGAAGATTGTGAATGAAGATTATTTCCAGCCATTGTCTCTCTTATTATGAATAAGTATTTCTTTCCTTATCTTTATTTCTTTACTTACTTCCTTTTATTATTTCAATGGTTTGAGTAATCCTCCATTTCTCGGAGTTGGAAACTCATTTACTTATATTCATTGCTTCTTCTACATGTCATTTCAATTCTCTTCTTGTAAATCTTAATGCTAGAAATTAGGGAGACGTCTTTAATTGTATAACCTCAGTTGATCAAATGAAAAACATTGATTAGCGGAACTCTAAGAATTGAACTAGGTCGATAAATTACACAAAGTGATTTAAAGACCTAGGGATGATCCTTTAGTGGAAAATACATGAGATTATAGACTTAATTGGTATTTTAGATTTATTTGGTACCCTCGAGAGGTGAGTCAGATTTCCCGCGTGACGAACGGGATTACACTAAGCCGAACCCTCGAGAGAAAGGCCGGTGAGTCTTAAAATACATGTGCTAGTTAGCACAACTTAGCGTATCATCCTTGACTTGGCACTTTTATCTTAAAACAATTTCTTCATATTATTCTTGAATTGCTTGCAAATAAGAATATGTTTATATTTGTGGAACCCTAGTCAATTAAGAGAAGTACCTAGCGGAGAATTTCGATTGACGGAACCATATGAAGGAACTAGGTTTCATTGATCACGAGAGTAGTTCAACGGCCTAGGGGTGTTCTTTGAATGGAAAGTACGTTGACTTTCGATCTTAATGGATTCTTTCTAATTGTGGTCAGCTAGAGATAAGCCGGAATGCCCGTTTGTGACAGGGCGGGAGCACCATAAATGGAAATCTCAAACAGTTAGGACATAATTAGTAAAGAATACAACGCTACTGTCCTAACCAGAAGTAGTGTAAGCCTAATGTACCATCCTTGTTATTTTGATAAAAGCCTTTATTTAAAGCATATTTATTTGTTTTCAATCCCGAGAATATTATCATTATATGTTAGAGTAGTTTCTGTATTTTCTTAGTATTTTCTATTATAAATTCTTATCTCCCCCAATCATTTTATCCATATATTTATATAAAGACAAATATCATCCCAAAGTAAACCTTGTCTCTGTGGGATCGACTCGTACTTGCACCCGCTATATTACAATAGCCCGTGTGCTTGCGGATATAAATAAACCGTTAGGTTTTGACCGAACGCCTACCTTCCATAGGAGACTCCCAAGATCCACGGACAATGTTGGTGAAGTCATGGTGCTTAAGCCAAATATTGAGAAAACGAAACATACCTCTTTTTTCTTCACCTTGAAGTGTTACGTTAATCACAAGAGGAGCATGATCAGAGCAAGCCTTAGATAAGTGAGAAACACGAGTAGCATGAAACAGATGAAGCCACTTTTCGTTATAAATCACTCTATCAAGACGTTGATAAATAACCCTCCTGCCCATTCTTTTATTAGACCAAGTAGCCATATTTCCTTCAAAACCAGCATCAATCAAATTTGCATATTGCACCATATCTGAAAATTCATTTACAGCCATTTCATTGATTGGTTTACCCCCTACCTTTTCAGACTGATCAAGAATGCAGTTAAAATCACCCACAACCATCCAAGGATAATCAACTTCACTAATAGCCATTAAATCTTCCCAAAGACTGATGCGAGAAAATCTATTGCAGCTAGCATGAACAAAAGAAACCCAAACAGAATCGGCCCACATAGGATGAGAAAATTGAATAGTAAGAGCCTGAGAAGATTCATGGATAATAGTACCTTTTAGCCCATGCTTCCATATAACCCAAACTCTGTTACTAGCATTAGACACTCCATTATCGTAGCCAACTTTTCAAATAAACTGCTCCAAAGAAGAACTAGCCACCTTTGGCTCATATAGCGCAAATAAAGAAACCCCATAAGAACGAAATAAACGCTTAATCCTACGAACTGTGGAATTATTAGCAAAACCACGAGCATTCCAACTTATAAAACTAACCATTAAAAACATTAAAAGATAGCAGTAAATGGGGAAAAAGAAAAAGGGTAACTCACAAAGATGGGGATTTCTCCCTACTTTTCTTCTCTTTGTGTGTGACAGTAATGAAGCCTTCATCATCCAGCACATCAGACATGGCGGTTTTTTCTTTGTAATCCAACTGATCATTTATCACTTGATTCAGCGATGTAACTTGAGGGGCTCTCGGAGAATGTTTAAGGGAACTAAAAGCATTCATCTTTACATGGAGGTAGCTTCTTTCTCTATGACAGATCTAGATGCCTTTCTTTTCTTTTTGAGGGTATGGTAGTATTCTGCCTTCCCTCTTGTGATACTCCTTAGATGTCGGGAGAGTGTTAGTTTGGGGCAAGATTGCCATCTCAGCTATAGCCTTAGGAGTGCAGAAGCTTGGGCTAACCCTCAGGATGTCATGGGAGACGCTTTGTTTGACTATGAGACTAGAGTTGACCGATTGACGGAGAGAGGTCCCCTTTTGCAGACTCGCAGGGAAGA
This sequence comes from Adenophora triphylla var. japonica, assembly GCA_022495995.1. Taxonomy (NCBI): domain Eukaryota; kingdom Viridiplantae; phylum Streptophyta; class Magnoliopsida; order Asterales; family Campanulaceae; genus Adenophora; species Adenophora triphylla. Next base: position 250,960 of record JAFEMH010000438.1, read on the forward strand.
GATCTGAGCCGAGGCACGGGAGAATGAAGCTCTGTGAGCTACTGAATTGCTTGACTCTATAGAGAGGACCCCTGATCTCGGAATGAGGGAGACAGAGCTAGCTCACGTGGAGCGAAGGAAGACTCACCGGGGATGAGGGAAGAAAGGGAAGAATGGCGAAGGGACCAGCGTGAATGGCGCGGAATGACCTCCTAAGTATCCACTCATTGTCATTGTAGACACATTATTTGTTAAATGTATTAAGTAGTCTTTTAGCATGTTGTGAGCTTGAGAGTAGACCGTGCTTGTACTCATCAAGAAGTATATTAATTGTGGTGATTTGTGATTTACTTTTAAAGCTTTGTTGAGATGCAAATCTCTTGCTTGCTTTTTGTTGAGCCTTGGCGGCATCCAATTTTGGATATTTTTTGTCTATTTTTAGATCGAACCAGTCTGAGCCTTGATGGCATCCAATTTTTTGGATTTTTGTGTGTTTTTAGACCAAACAAATGAAGGCTGCCTACGTTCCCCCTACTGAGGGGCTCAGGTCTCCATAGTTCAACACTCTTTTAGTGAGTGAAGGGGAGACGAAAAAGTCAATATTCTTTAGGCGAAGTATCGGCGAAGCTTGCTTCCGTTGACTGGATTCATGAATGGATTTCCGTCCAGGTCTGTTAGCTTCATGGCTCCTTCGTAGAAGATCTTTTGGATCACGAACGGGCCAATCCATGTTGGTTCCCATTTTCCAAGCAGGTTAGTTCGGGTGGGAGGCTTTTCTTTGAGCACCAGATCGCCTTTCCTGATGTCTCGGGATTTGACTTTCTAGTCGAAAGCCCTAGCCATTCTGCTTTGGTAGGCTCGGATGTGTTCCATGGCCTTTAGTCGGCGTTCGTCTAGTAGGGCCAATTCGTTGTGTCGGCTTCGGAGCCATTCTATCTACTTCATTGATTTTGTTTTCCAACAACAATCAGAGTGATGGGATTTCCAACTCAACAGGCAATACTGCTTCCATCCCATAGGTCAGGGCGAATGGAGTTTCTCCCGTGGCGGTCCTGACTGATGTTTGGTAGCCCCAAAGTGCTAGATGCAGCTTCTCGGGCCAATCTCATCCTCGTATGGTCATTTTTCTAATGATCCTTTCGAGGGTTTTGCTTGATGCTTCTGTTAGTGTTATGCCCTAGGCCTATAGTTGATAGACTTATGTGTTGACATTATTTATTATTATATGAGAAGTTTATCATTTGATTATTATATGTTTTGCATATTTGTCTGTAATAATCTCCATCCCTAATTATTAAGAGAATAATTAGTATAAATGTTAATGGATAATCATATGATGATTATATGCATAGAGATGCACATTAAATTTATGGGTACTTGTTAGAGAACAAGTGACTCGACTTGACCCGTATGAGATTTATGTCATGGTCAAATGTCATAATTAAATCTCATATGGTCACTTCATTTAGTCCCTAGACCTGAGATTATCATGACCTTACATATGATGAAAGACATGTTTGATTTTAGCCAAACGATATCTTAACACGATATCTATAAAGGCTATCTTTGGCATGATCGGATTCATGATGGGAAGGATGATAAGTCAAGATGGAATTTGTCCCTCGAAAGAGAGATGTTTTGCTTGGGCCCCTCGATGAGTGATAATGATGAAAGTGTATGGCCATACCCCAATGTGATTGGAATTATCATTATACTCAGAATCGAGAAAGCATTGAACAAAGACAAGTTGACAAGGACCATGGCTTGTGTTCAATATAACATCGTGAGACAAAGGGAGAAATGGAAGTGTACCATTGGAAACGTGAACTCTTACGTTGCATTATTTGGGTAGACATAATGGCTTGCTAGAGTCCGCTTATGTCTTATGAGGGTCGATATGATCGAACTCATTGCCAAGATAATGTAATCCTATTGGGTTACACACAACTAGAATGAATTGAATAAATCAGATGAAGAATGATTGAGAGAAACCTGATGTGACTTGATGTATCGCGCGACAGAACTAGTCCATGGGACTCGTCTGGTCGTGCGACACTCTGAGACCATAGAGGTATTTTTGGACTGGTTTCCTAATTTGATTAGGAAACAAATATTGATGCTAAAGTAGTATAAATATAACAGTCTGTCAGCCCTAAAAAGCTAGCCGAAATTCTGAAAAGAAATTCACAACATATACTCTCAATATTATTCATAGGTTTAAAAGATCTAGCAATCTTCAAGAAGCTTTTCTTGGTGCATTCAAAGGTGTGGATATCGAAAGAGGGTCTTCGCTCGTTCATCGATCAAGGCCTAGAGTTCAAGCAATCTGAAGAATGAAGTTTGTGATTCGAAATCACATAATCAAATCGTTCGATAGCTCAAAAACGGAAAGCGTTCAAGGTTGGTTATTTCTATCTCATAGGAATTCAAGTTAATTATATAGAACGGAACCTAGGCTCTTGAGTTTTATGTTATTTAGATGCTTAATTCCGCTGCGCATGGACCCATAAAACCCAACAGCTTCTACTGCCCCGTTAGTTTACGGCCCTTAGGGGGAAGACTTATGGTGTGTGATTTTGAACTCGGCCAATAGTCTGTCGCATTCTCCTTCAAAGTGAGATCCATTGTCTGGTATGACCTTGTTCGGGATGTCGTATCGACATATGATGTTTTCTTTGAGGAACTGTGCGACCCTCTTGGAATTTAGCACTTTGTAGGACTTGGCTTCGACCCATTTTGTGAAGTAGTCGATGGCTACTAAGACGAACACGTGGCCGTTGCTGTCGGGCGGAGCGATCTTCCGATGTCATCGATTCCCCAAGTGACGAAGGGCCAGGGAGTGGTCATGCAGTAGAGATCATGAAGGGGAAGATGGTTAAGGTTGGAGAAGCGCTGGCACTTGTCGCAGCTTCGGACAAAGTGGATGCAGTTTGCCTCCATGGAGATCCGGTAGTAGCCCATTCGAAGAATGATCTGCATCAGGGCTCTGGCATTCATGTTGTGGACTTCGTTCATGAGCTCATTTGATTTTTCCTTGCTGATGCAGCGGAAGAGCGGTCCTTGGTAGCGTTTCTTGTATAGCATGTCCCCAAGGATGACAAAGTGAGAGGCAAGGCATTTTAGGGCCACAATGCTCTTGGCTTTGATTCCTTCTTTGTATTTGCCTTCCTCATTCATGAAAGGGGTTTCCCCGTTTTTGAGGTATTGGTAGATTTGGTTGTACCATGACTCATCGATTGGCTCGGCCTCTACCTCGATTTCGCAGCAAAAGGCAGGAATTTCCTTCCTTCCTACTTTAAATGGCTTTACCGCTTTCCCTTAGGGGATCTGTACGATTGAAGCCAAGGTGGCTAGGGCGTCTGCAAATCGATTTCGGTCCCTTAGCAAGTAGTGGAACGTGACGTCTTTGAATTGCACAATGAGGTCTTCCATGCAGGCATGGTATTTTTGCAAGCCCGGGTCTATCGTTTTCCATTTGTTGGAAACTTGATTGATGATCAGGGTTGAGTCCCCGTAGACCTCTAACTCTTGGACATTCCTTTCGAGGGCGGCCTCTAGTCCGGCAGCGCATGCTTTGTATTCGGCGCCATTGTTGGTCACCTCGAAGTTTAGCTTTATGGCGATTGGGGTATGCTCGTCTCTTGGGTCGGCCAAGAGCATTCCAATGCCATTTCCTCTTTTGTTGGCTGCTCTCTCGAAGAAAAGCTGCCATCGATTCTCGCCTTCAAGTGCGAAGATTCCTTCATCTGGAAATTATGGTTCGGGACCTTTGGCCTCGTCGGTTGGGAAGTCAGCCAATTGTTCGGCCATTACCCATCCCTTGATCGACTTCTGGTTTACGTATTTGATGTCAAACTTCACCAGGAAGAAAGACCATTTGGCTAGCCTCATTGACAGTGATGGTTTGTCGAAGAGGTACTTGATAAGAGGTACTTGACCGGATCCATTTTGGAGACCAGGTGAACTGTGTGCGATTGTATGTAGTGTCGCAATTTTTTGATGACCCATAGTAGAGCTGTGCAAGTTTTCTCTAGGGCTGAGTAGTTGAGCTCACTGCCTTGACTCTTTCTTTTCTTGGCATAGCATGGCTCCAACTGCGGTGTCGGTCACAGTTAGGTATAGTAAGAGTGGCTTTTCCTCATGGGGAGACAGAGGATCGGAGGACTCACAAGGTACGCCTTTATCTTTTTGAAGGGGTCTTGGCATTCCGGGTTCTACTCGATGTCCGCATTCTTTTTCATTAGTCGAAAGATTGGCTCTCACATGGAAGTCAGCTGATTGGCAAAATGGCTGATGTACTGCAGGCGGCCCATGAAGCTTTTCACTTCTGTTTGGGTTTGCGGTGGTCTCATCTTGATTATGGCCTTGATCTTTTGGGGATCAACTTCGATGCCTCATTCTGTGACCATGTATCCTAAGACTTTGCCTCGGATTACTCTGAATGTGCATTTGGCAGGGTTCAACCTCATTGAAGAGTCCGGTCGCTGCCCGTTAGTAGGTAGCCCCAACGTTCTTTAGTCCGAACGACATTACTGTGTAGCAGTAGGTTCCCCAGGGAGTTGTAAAGGCAGTTTTCTCTTGGTCTTCTTCGGCCATCTTGATGTGATTGTAGCCAGCAAAACCATCCACGAAGGACTTAACCTCGAAATTAGCCATAGTGTCGACTAACATGTCTATGTTTGGCAGTGGAAAGTCATCCTTGGGACTTGCTTTGTTGAGATCTCAGAAGTCCATGCAGCAGCATACTTTCCCATTGGCCTTGGTGACCGTGACTATGTTGGAGAGCCAAGTCGGGTATTTAATCACCCTTATAAAGCCGACGCGGAGCATCATCTCGATCTATTCTTTGACTTGTAAGGACCATTCTGGCTTGATTCGACGTAGCTTCTGCTTAATGGGCATAGCCTCGGGATTCAGGGGAATCCGGTGTTCCACTATGGCTGGATCTAGGCCGGGCATGTCTTGGTAGGACCAAGCGAACACGTCCATGAATTCTTTGAGCAGTGCAACCAATGCTTCTTGCTCGGTGCCGGTGAAGAAGCTTCCGATTTTCGTCTATTTAGGCTCTTCAGCAGTCCCCAAATTCACTTTGGTTAAAACCTTCTCGGCAGCTTGGGCCCGGTTTTCCTCTCGTTTGACAACATGCTTAAATATTTGTTTAATATATTATTCATTTAATGTGTCTGCGTCTTTATCGAGTGAATCATTATTAACTGTTTTTGATTTGTTAGTTAATTTATCATTTGTTAAAGATGCAATGAGTGGATACTCGGAAAGGTCGAAACTTTCATTTAAAATGTAGGGGAATAAATTGTTGGCTATGAACTCGTAATCGTCCGGCGTAAGGCCATCAGATGACTCGAGAGACTCGAATTCAAAGACAACAAAATCGGAATGTGTTTCGAATCTAGACTCTAGGACGCGAGGGGTTAGACCAAGCTTTCCAATCATTTCCTCCTTTCTGGTTGCGGGTCTGGAGAAAGTGGCCCAATTATTTATTGGAATTGTGGATGAGCTTCAAAGGATGCGAGGGTCGAAAGGCTTCGCGCTGTTGTCCCCAATCATGGCTACCACAGAGTTATTAGAAACAAAATCGATTAAGTCTGGCATTTCTGTTTCTTCATTGAAAAGTTGCTGAACCGAAGGCTCGTTCTAAGAATCTTCAGCGGAGTCTTCTTTTCTTGCCTTGGACATTGTTAGCTTGAATACTGACTCATCCCGCTTGTTTGTGGCAGGGGTGATGACAGAAAGTTTTTTGAACTCCTCTATCAAAGAAAGGGTTTTACCGAACCAAAATTCGTTGTGAATAGTGGTGGTGGTGGGTCCCCGTAGAGTTGGTGCATCGAGGAATGATCTCCTGATGGGGTTTGGCTCGAGGCCTCTGAACCTCTCAAGGTTTTGTTGGAGCTTCTCCTATTTGTCCATTATTGCCGACCAATCTTATTTGCCATTGATCAGCTCTGTCCTCTTCTTCATGTCTTCATTCAAATCACCAATTTTCCTTGTGAAGTACCGGGCCATGTCGAAGCTGACTGAGGTCGAAGGTTGCGTACAAGCCTCTTTTGTCAGCAACTGGGCGTTTTTCGCGCGCAGCTTTTCTATCTTCCGCAACATCTTTGGGAGTAGGGATATACCCTAGGCCACAGCGGGTGGTTTGTTCTTTGACCTCGATGATCTTATGGGTGCCTTGATAGTGTTTGCCCAAATCGAGCCCCGAAATGTAATTCATGCACTTCATCATCTTCATGTGAGGAGGGATCCAGTCCCAAGTCAAGGGGAGGTCTATGTGACATACTTGTGCCTTCGGGCTTTCGACTGTGAACCCTGTTAACATCATGCCTTCATCGTCATGCTTGATTTCCAGGACCGGGATGCCATTTGTGTTGGTCCCTTCCATAGTCACACTATCCCCGTAAATGGTGGTGAGATTGCTTCCTTGCACAAATTTCATGCAGAGTGGATGCCACTCCATTTATTTGGTGCTGCCAAGGTCGGCCCAAGATGGCGGTGAAGGTGATCGGGATGTCGATAACCTAGAAGTCTGTTGGCGTCATCTGCTTTCTGAACCACAGATTAAGAGTGGCTACCCCCAAGACTGAGCGGGACGTTGAGTAATAAGCTTTGATCATCTGAGTTGAAGGCTTTAGATCGATTGGCTTGATTCCTAGCAAGTCCATCATTTTGGCAGGGAGGACATTCATGGCCGATCCTCCATCCACCAAGACCTGAGGAAGGCGACGCTCGTCGAGTTGAACGGTAATGTATAGGGGATCATTATGATTAGCCCCAAATTTCGGCAGATCTAGCTCAGTGAAGGTAATGATGTTACTGTAGTGAATATTGCTGATCATTTGGAATGCCTCATCCGGGGTTACATTGATGGGAACCATGGTCCGGGCTAGGCTTTCTTCCAGCTTGAGCTTGTGAGGATAGGAGGAAGTGAGTAGAGACCAGAGGGATATGTTTGCTTGAGTGCGCTTGAGTTGGGTCAAGATTGGGTTTTCAGCCTCCGGGTCAAGCACTTCAGCCTCCTTGGCATAGGGGCCTTTCTCAGTTCGAGGCTCAGGTATGGCCGAGCTTTTGTCTGTCCTTGGAGGATTTACCGAGATTTGGCCGAAATGAGTCAGCACATTTATTTCTGGCTTTACTCCTCCTTTGCTTGTTTCTCCCAATTCTGTCATGGGAGGGCCCTAGTTAGCGTACGGTCATACATCGCACCTTAGCTCATTCACCGTTATTGCCTTTGTTGGCGATTGGATGGCTGCTTTGATGTCCTCCCAAGATAAAGGCTGGGGTGTCAGAATGCTTGGACTGTTGGTTGCTGTGCAGAGTTCGTCCCAGCTTATCATGGAGCAAAAATGGCCATGATCTTGAGTTGAGTTAGGCTAAGGAGATTTGCCGGAATAAATGACATAGTAGTTAAACTTTCCAGATGGTTCTCCGAGGGTTCCAACCATGGGATCACCGGCTTCATACATCTTTCTCAGTTTTTGTTGAGAAGAGGATTTTCTCCTTCTTGGAGGACGGTCCTCATTTATCTCATCTTGGAAATCACCATCTAGACAAGCGGGGTAGTCGCAAACATCCCACCAAATATGCTTCACAGTTTGTGGTGTTCACGGAACCTCCGGGCATTGACTCGGCATGTCCTTCCCTGGTAGGCCTTGTGACTTCACGTTGTAGCTACGGGGTTCGTATAGAGGCAAAGATTAGATTCTAGGGTATATTGAGAGACGCTGGGAGCTGTGGGAGCGGGCAGGTCTTCCTTTTCTACGGGAGCCCCAGTTGGCTGGGGGTGACCTATGTTCCGAAATGATGCATAGCACCTTCGATCCAAGCCTGCTGCTCACCTTGGCATTTTTCAAGAGCTATGAAAGCTTGCCAAACCTCTTCCATCGTTTGGAAATTTCCCTGGGGCAGAATTTCATTTCCCTCACTGTTATCTGTCGACCCTGCCATGGGAGAGTTCTGATGGCTGAACCGGAAAGGCTGTCGAACCTTGCGACTTTGATACTGAAAAGACGGCTCCCGGGAACTCTCAACCACTCTCTGTTCGCTGGAGGGGGTGAAGGGTAAGGTTTAGACTTGGGAAGGCCTTTTTGGATAAAGGGGGAAAGCTCATGCGACTTGCAGTTTCCTCTTTTTTTTATTTTTTGTTGTTTTAATTTACATAAAACGTGTTTTCTCAGAATCCTAAATGGGTTAGAAAATAGATTGCTCTTCTTTTTCGCAACTATTCTAGATCTCGAGTCAGTGGAAACTGTCACTGCGGCTATAAGCCCCTCGTTTTGCACCTGTATTTCGACCACCCAAGGTGGACAGCCCCGGGCGAGGGTCCTATAGGGCAAGAGGTTTCCACCAGTCAAAACAAAAATGAACCTAAGGAACGAGCCTGCCATGTTCATTTTAATGCGTCTGCCATGTGAATAGTGAATGGAGCCAGTACCTAAGTCAATATCGAGGCAAGAGTTCGGCATGACGTCTCTATACCTTGCTTGCGCAAGGGATCTATGACTTTAGATTTTGGCTAGGTTATATTGTCATGGATGACTAATTAAAGGCTTGATGACATGGTGTCATGTGGGCGTGGACGTATATCCGGTACGGAGCATTGTCTGAGTGTAGCTTTGGAATTCAAGATCGGGTCAAGATTTTAGCATGACCTTTCATCTTCTTTCTTGCGCAAGAGATCTTGATTTCTGGGCTTTGACTCAGATAATGGCCGACGTGGGATATGTATCCAGGCTTTATGACACGGACTGGGTCAAAAACCAACCAGAGTCTGGACAGAGTGTGACATAAAAGTGCATGGTTGACACTGGCTAGGATGGGAAGTTTGGAATGATCCCGTGCGCGCTCGAAAGGCATAGGAACACCAATCAAAGTGCATCTGAGACCATCCTGGGTTTGGGGTTGTAGTTTGCAGTGTACAGGATAAGAGTGCGCGTAGTGAGCGGTCACTAAAATTCTTTTTCTGAGTAAAACAGAAAGTTTTGCAGAATGTATTTTAAAAGTATCTACACAGATGTATTATGATGCATTTTTTTGTATATTTTTTAATATGCAAAAAAGTAAAGCACATGCACACACACACAACAGTTAATGAAAGGGTAAAATGAAAGTTTGACCCTCATCATTGTTTAAAAAAACTTTTTTTTTATTTAAAAGTTTTTAAAACAAAACGTCCCCAGAAGAGTCGCCAACTGAAATTACCCGATCCGGCACGCGGACTCACGTGTTGGGGGGATTCGGTGCGTTTTCGTAGAGTCACCACGCCGTTTTGATTGTGCCCAAAACATTGAGAAAAGGATGTTTTTGTTTGTTTTTGTTGTGTGATGAGATTTTGAGTTCGGAGGTCAGGTTACGTCTCGGGAAGAGATATTTGAGCTCACCCGAGTCGCCTCGTACACACGAGTCTTTCGATACCCTTCTTTCTTTAAACGGAAGGCCTTATGGGATCGTTCGTACGGTTTGGGTCTGTGTGAATAGTAAATTTAGACTACATTGTAAGCAGTAAATTTAAAGCAGTAAAGTATTTAAAGACTGAAATTAGAATAGTATTTAAATGTGCGAAAGGAGATTATACCAATGTTGGTTTGTGTCTATCTTCCGCGGGGGTATGTGTTTGGTTTGAGGGTGAATAAGGTTTTGGGATGTCGGGGGTCGATTAGGACATACTGGGATTGACCGAGATCGACCGGAATCGCTTCGGGAGGACTTCGAAGCGCCTTAGGAGGGCTTTGGAGCACCTCGGGAGGCCTCGGGAAGGACCGAAAGAGGCCGGGATTGCCTCGGGATGGCTAGAGATGCACCTTGGGATGGCTCGGGATGCCTCGGGATGGACCAGGATCCCCTAGGGAAGGATCGAGATCGACGGTAATCGCTTCGGGAGGACTTCGGAGCGCCTCGAGAGGGCTTTGGAGCGCCTCGGGATGGTTCGGGAGGCCTCATGAAGGACCGGAAGAGGTCGGGATGACTTAAAAGTGTGCCTGAAGGACGGGGGGAGATAGGAGAAGGTTGGGGTGTGAATGAAATGGGAGGGGGAGCCTTCTATTTATAGGCCTCAAAAAATTGCAAAGTGGTCCGGACGGACCTTTGTGTCATTACTGATTTTTGGGTTTTTTGGATTTCAGGGAATATTGTGGACTTTGTGGGGATTTTGCAATGATGTTGGCGTGTTGACATTAGAGTCCGTACGGACACTTATTTCTTTGCAAAGTGGTCCGTACGGACTATTGTGCTAGCTGGCCATTTTTTGTTATTCCTGCAAAGTCCTTGAGTTCCCTTTTATCCCTGAAAGGTCCTCCCTTGGTTTGGCTGGTCATTTTGGTCCTTTTAGACGTTACGGGTCTTCGTGATCGCGAATGCGTGAGTCCTCGGTGTTTCACGTATGCTCGGATGGAGAGCAGTCCGGATTGGGGTACTTACAGAAGTGCACTTGCCTCTCCTTTGAAAGCCTCGGGAAATTTCTCGGGAAAAACGTCGAATCCATGCCTAAAATGGAGTTTTTCTTGCAAAATGAAGAAGAAGAGCCGAATGGCTGTTGTTTGGAAATGAAGAAGATAAGAAAATCCAGATTTTCTGCAAGCTTTATCCTCCTTCTGCAAAGCTACAAGAGTCCGTACAGACCTCATTGCTCCCCAGCTGAAAAAACTGCAGCAATAAACAATTGTTGCCCGTAGCAGGATTTTGCACCCGACTGCTAAAAAAAAAAACACAGCCAAAGTTGTTCAAGCCCCCATATACTAAATAAAGCATTTCAAGCTCATGCGACATGCACGAAAACAAAAAAAAAAAGAGTAGAAATAACTCCTATGTAATGTAATGAATTTTTTTATTTGCAATTCCGTGGGGATTGCCCCACGGAATTGCAAATAAAAAAATTCATTACATTACATAGTAAAATACTTTGTCCATAAATACAAATGTTTTTTCTATTCTACAAATGCCAAAAGAAAAAAAAGAGGAGTCCTACTCCGAGTCATCATCAGCACCACTCGATGGAGACCTCTGCATCCCGGCACCTCCGACAGCCACCGCATCGTCATCAAAGAACTTGACCCCCTCCTCGATCGAGTACTCCATGTAGTCAACTGGGGTAAGGCCAGAGAAAGGATCTAAGAAGGGAAAGGAGGATGAACCCTCACCCTGTGCACCAGATGGAGGGAATAACTGGTGATACGACCGCGCCCTTGACCCTCAGCAGAAGCTCCCGCATCTTAGCTGTGCCACCCCCGAGTCGGAATATCAGGCTGAGGAGCAGGCCGTGGATCCGTGTCCGCCCTTGAAGAAGGAATATCCACAGATCTCCTCGAAGGCATTGGCTCGTAAGCCACCCCACTCCTCGATGACCCGCAGGACATCCCCCTCAAGAGCTTCTTTGTGAAAGCCCGCAGCCACAAATACCTGCGAGTGATCACATCTACGGTCTGCCCCGAGAGCTGCACAATAAACAAAAGAGATAAACAAAAATAAATGCTCACAAAAAGAGATAAACAAAAGAAGGAACAAGATGCCAGAAGGAAAAGAGTAACAACTCACCACATCATCTGGATCAACTCGGTAGGTGGCAAGAAGCTGCTCCGGGATGGACACCGACACCCGCCTCCTGGAAGAGTCCCAAGGAAAAGTCCGGTCCAGGCACTGGGATATCCCAAGGATGCGACGAATCAGCCCGCCTCTCCCTAGCTAGCATCTGAGGCGTCGTGAGCTTCCGCCTCACAAAGGCCTCATACTCCTCGACCTCCAAGATATACTCCCTCTCAAACTCCAGCCCATCCATCTCGGCAGGGCTCATCATATTGATCGGCGGATCCCTCAGAGCACAAGGAGGAACACCGGCACCATGCTGCCAGAAGACCCTCTCTCCCAGATACATTGAGTCACAGGTAAGGCCCCGCAGAAGCTTCCTCTGCCTCATCACCCAAGGTGCACCCTCCAACTCATCCTCGCTATACAGCGACCAAGGATACAACTGGCAACCATCCGGGCTACCCCTCTCTAAGAACCTCTGAACCTCCACATAGGTGACCGTGACCTTCCCCCTGCTACCCCTCCTCTTCCTCAAAGAGAGTGCCCAGCATAGCAAGGCGGGATACCCAATCATACCCTCGTCATGGCGATCCCACGCTTGACACTGAAAGATCTCATAGCATCACACCTGCCACAAAAAGTAGATAACGCTCAGAAAATAAAAAGGGAAATGATGAAATGCTAAATTGCAAAAGCGATAAACTCATACCTCCAAGGAAAAATCAAAGCACCCCAAGGAGTTGACCGCACCCCTGCTAAATTTGTCTAAGGCAAAATAGAGCTCGGCTAGGCCTATCTCTCCCCAAACAATGTCACACACCCTCTCCAAATCAACCAGACTCTCAAGGAGAGGAAAAAGAGCAGTGGTGGAATGGTTTGAGAATAAAGACTCGAAAAGAGCAAACCACAGAAATGAGCGCGCCAGCTGCTCTGCCGAAACTCCCCCCGAACCTTGCCGATATTCTCCAATGTTGGCCGTAATCCTCTGTTGGGTTTTGGGGTTACAAACGCAGCGGAAAAATTAACAAGAACATCAAAACCCTAGCCCTTAGATCCGTCTAGCATGAAGAGATTAGAAAAAATATGAAATAGAATTACATACCTTTAATGCGATTTCATTTGTCAAAACAGATCTCAAAATTCAAGCCTTGAACTTCGATGTCGAATCTTCTAATATCCTTCTTCGAACTTTGTGATGTAATCAACAATGGAGCTTCAAGCCTTAGGAGATAAAGCAACCTCCCTCTAATGGTGATCCACACGCGAACGAACAAAGAACTCCTTCTTGTTGGATTGCTAGATGATCCTCTTGATTATTGAAACACTTTTCAATAATCTATGGCTGATTATGGAATTGAATCTAGGGTGTTTTGATCTTTGATTCACAATCAAAATCAAGATAATTGTGTTTATCAAGCCCTAAAAAACGTATGTTATGGTTGGGGCAAAAGGACATATTTATACTTTATAAATAACCCTAACAATTAGGTAGAAAAGTCCTTTTCTGAAGCCAAAATGGATCGCTAAAACGGGGGCTGGGCAGTCGCCCAGTTGTATAGCCTTTTCCCTTATTTTGAAAAATCAACATGGGTGGTTGCCCACTTGTACAGTCTTTCATGCACTATTTAAAAATACTCTTGAGCGGTTGCCCATGTCACTTCGGCGGTCGCCCAAGTCAACAGTTGACTTGTGGGCTGTTGCCCATGTAGACCTCAGCGGTCGCCCATGAGTCCAGAATCCATAATTTCAGCCCGAATCAAATTCGTTCTTTGTGTGTGACCCAAAAGGAATTATATTATGTTGGTAGTGAGTTAAAACATGATCTCACAAGACATAAGTGGTTTCTAGCAAACCATTATATCCACCCAATTAATATAACATCAAAGCTTGATTCCTCGATAGATCCAATGTTACAATCCCTTTGTCCACGATGTCCAATTGAACATGAGTCATGGTCTATGTCAACTCATTCTGTTCAATGCTTTCTCGATTCCGAATATGTTGATAATCCAAGTTCATTTGATCTCTATCAAATCTCTTGAGTATGGCCATAAATTTCATCAACACTATTCATTGAGGGGCCCAAGCAGACATCTCTCTTCATAAGAGGAACAAATCCCGTCTTGACTTATCATTCTTCCCTACATGAATCCAATTGTGCTAACATAGCCCTTATTGCTATCCGATTAAAGATAGTGTTAGACTATATCAAACACGATCTTCACCATGTGGAAGACGATGATAATCTCAGGTACAAAGGATTTAATAATACGACTATCATGAGATTTAATCATGACAACATACCATGTCATAAATCTCATAAGTAGGTCATGCCCAATACTTGTTCTCTAGCAAGTATCCATAAGTGTAATGTGCATCTCCATGCATATAATCATCTCTATGATTTATCCATTACCAACTTATACTAGTTGTTCACAATAGCCGAAGTGTATGGAACTTCATTCATCCTCTTTCGTTCATCAGTTGTCTTAGGACACTGAGTCTTACTAAGAGTAACACCATGACCCATTGGCAAGTTTCCTCTCTTAAAATTTTCCATTTTGAATCTTCTAAGAACCTTGTCAATGTAGGTACTTTGACTCAAACCAATCATCCACTTAGATCTATCTCTATAGATCTTGATACCAAGGATGTAAGCGGCTTTACCCATATCTTTCATTGAAAAACACTTCCCTAACCAAGACTTGACAGTCTGAAGTGCAGGAATGTCATTTCCAATGAGTAAGATATCATCGACATACAATAAGAGAAATATCACAACTCTCCCACTGAATTTCATGTATATACAAGGTTCATCTTCGTTCTTGATAAAACCAAACTCTTTGATTTTCTCATCGAACAGAAGATTCCAACTCCTAGAAGCTTGCTTCAATTCATAAATGGATCTTTGCAACTTGCACACCTTGTTAGAATTTCTTGGATCTACAAAACCTTCGGGTTGTGTCATATACATCCTCTAGCAGTTTTCCATTAAGGAATTTGACATCCATTTGCCATATCTCATAGTCATAATATGCAGCTATGGCAATCAAAATTATAACAGACTTAAGCATGGCAACAAGCGAGAATGTTTCATCATATTCAACACCATGAGTTTGCCTATATCCCTTTACTACAAGCCTAGCCTTGTAAGTATGCACCTTCCCATCCATGTCAGTCTTCTTCTTGAAGACCCACTTGCACCCTATGGTTTTTACACCTTTGGGTGGCTCAATCAAGTTCCAAACTTGATTATCCGACATGGATTGCAATTCGGATTTCATGGCATCTAACCATTTATCCGAATCGGGATCGGACATCGCCTCTTAATAGGAAGTAGGTTCGTCATTCTCAATGACTTGAACTTCATTACTTTCCGACACGAGAAATCCATATCTCTCGGGTGCGGATCGTAATCTATCCGATCTACGATGGACTTGTGGATCTTGAACCGGTTCCACAACTTCTTGTGGAGTTGGTTCAGTCTCTACTATCGGTTCCATGTTATTTTCGGGTTCTTGAACTTCTTCAAGATCAATTTTACTCCCACTAGATGCTTTATTGAGAAACTGTTTCTCAAGAAAAGTACCATATTGAGCAACAAAGACTTTGTTCTCAGTGCAGTTGTAAAAGTAATACCCTTTGGTTTCTTTAGGATAACCAACGAAAATAACCTTGTCAGATTTAGGTGCTAACTTATCAGAGACAAGTCTCTTCACATAAGCTTCGCAACCCCAAATCTTCATGAAAGATAAATTAGGTTTTCTTCCATGCCACATCTCATGTGGGGTCTTAGGAGCCGATTTAGTAGGGACTTTGTTCAGTGTGAACACAGCAGTCTCTAATGCATGTCCCCAAAAGGATATAGGAAGGTCCACTTGACTCATCATCGAACGAACCATATCTAATAGGATTCCATTCCTCCTCTCGGAAACACCATTCCATTGTGGCATTTCGAGTGGAGTCAACTCTGAAACAATTCCACAGTTTTTGAAATGATTGTCAAACTCTTGGCTCAAATACTCACCACCACGATCGGATCGAAGTGCTTTAATTGTTTTGCCAAGTTGATTTTGTACTTCATTTTGAAATGTTCTAAACATCTTAAACGATTCACTCTTTGACTTCATTAGATAGACATAGCCATATCTGGATAAGTCATCGGTGAATGTAATGAAATACCGAAATCCTCCCTAGCAATACTGCTCATTGGTCCACATACATCGGTATGTATTAGGCCCAATAAGTCACTAGCCCTTTCACTACTCTTAGTGTAGGGTGGTTTGGTCATTTTGCCCAATAAACAAGATTTGCATATCTCATATGATTCATAATCATGTGAGTCTAACATTCCATCTTTGTGGAGTTTAGAAATGCGTTTCTCGTTTATATGACCAAGCCGGCAATGCCACATGAACGAGTTGTTTACGTCATTCGGTTTAGACTTTTTGTCCACATGATAAACATTTTCTACACTATTTTGTTTCTCATCAACATCAAGAACATAAAGGCCGTTAAATTAATTTGCAATACCATAAAGCATATCATTTAAATAAATATAAAACTTCTTATTCTTAATAAGAAAATTATACCCTTCATTATCCAAACAAGAAACAGAAATAATATTCCTACTCAAATCCGGAACATAGTAACAATTTTTCAAAATAAGTACTAAGCCACTAGGTAAAGTTACATCATATGTCCCTACGGCTAATGCAGCAACTCTTGCTCCATTCCCCACACGTAGGTCAACTTCACCTTGTTTGAGTAGCTTTCTATTTCTTAGTCCCTGCACATTTAAACAAATGTGAGATCCACATCCGGTATCTAATACCCATGAACTAGAAACAGAAAGGAAAATATCTATCATATAGATACCTGAATCGAACTTGTAACAAAAAAACCCTAGCAGCCGAAAAAAACACACACACACATACTAATTCTGGTTTCTCTCTTTTTTCCTTGGCAGAACCCTAATTAGGGTTAGCCTTTATGGCTGCTTTCGGCGGCCTCATGGTTGGTTTTAACACTGGTCCTCCCTCAAATACATCTCCGCCTGCTGCTGGAACATTTGCGGCTGCTTTCAATGAACAAGGGGCTTCTTCCGGTCATGGTAATGTAATTCCAAATCCTAATGGTAATGGGCTTCCTAATCCTAATGGTAATGGGTCTTGCGGTATTCATAATGCTGAAAATTTGTTTCCTAAACCTAGTTTGCATCAACAGCCGCCTCTTTCTCCTTTAAAAGCCAAATCTCTTTCCTCTTTGTTTAAGGATTCTCCTCATGTTAATCCGGTTCCAGCCATGAATCTTGTGCCTATGTCACTTCACAAAGGTGAACCGGCCCTAAAATTTTCCAAGGTGATGATTCATTCGTTGGCTCAACCATTTAAGTTCAATCTTGTTGGTAAGTTTTCTCATGGTAGACCGAGTATGAAAATTACTAGACAATATTTTTTAAAGTTTGGATTGAAAGCAGATTTTTCTTTGGGTCATGTTGATTCTAAGCACATTCTTATTCGTTTGATGCATGAGGGAGATTTTAATCGGCTGTGGGCTAAAGAACAATGGTATTTAGGCAGATTTCCAATGCGTGTCTTTCGTTGGTCTCCTTCGTGGCATCCGGAAAAGGAATCGTCTTTGGTTCCTGTGTGGGTAGGCCTTCTGGGATTGCCAATTCACATGTTTAACAAAGTTTGTTTGTACTCCATTGCTAAAATTTTTGGGGAGCCGCTTGCTATTGACAAGGCCACGGCTGAATTATCTCGGCCTAGTGTTGCTAAGGTGCTTGTCCAAGTTGACTTGCTTAAGAAACATCCGTCTAGGGTTTTCATAGATTGTGGAGATGAATTTTCGAGCTTTTTTCAAAAACTAGAATTTGATAATCTTCCCCAATATTGTAAACATTGTTATAAGTTGGGTCATGATGTTTCTAAGTGCTTTTATCTTCATCCCAAGGATAAATTGCAGAATAATAGGGCTGATGCAAATAATAAGGTTGTTGGGAAAAATAATTCGAATCCTAATAATGTGGAGAAGAACAAAGATGTAGTGGGGAAAACCATTAGTAATGTTGGTCATGAGGATAATAGCAAAATTGATAAGGACTCGGGGCTGGTCAAAAATACTCAAATATATGTGGCAAAGCAAAAGGTTACTGAAGGTGTCAATGGCAAATTTGCTCAACAACATGACAGTGGTGGTATTCAAAAAGATAAAGCTTCGGTCTCTAAAGGCAAAGGTCACGTGAATGCTGTGCAAGGTACGTACAATATGGCCTCAAATTCTAACTTGGGAGGTACGCATCTTACTCATAATTATTCAATGAATGTAGTTGGTTCTTCTTCTATGGTCAAAAAAAACCCCATCCCCCTTGGATCGAGATTTTTTGGTTCTAACCTTGTTACTAATGGTTTTAGTTTTCTTCCAAAGCGAGGTGCTCCTTTTGTCTCCCCTAATTCTCTAAAAATAGCTAATAATATGGAAAGGGCTGATTCTAAGGCCAATCCCGGTGGCAATCATACTATTGTTGAAGACGGAGCTATTGACCTTGAAGAAGAACATGAACAAATTCAAACTGGTGTTAATGGGGGTGTTAAAAATAATTCTACCTTCGGTACCTCATTGAACAATGTGGATGGATACATTAACTTGGAAGATGGAAAGTGTGAATCTGATTCTGAATTGGAGGTGGTAGATACTACTATTTGTAAATGGCCTGGGGATGTGATAATTGATAATCTTCATTCTTTAGTTATCCCCTCGTGGCCCTAGAGTTACCTCAGAATTTGATATCCAAGAGGTTTTTAATGAAGGTAGGGATTCTTTATTTGATGGGAATGTCCCGGAATATGGGAAATCCAATGATTCTTTGGCTTAAAAGCCCTCTTGTAGTTTCTTATATCAATTCAGTTTTAATGGTTGGGGTTCTAAGTTGGAATATCCGGGGTATTGGTAATGCCACCTCGGTTCGTCGGGTTAAGAGGTTATTACGGCTTCATGATGTCGTTATTTGTGGTATTTGTAAGCCTAAGGTAGATCCTTTGTTGCTTCCTTCTTATGTTCAAAAAATTCGTTGTCTTGGAGGTGTTGCTAATGATAAGGGGAATATTTGGGTTGTTTGGAAGCATGGCATCACTTGTGATGTGCTTTTTCATGATGACCAAGTTATTACTGTTCGGGCATCTCATTCTCTTTGGCCTAATCCCGTTTTAATGTCCTTTGTCCATGCTAGCTGTAATAGGTATACTAGAAGGGTCTTATGGGATTATTTAATTGATATGAGTAACACGGATGATGCTTGGTTAATAGTGGGGGATTTTAATTCTGTTGTTGATCAATCTGAGAAGCTTGGGGGTAAGCCTGTGGTGGATTCAAGGGTATCTAAGTTTGTAGATATGATTCAGATTTCTAATCTTATTGATGGTGGATATAGAGGCCATATCTTCACCTGGTGGAATAAGAGATCAAAGCGTGCTACCATTCTTCAAAGGCTAGATCGTGCTCTGTATAATGATAAATGGATGCGTTGTTTTGCTCAAACTACTATTGATCATCTTAATAGGACCTGTTCTGATCATGCTCCTTTAGCTATTAATATTCGTTTGGTTGATGAGGTCCGTAAGGGTGTTTTCATATTTCTCAACGTTTGGACTCGCCATGAGTCTTTCAATTCTTTGGTTCGCTCCTCTTGGGATGGTAGAATTTTTGGTAGACCGTTGGTCAAGTTTGGTAAGAAGCTTACTCGCCTCAAGCATGACTTACAACTTTGGAATCGTTCTACGTTTGGGAGAGTTGATCAACTGGTGAAACATGCCGAGGATGAAGTTTATGCTAAAAAGCTTTTATTTGAGCAAGATCCTAGTGATGAAAATAGGGCTGCTCTTCATCTTGCTCAAGCTAATCTCTCCTATCGTCTTAAGATTGAAGAGGAATTTTGGATGCAAAAAGCTAACTTAGCTTGGATTAAAGATGGGGATAATAATACTCGCTTCTTTCATGCTTATGTGAAAAAAAGAAGACAGAAATTAAATCCAAGATAGTGAAGGGAATTGGATTGTAGATCATAATCTGATTCAAGAGGAGGCTATTAGATTCTATTCAGATCAGCTTAATGGAAATCCTAATGAAAATGTGGACCCCCTGATGAGTTGCTGAATGTGATTCCTCGGTTGATTTCTAATGACGAAAATAAGATGCTTATTGATCCCCCTACGCTTAAAGAGCTTCATGATATTGTCCTTAGTATGAGTGGGACTAGTGCTGCTGGTCCAGACGAATTTACGGGTGAGTTTTATCATAAATGTTGGGATATTATTTGCATGGATCTTTATAATGCTGTCCTGGAGTTCTTTTCATGATTTCTTCTTCCTCGGAGCTGGACTAGTACGCTTATTGTTACAATTCCTAAGGTGGCAGCCCCTACCTCTTTCTCGCAGCTTCAGCCTATTAGTTTGTGTAATTTCTCAAATAAAATCATTACCAAACTTTTATGCTCTCGGCTGCAAATTGTGCTTCGTCGTATTATCTCTCCTCAGCAAAGTGGCTTTGTGAAGGGTCGTCTTATTCATGAAAATGTTTTGCTTGCTCAAGAGCTCTTTCAGTCGCTTAAGAGGAAGGTATATGGGTCTAATTTTGCGTTAAAGCTTGATATGGCTAAGGCGTATGATAGACTTTCATGGTTTGCTTTGATTAAGGTAATGAGGAGATTTGGCTTCGCTGAAGAATGGCTGGACATGATATTTAGATGCGTAAATTATTGTTGGTTCTCGGTTCTTATTAATGGTACAGCGAATGGTTATTTTGTTTCTACTCGTGGTCTTCGTCAAGGGGATCCTATATCTCCTAGCCTTTTTATTATTGCTGTGGAAGTTTTAAGCCAGTGTCTTAATAATCTTCATCTTCTTCATCCTCATGTGGCTTTTCATACGGGCAATTTTAATGTTCCTATCATCTCTCATTTGTCCTATGCTGATGATATTATTATCTTTTGTAACGGAAGTATCCCTTCTCTTGAGCTTCATATGGAGTTTTTGGCATCTTATCAGCATTTCTCGGGGCAGCTCATTAGCGTTCTAATTCTTGTTTTCTGACGGGGCAGGATGTGGCTGATCATGATAATTCTATCTCTTTTATTACGGGGTTTCAGAAGAAGAATTTGCCTATTATTTATTTGGGGTGTCCTCTTTATATTGGTAAGAAGGTGCAATCTTTGTTCGATCCTATTATGCATAAGCTTCGGGATAAGCTTGATTCGTGGCAAGGTAAATTACTCTCGGCTGGTGCTAAGCTTGTTTTGATCAAATCCTGCCTCCAAGCTATTCCCATCTATTATATTTCTTTACTTGATCCTCCGAAGGGTGTTGTTAATGCCATGAATCGCATTATTTCTAATTTCTTTTGGAGTAGCTCTGACGGGGGAAAAAGTGTCATTGGGTTTCTCGAAATGAATTTTTCTGGCCTATCGAAGAAGGGGGTTTAGGCCTCCGTAAATTTGAGGAGATGGCGACTGCTTTTTCTATGAAGCTTTGGTGGAGATTTCGTACGTCTAACTCTCTTTGGGCTCAGTTTCTTGAGGCCAAATATTGTCGTGATACTCATCCTATGGATGCCATTTCCAGATTGGGTTGCTCTCACATTTGGAAGCGTATGGTTGCTGCTAAAGATTTGGTGGAGAGCCGTATTGCTTGGGGTGTGGGTTGTGGTGAGATTTCTATTCAAGAAAAGTGGCTTCCTCATGATATTCCTCTCCTTGATAATCGTCATGATCAGATTTTTTTGTTATTTGAGGATGGTGTTTTAAGGGAAGATTATATTCGGGATACTTTTGGTCAGCAATGTTTGTTGGAGCTTCAAGCTTTTGGTATTCAGCTTGGAGGGAATGTCGGATGTCCAGGACTCGGAGTAGGGTTTTTGCTTGGTGCTGGAATAAGTTTATTCCTCTCAAGGTGTCCATCTTCATGTGGAAATGCCTTAAGGCTGCTCTCCCTACTGATGACAACATATCTCGTAAAGGTATCTATATTGTTTCTCGTTGTCATTGTTGTGCTAACCCTTCTCTTGAATCTTTGCAGCACATTCTGTTACATGGTGATATTGCTTTTCATGTGTGGAATTTCTTTGGGAATTTGATTGGCTTCCAAATCTCGAGTTCTACTATCATGCAAAGGATGATTGCTTGGCATGCTTGTAAAAATTCCAAGCTTAGTCAGGCTGTGGTTTGGTTGGGAGATACTCTTCCGAGTGTCATCTGCTGGGAGCTTTGGAAGCACAGAAATAAATGCAGGTTTGATGATGGTACTCCTAGTTGGGAAAAGGTTCGTAATAATATTTAGTTCCAAATCAGTGAAATCCTTCGGGCTCACAGCTTATCCTTTCATGTCCTTCCTTCGGAGGTAAATATTGCTTTATTTTTCATATTATTATGGCTGCTCCGTCTATTACTCGTGTCACGCTTGTTTCTTGGACTCCTCCGTCTTTGGGACAAGTGAAAGTTAATACAGATGGTGCTTCGCGTGGAAATCCGGGCATTGCTTCGGGAGGGGGTATTTTGCGCCAGCATGATGGGTCTTTTATTTTTGCTTTTTGTCATTTTTATGGTCATGCTACTAACATGGTTGCTGAAGCTAGGGCCGCTCTTGATGGGATCACTCAAGCTAGGTTAATGGGTTTTAATTCTCTTTGGCTCGAGGTTGATTCGGAAGTTTTATCGCGCATTCTTCTTCGCAAATGTAATATTCCTTGGGAGATTTGGTACTTCATTCAAGCTATTTTCAGATTCATGGAAGAAGTGTCTATTCAGGTAACTCATGTCTACAGGGAAGGTAATAAAGTGGCAGATTGTCTTGCAAATATCTCGGCAGCTGAGCAAGCGGATTTTCAGTTTCCTTCCTTGGAGTCTTGCCCCAAGCCGTGTCAGAGCCTTCTCTACTTTGATCGGATTTCGTATCCTAACATTAGGCAGTAAGTTCTTTTATTTTATCTTAATGTATTTTCTTTTGTTTTTAGATTCCCCTCCCCCTTTTGTTGAGGATCTTACAGGTTGTGTAAGAACTCCCCCTAGGTTTTTTCTGGTGGTTAAGGTTGTCATGTCCCCCACCACGTTTGTATCTTTATTTTTCGTTATTAATAAAATCTAGGGAGTACCGTCTCCTTTTACCAAAAAAAAAATATAGATACCTGAATCAGTAGCAATCATATTGCCCTTCTTCGCCTTTAGGCCTTCCTTATAAGCCTTGCAGTTGCGCTTCCAATGACCAACCTCTTGGCAATGGTAGTAAACTGCATCCTTTTGCCATCCTTCTTGAACCCTTTGCCTTTGTTAACCATTAACACAATATCGGTTTTAGGCTTCTTGATATTCATCTCAGCAGTCTTAAGCATCGCATGCAATTTCGAGAGATTTTTATCCATGCCACTCATGTGATAGTGCATAATAATATGACTATAACTTTCAGGCAATGAATTCAATATCAAATCTGTGGCGAGTTCCAAACTCATCGGATTACCAAGCCTTTCGAGACGCTCAAAGTTACCCTTCATCTTAAGGACATGAGCTCCCACCGATTGCCCTTCTTGCATCTTGCATGCAGTTAGGGACTTTAACCACATCATACCTCTCGTTTCTTGCTTGCACTTGGAACATTTCCTTTAAGCGCTCAGCAAGATCAAATGACGCATCTATGTTCTCAAGGTCCTTCTGAAGAGCCTTAGACATAGTGGCTTGCATAAGGCATGCGACATCCATAGAATCATCATTATGTTTCTTATGTGCATCCCTATCAGCCCTAGGAGTATTTAGAGCAGGTTGAGGTGGAATGGGTTCATTGAGAACGTACAGTTTCTTCTCTTGCTTCAGAACAATTCTGAGGCTTCTGATCCAATCAGAATAGTTTGTACCATTCTCCTCAAGCTTGTCCTTCTCAAGGACAGATCGCAGTGACAGGGGTTGATTATTGTGTGTAGCCATTCTACAATAAAATATGCAAATAAATATAAACATATATCAATATCAACACATTTATCATCTAAGAGCAAATAACGTATTTCATAAATACTCCTACTAAATTATACACCTTCAAATACAAGCATGTATCATATAATCATAGTAGGCTAAGATCCATATTTCACTTGATTTTGGTTTAACTGAGTCAATGCCCGAAATTAAGCTATTTAGGTAGAAACATCAATCATATCACTATATGACTCTTAGATCTTTTATGAGATTTCAATAGACATCATATGTCAAAACATGTTTTAAATCTCATCTATGCCTTGGGTCAAATCTCATTTGAAAGCACCAATTAAGTCAAAACCTTTTTCAAACATGTGAGACATGGAACGATGCACCTAACTGAGTCAAAACTACATCAACCATTATCTCACCTTGATCACAAATTAAGATATAAGATGCACCCAATTGAGTTGAAACTACATCAAATACCCTAAAATATCACAAGTGTTTTAATCAAGGAATGGCATAAGACTCAAATATTTAGAAGGTTTTCATATTGTAACAAACATCGCATAGTTGTAACATAGATCTCATGTGAACATAATCATGAACATAGGGCTTCACAAAATTTCATACAAACAGTTTGATTCAATTTTGAGAAATTACAATCTACTTTAATCATATTAAGTAGACTAACAACCATGTGATAAACTAATCTAATTAATTTATCATAAATCATGAACATGACATATTATATATACTTGGTTTTTCATAAAAAACAAAACACATGAAATCTATATCTATTTCATATAGCATGGTAGCAAATAATCAAATTAAATCTAGCATGCAATTTCAATCCTAATCATGGCAAGACAGGGCTCTAATACCACTGTGGGGTTTTAGGGTTACAAATGCAGTGGAAAAATTAACAAGAACATCAAAACCCTAGCCCTTAGATCTGTCTAGCATGAAGAGATTAGAAAAACTATGATAAAATAAAAGAACTTACTGCCTAATGTCATAAATCTCATAAGTAGGTCATGCCCAATACTTGTTCTCTAGCAAGTATCCATAAGTGTAATGTGCATCTCCATGCATATAATCATCTCTATGATTTATCCATTACCAACTTATACTAGTTGTTCACAATAACTAGGGACGCAGTTCAATATAATAAACATGCAAAACATATAATGAACAGAATAAACATGCTCTATAATAAATGATAAAGATGATATATAACGGTTCAAGTTAAACATAACTATATCCTAGGGCATTACACCAACATCCTTGCCTCCACATCGTGGCATAACATGCCCAAACCCTTACGGGGCGAAGGCGCAAATCCCAGCAGCTCGATCAGACGCTCATCGGACATCCGATCACTCCATCTCACTGATTCCCCCTTAAAGGAGAGACCAGTGATAGCAGCAAAGTCTGTGGGAGTCACCGTCGTCTCCCCCAAGCCGAAGTGGAAGGTGTGCGTGGTATCCCACCAATACTCTGACAATGCCAGAAAAACACCCTTATTTTTCTGGGTCTCCTCTAACCCATCCAGATTCTCAACAAATACGTTCAGGCCCGAGTCAATAACTAGTCTCCGAGGACTAGGTCTCCCTTCCCAAGAGATATCGGGCATGCTCCTCCAAACCTCAACAACGGCCTCGAGGGACCCCCATGACTTCATCCTCTTTGCCTTTCCCGACAAAGGCACCTCCTCTTACAGGTAAACACAGCAAAGGTATGTTAATACGATACTTAACAAATATAAACGATACAGAAACACGACACACATATCTTTTACAACAAAAAACCGTTCCTACACTGCACACAGTTTTCGCACAAAGTCCGTCCCAACACAGCACACTTTCAAACAAAAACCGTCCCAACACGGCAAGTTTTCACACACAGTTTTCAAACAAAAACCGTTCCTACACGGCACATTTACAACCGAAACCGTTCCTACACGGCACACAAGTTTTCACACAAAGTTCGTCCCTACACGGCACAGTTCACAACAAAAGCCCGTTCTCACATGGCACATACAAAACACACCATCAAGGTACAAGTCACCCAAGCATGCAAAAATTCCATTTTAAGGAGAGGCACTTTATTTTCACAAATAAGAGCTAAACTCCACATTTTTTTGATAAAAATCACATACCCACAATCCGTACACATTCAATTTCAACAATTCATCATCAATTTCACAACACAATCACATCAAGCACAAAACCCCCAAATATGCAAGAACCAAACCCTAGTTCTAGCATACATCATTCAAAGTAAAAAATCAAAGACAAAATTTGCTTTCTTACCTCCATTTTTGCTTTCCCTCTTGAATTGTGCACCTCCATATCCGGATGCAACTCATCCTGATTGATGGTAGAAGGTGTGTAGGGGAGAAATTTCTTTGTAAATCCAACCTCTTCTCCATGGCCTCTCGGCCCCTTTGGCGACGACCTCTCATATTTCCTTCCGCCATGATGAAAATCTAGCAATATGAGAGGATTTTCTTGGGAAAAATAGGCTCAATAATGGAGATTTCTCCTCTCTCTCTCTCTCTCTCTCTCTCTTCCTCCGCAGCTGAAACTGAAGAAATGGGATGAAATGGCGATCAGTTCAAACTGATTCTGTTTAAAAAATACCCTTTTCCCCAGCAAACAAACCCCGGCTGTCATCGTAAGTCCGACACAAAACAAATCCGGTCGTCATCGTAAATCCGACACAACATCAAATACCGACTATCATCGTAAGTCCGACACAAAACAAATCTCAAACTTAAGGCACATACACCTTTGAAAAACAAACTTAAGGTACAAACGCCTTTGAAAAACAAACTTAAGGTACAAATGCCTTCGAAAAACAAAACTTAAGGTACAAACGTCTTCGAAAAACAAACTTAAGGTACAAATGCCTTCGGAAAAAACAAACTTAAGGTACAACGCCTTCGAAAAACAAACTTAAGGTACAAATGCCTTCGAAAAATATAAACTTAAGGTACAACACCTTCGAAAAATAAACTTAAGGTACAACGCCTTCAAAAAAAATTTAAGGTACAAACGCCCTCGAAAAACAAAACTTAAGGTACAAGTACAACGCCTTCAAAAAACAAACTTAAGGTACAACGCCTTCGAAAAACAAACTTAAGGTACCAATGCCTTCGAAAAACAAACTTAAGGTACAAGCGCCTTCAAAAATCTCACTTAGGTACAAACGCCTCCATGCCTCAACCTTCATATGGCCCCTAAATCCGTATTCACTCACGAACTATGATCACGCTTGATTCCTACTCGGGATACGTAGGAATCCTATCAAAGGGTCCAGCCATCCGACCAATGCGGTCACCTCTTTCTCCCGACAAGCTATCCAGATCGGGATTCTTATTTTTATCGACGACCCTTCTTCCTTCATAAATGACATCGCCGAGGGGCTTCTGTAAGTACCCCAATCCGGACCGCTCTCCATCCGAGCATACGGGAAATACTGAGGATTCACTCATTCATGATCTCGAAGACCCTTAAAAGTCCAAAAGGGCCAAACTGACCAGGAAAACCAAGGGAGGACCTTTCAGGCATAAAAGGGCATTCAAGGACGTTGTAGGAATGACAAAAGAGTCAAAAATCTGTCAAATCACAGCCATGTCCGAACGAACACATGTGTAAAAGCAGGGTATGCCCGTACAAACATCCTTGTTAACACACCAAAAATTCCCCAAATCCAGGGAAAGGATAGAAAGAACTGATTAATGGGATGTCCGTACGGACGTATGTGTAATTATGGTGCCAAGGAAGGATCAAAATTGATGATCAAATTAATTTTTGAAATTAAACATGTTTTAATTTCGTAATAATTTGATAATGGCAGTTACAACATTTGAAATCATGTGGTAGTTACAGATTGTGAGAGTCATTTTTTGAATCACGTTTGAATTTATTTATTTTTTTGCAAAAGATGGACTAGTGCTAGTAGGCCAATTTGGAGCTACATTCGTGTACGCAGAACGCACACGCACATGAGTTCGGTAGCCACAAGCACATTTTGGACCTTGATTTGCACTCCCTGCACACCCGTGCATGAGAGAGAGAAGCCTCTATGCTACACAATCTTACTCCCTACTAAAATGTAGGAGTATATAAAGTAGTCTCCTTTTACATTTCCTTTCAATGTTAGATAACCACATTTCCCACTTTCAACCCACTTACTTTGAGGCTTAATATCTCATTTATCCCTTAACCATTTTGGACAAATGAATATATGATTTCAATGTTCTCAAGGAGTAGAACACAAACCTACAATCAATTTGGTCATTTGACAAAAAACCTATTTAGAAAATAACTCATTATTTCCTTCAAACACACCCTATTTTTTCAACAATCCCCCACATGAAGGAAATAATGAGGAAATGGTGATAGTGTCCGGGAGACGAAAACTTGCATACGAAGATGTGGGAATGCTCATTGAATCTTCGCTTGTATAAGCATATTTACTAAAGTCGATAGACGCGATTTCCTTGAATCGGTATGCTTTTTGTGTAGCCGATCATATGTTTGACACAAGTATCATCCTAACATACTTCAATTCTCATAGCTATGTTCAATCATGGCCTTGAACATACACCTGGTTCTGCGAAAGGGTCTAAGAATTGAGCCTCAGGCGATTCTCCTCGAGCACCACTTCACTCTCACATTGGTGATTTCTTAAAGGTAACCCGTATTTCCCGGCTCGAATTTTTGACGCGCAAGAATCATTAAAAGCTATAGGCTTATCCTTATCCTTTCGGGATGTCACTAATAGGAATGGACTTGGGGTTGGTTCCCCCACAATGACGCTACAAGTCTTTTAACAGTTAGGTGGTCCCATTGAATCTAGTTCTTTGGATCTCCAGTCATCTAGATTGGGTTTTTCGTTGTGTTTAACTTTTAAGAGGCTTAAGCCCCATTCCCCTCGTTGAGCTTTCAACTAACTCTTTATTTAACCCTTTGGTTAATGGATCCGCTAAATTTTCCTTTGACTTAACATAGTCAATGGATATTGTACCTATTGAGAGTAGTTGTCTAATGGTATTATTTCTTCGATGAATATGTCTATACTTATCATTATACATATGATTTTATGCCCTTCTAATCGCTGATTGGCTATCGCAATGTATACATATTGGTGGCACGGGCTTTGTCCATCTTGGAATATCATCTTTGAATTAGCATAGCCATTCGGCTTCTTCACCACATTTATCTAATGCTATAAACATAGATTCCATTGTGGATCTAGCTATAACCGTTGGTTTAGAAGATTTCCATGATATAGCTGCTCCTGCTAATGTGAATACAAATCTGCTCATAGACCTTGAGTCTTTTATATCGGATATCCAATTAGCATCGCTATATGCTTCAATTACCGCCGGATGTCTAGCATAGTGTAAAGCATAATCTTGAGTATATCTTAAGTACCTTAGTAATCTCACTATACAATTCCAATGTTCAGCTCCAGGATTACTTGTATACCGACTCAGTTTGCTGACCGTATAAGCAATGTCTGGTCTAGTACAACTCATCAAGTACATTAGACTTCAAATGATTCTCGAGTATTCAACTTGAGAAACTGCGTCACCTTTATTCTTTGACAGATGTTGACTCATGTCCATTGGGGTTCTCTTGGTGACTTTATCAAGAATCTTATCCACATAATGTGACTGGCTTAATGCAAGTCCATTTGATATTCTTGAAATTTTAACGCCAAGGATTACGTCGACTAACCCCATATCTTTAATGTCAAACTTTGATTTCAACATGTATTTAGTGGACTTTATCATTTTATCACATCTTACTATGATAAGCATGTCATCTACATAAAGATACAAAATGACGTAGCCATTTTTCGTGTCTCTAACATAGATACATTTGTCACATTCATTTATTTTAAATCCACTTGTCACCTTTATTCTTTGACAGCCTTTGTTTTTCCAAATTTTCCAAAATTCCCAAAAAGTCCTTTTGTACTTTTTTATCCCAGAAAGGCCCCCCTTGGTTTGGTTGGTGGTTTTGGGGTTTTTGAAGGCTACGGGTGTTCGAGATCACGTTCATGTGAGTCTACGGTGTTTCTCGTGTGTTTGGCAGGGAGTGATCCAGATTGGGGTACTTACAGAAGCCCCTCGACGACGTCACTTACGGAGGAAGTGGGGTCGTCGATAAGATAAGGGTCCTGATCTGGATCGCGTGCTGGGATAGGATGTGACCGTGTAGGTCGGTTGGCTGGACGTGGCAATGTCCTGCTGTGGTGTGACCGCTAAGGTCGGCTGTGAGGACGTGGTGGTGTCCTAAGGCGTGACCGTTTAGGTTAGTGGTAAGGACGTGGTGGTTTCCTACTGTGTGACCGTTTAGGTTAGTTGGCTGGACCCTTTGATAGGATTCCTACGTATCCCTAGCGGGAATCAAGCCTGATCGTAGTTCGTGTGTGGGGTGAATGTTGTCGTGCACGAGGACGTGGTGGTGTCCTAAGGTGACCGTTGAGGTCAGCTGGCTGGACCCTTTGATAGGATTCCTACGTATTCCTAGCGGGAATCAAGCCTGGTCGTATTTTAGAGGTGTGAAGTTGTCGTGTAGGCAGACGTGGTGGTGTCCTAAGGTGACCGTTGAGGTCGGCTGGCTGGACCCTTTGATAGGATTCCTACGTATCCCTAGAGGGAAACAAGCCTGATCGTAGTTCAGAGTTCGTGTAATCGTGAGTGTATGTGGGCGTGGTGGTGCCCTGAGGTGATGTGACCGCTGAGGTCGATTGTGAGGACGTGGTGGTGTCCTGAAATGGAAATTTTATGATTTTCCGTATCGGGTAATTTAAAGCCCTCCAGGCTACGGATGATGTTGAGGACATGTTATGTCCTCTAACTGAGGTTGTGCCATGCGTGAGGATGTGGCTTGTCCCCTGACTGAGTTTGTATCATGCGTGAGGACGTGACTTGTCCCCTGACTGAGGTTATGCCGTGCGTGAGGATGTGACTTGTCCTCTGACTGAGGTTGTGCCGTGTGTGAGTATGTGACTTGTCCTCTGACTGAGGTTGTGCCATACGTGAGGACGTGACTTGTCCTCTGACTGAGGTTGTGCCGTGCGTGAGGACGTGACTTGTCCTCTGACTGAGTTTGTGTCGTGCGTGAGGACGTGACTTGTCCTCTGACTGAGAATGAAAGTGTTTATTCTTTGGTGCATGAGCATGAATCTAGTGCTTGCTTTGTGCTTGATTTTGGGAGGCGTGATTGCCTTGTGTTTTGTTTTTGTGAGGCATGATTGCCTCGTGCTTTGTCTACTGGGGAAAGGTTGGACTTATGATGACTACCGGGGGGAATTTATTGTTTATTTGTGAAGGCATTGGTGCTTTAGGATGTGTGTTCGAAGGCTTTTTGCACCTTGGAACTTGTGTGTAAAGGCGTTTGGGGCCTTGGGATTTGTGTTTGGAGCCGTTTGCGCCTTGAGATTTGTGTTTGTTTTACCATTTAGTGGGCGATGTTCGGGCTTACGAATGACGGCCGAGAAAGGCAAGGAATATCTAATTTGAGTTTCTTTGAGGGTGTGTATACCATAAGTGAGACTGTTTGGGGGTGTCTACCCTATGTGAGACTGTTCTAGGGCGTCTGGACCTAGTTCAGGAGTGTGACCCTAAGTTGAGACTATTCAAAGGCGTCTGGACCTAAACTGCGACCTAGTTCAGGAGTATGACCCTAAGTTGAGACTATTCTAAGGCGTCTGGACCTAAGTTACGACCTAGTTCAGGAGTATGACCCTAAGTTGAGACTTTTCTAAGGCATCTGGACATAAATTGCGACCTAGTTCATGAGTATGACCCTAAGTTGAGACTATTCTAAGGCGTCTGGACCTAAGTTGCGACCTAGTTCAGGAGTATGACCCTAAGTTGAGACTATTCTAAGGCGTATGGACCTAAGTTGAGTTTGATGGTGTATTTTGTGGGTCATGTAAGAACTTTGTTTGTGGGAATATTTTGAAAGGAATCATGCAGTGCTGGGATTCTTCTTTTATGTAGCGTTTATTAAAGCTATGTCTTGCATTTGAAGTTTATTGATGTACCTTTATTGTGTTTACCTGCAGGAGGAGGCACCTTTGTGATGAGGAAGTTGAGGACGTGGTATGCCTCTGACGGAGATAATGAGGACGTGGGGCACCTCTAACCGGGATAGTGAGGACGTGGTGCGGCCTCTGGCTGAGATGATGAGGATGTGGGGTGCCTCTAACCGATTTGTTGAAATGTTGAGGACGTGGGGTGCCTCTGACCGGGATAGTGAGGACGTGGTGCGGCCTCTGGCTGAGATGATGAGGAACGTGGTGGCGCTTCTGGCTGAGATGATGAAGTGTTTGAGGATGTATGGTGCCTCTGACCGAGTTGTTGAAATGTTGAGGACGTGGGGTGCCTCTGATCAGGTCGCTAAAATTTTAAGGACGTGTGGCGTCTCTGACCGGGATAGTAAGGACGTGGTGCGGCCTCTGGCTGAGATGATGAGGACGAGGTGGTGCCTCTGTATGAACTTGCGGTGAGGGCGAGGTAGCGCCTCTGTCTGAACTTACGGTGAGGGCGAGGTGGCGCCTCTGTCTGGACTTGCGGTGAGGGCGAGGTGGCGCCTCTGTCTGAACTTGGTGTGAGGGCGTGTGGCGCCTCTATCTGATTTGTTGAAATGCTTGAGGACGTGGGGCGCCTCAGGTGCTGGACAAGGAGAGGAGGGATGGCTCGTCTTCTCTTTCCTTCTTTGTTTTTGACTTCTGCGGACATTTTAAAGTATCCAGTCGAGGAAGGTGCTGAGTTCACCGAGGATGATGAGGTGGCTGGCGGAGGCACCGAGATGCTGGAGTCTTTACCATGCGGCGGTGCCGATGACTTAGAGTAGGACTCTCTTCTTTTTTTTTCTTTTTTTTTCTGTGCACTATCTGCTTTTTCGTTGCAGCATGGTGCTATGAGATCTTTCGATGCCAGCCGTGGGACTGGGTGGATGAGGCCATTGTTCGGTTATCTTGCCATGATGTGTTGGGCTCGTTCTTTGAGGAAGAGGATGGGAGAGGGACAGTCTGAAGGGGTTTCTGCTGCACCCTTGGACTCGGTATGATAAGGCTGAGCTGGAGGGTGCCCCCTGGGTGATGCAGCAACGGAGGCTTCTGCGGGGTCTTACTTGTGACTCCCTGTACTTGGGGGAGTGGTTATTCTGGCAGCATGGCACAGGTGCGCCTCCTATGGCTTCGAGGGATCCGTCCTTCCATATGATGAGTCCTCTTGATATGGACGTGCTGGAGTATGAGAGGTACCGGGCCGGTGTGAGTGCTGAGGAGTTAGTCCTGGAGGGCGAGGAGTATGCGGCCTTTGTCAGGCGGAAGCTGAGGACGACACAGGTGTTGGCGAGGGAAAGACAGACTGGCTCATCATGTCCTCCAGATGTCTTGGTGCCTGGGATGGATTTCACATATGTTTGTGGGGACTCTTCGAGAAGGAGGGTGACAGTGACCGTCCCCGAGCATGGTCCTGCTGCTTATCGGATTGAATCGGATGCTCCGGTGAGTGTGACTACTCTTTTCCATCTTGGCATCTTTTCTGTATTTTTCTCTTTTGTCGAGTATGATTTGATATCCCTTTGGCTGAGCTCCTCTTTGGTTGTTTGCTTGCGCAGGTCTCGGGGCGGTCCTTGGACGTGCTGACCCCCCGACACGTGGGGTTGAGGGCTTTTACGAAGAAGCTCTTGGGGAAGCTGTCCTGCGGATCTTTGTGGAGTGCGGTGGCGTTTGAGCCGATGCCTTCAAGGAGGTCAGTGGATATTCCTTCTTCGAGGGCTGAGCTAGAGCCACAGCATGGTGTGCCAGTTCGGGAGCGGCACAGCTTTGATGCGGGGACGTCTTCGGGGCCCCAGAGGCTGCGGACCCTTTATCTGCTCTTCCCTTCATCGGGTGTGCAGGGTGAGGGTTCGTCTTTGCAACCCTTCTTTGATCCTTTTACCGGGTTTGACCCCTCGGGCTACTTCGAGCATTCGATTGAGGAGGGGATCTAGTATTATGATGACGAGGAGTAGGGCTCATTTGCTTTCCCTCTTTCCGTTGTTTTTTTTTATTTGTAGAGCAATAGACATCTAGTATCTGTAATAAAACACTTGTATTTTGCACAACAAAGTATTTTATTTTAAGATGTAACAAAATATTTGCGATTCCAGGGACCGACCTAGGAATTTTGCTAGCTTATTTTATTTTTCGTGCATGTCGCATGAGCTGGGTATACATTTGTGGTTAGTGGAGGCTGAGGCAGCTTTGGATGGTTTTCTGAGCAGTTGGGGGCTGAAGCAACTTTGATAGTTTCATGAGCGGCAGCGGGAGAGATGTCTCCTGGGACGTGTTTATTGGATGTGGCAGGCCATTGCCGGGCCGATGAGGACATTTTTCCCTTGTTTTTGGTGGAAACCTTCCACGGTGTAGATCATCTGGCGACGGGGGACTGATTCATGCGCGGGGGAAGCCCCGCTTTGCTTGCTTTATGGTTGCGAGAGAGACTTGAAGCTATCCTTGTGCTTCTGACATCTTTTAGTCTGTGGACATTTGCTTAGCGACCATTGGGTCTTGGAGACGGACCAGTCTGCTTGGGAGAGGTGGATGGTTTGACTTGGCACGCATCACCTTCGTTGGTGGGTACCTCATCGGGGAATTGAAACTAGGAGGGCCTGACAGGAAGGTTCCTATGTTGTCAGAGTTCCGTGTTTGTTTGGTCCTCTTTCTATGTTCCATCGCTTGTTTCCAGATAGTTCGGGATAAGGCAGGAGCCTTTGCTAGGTTGGGAAGGCATTGCCAATATGGAGGTAGCCTCTTTCTGCATGACAGATCCAGATGCCTTTCTGTATTTTCTAAGGGTATGGAAGTTTGCTGCTTTTCCTCTTGGAGTACCTCTTAGGGAGAGTGTTGTCCTGACTATTGAGTACTTGGGCTGGCTCAGTCGTTTTTGGGGAGCAGGCGCGAGGTGATTTCGGGGCAAGATTGCCATTTCAGCTGCGACCTTAGGAGTGCAGAAGCTTGGGTTAACCCTCAGGGTGTCACGGGAGACGCTGTGTTTGACTACGGGACTCGAGTTGACAGACTGGCGGGGAGAGGTCCCCTTTTGCAGACTCGCAGGGAGGAGATCCGAGCCGAGGCACGGGTGAATGAAGCTTTGAGAGCAACTGGATTGTTTGACATGACTGGAAGGACTCCTGACTTTGGAAGGAGGGAGACAGAACTCGCTCATGTGGAATGAAAGAAGACTCGTCGGGGACGAGGAAAGAAAGGGAAGAATGGCGAGGGGACAAGAGCGAGTAGCGCGGAATGACCTCCTAAGTATCCACTCATTGTCATTGCAGACACATTGATCGTTAAATGTTTTAAGTTATCTTTTAGCATGTTGTGAATCGAGAGTAGACCGTGCTTGAACTCATCAAAAAGTGTTTTAACTTTGATGATTTGTGATTTACTTTTAAAGCTTTGTCGAGACGCAAAATCTCTTGCTTGCTTCTTGTCTGAGCCTTGATGGCGTCTAACTTTTGGGATTTTTGTGTTTGCTTTAGACCAAACCAGTGAAGGCTGCCTACGTTCCCCTCGGACTGAGGGGCTCAGGTCTGCGTAGTTCGACCCTCTTTTGTTAGAGACAGGACTTGTAATGTACACTTGCAAGGGCGTATATATTATTTGAAAAGGTGGGAATGGGTCCCTTTTTGTGTGAATGCCTTATTTGATGTAGGCACAAAAAACACGCTTCTGGGTTTGACTCTTTTAAGAGAGTATGAGAACTGAAAAGCTTGTAAAAGTGTATGGAAGCCCTTTCTGACAGAAAATCAGTGTTTAGCTCTATTTTTCCTATTTTTTAGAAAAAGAAGACTTGTCGAGACATCTGAAAACATGATTTGTTCACAATGATCACATGTTTGCTTAAAACCCTTTGTTGATGTTTGGGTTATTCAACAATAAAACTTGATATGCTTGATTAATCATGAGAAGAAAGTCAACCGGTATCAAGGATCGAATTTGGTCTGGTGTGAAAGAAGGTTTGTGTATAGGAGAGGTCATTGATGAGATCGGGTTTGTGGATTTGTATGTGTTTATGATCGGACCATTTCTGGTTGCCTACGTTCCCCTTAAGACAAGGAGCTCAGGTCGACGTAGTTCGGGGCTGAACCGTGTTTGGCTTTGGGGCCAAGGCATGAATATTTGTGCGCCTTTGGCAAAAAGGCTAGAAAGGTTGAATGATGAGGCACGGGCCTTGAGGTGATTCCTTGA
Source organism: Adenophora triphylla var. japonica (assembly GCA_022495995.1). Classification (NCBI taxonomy): domain Eukaryota; kingdom Viridiplantae; phylum Streptophyta; class Magnoliopsida; order Asterales; family Campanulaceae; genus Adenophora; species Adenophora triphylla. The sequence continues at coordinate 286,700 of JAFEMH010000438.1, forward strand.
CAAGTCGTATTTGATGGCAGTTTCAATGAATCCATTGCTTCTTGATCGTTGCTCTCTCGGGGAGAGGAAGAATTTGAATATCGCTTAAGGACTTATGATGCGTTTTTGCCTTCGCCTTTTTCTATTGAGCTTCTGACTGGCGGTGCTGGGTCCTTGGCTCTTTTTTTTTTTTTTAAGCTCCTGCTTGAGCTTTTTCTCTTTTTTTTGGAGCTTGTGAATGAGCTTTATTTTTTTTTGAAGCATATGAGGGAGAAGGCAAGCCCCTGCTTGAACTTTCATGATGCGCACGAGGGCGAAGGCAAGCCCCTAGGTTGTTGTCGATATGGGGTAAATCTTTTAATGTTGAGTGACCTTTTGCTGTCCTTTGATGTTGCCGCCATCGTTGACTTGGTCAAGGTGATGGTGGGGACATGTTTTGGAAAGTGTATGGCTTGATGGAGGCCTTTGTGTGGGTATGGTAAGGTGTATAGGGAGCTATCGATTGACTTTCTCACAACAATTAATCAAAGCATTAATCATTTGGGAAGTTATTTGTTGAGCAATGCAAGTGATCACACAGAACTTTTATAATTTTATTGTTAGCAAGGTTTGAACCCTTGTTAATTATAATAACTAACAACCATATACCACTAGACTAAACTAAGTGATCACACAGAACAAAATCATTTCATTTAAATGTAATGTTGGGTGCAAAACAATGTCTCAAGTCTACCAAGAAAAGAAAGAAAACTTTCGTATGGAAAATTGAAGACTTAATTACAATGTCGAGGAGGACTTGATTGAATGAGAACAGTACTAGAACCTACGAGGTTGACTGTATGATTCTTTTTGTGTTTTTTTTAGAGTGTAGGGGGATGAAGAAGACTCGATATTCTTTAGGTGAAGTATCGATGGAGAATTCTCCGATTTGCGTCTCTGTAGGCTCTTCAGCAGTCCCCAAATTCATTTTGGTTAAAACCTTTTCGGCAGCTTGGGCCCGATTTTCCTCTCATTCGACAACATGCTTAAAGATTGCTTAATGTATTGTTCATTTAATGTGTCTGCGTCTTTATCAAGTGAATCATTATTAACTGTTTTTTATTAGTTAATTTATCATTTCTTAAAGTGGCAATGAGGGGATACTCGGAAAGATCGAGCTTTTATTCAAAGCATAAGGAAGTGCGGTTTTTGTTACAAATGCATAATCTTTAGGCGTAAGGCCGTCAGACGACTCGAGAGACTCAATCTGAAATACAACAGACTCGGGGTCTTTTATTTTTGAGGCTATACTCTAGGAGACGGGGGGTTAGCCCAAGCTTCTTAATTATTTCCCCTTGCCGGCTGTGGGTCCGCATTTGTGAATGTTACGCCGTTTTTTACGCTGCCACTTGGTCGGCCTGTCTCGAACTGCCTTATCTCCAGGTAGCGTTCAATCCACCCATTGGTGTGCCCCGATACTGGAAAGGATTGTTGGGGAATAACCATTCTGAGTACAATGCCAAGAAAGCAAGAGAGTACAAGGTGATAAAGCAAGGACTTGGGATTCATGATTTTGGTTGCTAAAAAGGTGGGAAGTTTGCGCATGAAGAGGAATTCAATCCAAGAAATATCTCCACTCATCTCACACATTTTTAACATCAAGAGCTGTTATTTTGGAGTAGCCTCCAAGGCAATTGAAGGCTATAAATAGGCTAGGTGTGATTCATTTGAAGATATGTCAAATACTAAATATCAAACACACACACACCTTAGCACAAGAGAGATAAAATTTCTTTGGTTCGCATAATCCTTCCTCCCTTGTGATTCTAGCTTAAACACTGAGTGTTTAAGAGAGTGTTGACTAAGGATAGGATTCGTGCTTTGTCTCATTAGTTCCATAGAGCATTATCATTGTTTTAGCTATAGGGAACTTTCGACTTTGTAATTGTTCTATATTGATTATAAAGTCTTCGCCACCTAGGCACACTCAAGTTATATATTTATATAACTTGAGAAAATTATATCTTGTGTTATTTATTTCCGCTGCACAAAGTTTGTACAAACTATTTAATTTTGGTGTGTGTGTGCTGTCCGTCAGTGTGTTATCCAAGGTGTTGGGTAACATCTACGGTAACATCTCTTTCCAGTGAAGCCATTGACAATTTCAATTGGTATCAGAGCAGGTCACTTGACGATACTAAGTGCTTGGTCTAGGTGTCATGGCTTATGATCCAGCTAATCCTAACCATTAGCGTCTTCCTGTGTTAGATGGCTCGAATTATTGTTATTGGAAGATCCGTCTACACTCGCATATCAAATCAATTGATCTTCGAGCATGGCGATCGATAACAAATGGTTACTCCTTACCAATGTTACCTGCTGATGAGGATGGAGACGTGCAAGTCAAACCTGAATCAGAATGGAACATGGAAGAGATCAACCAAGCAAATTTCAATGAAAAGGCACTTAATGCCATTTTTGAGTGGGTTGATATGCATATTTTCAAACTTATTCAAAATAGTTCCACTGCAAAAGAAGCATGGGACATCTTACAACGTTTTTGTGAAGGTGATGGCAGTGTGCGTGAAACTAAGCTTAGGGGTCTCACTAGCAGATTTGAAAGATTAAGGATGGGCGAAAATGAAACTATTCCTTCTTATTTTGAAAAGTTATTTGATATTGCTAATGAGTGTCAATTGTTGGGTGAACCTTTTACCAACAAACAACTTGTCTCAAAAGCAATTAGAACCCTTCCTGAGCGTTTTAATATGAAAGTTTCATCTATTGAAGAGGCTCACAATATTTCAACTATGGATATCAATTCTTTAATGAGTATTTTGAAAAACTTTGAGTTAAATCTCCTAGATCAAAGTGAAGCATCTAAGGGGAAAAATCTTGTTTTGAAAACTCAAACCTCTAGTTCTTTGGAAGAAAATGAAGATAAGGTTTTTGAAGAAATTGATGAGAATGCTAGTGTTGCTTTACTTGCTAGAAAATACAATTCTATGGTTAGAAAGTATAACAATGAAAAAATGCAGGTGAAAGCAAAGGAGAAGCAAACCAAGGTTTATGATTCAATGCCAAAGAGGACATTCCCATCTAACCCAAAATCTAACCCAAGAAGGGCATCTTCAGATCAGTTAAGGTCTGATTTGAAACACATTGAATCCATTCAATGTCATGCATGCTCGGGTTGGGGTCACTATTCCAATGAGTGTGCAAATACTCTAAGGAAGAGAGGAAAGAACCTATGGGTTTCTCTCAGTGATGATGAGGATGAAGGACCATCTCAGGAGGAAGAATCTGATCAAACAACCATGTTTGTCACAGTAAGTGACACGAACGATGACAGTGTTACCCAAGGTGCTATCGAGTCTGAGATAACATCTGTGATCACACCCGACAAGTATGATGAATTATGTGATAATAATGATGTTTGTTTTATTGGTTCTTCTAACCCTGAAACAGGAAGTACACAAGAGGATGAGCAGAGCAAAGATGACCTCATTTCCGGGTTGAAAGATCTTTATGAGGCGTTGCTCATTGAATGGAAGAAAGAGAACAATTTGGTTAAGTCCTTAACCAAGAAGAATGAAGGACTCCAGACCTATGTGACTCATATGGAGATTCAAGCAACCAAGAGAGAAGTCGAGCTTGAAAGAGTCAAGGGCAAATTGAATCTAGCCGAAACCACCTTGAAGAAGCTCAACACCGGATCTACCAAATTGGATGAGATCTTGAACTTGAGTACACCTCTCAAAGCAGGTATTGGTTTCCAAGAATCTTTGAATAGTATTATTTCTACTTTGTCTAGGAATGATAATGAGAATTGTTTTGTTAAGGAACGTTTTTATGACAAAGATTCTTCTTCAAAAGAACCATGTGACAAAGGGAAAGTGTGTCAATATTGTCACACATTTTAAAAATAAATGCCATGTTGCTTCGAAAAAACTGTCCAGTCCCTTGGTGTTACCTAAGGTGTTGCCCAGCACACAGGATAACACACCCAGTTAGAATGGTAAAAACTCAAAAAAGGTGTGGAAACCAAAAGCTAATCTGAGATGTGATGTTGTTTACACTGCTTTAAAAACAAATATAGAAGGTTCTTGGTACTTTGATAGTGGGTGTTCACGTCATATGACAGGAATAAAATTGTTTTTAAAAGACTATGAAACGGTTCATGGGGGTAGTGTAACATATGGTGGTGGGAGCAAGAGTAATATCATTGGGAGAGGAGCACTAAACGTGTCTAGATTTCCAACCTTAATGAATGTCTTACATGTTGATGGACTTGTAACTAATTTAATTAGTATTAGTCAACTTTGTGATGACAATTTAGAGGTGAAATTTAATAAAGATACTTGTGAAGTTTATGATAAGACTAACAATTGTGTGATGACAGGTACAAGATCTAATGATAATTTTTATCTTGTTGAAGACAAGCAAGTATGCCATTCGGCAAAAATTGATGACACTACATTGTGGCATCAAAAGTTGGGACATGTTCACTTTCGTAACATAGAAAAGATAGTTAAACTAGATGCTGTCCAAGGCATTCCTAGTCTTGATCTTAAACAAAAAATTGTTTTTGAGGATTGTCTCAAAGGGAAACAAACTCGTGTTACCCATAGTGCTTCCCAACACAATGAGCAACACACTGGTACGACACATTATTTTCAACTCTTGCACATGGATTTAATGGGTCCACTTGAGAAAGAAAGTTTTGGAGGCAAGAAATATACTTATGTCATTGTTGATGATTTTTCAAGATTTACTTGGGTTTATTTTTTAAGGGAAAAATCTGAGACTTTTGAAAAATTCAAAATCTTGCACTCTAAGATCAAAAACATGTTTTGTGCTTCAATTTTTTGAATTAGGTCCGATCATGGGAGGGAATTTGAGAATGTTTCTTTTTCAAATTTTTGTGAAAGAAAAGGTATTCACCATAATTTTTCAGCTCCAAAAACACCTCAACAGAATGGGGCAGCTGAGAGAAAAAATAGGACTTTACTTGAAATGACTCGTGTGATGTTATTTTCAAAAAGAATTTCAAAAAGATTTTGGGCTGAGGCACTAAATATGGCTTGTCACACGGCCAATAGAGTTTTTCTAAGACCCGGCACAACCATGACTCCATACGAAATTTTGAATGGTAGGAAACCAAAATTTCATTATTTCCATGTCTTTGGTTGTGTGTGTTACATTCTCAATGATCGGGACTATTTAGCAAAATTGGACTCTAAGAGTGATAAGGTCATTTTTCTTGGGTATGCTTCAAATAGTCGTGCATATAGGGTATTTAATCTAAGGTTAAAAACCATCCAAGAATCTATGAATATTGTTTTTGATGATCACTCAAGTATTGCAGGAGAAAGTGTTCAAGAGACACCCTTGGAACTGTTGGAAGAGGTCAGTCCAGAAGGTGTTACCATAGGTGTTACCACGAGTGCTAACACTGATAGTAACACAGAAACTGAGCAGGGTGTTACCGTTGATGAGATAACACCTCAGATAGCACCTGGTTCCAGTCCAGCGAATGAAGATCAAGAAGGAGTTGAAACTGAGGTTAGCGAGAATGTGAGAAGAGATCCTCTACCTAGAATCAGTAGGAATCATCCTACAAATCAAGTAATTTGGGGAGGTAAATGAAGGTGTACAAACAAGACGTAAGGATCCCATTAGTTACCGTGACATGGTGAGGTATGTATGCATGTCTACCACATACTCAAAGGTAACATACTCTTGTTTTACTTCATCTGTAGAACCTAAAAATATGATTGAATCTTTAAAAGATAATTTTTGGATTCAAGCAATGCAAGACGAACTTGATCAATTTTCTCGTAACAATGTTTGGTCTTTAGTACCCCGTCCCACAAATACTAATGTTATTGGGACAAAATGGATCTTTAAAAATAAGACCGATGAATATGGAAACATTGTTAGGAACAAGGCTCATCTTGTGGCTCAAGGCTATACACAAGTGGAAGGAGTCGACTATGACGAAACCTTTGCACCCGTGGCTAGAATTGAGTCAATAACACTTTTATTGGCCATTGCTTGTTTTCTTAAAATCACATTGTTTCAAATAAAAGGCTTTGAAGATCCATTTCAACCAGACCATGTGTATCGACTTGATAAAGCTCTTTATGGGTTAAAGTAAGCTCCACGTTCATGGTATGGTATGTTAACTAGTTTTTTACTAGAGTATGGTTTTACTAGAGGAGAAGCAGATAGGACTTTATTCATTCTTAAACATGGAAAAGAACTTGTCGTGGTTCAAATCTATGTTGATGACATAGTATATGGCTCTACATCAAAAATTTGCTTAAATGATTTTGTAGAGGCTATGACATCAACATTTGAAATGAGCATGATGGGGGAACTTAACTTCTTTCTAGGCTTGCAGGTTAAGCAATCAAGTGAAGGGATTTTTATCTCCCAAAGCAAATATGCAAAGAACCTGGTGAAGAAGTTTGGGTTGGAAGGATCGAAAAGCTCAAAAATTCCTATGGGCACTTCTCTCAAAATTGGAAAAGATCAAGTGGGAGAAGATGTTGATCCAACCCTATATCGTTCCATGATAGGTAGTCTCCTTTACCTTACTTCTAGTCGTCCTGATTTGATGTATAGTGTGTGTGTATGTGCGAGATATCAATCCAATCCTAAAGTGTCTCACCTAAATTCTATGAAAAAGATCATTAAATATGTATCTGGAACTAGTGATTTAGGGATTTGGTATAGTAAAGATACTAATACCAATTTAGTGGGCTTTAGTGACTCGGATTGGGCAGGGGATTTGGATGATAGGAAAAGTACAAGTGGGGGTTGTTTTTACTTGAGAAATAATTTAGTATCATGATATAGTAGAAAACAAAATTGTGTTTCATTATCCACGGCTGAATCTGAATATGTAGCAGCCGATAGTTGTTGTTCACAACTAATTTGGTTAAAACACATGCTTGATGATTATGGTCTTGATAGTAATATTTTGACCTTATGCTGTGATAATTTGAGTGCTATTAATATTTTCAAAAATCCTATAAAACACTCTCGTAGCAAACATATTGACATCGTCATCATTTTTTAAGAGATATGGTAGATAAAAAGATAATAAATATAGAGCATATTGATACAAAGTATCAACTTGCTGATATTTTCACCAAACCCTTAGACCATGATATATTCTCTAGACTAAAGAGATCTCTTAGTCTTTGTATTCTCTAAAAAATGTCCTCTGTTGTAAGGTGTTACCATGGGTGCTGATAACATCTGGGGTAACACATGTATACTAGTGCATCTTTTTTGCTTGTTTGGTTCTATTTTCTGTGCTGTAAGGGTTCCCATAGTTCTCTGAGCTATGAGAGTTCTCACGGCTGCACATGCTGACCTTTTTGTTGTGGTAGGATAACACCCTGAATAACACACTTGCTAAAACTTCCTTTGTGCTCAAAGTGACAAAGTCACTAATGTTGGTATGTGATAAATAAAAAGGCAAAAAGGCAATACTTATACCATACTATTCTCTCGAGCTCGGGGCACGGCATTCGATGCGATGATGCACTCTTGCCAAAGAGAATGTATGAAGTGATTTGTGCTTAGTATTAGGGACATGGAGCTCGCTACTACAATGTACCCTACTTGAACGGCATAAATCAATGAAACTTTACATTTGAAATAAAACTCGGGGCACGGAGCTCGTTACTACGATGCTTCCTTATTTAAAGAAGTGTAAAAGAATTTTATAAATTGCTATGCCTCGTGGTCTAACAAGCTTGTTATGCCTGAAGTGCCTGAAATTGGCTAAGCTTGTTATGCCTGAAATGCTTGAAAATGGCTAAGCTTGTTATGCCTTAAGTGTTTGAAAATTAAAATATTTATCAAGGGGTTTTTATCATATGTGTTTTCCTAGATGTTACCATCATTGCCATTAACATATTTGTATGTGATATATTATTTTTTTATTCCTTATTTTCTGTTGTGTTAATTAAGTTTTTAAACTTTGAAAGTCTTTTTACTGTTTAATTAAGAGTTTACAAAGTTTGAAAAAGTCTTTAACTAACCAATTTTATCTTTGATAAACAACTCAAATAACTAAGTCCTAAAAATTAGGGATTTGATTTTCAAAAACCATATGGACTTGGTATATTTGTTTTGTTTATGATTTATTATTTTCATTTTTTTTATTCATAAAAATTAAAAAATTTAAAAATCTGAAAATTAAAAATGAAAAAAATGAAAAAAAAATAAAAAAAATATTTTTTTTAAAAATAATGGCCGGTTGTTTTATGTTGTGTGAGGAGTTTGTTCCTTATTTTTATGTGGCCTAGAAAATAGGGGGAGTAAATAATTAATGTAATTATTTTTTGTGTGGCTAGGAAAATAGGGGGAGGATAATTTTTAAGTAAGCAAAAATAGGAAGTGGGATAAGTCTAATCACAATTAAATTTCTATCCTAATTTAAATTCCTATTTTTTCTCTCTCTCTCTCTCTCTCTCTCTCTCTCTCTCTCTCTCTCTCTCTCTCTCTCTCTCTAACTGCCCTATCTCCTTCTTTCTCTTCACGATAAATACCACCCTCTGTCACCGTCTCTCTCTCTAAAACCTTCCAAAAATCAACAACCTTCCAAAATTCCTAAACCTTCCTAAACCCTAACCATGGAAACCCCGTCCAAGAAGCAATCCGCCCATTTGGAGGTCTCTCTGGGCGTTGGTTCGAGTGGTCCAAGCCAAATGGACACTTCGACCACCCCTCTCAATGTGTCTCCGGCGATGACAATGTCGGTTGATGATCCTCCTTTGTTGACAACAATGGCGCAACCCTTGCCCATTGTGATGCTACCACCTCTTCCACCCGTTCATCAACCAAAAAGCCCAAAAGAAAAGCCATTGCTCACAAACCCTCGGTTTATGTCGCCAAAAAGAGGAGCTCGAGTAGTCTCACTGCAATGAGGAGGAAAGGGACCTCAAATACTCCCTCTGAACCCGTGGAAGTCTCTGAAGAATCTTCTCTTGGTCTCTCCTCCGCTCATGTCTCACATGAAGACTTTCTTGCCGATGCTGAGAAGAGCCAATCTGCTGAGACATTTGAATATTGGGGGCTTGAGGAAGATGAGCCTTTGTATGAAGTCATGAAAAGAAACGTTAAAGGCAAAGGAAAGAAGACTGCTGTCAAAGATGTTACCCAGAAGGCTGCAATACCCAAGGTAACACCTTCTGTTTCTAAGACTTCAAAGTCTTCCATTAGTGAGTTTGCTTATTCAGAGTTCTCTGATTTTCTTGAGAAAGAGTTTGAAGATGTGAATGTTGCTTTTCCAAAACCTTACTTCTCATTGGAATTTTATCGAAAAGAAAATATGGAGTTTTGGTTGAAACATAGTGACACGAAAATTCTCAAAGAAAAGTACATTGACAAGGTTGATTTCAAAAAGCATGGTGTATTTCAGTACTTGGAGGATAGAATTTTTTTGAAAGCTAACTTGCACCCTTCGAAATTTGTTGAAGCTATTGTCAAAAATTTCTATGCCAACCTTCATGCCAACCTAGAAAATGAGAAGTCCGATCAATTTGGAAAGGTGTTTTTAAGGAACCGAATTTTTTCTATTACCCCTTCATTGATCAACAAGACTTTAGGACTCCCAAATATGAATGATGATGGTCCTATTGTGAATAAGGATGAAATTGCTAGGTTTATTTCAAATAATGTCGTGCATGAATGGCCCAAGAATCCCAATCCCAAAACCAAAGTTTATTTTCTTGCTTCCCGTCTCTCTTTACTCTTTACTGTGCTTCACAAGCTTTGTATATTTAATTGGGTTCCTACTTCTAACGAGAAATATGTGACATTGCAACAAGCTGAAATCTTGTACAAGTTAGGAAAGAACCAAAGGGTGAACTTGGGTAGACTGATTTTCAAACATTTGGCTTCGTGGGGTAGAAGAAAAGACATTACAATGTTTCCTTACCCTTCTTTTTTTTTTTTTTGGCAAAAGGAGACGGTACTTCCTAGATTTTATTAATAACGAAAAATAAAATTACAAACATGGTGGGGGACATGACAACCTTAACCACCAGAGAAAAAAACCTAGGGGGAGTCCTTACCCTTCCTTAATCTTCCAAATTTTGAAATCTCAAAATATTCCCATTGAAGAGTCGGATGAATACACTCCTAGTCTTGATCTCTATGCTATAGATTCTCAGCTGACTAAGAAGAACACCAAGAGTGTGAGGTACACAGGTGATATTCCTTGGTCAAAGATAAATGAATTTGGGTCAAGTGATGCGGTTCATGCTCAGGGTGTTACTCATACTGTTACCCCGAATGTTACTCCAAAATCTCCAAGTTTTTCAGGTACAGATGCAGCACATGTTCTTGCAAATGTGTACAATTTGTTGGGGAATGCTTCACCAACAATACCAAAGACCACAGTTTTGGCGTTTCTCCATAAATAAACTACTGTCATTGCCGAGATTGTGCAAGGATGGGCTAAGCTCAAGGAAATTACTGATGAGTTTATCCGGCAGGTTTCTTCCCAAACTGGGGGAGATAATAGTGCTGATGGAGTTGGTCCAAGTGGTGGTGGTGGTGGAGATGCCAGTGGTGCTGCTGCAGATGTTATTGAAGGTGTTGTTACAGATGCTGCTGGAGATGAAGAAGGAGAAGAACAAGAGGAAGAAGAAGTTGATGATGAGCAAGAAGAGTGATTGCAATACATTGCCTGAAGGTTGATGTTGCCACTCTTATAGTTATGGTACTTTGGTGGTTGAAAAACAATTTACTTTTATGTTTTTATTCGGGACATGTTTTAAATACTTTGGTGGTTTGTTTTATTTGCTTTTGGTTTAAACTTTTAGGGTTGTTTGAACATGAAGTAGCTTAGTAGCTTTGTTTTATCTTTGGTACTTTAGGTTGCTAGTTATTTGGAAAATTTATTTTTGAAAATATGTTTTGATAACTAGTATTTTTGTGATAAATCATTGTGGTTGTTAATTCCTTGATTATGGGGGAGTTGATAGTACAGACTGTGGGTGTTACCACAGGTGCTATCACTGGCAGTTGGGTGTTACCCGAACTGGAATGATTTGTAATTTAATAATTCTTTCCATATTATTTTATAGGGTTAATTACCATTTAGGGCCTGAGGTCGTATACCTGTTCTCGCGCGGGGGCCTGTTATAGTTTCCTTTTCAATTTAGGGCCTGTCATTAAAAAAGTTAGCCGGTTAAGGGCTATTTGACGAAATTCGTTGAAAAACTTGTTAAAGTCTAACGGATTGGACCAAACTGAAGTTAATTTCATATTCAGGGAGTTAAATGTAATTTCATAAAATAAAAGGACTAAAAATAATTTTTTTAAAATATTAAATAATCACATTTTAAATCAAAATAAAGAAAAAATAATTAAAAAATTATAATTAAATAATCACATTTATAAATTTATAAATTTATAAATTATAAATTTATCAATTATTATGTAAAATAATAAATTCATTTATGAAAAAATATACTAACAACATAATATATATATATATATATATATATATATATATATATATATATATATATATATATATTACGTAAAATAATAAATTCATTTATGAAAAAAATAATAATTATTATGTAAAATAATAAATTCATTTATGAAAAAAATAACAATTATTATGTAAAATAATAAATTCATTTATGAAAAAAATAACAATTATTATGTAAAATAATAAATTCATTTATGAAAAAAATTACAATTATTATGTAAAATAATAAATTATATATATATATATATATATATATATATATATATATATATATATATATATATATATATATATATATATATATATATATATATACACACACACACGTACACACACTCCCCGTCTCTACCTTCCCCCAACTCCGCACCGTCTCCCTCCCCCTACTCCGGCGACCGTCTCCCTCCCCCTACTCCGGCGATCGTCTCCCCCTACTCCGGCGACCGTCTCCATCCCAGGCATACTCTCTCTCTCTCTCTCTCTGTCTCTCACACTACCCCCTCTCTTTCCCTCTCTAAAATTCTCTCAATTTCAAACTTTTCCTCTCTGGGTTTGCCGAATTTTAATCCAAAAAAGCTTTTCCATGGCCAACCCACATACGCCCCCTCTCTTTGATTTTGAATTTGAGTTTTTAAGCTTGAATTTGGTGGTGGAGTTGTGGCTTTTTCGTTGATTGTGTCGATGGTGAGGCGGTGATGTTGGTGGGTTTGTGTTAATGGTGTTGTAAGGGGTGGGTTTATGTTTATGATAGTGTGTGGTGCCGAGGCGGTGGATGTGAATGATGGTGATGGTGGTGGTGTGGGGAAGGGTGGCGGTGATGGTGGGTTTGTGTTGATGAAGAAGAAGGGTTGAAAATAAATTTTATTTTTAATCCTTTTAATTTAGGAAATTGCATTTAACCCCCTTAACAGGGATAACAACTTCATTTGCCAGAAATACCCTCGTTAAAACGCACGTGGTAGGCACATGGTCACTTAACTGAGTTTTTTAACCAAAATCGTTAGTTTTCCCTTAATTGGCTAACTTTTTTAATGACAGGCCCTAAATTGAAAAGGAAACTATAACAGGCCCCCGCGCGAGAACAGGTATACGACCTCAGGCCCTAAATGGTAATTAACCCTATTTTATATCCTAATGTCTAATATTATTTGCAAGATATATGTGTTTGTTGGTCCATATTTCAGGTTAATACATGGTTGGATTAATAGCTAAAGACATGGAATAAGGTTGAAGATAAGTTCCACATAAATAGGAGATTTATGTGTAACTTTTACTTGGTCCATATTAATTGATGAAGGAAGTAAACGTGGGAAGACCAAGTCTTGACGTTGTTGCTGATTATTAGAGGAGTACAATGCCAAGAAAGCAAGAGAGTACAAGGTGATAAAGCAAGGACTTGGGCTTCAAGATTTCTGTTGCTAAAAAGGTGGGAAGTTGGTGCATAAAGAGGAATTCAAGCCAAGAAATATCTCCACTCATCTCACATGTTTTTAACATCAAGAGTTGTTATTTTGGAGTAGCCTCCAAGGAAATTGAAGGCTATAAATAGGCTAGGTGTGATTCATTTGAAGATATGCCAAATACCAAATATCAAACACACACACCTTAATTATTCTATATTGATTATAAAGTCTTCGCCATCTAGGCACACTCAAGTTATATATTTATATAACTTGAGAAAATTATATCTTGTGTTATTTATTTTCGCTGCACAAAGTTTTTACAAACTATTTAATTTTGGTGTGTGTGTGCTGTCCGTCAGTGTGTTATCCAAGGTGTTGGGTAACATCTATGGTAACATCTCTTTCCAGTGAAGCCATTGACAATTTCAGTATTGATATGGGTCCTCGGGCATTCTGTCCCATCGAACTTCTCCATTTTCGGCATTCTGAACTTCGGGGGGAGAGGAACCACCTTGCTCGGATATGTGGGCGTGAGCGGGTCTTTTCGAGGACTGGCTATTTTCCCTTGCATATCTTTTATCTGTTCAACCAACCAAGCCACATGAAGGTCAGTGGGTGGAGGAAGGCTGCCGTATTCTGGGATGGAAACAGAGGATGGTGGTGGATTGATTGACGGGATTGCCATTCGGGAATATTGAGGAGGTAGCTGAGTGTATGCTATCCTGTATTCTGGATTGTTGAAATTGAGGGCGTGATTGCTCGGACCGCTAAGGGTTGTGTTTGGGAACTGGGGAAATGTTTCATTAGCCCCAAGTGGCAGTCCGGTGGGTGGAATGTCTGGATATCCGCTTGGGATGTCTGTCTCGGGTAAACATTGGGATTTTTGGTTATGGCTGCGTATAGAGGCAGAGGATTGAATCCTGGGGGATACCGAGATGCATTGGGATCTGGCGGAGCAGGCACGTATATATGCTGTTGATATTGAGCTTGGGCCGCAGGGCCGAGAAACTGGTTGTGTTGAGGTGGGCGGATCGGAGCTGCTTGGTTGATGCCCGAGTGAAGCTTTGAGCGAGAGCTACTTTGCGTTGCTAGGATCTCATATCTTGGTGGAGGTGGGACCTGCTGATAGCTTTGAGAGACCGGGGGAGCCGGTATTTCTTCATCCTCTATGAGAATGAAAGTCCCATCTGTTTGGGGCACGGCCACGGCTCCGCGGCGGCACATGGTGTCTACGATCCAGGCTTGCTGCTCTTCCTGGCGCTTCTTGAGAATTTTGAAGGCTCGCAACACCTCCGCCATTGTCTGGAGGTTTCTCAGTGGCGGGGTTCCGTTTCCCTCACTGTTATCTGTTGATCCCGCCATAGGGGAATAGCGGACTGTTCGGACCGCTGAACCGGAAGGGCTTTCGTACCTTGTAACTTCAATACTGAAAAGGCGGCTCCCGGGTACTCTCAACCACTCTCGGTTCGCTGTAGGGGGTGATGGGTAAGGTTTAGACATGGGAAGGTCTTTTTTGGATAAAAGGGGGAAAGATCATGTAACATGCAGTTTCCGTTATTTATGATTTTTTTGTTGTTTTAATTTACTTAAAATAGTGTTTTCTCAGAATCCTAGGTAGGTTGGAAAAGATTGCTCTTCTTTTTCGCAACTTTGCTAGATCCTGGGTCAGTGGAGACCATCTGTGCGGCTATAAGCCACTCGTTTTGCACCTATATTTCGACATCCCGGGGTGGACAGCCCCGAGCGAGGGTCCTATAGGGTAAGCGGTTTCCACTGGCCTAAAAGAAAAATTAAACCTAAGGACCGAGCCTGCCATGTTCGTTTTAATGCGTTAGCCATGTGAATAGTGAGCCTAGCCGGCACCTGAGTCAAGATCGAGTCGAGAGTTTGGCATGACCTCTCTTTACCTTGCTTGCGCAAGGGATATCTGACGTTAGGCGTTGGCTAGGTCATATTGTCATGACTGACGTATTCAAGGCTTGATAACATGGTGTCATGTAGGCATGGATGTATATCCGGGATGGAACATCGTCTGGGTGTAGCTTCGGAAATCAAGATCAGGTCAAGATTTTAGCATGACCTTTCATCGCTTTGCTTGCGCAAGGGATCTTGAGTTCTGACCTTTGACCCAGAAAATGGCCGGCATGGGATATGTATCCAGGCTGTATGACAAGGACTGGGAGAAAAAACCAACCGAGTCTGGACAGAGTGTGACGCAAGCATGCAGGGTTGACACTGGCTAGGATGGGATGTTTGGAATGATCCCGTGCGCATCTAAGAGGGCCTAGGAAGACCAAACAGACTACAACTGAGACCACACCGGGTTGAGGGTTGTAGTGTGCAGTGTTCCGAGGTAGCAAGTGCACGTAGCGTGCGGTGTACCGAGGCAGCAGTGCGAGTAGTGTGCGGTCACTAAAATTCTTTTTCTGAGTAAAACAGAAGTTTTTGAAGAATTTTAAATGTATGTACACAAATGTATATTGATGCATTTTTTTTGTATTTATATTTTTTTTGTAAAATAAAAAGTAAAGCACATGCACATACACACAACAGTTAAAGAAAGGGGTAAAATGAAAGTTTGACCCTCATCATCGTTTTAAAAATCTTTTGTTTTTTGTTTAAAAGTTTTTAAAACAAAATTTCCCCAGCGGAGTCGCCAACTGAAATTACTCGGATCCGGCTCGCGCGCGGGCGCTCCGGCATCTGGCATCGATCAGTCGGGACCGTGTGTCGCTGCGTTTTTTGCTTGTCTCTCGCCATGCCATTTTGATTTAGCCCAAAACATTGAGAAAAGGCTTAGTTTAAAAACTGTTGTTGTGTGATAATATTTTTGAGTTCAGAGGTCAGGTTACTCCTCGGGAAGAGAATGTTAGAGCTCACCCGAGTCGCCTCGTAAAAACGAGTCTTTCGATACCCCTTCTTTCTTTAAAAGTTGTGTGTGTGTGTGTATGTGCTTTTTAAAATGCATGTTGTGTATAATATCTACATCGTACGCTATGTATTGAAATGTATTGAAATGGAAGGAAGCCTTACCAATATTGGTTCGCGTCTGTCTTCCGCTGGGGAATAGTGTTTGAGTGTTGAATAGTGTTCCGGGACGGACCGGGATGGTGTCGGGACGTGCTAGTGTCTGCGAACAGAGCTTCGGCGTACCTCGGGATCGTCAGGTGTGTACTCGGGCAGAGTTTCCGCGTGCGTTGGGATTGCAGGGATCGTTGACAGGACTCAGGAAGAGGTTCGTCGTGCGTCGGGATCGTCGGTTGCACTCGAGCAGAGTTTCGGCGTGCGTCGGGATCGCCGATTGAGCTCGGAAAGGGCCGGGACACCTCGGGTTGGACCGGAATGCTTCGAGATGGATTGGCAGGGCTTCGGGATGTATCGAAAAGGCTTCATAATGCCTTGGGAGTGCCTTGGGGCAGCTCGGGAGCGTCTCGGGAGCACTCGGCAGTGCTCGGCAGAGCTTCGAAGTACCATGAGGGGCCTCGGAATGCTCCGGAGGGAACCGAAAGGGACCGGGATTGCCCTGAAGGGTCTTAGAGAGGAAGCCTGAAGGCTGGGGGAGAGAGGAGAAGAGGATTGTGTGTGAAAAATGAGAGGAGGAGGCCTCTATTTATAGGGTCCAAAATCTGGCAAGCTTTGTCGCACGACACTAGCAACCATTACCAGTTTTTTGGTTTTCCTGGATTTTAGGGAATATTGTGGACTTTAAGGGGATTTTTTAATTATGATGTCTGGATGCAAAGTGGTCCGCACGGACAGCCTTTGCTTTTCCAAATTTTCCAAAATTCCCAAAAAGTCCTTTTGTACTTTTTATCCCATAAAGGCCCCCTGGTTTGGTTGGTGGTTTTTGGGGTTTTTGAAGGCTACGAGTGTTCGAGATCACGTTCGTGTGTGTATGCGGTGTTTCCTGGGTGTTTGGCAGGAAGTGATCCAGATTGGAGTACTTACAGTTGTGAGGTATTCTTTAAGTTGGAGGAAAGCTGCTTCATGCTCGCTGGTCCATTGGAAAAACTTGTTTTTCCGGAGCACCTCATAGAACAACCTGCATTTGTCAGAAGACTTGGAGATGAACCGATTGAGGGCTGCTACTCTGCTTGTAAGCCGCTGCACATCCTTATCGGTTTTGGGGGATTCCAGTTTGATTATAGCCTTGATCTACTCGGGACTTGCTTCAATGCCTCTCTCAGTTACCGTATAACCAAGGAATTTACCAGACTTCACTCCGAAGTGACACTTTGATGGGTTGAGCTTCATGTTGAAAGCTTCTAGGATGTCAAACGCTTCTCTAAGATGTTCAACATGGTCTTCCATTCGTTTTTTTTTACCACCATGTTGTCGATGTAGACTCCCATAGTTTTCCAAAGTTGATCCTTAAACATCTTGTTTACCAACCTCTGGTAAGTTGCACCTACATTTTTTAGTCCGAAAGGCATAGCGATATAGCAATATATACCTTTTGGAGTGATAAAGGCAGTGTCTTCCTGATCTGATGGTTCCATCTGGATTTGTTGATATCCTGAGGAGGCGTCCATGAAAGTCAGGATGTCGTGACCAGCCGTTGCGTCTACCAAAGAGTCAATATGAGGCAGAGGGAAGGTATCCTTCGGACAGGCTCTGTTGAGGTCCATGAAATCCACACATACTCGCCATTTGCCATTCTTCTTTTCTTCAACAACTACATTGGCCAGCCATCTTGGGTAGTCAACTTCCCTAATCATTTTGGCTTTGAGCAATCGTGCAACCTCTTCCTTTATAATTTGGTTGCACTCGTGTGTGAATTTTCTTCTCTTCTGATGAACGGGTTTGATGCTGAGGTCAACGTTCAACTTGTGTGTGATGATATCCTTGCTAATTCCAGTCATATGTCTTCATGCTTTCGGGCGAAACAACTGCCCCTGATTTTCAAGAATTTAATTATGCTATCTTCTATTTCGTGAGGGATATCATCTCCCAGTAACACCATGACATCGGGATTGGAGGGGTGAAGTTGAATTTCTTTAACGTTGCTCTCCGCAACCTCCAAGATATCCCATGCCTTTTTCTTTAATTGCTATGCCTGTCTAGGGATGCTGGTTGCCTTCATGGATACCTTGTAACATTCCTTCATTGTCTGTTGGTCGCCCTTCACCTTGACTACTCCCCAACGAGTGGGAAACTTGATACACTGGTGGTAAGTTGAAGGAATTGCCTTCATGTTGTGAATCCAAGGCCTTCCCAAAATGATATTGTAAGATGACAAGCATTCGATAACGCAGAATTTTTCCATTGAGTTTGCTCCTTCCACATATTCGAGCAATTTGATGTCTCCGTAAGTATGCTTGATCTCTCCACTAAATCCAACTAGAACAGAAGAGCTTCTGGTAACATGCTCGAGCGGGATGTCCATACTTGCTAAGCTATCAGTAGTTATTATGTTGACGGAGCTTCCATTATCAATCAAGATGCGCTTTACCAAACAATTGGCCACCTGCAGAGTAACAACCAGTGCATCATGATGTGGGTCCAAGATGTCACCCTTTTCGTCTTTGTCAAACGTGATTTCCTGGACACTCTCCTTCACTGCTGGCCTGGTTAGCAAGTTCATCCTGTCCTCCTTGGATTCCGAGGCATGACGTTTGGCAGCGGAGTAGGAAGTACCACATATGTTTGATCCTCCACTGATCATGTTGATCACCTTGGTTGGGACTGGAGGATTTGGTGGGTTTTCTACCTGTGGCTCTTGATTGTCGTTCCATCCACGTCGCTTGCCCAATAGTTCTTTGAGGAGACCCTTAGACAAGAGGTGGCTAATTTCCTTCCTTAGGGCAATGCAATTCTCAGTGGTATGCCCAAAATATTCGTGGTAGGCACACCATTTAGATTTGTCTTTCCAACCAGAACCTTTGTCAGACTTTTTGGGCCATCTTTCTTTCTCTCCCAGGTTGTCTAGGGCGTGTATGAGTCCTGCAATGTCAACAGAGAAACAGTAGTCATCTTTTTTAGGGTAAGATAATTTATCTTCGTTGGTATTATCAATGACGGCATTAATGCTAGAATGATCAGCTTTAGAGTAGGGTTTGCCCCTATTAAATTTAGAGTGGGACGTCTCCATCTTGCCGCCCGAATGTTCGGGGTAATAGTTCTTTTAGATGCTTTCTCTTGCATCAACTTGTCTTCTTCCAGCCTAATGAATTTTATAACTCTCGTCCTGACTTCCTCGAGTCTCTTGCAAGGAGTCATTACTAATTCCTCATAATTAGGAGAATCTTTCTTGAGTCCCATCCTGAAGGCCTCTGTTGCGGTAGACATGTCCATGTTGGGGATGTCGACAGCTTCTTTGTTAAACCTGCTCAGGTAGTCTTTCAAGGATTCATCAGGCTGTTGAACGATCCTGTATAAATCACTGGTTAGTTTTTCAAAGACTCTATTACAAGAAAATTGATTAGTAAACATGTTAATAAGTTGAGCATAAGATCCAATAGAGCCTAGGGACTGATTGATGAGCCAATGTAGGGCTGCCCCTGTCAAGGTGGAACCGAACCCCCTACAAAGGCAGGCTTCCTTGAATTGCAAGGGGACATGAATGAAATCCATCTTCTCTTGGTACAAGGCGATGTGTTCCAAAGGATCGGTCGTCCCATCATACTGTTTCATGTGTGGAACAGTGAACTTTTTTGGTATCACCATGTTGGTGATAGCAGGACTAAATTGTGACTCATTGTAACAAGTTGGAGAGGCTTGATGGTACGGCAGGGTTATCCCCGGGACATTCATCACCATTTCCCTTAACTCCTGTAAATGCCTGTTCATTGCATTTCCTGCATCAGGGTTAGCAGCATCATAAAAAGTATTAAAATCAATTTGAGGGTTAACACTCCCTGTTGGTCCAGGAGGAATGGGTGTCACGCAAGTTAATGCAGTGGATTGGCCAGCTTCGGGATTGATGATCACACTATCAGTGGAGGCACTGGTCATTGGTATGAATCCTACGTTATCAGTCAGTATCCCTGTATCCCTGTCAAAGGTTAGCCTCCTGGGTTGGATTGGAGAGAACTTGTTGGAGCCTACGGCGGGGTTTACACCTTGGAACGCTCCAGGTTGAACATAAGGATGTGATCCGGACAGCCCAGTTTGTAGGGCAGATACTTCGCGTTGCAATCTGGTAAAATTGTTCATAAGCATGTTGGAAGTATCAGTCTGTAGCATCACTTGGCGCCTCAGTTCGGCCATTGTATCTGTTAAGCTGGACAAGACATCCGCTGGAATCACTTGCATAGGTGCCCAGAGGATCCTCATGACCTTGACCTATACTGGTTGAGGCACCAATATTTTGGCCTGAAGTAGCTGTCCCGGCGGTGGCTCCTACTGAAGTTACTGGCGATGACATTCTGGTAGACATCTTGAGGATCTTTAATAAATCAAAAGACCAATGTTCCCACAGACGGCGCCAAATTGTTTAGGTCAAATTCGAGCAATTCAACTTTTAAAGGAAAAATGGGGCACAATAGAATAAGACAATGTAAGTTCAAGATGTCGACAAGAAATTTAATGAGGAAAGCTCTTGAACAACTTGTTCGCCGGCATAAAACCTCGAAAAGATGGAATATTATTAGTATGGTGATGTTAGAGAACAAATGAACAGTACAAGATATGTTTCTAAGAGAACTGACGTGTGTGTGTGTGTGTGTTTACATGTGTTCGTCTATTTAAATTACAAAGGATGGTAACGGTATCAACCAAGTAAATGCAATCCCTCCTTGTGCGCCTAGAATCTCGCAGGAGGTTACTGATGCAGTCCACTTATCCGTTGCTGAGTAAATATTGTTGAAGACGTTTGTTTGTCCATAAAGATTTTGCAAAACGGTTCCTACAATGTCGCCTTCCGCTCATCTTGAACGGAGCGGACAGTCTATCAGGTTGCACTGCTAAGATGACGTTTCAGGATGTAACATGCTGCTGTAGTTTTTTACCCCGAACACTTTTGATTAGTCTTCTTTGAACTTTTCCTTCATGCTCTTGTCGCGCCTTCGATTTTTGAACATCTTTGATAGGTGCCTTTTGGGAGGCCAAGAAACGTATATGGAGAGGGCATCAGTCTAACTTTCTCACACCAATTAATTAAAATCTTAATCGTTTCAAGAGATTATTTATTGAGCAATGCGGGTGATCATTTAAAATAAAACCATTTCATTAAGTGTAATGTAGGTATGCAAATAATGTCTCGAGTCTAGCGAGAAAAGAATATAAATAGAAAGTTAGACACTACCATGTCCAAAATGGACTACAACAACAAATGTCCACGAATGACTTAGGTGAAAGAGAAAAACACTAGAACCTAAGAAGATTGACTAAAAGACTATTTTAACATTTTAATTTAATATAAGGATAGGTAGCCCCTAGCTTAGATATTCTTCATTGTTGGATCGCCAGGTGCTCAAGATTTTCCATCTTCACTCGGTGCTTGGATTGCAGGCCTTAAGATTGCCCAGTCATCTGTGACGCAGCTTTATGGAGGAAGAGATTTTAGGCTCATTAGAGTAGAGGACATAGTAATCAAATTTTCTCGAAGGTTCCCCTAGTGTCCATACACTGGCATCACTAGCTTCAAACCTTTCTTTCATCTTTTGCTGGGAAGAGGATTTCTTCTTTTTTGGAGGACGGTCCTCGTTTATCTCATCTTGAAAGTCCCTCTCGAGACAAACGTGGAAGTCGCAAACATCCCACCAAATGTGCTCGGCAGTTGACGGTGGGCTCGGGACAGCGAGCTGAGCTGAGCTGAGATGACCTTGAGTTGAGCTGGACTGAGGAGATTTGCTGGAATAAGTGACATAGTAGTCAAATCTTCCGGATGGTTCTCCGAGGGTTCCCACTGTAGGATCAGCGGCTTCATACTTTTCTTTCAACATTTGTTGGGAGGAGTATTTTCCTTTCCTTTTTGGGGGACAGTCTTCATTTATTTCATCTTGGAAGTCCTGGTTTAAACAAGCGGGGCAGTCGCAGACATCCCACCAAATGTGATTGACAGTTCGTGGTGAACTCGAGGCCTCGAGATATGGGCTCGTTAAGTTCCTCCCTGGCGGGCATTGGGATTTAAGGTTGTGGCTGCTGGGCTCGCCCGGAAGCAAATGATTGGATCCTAAGGGATAATGAGAGACGTTAGGAGCTGGGGAGCGGGCACGTATTTGTTTTTTACGAAAGCCCCAATCGGTTAGGGGATTGCCAATGTTTTGAAGTGATGTATGGCATCTTCAATCCAGGCCTGCTGCTTATCTTGGCGTTCCTCCAGAGCCCTGACAGCTAGCCATACTTCTTCCATCGTTTGAAAGCTTCCCTTTCCTCTACTATTATCTGTTTGGACTGCTTGTGAAGTGCTGGGATCTGTTGGACCAGTACTATTTCGAGGAGGGACACCTGACTGCTGCCTTAAACCAAACTGTGGCAGCGGCATTCCAGACTGTCTTTGCAACATTCTGAACTCCGGCTGACCCATAGTTCGAGAAACATGGGCCCCATTAGTGGTCCCATAGGAGGTTGTGGTGGCATCCTGATATAGTCATGGCGACTGAGAGTGGGATTAGGGCCCTCTTCATCCTCCACGGTGAAAGTGCCATCGGGATTGAGAATGGCTGCTAAACCGTGACCCCTAATAGCCTCCAGAAGGCTGTTCATCTGAGCTTCATGTCTCAATCTCATCTGTTCTACCAACTGATTCCACTGCTGTTCAATCAGAGGAGTCTCGAGAGGTGGAATGGTATTATCCCCATTATTCCCAACTGATGTAGACATTCTGAAAATCGGGCTTTGAAGCAAATGATGAAGCTGACGATGCGCTTGACTCTTCCCAACTGACCAGACGGTGACCCGTTATCCGAACCCAAGCCTTGCAAGGTGCTACGGGAGGAAGATACAAGGGAGGTTCAGATTTTGGGAGTTGAAAAGGGGTAGGTGTTTTGGCTCAGGGCTCATGCAACATGCAATTATTTATTTAAATTTACTTAAAACGCATTTTCTCAAATCCTAGGTGGTTGGAAAATATTGCTCTTTTTATTTTAACTACTCTAAGTCCTGGATCAGTGGGACCCATACACCTACAAACCCCTCAACCTGTAACCTCGAACAAGGGTTCCATAGGGCAAGCAGGTCCCACTGACCAAAAATAAAACTAAGGCCTGACGGGTCATGAAGTCTTAACGCGCACTCGATGCAGATTACCAGCAAAGCCAACGTCGAGGGTCAAGATCGAGTTAAGGTGCCTGACGAAAAGTCGGCATGACCTCGACTGATAAGTGTCCACGAAGGATCTTGACTCGTCGTTGGTTAAGCGGTAATTAAACATGGACTGGGCGTTAATCCCTAATGACTCGGTGTCACACCGGGAGCCAGTGCATAAGCTGTGCAGGTCAAAGTCAAAGTCAAAGTGCCAGTCGAAATCTAGTCAAAGTACATGACGGAAAACCGGCATGACCTCGACTGATTAGGTCCACGAAGGATCCTGACTCGGCACATTGTCTGGGGTTTGACCGACACGAGTTGTACACTGACGCGGCCTGACACGGACCAGATCAAAAACCAACCAAGTCTCGGACAAAAATGTGTGTCACGGATAAGTGCAGGGTAGACACGAGGGTAAACTAATGGCTGTTTGGGTCGTCCCGTGCTCGCACCGAGAGGCGTAGTAAGACCTCCCGGGCTACTACTGAGATCTCCCGGGTAAAGGACGTAGTGTGCAGTGTATGGTCAAAGAGCGCGTAGTGTGCGGCAGTCTAAATTCATTTTTGAGTAAAAAGAGGGATTTTCAAATGTGTCTTAAAGGCATGATGCATGTAAAAGATTTTGAAAATAATTTTTTTTTTGAAAACATTTTCGAAATTTTTTGAAAGCATGTAAGCACATAAGCACATAAGAGTTGAACAGTAAAAGGGAGGACTGGCCCCCTTTTCAAACATCACAAGTTCACGGTCCAACTGTCAAACATTGACTTTTCCCGACACGGTCAAACCGATAGCAATATATCACAGCAAGACAAGAAAGGACACACATAAAAATAACACAAAGTTTCAAGTAATTGGACAGAAGTTTGACCCACGAAAGCTAAAAAAAAAAGACAAGTTTTTTTTTTGAAAAATATTTTTTTTTAAAGCTTAGTCCCCAGCGGAGTCGCCACTGTGATGTACCCAACTTTTTTTTTGTGAAAATGAAAACGGAGTCGCCACGCCATTTTAGGTTTAAGGGCCAAAATTTTGAAAAATGCCCGAGAAACAGAGAAACGAGTTCGGAGGTCACGTTACACTCCGGGAAGAACACATGACGTTTACCCGGAATGCCTCGTATGACGAGTCTTCCAAACTTGAAACTTAGTGTGTGTGTGTGTGTGTATTTTGAAAAAAAGTGTTACTTAAAGGGACTTTCTGGAAATAAAGCAAATCTACTGGATTGGACTGGAAAACAGTTTTAAAACATCGACTAAACTGAAAAATAACCGAAACTAGAAACTGTTTGCAGATGACAATGTCATTCGCGTGAATGATTCTGGCATGATGAATTCATCCGCGCGGACAACCCTGCACCCTAACTTGATTTTTACAGTTTCTCAGTTTGACTCTGTAATTTCCAGAAACTTAACTGGATTTACAAGACTTAACTGAAACTGTAACTGAAAAACAGAAAAAACAATGAATGTTTGATTTTTTTGGGCATCCATGTTTGTCCTCTCTTTCCCTAGACTTTGATTTACTGATCATCTACTAAATGTGTTTAGTTATGAATCTACTAACCAAGCCATCCCGGGGGCACATTAGGACTTGAAAACATGTCATTTGCAAAGGAAAGGGGGATTTGACATAAAAGTAAGCTAACTAGGTCAAGATATATCAACTTTAGAGGAAGATCTCTAAGGTGGTCACAAGGAGGACCATCCTTGAGACCTATGCTCAAGTATATCTCTTACATCTTTGTGTGACCTAAATATGCAAGTCTTAAGGATGTCCATCCATGGAAATGGTTCCAAGGTCAACATCTTAGACTAATGGGGGGACATTTGCAAGAAAATAGAGACTATGGACCATTTAAAGTGATCACCTATGGAGATTGACTCCAAGATGACCACATTTTAGGTCAAGCAAACAAGTAAAGACTAGTAGTGAAAAAGGGGACATGGGAGGTAAAAATATGGACCATTTGTAGAGAATCATTCATGGAGATGAACTCCATGGAGATCCTCTTGGATCCTTAGGAGAAGGAGGGAAGGGGGATGAACAACAAAGTAAACAAGATTTACATCATGAAGACATGAAAGAAATGCATGAGTAAAGGATGTTCAAGTAGGGAGAACAAGGGTTTAGCAATGGTTCTTGGGTTATTGTTTAGGGTTTGAGGACTTCAATGGCTTAGGAGTGATTTGGTAGTGGATTTGAGGTTGGTTTTGGTGTTGGATTTGAGTAGGATGAGTGTTTAAGGCTGTTTTGAGTGGTGATTTCGGCAGAGTAACAGTAGGAAATATATTTGTTGCCCCCCTGAAACTGAAGGAGAAGGGTTGTATTTATAGGTTGGCCAGGGTCCAAAATCATCCGCGTGGATGAGTTTGGCATGTTGATTTCATCCGCGCGGATCAGATCTGCAGCGTGCCTGGTTTTGCAGAAAGGTGTTTTGGATGTTTCTTAGTTGGTCAATATTCTTTTTTACCTTGGAAATGACACATTCCAGCGAGGCCCTTGACCATTTTATTTTTCCTAAGAGGTCCTTCCTCATTCAAATTGCCTAAATAATGCCCGAAATGCCCCTAAATGATTATAAATCATTAGATTGAGCTGACGGAACACTAACGACCCAGATTTGGGCATTTATAGTAGCCCCTCGGCGACGGTACTTCAGGGGAAGTGGGGTCGTCGACAAAAATGATGATCCCAATCTGGCAAGCTTTACCTAGATGGCGGAGGAGGTGACTAAAGCGATCGGATGACTGGACCCTTTTAAAGGATTCCTACGTATCCCGGATGGGAATCAAGCCGGTCGTAGTTCAAATCTTGCGGGGGAAGAAGTGACCAAGGTGGTCAAACAGCTGGTCCTCACCACCGTAGATGCACTTTTGTTGCCGAAGGTGGACTCGACTAACGAAGGCATACTTTTGTTGCCGAAGATGGACTCAACTAACGGAGGTGTATTATTGTTGCTGAAGATGGACTCAACTAACAGAGGCGTACTTTTGTTGCCGAAGATGGACTCGACTAATGAAGATGTACTTTTGTTGCCGAAGATGGACTCGACTAACGAAGGTGTACTTTTGTTGCCGAAGATGGACTCGACTAACGAAGGTGTACTTTTGTTGCCGAAGATGGACTCAACTAATGGAGGCGTACTTTTGTTGCCGAAGATGGACTCGACTAACGAAGATGTACTTTTGTTGCCGAAGACGGACTCGACTAACGAAGATGAACTTTCTTGCTAAAGACGGACTTGACTAACGAAGGTGTACTTTTGTTGCCAAAGACGGACTCGACTAACGAAGGTGTACTTTTGTTGCCGAAGATGGACTCGACTAACGAAGGTGTACTTTTGTTGCCACAGACTTGCTCAGTTGGCGAAGATGGGGGAAATTCGGGCTTACAATGACTGCCGAGATTTGTCCGCTGGGGATATGTGTTCTTTGTACGGGCTTACAATGATTTCCGAGGAAAAGAATTCGGGCTTACGATGACAGTCGAGAAGGGATTCGGGCTTACGATGATGGCCGAGGAGGGATTCGGGCTTACGATGACGGCCGAGAAGGGATTTGGGCTTACGAAGACGGCCGAGGAGGGATTCGGGATTACGATGATGGCCGAAGTTGAAAATTCGGAAGGAAATGGTCTTCCATTAAGTTAATCGAGCTTACTTTGGAGGCCGAAATTGGAAATGTGGAAGGAAATGGACTTCCATTAAGTTAATTGGGCTTACTTTGGAGGCCGAAGTTGAAAATACGGAAGGAAATGAACTTCCGTTAAGAAAATCGGGCTTACTTTGGAGGCCGAAGTTGAAAATGCGGATGAATATGGACTTCCATTAAGTTAATCGGGCGGCTTACTTTGGAGGCCGAAGTTGGAAATGCGAAAGGAAATGGACTTTCGTTAAGGGGCTTACTTTGGCCGAAGTTGAAAATGCGGAAGGAAATGGACTTCCGTTAAGAAAATCGGGCTTACTTTGGAGGCGGAAGTTGAAAATGCGGAAGGAAATGGACTTCCGTTAAGAAAATCGGGCTTACTTTGGAGGCCGAAGTTGAAAATGAGGACGGAAATGGACTTTCGTCAAGAAAATCGGGCTTACTTTGGAGGCCGAAGTTGAAAATGCGGAAGGAAATGGACTTCCGTTAAGAAAATTGGGCTTACTTTGGAGGCTGAAGTTGAAAATACGGAAGGAAATGGACTTCTGTTAAGAAAATCAAAATTACTTTGGAGGCCGAAGTTGGAAACGCGGAAGGAAATGGACTTTCGTTAAGTTTTGTTGGAGAAACTAACTTCTGTTATCTTCTTGTTATGCTGGGGATCTGATTACAGAGAGCCAGGAATTAAAAGGGCAAAATAGGGTTTTTACACTACGATTTCATCCGCGTGGACAAGGTCAGCGTGGCGACAGGTTCAAAAAGAAGAACCGGTTGTACTCTCTTCTTCCTTATTTTCAAACAGTCTTTCGAGAGAATAGAGAGAAAAGCTTCCATTGTTGTCCAAAATCTCCGCTAAAACCTTCGAATTCGAGGCTATGGAGCAAGGGGAAGGAGCTAATGTCGGTCGCCGTGGTCGGGTAAGTAGAGCGGCTGCCGAAAGACGCCTTGAGTTGCTGAGGATGAATCGCCATTATACGCTCTCACAATTGGTAAATGACAAAGTCTATCTGGATATGTGGCAACATTGGTCCACCGATGACGACCTCCGCATGGTATGATACTCAATTTTGTTGATTTCATTGATTTTTCTTCAAAATTGGCTCATGCTAGAGTTAGGGCTTAAATGTCAAAAATTTGGAGCTTTTGATGATTTTGCCCTTGTAATGTGAAATTGACAATGCACGTGTTTAATTGAATGCGTGGGTAGTATGAATATGCAATTTTTTTGCGAAAAACATGAGTAATTTGCTTAATGTGAAAATAAAGTGGGTAAAAATTTACCGAACATGGGACGGACCTTTGCATGTGTGATTTTTGTGATGGAAACTTGTTTTTATGAATGCGTGTGTGATTACATGATGACTGAATGTGAGAGAGAATCCATGCACGGTAGATTTGTGAAAATAAAGTGTATGGAGAAAAAGTGTCCAAAAGTGGGACGGAGTTTGTTTTCTCTTTTCATGTGTTCGTGCCTGCTATTTGTGAAGTAGTATGTAATTCGTGCTATTTATTGACCTACTTGTGATGTGCTTACCTGCAGGGGAGAGTGAACGTCATCCAGGACAAGTTGGACAAGTTGAAGACAAGGGGCTCTGTGGAGGCGGTGATTAAGCTTTGGGATGCTTTGCCCACAGCTGCTAGGGAGGGGTATAAGAGTCCTCGGCAGCTTGTGGTTGACTCCAACATGTATGAATTTGTGGAGTGCTTGAGAGGGTTAGTAAGGATGCAGAAGAGCAAGGGGCTCTACTTAGCTCTGATTGAGCATTGGTGGGACGTCACCCGCACATTCCATTTCTTTTGTGGCGAGGCCACCGTGACCCCCACCGACTATGCTGCCATCACAGGCCTATTCTTCAAGGGGCGCAACTTAGAGTGGCATGACGGTTATACCGACAGGGAGCTTATGGATTTACTGGGTATCGTTCCCGAGCCGAGGAAGGGGATGGGCATGGAGTATGTCGTGGTTGATGCAAGGCTGATCGAGAGTATAGCCCGGTATGAGAGAAGGGACCAGACTATCTCAGTTGAGCAGGTTGCCTGCTCCTTTTTTATGGTTTGCCCTTTCCAGCATGTTGTTTAGGCATGCCGAGGGCATGGCAGTGTTTGCCTTGCTGGGGTCCATGGAGGACATTGACAGGATTGATGAGGTGGCCTGGGGAGAGTCTGGTTTGGTAGATTAGCACTTCGTCTTGGATAGGTACAGCAGGTAGGCGTCTACCTCCCTGACCTGCTTTTGAGTTTCCGTTGGAGGTATAATCTTTCTCCTGTATCTCTTGTGCATATTTTGTATGCATTTTTGTATTGACGGGTTTTTCTTGTTAGGTGCAGGTCTGGGCTCTTGAGATTTTTGGGTGTGCCTTGTGGGATCATGTCCCGGGGGAGGCTTTTGCATACTCAGCTATGCTTTGGTGGACAAAGGATGCCCGGGTGAAAAGGAATAGCCGGACTAGGAGGAAGGTGAGGTACCAGGACATGGTGCCTTTTTTGAAGGTGGAGATGAGTGAGAGGTTCAATTTGTACCCCTGGGGTCGGTTTGATGTGGACCAGTTAGGCGGTGCTGAGCGCCGGACGAGTCAAAGGTGGATCATGTGGGGCCTTACTTGTGACGTCTATTATTTAGGGGAGAGGGTAGTTGGGTAGCACGGTTTAGGGCTGACCCCACTAGCACTTGCTGAGCCTCCTGTGGACATGTTGTATCCGCAGGAAGGGACGATGAGCTGGAATTGGTTTAGGGCTGGGCAGCCTGCCTTGGAGTATGTCACTGATGAGCCTTATCTGGCGTTCGTGAGGAGAAGGCTGAGGATGCCTTAGGTGCTAGCAAGGGAGGGGGTCTCGGTTGTCAGGATCCCTCAGGCTAATTTCTCATATGTCCAGGAGGGGGTTAGGATACGGGCGCAGATATCCCTCCCAGAAATATGTACATATTATGCCATTGCTTCGACTATTTCTGGTGCCTTTATTTTTGTTCAGTATTCGGCTCGGGTTGTTGATCGACTTCTGCGTCAGGTCATAGGGGCCAAGAGGTTCATCCGCAACCTTGTAACGCGGGGGAATGCTCGAGGCTCCGCCAGGGCATCTCGGCTAGTGCCTAGTGCCTCTGCGTGAGAGAGATCCCCTATTCCAGCTAGGGAGCCTATGCCAGGTAGGCAATCCATGGAGACTCCTCGCTCCCAGCCCAGAGAGTCGGTTCCTCCAGGGCAGTCAACGGATGTCCCTCTTTTTCCCCTCATGGATGTGAGTACTGAGATCTCTCGGGATCACGTCATCTTTGGGAGTATGGAGGGACTAGGCTACGTGCAGAGTTGAGCCGGTGAGACCTCTTCCTCGTACCAGGGAGTTTATAGTGCCTTTCAGTCGCAGGGTGATTATGGGACTCCCTTGCAGACTCAGGGGACATATGGCCTGGGCTCTGACGCTTTCTCCTTTGGCAACGACTTCTTTGCTGACATCGGGGTGCCGTATCGTGGTGTGCCTGACCCCGATAATACCTATTCCGATGCTGAGCGGGATGACGTGGAGCCAGGAGTCACCTTTCCAGAGGTAGCTGCTGAGGGACCGAGCACGGCTCAGAGGAGGGTACTAAGGCATGGCAAAGCAATCGCTAGGGAGGCCGATCCCAATTTCGGTTCTGATAGTGACTCCAATTGATGGTGAGTACCTGCATTTGTTAGGGCAGGGAGAGAGAGAAAACATACATTTCATGCACATTGTTTCTATTTCTATTTTTGGGTTGTAATAACTAGATTACTTTGTTATTTTTTTTTTATATTTTGTTAATTATGCATTGAATGCAAGTTGCATGAGCCCGGTTTTGTGGCATGTATTTGATGTTTGGTTGGTATTTGGAATGAAAAATGGGAATGGGCAGATTTTAGAGTAGTTGGAAATGAGGTTTCATTGGGGGACAACAGTTTTTACTGCTGTCAGAATTTTTTCTGCTGGGTGACAATATCATCCGCGTGGATGAGTTTGAAGCTGCAACATCATCCGCGCGGATCAGGTTGGCATCTGACAAGGTCATTCGATTTTCACTTCAGATCTGGATTTCCTCCTCCCCTTTAATTCAAACACATTCTTGTGAATGTGTGCCCGAATTTTAAATTTTTGTGTTTTAAATCGGATTCACGCGAGTTTGAAAACATCCGGTTTAATTTGAAAAACGGAGTCGCCACGCCATTTTGATTTCCTCAAAACTTTGAAAAAAAGGATTTTTAGGGTTCGGAGGTTAAGTTACCCCTTGGGAAGAACGGATCGTCATTCACCCAAGGTGCCTTGCCGTAGCAAGTCTCCCTAGATTCCATTTTTCGTGCTTGCTTGCGTGCTTTCTTGTGTGCATGTGTTGAAAAGAGAGGGGGGGAATGTCCCAAGTTGTCTTCCGGACGTACAAACCATTTAGTTGGTTGTCGCTCGGGATTCCTTGGATCTTTATGTGTTCGGGACTTTGATCCCGTCCTCATCTTGGACTTGTGATCATCGCTATTTGACCTTGGGTCTTTGCGTGATCGAGAGAAGGACTCTCTTTTATAGTCCAAAATGGGGTTCTTTAGGAAAGGAGTGACCTTAGCCCATCAATCCTACGCCTTGAGACGGTTGAGCTTATATGGGAGCTATCGTGCTCATCTCAAGCGATTATCGGAGATATAGGTTCACAAGGTTTATCCCTTTCTAAAGAAATTGTGGCACCTTTAATGGAAGAAACGATGTAAAGATAGGATCTTTACACTGGTCCGTTCCAAAGGTTGCTAATGGGGATGTGGGGAAATGCATGTAAAAATGACATTTTTAGTGAAAAGATGACATTTTAGGTTGCAAAGGATGCTTTTGATTTGCAAAGGATGCTTTTTGGTTTTTAAAGGAATGATTTTTATGCAAAGGATGCATTTTATGAGGGAAATTTGCATTTAATGTGCAAAGGATGCACAAAGATTACAAAAGGATGCTAATTCAAGATAAAGTAATGACTTTTAATGCAAAGGATGCATGAAAATGGGTTTTAGGGTGCAAAGGATGCAATTTGAATATAAAGATATGATTTTTATGTGCAAAGGATGCATTTGGAATATAAAGATTGCATTTTTATGAGCAAAGGATGCATAAAGATGACATTTTTATGTAAAAAAGGGATTTTTAGGTGCAAAGGATGCACCTTTGAATATAAAGATTACATCTTTAAGAACAAATGATGCTTATTTCATGCAAAGGATGCAAATGGAAAGGGGGTATGATCTATATGAATAAAGATAGGATCTTTAACAACAAATACCAAGTCCCAAGCAAGATAATAGCAATATATGAATGCAATGAGCAATTAAATCACATAGGCATTATAATGCAAGGAAAGGGGGTGAGAGGTTACCAATGGTGGTGACCTCTTCTTCTTTGGATCTTGCCTAGCGGAGGGACCACTTCTTGGAGGCTTCAAGGAGGAGGGAGGTGGCTTCTTGGCACTTCTTCAACTTCCTAATTTCGCAGCAGTGTTTAGAGAGCTTTTGGGACTGAATATGGTGTTTTGTTGGTGTATAAAATGGGAAGAGGAGGGCTCTATTTATAGGCAGTCTGGATAAGGCTAATGAGGCCATGCGGCTAGGGGTTCTTAGCTAATGCAGCCGTGCGGCATTATCCTGTGTGACTCAGCATGTTTCTAGAATCATGCAAGGTGTCACTTCTAGAAGGTTTTTGGTATTAAGAAAAACGTGTTTCTTTAATTCCAATTAATCCTTTCATCCCTTAGAAGGTTCGGAACAGTTCCCGAATTGTTCCGGAACTTTAGGAAAGTCCGGGGAATTGCCGGGAAAATTAACCGGAAGGCATGAGCCAGATTTGGGTACTTACAGAAGCCCCTCGGCAACGTCACTTGCAGGGCGAGTGGGGTTGTCGATAGAAAAGGATCCGATCTGGCGAATGCCGAGACGGATTGGGTGACCAAGACAGTCGAGTGGCTGAACCTTTGGAAGGCTACCTACGTATCCCGGAGGAATCAAGCCAGGCCGTAGTTCAGAAAAGATCCGCAGGGGAATAGCGGAGAGAAGCTGGTCTCTTGCTGGGAAAAATAGAAGAGAAAGTGACCTAGGAGGTCAGGCGATTGATCCTACTGGGGATATGCTAGAGGTGACCGATGTGGTCGGATATCTGGACCTCTATGAGGGGCTACTTCACCACTGAGGAGTGATGAATGACAAATGGTGACCACTGCGATCGGATGGCTGGACCTTTTATGAAAGGCTACCTACGTATCCCGGAGGAATCAAGCCTTGGTCGTAGTTCAAGCATCACTAGATAGTTAGGAACGATGTCTAGGATCCTTGAGGTTTTGAAAATTAATGGAGGTTGTCGCCTAATTTGACAATTAATGGAGGTTGTCGCTTGAGGTGACTAAAGCTTACGTCACTATCAAGGAGATAGAGGTGGCTTAAGTTTGGAGAACTTGAGCGTACTTCTCTATTCGTGATAGAGGTAGCTTAAGTTTGGAGAACTTGAGCGTACTTCTCAATCTGTGATAGAGGTAGCTTAAGTTTGGAGAACTTGAGCGTACTTCTCAATCTGTGATAGAGGTAGCTTAAGTTTGGAGAACTTGAGCGTACTTCTCTATTTGTGATAGAGGTAGCTTAAGTTTAGAGAACTTGAGCGTACTTCTCAATCTGTGATAGAGGTAGCTTAAGTTTGGAGAACTTGAGCGTACTTCTCTATTCGTGATAGAGGTAGCTTAAGTTTAGAGAACTTGAGCGTACTTCTCAATCGGTGATAGAGGTAGCTCAAGTTTAGAGTTCTGACAATCCGGAGGTTGTCACCTAGCGTCATTCCGTTATAACGGAAGTAACGGAGGCGACTGGGGAAGAAAACCTATTTGCTTAGGAGATAACGGATATCCTTTGGAAAACGAAGTTATCCTAGTTAAAGGATAACAGGAATTATACGTCCAAGTGGGAAGTGCAGGGGCAAAGTTGTAATTTCTGCTCAGGGCAAAAGAAGCCGCCCGACGTGAGACGGGGGCAAAAGAAGCCGTACGGCTAGAAGTCTGATTTTTCCAGATTATTTAAAATAGATTTGAACGGGGACTGGGCATTATTGCCGCCCATCAGTCGCCGAGGAAGAGAGAGAGGAGGGAGAGAATTTTCTTCAAAATCCTTCAATTCCCTTGCTTCTATTGATTGAGATGGATCCGGAGGGGAGTCCTATGCCAAGGCAAGCAAGAAGAAACATCTCAGAGGTCGCTCGGAGGAGGAGGAAAGAACTCGTTTGCACGGAGAGGAAGTATGACTTCCTTACGCCTCCATCGGAGCTCTATCCGAGCAGGAGGGAGCACAAATCAACGAATCCTCAATCGGTTGGGGTAAGCATTCTTAATTTGCTCAATTCCGTCGATTTTGATTGGATTTTGATTGATTCTAGGGCTTGACTTGTGTTTTAGGAATTTCTCGAATTTTCCTAGGATTTTTGGTGATGATTTTGAAATATTAATGATTAACCTATGAGGTTAAGAAGATTAACGATCATGCATGTGCAATTTTCTTAAGAAATAATGAGAATGACCCATTTTTGAAAATAAATTGGGAAAATAATTGTCTAAGATGTGACGGAGTCCTTGCATGTGCTAGAACTAGGTCAAATTTTGATCATGGATGCTAAAACGGGATTTTGGATGATGAAAAGGATTCATGCATGCCAATTTTGAGAAAAAATTAATGCTTATGTGCAAATAATTTTGAAAATTGTGATTTTGTGCTTAGGAGAGCAATGTGCTTGACACGATGTGTTTCAAGTGATGAAAGACACGTTTTTCATGCAAAGGATGCTAGAAAGATTTTATTGAATGCTTTTCTTTTGAAAACATGTGCACTCTTGAATATATGCATGCTTTTGAAATGAGGTGAAGGACAGACACGTTTCTTTTGTTGTGCTTGTCTACAGGAGAACAAGTCTAGGGGGCCTTCCGAGATTGCAGTGAGGCTGTGGCAGAGGATGCCTGATTTTGAAAAAGATGGGGTGAACCCTAAGCAGCTGGTGAGGGCTACCGACCTAGACTTATTCATTGAGGCTATTGGCAGAGGTATTCACATTACCTCGAAGAGCAAGGGCTTGATCCAGGCCCTCTCGGAGTTCTGGTGGGATACCACTCACAGCTTTCATCTTAGCTGGGGGGAGCTGACAGTGACACCTGCAGATTTCACTGCTATCACTGGTCTGCAGTTCACCGGGAGGCCTGTGACCTGGAGGAACCATATTACAGCGGAGGAGTTTAGAGCTTTGGTTGGGTTTGAGCTTATTCCCAAGGGGCTCGGAATGGAGACGAGGAATGTCGAGGTGGCAGTCCAGAACTGCATGCAGGAGTTTGCTGCTAATTAGGTGACTGCCTCCCAGCTTGCGAGGGCTTTTGTGTGGTTGATGTTGTCAGTCACCATTTTTGCTAATTCTGGGACGCTGGCTATGACTTGACTTCTCGACTCCTTGGAGGATGTAGATGGGATTGGGATGGTCTCTTGGGGCGAGGCCGGATTGGCGGAGCTTTACTTCTCCCTAGATCTGTACAGCCAGAATAAGGCTGCTTCGATGGATTGCTTCTCTTTTGCTCTTGAGGTAGTCTCACCTTCTTTTCTCTCTTTTTACTTTCTGTCTTTGAGACTTTCATGAGAGAAATTGACCTTTTTGATGTTTTGAACATGCAGGTCTGGTTTTGCGAGGTGATCAGGTTCTTTCCGTGGAACCAACAGAGCGATGCTACCATCTTTCCCGCTATGGTCCGCTGGAGGGGAGATGCT
The DNA here is from genome assembly GCA_022495995.1 of Adenophora triphylla var. japonica. Lineage (NCBI taxonomy): Eukaryota > Viridiplantae > Streptophyta > Magnoliopsida > Asterales > Campanulaceae > Adenophora > Adenophora triphylla. The sequence continues at coordinate 322,175 of JAFEMH010000438.1, forward strand.
AGGGATAAGTTCACCGGGAAGACCAGGATCACCTTTGATTACAAGATGGTTAGGCCAGTTATCAACAGGGATGGGCACGATGGAGTGGATTTTTATCCTTGGGGGAGGTACCCGGAGATTCTGCTAGGGGAGGCCTTGGAGGCGACTAGACAGAGGTGATGGTTGACTGGGATGACATGTGATGTCATCTATCTGGGGGACCGATTTTCCAGGCAGCATGGCCACATCCCTCCATTGGATGATATTACCCCTCATGGTCCTCCAGCACGGATGCTGCAGCCCCGGGATTGGCAGGCGGATGAGATAGAGAGATATCAGGCAGGCATAGCAGCTGAGGAGTATTTTGACATGGCTACCCCTTATGCTATCTTTGTGGAGCAGCGACTGAGGATGCCACAGAAGCTAGTGAAGCTGGCTGTCACTCAGGGATATGGGGAGGCTAAGCCTACTGACCCGCCGATGCCTCCTGCTCACCTTTCTTATGTGGTGAATGGGGTACCGAGGAGGTTCAGGATACCTGTCCCCGACACTAGGGAGCCCCAGTATACTTTGCCGCCGGACAGCACTGTAAGTACACTTTTAGGGTCTTTTCCCTTCTCTTTTAGATTTCTTTGCTTTTTTGCAATTCTGAGATTTTCTTCTCTTTTTTCTCAGGTTCCAGCTCGCACCTATGACGGCTTGGTCAGGCAGAATAGGGGCTGGAAAGATGTATGCCGGTCCCTCTTGAAGAAGCTGGCTTGCGCTTCGAAGGCTGCAGCGAACGTGCAGGAGCCCATGCGCAAGAGAAGGCACGTCGGGGGCACGACATCCACCTCATCGGCTTCGGAGTACTCTTCTAGCGCCATGCCTCGGGGACGAGGACCCAATGCCGGCATCCTGGAGCATCTGGCTGAGTACGAGCACGAGAATGTCCATCTTTCTGACGTGAGCGACAATGAGGACTTGATGAGGGAGGCTAGCGTCTATGAGCTGAGTAGCGATGAAGAGGAAGGATCGGAGGCCTAGGAGGTCTCTAGAATTGATTTAGGAAGAAAACAAACAATGAACAAGTTTTATGCACATTTTGTTTATTTTTTGTTTATTTGGGCGCCGATGGGGCGAAAACAATGTACTACTGTTTTATTTACTTTTCTATTTTATGCTTTATTAATTTGCATATTACTTGAGCCTCGGGGCAGTTTTTTGCTTGGAATTGGGGCTGAAACTGGGCCAAAATGATATATAATGATATATAACTGCTTGGATGGTCTTTGGACATGCTTTTGTACAGGTTTTGGTTGGAAAAGTGGGGTGAAAACTCCCTTTGGGCAGCAACTTGGTTGCTGCAGATTTGCTTTCCACATCAGGCAAATGAAGCCGTGCGGTCTGGTCTCTGGAGCAAATAAGGCCGTGCGGCTAACAGTTCTGTCTGGACTGGTCATTTTCAGAATAAAATCAAGGCTTGGCCATTTCATTTCATTTTCAACCTAGCCTTGTCCCAACTGTTCCCAGAGCACATATTGGACCTAAAGACACCACCTTTGATCATTTTACAATGGAGAAGCCCGCTAGATTGCAAAGGGGGAAAAGAGATCGTTTTCTGTCCGATCTTCAGTCTTGGGTGAGATACAACTTTCAATCTCACAAGGGGTTAATTGATTCTTCATTCAAGATCAAGTCTTTATGGCATTTGAAGGATCTCCCACCCGATTGGGACCTTTTGAGAGCAGCAGCAAGGTTTTGGGACGTCCGGAGACACGTTTACTGCTTTTCTTACAATGAGATTGTCCCAACGCATGAAGACTTTCGAGCCTTGATTGGGGGTCCTGAAATTGAGGCTATATCGATTCCTCTGATTGAAGATGTGCCGGTGGCGGCAAAGTTGGCATCTTTTCTGCAGATATCTCTGGGAGAGGCTGAGGAGATGATGATTGCTCCGGACAGGATTGACCTTTCTGATATCCCAGGCAGGTTTGGGTCTCCGGCTATGGCTACGACCACGGTGGCTATGGATGCCTTTATCCTTTGCATATTCTCTTCTCTGTTCACCACTGAATCCGTGGGGATCTGTCATGGTGGTCTCTTGGACATGGTTAGGGATTGCAGGGCTGGGAAGGATATTGTCCCATTGGTTTTGGGTGAGACCCTTCATGGCATTGATAGGATGGCTAGGGGAGACCATTTCATGAGGTCTGGGAGCCCGGCTGTGCTGACTTTATGGCTGCAGGAGAGGCTTGGGGCTTTGCCAGGGGCTTTGCCGACTCAGTGCCCTTGGGTGATTTCTCGGAGGGGTGCACCTAGGCAGCAGGGCCAAGGTGATTGGGAGCTGATGATGGCTAGGCTATCCACTTCAGACATTCGCTGGTGGGTACCTCACTGGAGGTTGCAGATCAGGAGGACATTTCAGGAGTCCTATATAGTGAGGGTTCCAGGGTTCTGCTGGTCATCCTTCTACATACCCTGCTTGGTATCCAGGCAGTTCGGGGCCTTACAGGAGCCGTTGGGCGATTGGGAGGACATCCGCACCATGGAGGTGGTGCCATTAGATATGAGAGATCCAGCCAGCTTCTCTTTCTTCTCGAGGGCTTGGACATACACCGTTTTCCCACCCAGGGCTATCCTCAGGAGCAGGAAGAGTACCATCTTGACCACTGTCTACTTGGATTGGTACGAGAGAGAGATGGGAGCGACTCAGGTCATATTGGGGGAGAGACGTCAGGCTTTATTGGGAGCTGACTGCGACTCGAGTAGGACTCTGAGGGAGACTGAAGCTAAGGCGAGTCACCATAACCAGTCGGGTGACCTTATCAAAGATATGGAAGCTCGGTATAAGAGGCTTTCTGAGGTTGCTCCTTTGACTGAGGCTCAGAGGGAGGAAGTGCGGACTCGTGCTCGAGTAGAGAGGGCACTTATTGACACAGGTCTGATGGAGGCTCCAGTGAGGATACCGGAGATCGGAATGAGGGAGACCAACATCATAGAGAAGAAGAGAAAGAAAACTCGACGGGGTCGAGGTAAAGGGAAGAAGACCAAAGAAGACTCAGCGAATGACGACTGACAGATCTTTTCTTAGGATTCCCTTATTGCCATTTTGCAAACACAGTAATTTATTTAGGCATTTTATTGTATTTTAGATCTTTGTAGCAGGTTAGCAGAGTTAAGAGTAGACCGTGCTTGAACTCATCAAGAAGTTTTTAAGTTGTAATGAACAAGAGATATTATCTTAGAAATTAATCAAGACACAATTTCATGAAAATTTCAGATGTCTTATTGATTGCTCAGGACCCGTTTTATGAAAACTTGAATATCCTTTATTATTGTTTAGGACGCATTTCATGGAGACTTAATCGCCCTTTTATTGTTTAGACCGAACCATAAATGGCTGCCTACGTTCCCCTTTTACAAGAAAGACTAAGGGGCTCAGGTCTTCGTAGTTCATTCTGGTGAACTTTTTCTTTTTATGTGCAGCCCTGTTTTTTGCCTAGACCGCCCTTTTTGGGTTTTCAGCCTAGCTGGGCATTACTCTTTTTGCACTAAGATTTTTTTCTTTTTTTTTTTTATATGTGCAACCCTGTTTGTTGCCTAGACCGCCCTTTTTGGGTTTTCACTTAGCCGGGTATTACTCTTTTTGCACTAATTTTTTTTTTCTTTTTATGTATATATATATATATATATATATATATATATATATATATATATATATATATATATATATATATATATATATATATATATATATTTTTAGACATAGTACCTTCGGAGCTTATCACCGTTGACCGGGTGGACAAAGGGATTGCCGTCTGTGTCCGCAAGTTTCATGGCTCCTCCCGATAGTATCTTCTCGCACCACATACGGGCCGATCCAAACGGGTTCCCATTTTCCTGTGGGGTTGTCTCTGGTAGGGGGCTTCACTTTCAATACTAAGTCACACTCTTTGATGTCCCTGGCCTTGACCTTTTTGTCAAAGGCTCTGGCCATTCGCCTCTGGTAGGCTCGGGTGTGCTCCATGGCCTTTAACCTTCTTTCATCAAGCAGGGCCAACACATCATGCTGGCTACATAGCCATTCTACTTCGTTGACACTGTTTTCTAGGAGGACCCTTAATGACGGGATTTCCAACTCTACTGGTAACACTGCTTCCATCCCGTAGGTTAGGGCAAAAGGAGTTTCTCCTGTGGCTGTTCTGACAGACGTTCTGTAGCCCCAGAGTGCCAGGTGCAGCTTTTCGGGCCAATCACGACCACGGGTGGCCATTTTCTGGATGATCCGTTCGAGCGTCTTATTAGCAGCTTCCACGGCTCCGTTAGTCTGAGGTCTGTATGGGGATGACTTGTGGCGAGTGATTCTGAATTCTGACAGTAACCTATCGCAGTCTCCTTCAAAGTGCGACCCATTATCAGAAATGATCTCATTGGGTACCCCGTATCTACACATTATGTTTTCTTTGATAAACTGGGCCACCCTCTTGGAAGTGAGGACCTTGTAGGACTTGGCCTCTACCCACTTGGTGAAGTAGTCGACGTCTACTAACACAAATGCCCATTGCTTCCTACCGGGGCTATCTTCCCTGTGACGTCAATACCCCAAGTTGCAAACGGCCAAGGAGTCGTCATGCAGTACAGGTCATGAGGCGGGAGATGGTTGAGGTTGGCAAACCGTTTACATTTGTCGCACGCTCGGACATGCTGGACACAGTCTGTCTCCATGGAAATCCAGTAGTAACCCATTCTGAGGATCACTTGCATTAGGGCTCTAGCATTCATATGAGGACCGCAGGGACCATTGTGGACTTCAGTCATCAACTCTTTGGCCCTTTCTTGAGTGACGCACAAGAGGAGTGGTCCTTGGTACTGTTTCTTGTACAGGTTGCCTCCTAAAATGACATAATGGGAGGCCAACCTTTTTAGGGCTTGCAGACTCTTGGCTTTGACACCTTCTTTCGGTCTGCCTTCTTCATCTATGAAAGCTGACTCCCCATCTTTGAGGAACTGGTAAATTTGATTATACCAGGGTTTCTTGATAGGCTCAGGTCCCAAGTCTACTTCACAACAGAAGTTCGGGGCTTCTCTTCTACCCACTCTGAAGGGTTTTATGGCTTTTCCCTCAGGGATCTCTACCAGTGAGGCTAGAGTAGCTAGGGCATCTGCGAATCTGTTCTTTTCCCTTGGCAAGTAGTGGAAAGTCTCTTCTCTGAACTATCCAATCAACTCCTCCATATGGGCATGATACCGCTGAAGATTAGGGTCCACAGTCTTCCATTTGTTGGAGACCTGGTTGATGATCAGGGCTGAGTCTCCATAAACTTTGAGCTCCTTGACATTCCTTTCTAGGGCAGCTTCTAAACCAGTAATGCAGGCTTCGTACTCGGCAACATTGTTCGTGGCAGGGAAGTTCAACTTAAGGGCTATGGGCGTGTGCTCATCTTTCGGGTCGACCAGTAGCATCCCTACGCCATTTCCTCTTTTGTTAGCAGCTCCGTCAAAGAATAGCTGCCATCGGTTCTCAGGCTCAACTGCGAAGATCCCTTCATCTGGGAATTGGGGTTCAGGCCCACGGTCCTCATTACTGGGGAAGTTCGCCAAATGGTCTGACAACGCTTGACCCTTGATGGCCTTTCTGGTCACATAGTTGATGTCATACTTAGCTAAGAAGAAGGACCACTTTGCTAGACGCATCGAGAGGGAAGGTTTATCGAAGATGTATTTGATGGGGTCCATTTTCGAGACCAAGTTCATAGGGTGGGCTTGCATATAATGCTTCAGCTTACCGACTACCCAGAACAGTCCTGCACAAGTCTTTTCACATGCTGAGTAATTGAGCTCACTTCCCTGCAGCTTCCGGCTGACAAAGTAGATGGCATTTTCTACCCGAGAGTCTTTCTTCTCATGAGCAAGCATAGCCCCAATTTCCGTATCAGTGACAGTGAGATAGAGCAGAAGAGGCTTCTGTCTATGTGGGGGGCATAGTACCGGAGGATGTACTAAGTACGCCTTAATCTGGTCAAAGGCATCCTGGCATTCTTCGGTCCACTCTGTGTCTACATTCTTCTTCATGAGCTTGAAGATGGGCTCGCACATAGTGGTCAATTGGTTGACGAAATGGCTGATATACTGCAGTTTTCCCATAAAGCTTTTGACTTCTGTCTGGGTTTGAGGTGGCCTCATGTCCATAATGGCTTTGATCTTTCGGGGGTCGACTTCGATACCTCGCTCCGTGACCATATACCCAAGCACTTTTCCCCTTGTCACTTTGAAGGTGCATTTAGCAGGGTTTAGTCTCATGTAATGTTGTCTTAGCCTCTCGAAGAACTTTTGCAGGTCAACAAAGTGCTGCCCATCCTCGCCTTTGGAGTGAATTATCATGTCATCGACGTAGACCTCAATCTCCTTGTGGATCATGTCATGAAAAAGTGCGGTCGCTGCCCTTTGATAAGTAGCCCCGGCGTTCTTGAGCCCAAATGGCATTACTGTATAGCAGTAAGTTCCCCACAGTGTGGTGAAGGCTGTCTTTTATTGGTCTTCTTCAGCCATCTTGATCTGGTTGTAGCCTGCAAATCCGTCAACGAAGGATTTGAATTCGTAGTTGGCAGTGGAGTCCACCAGGATGTCTATGTTTGGCAAGGGGTAATCGTCTTTGGGGCTGGCCTTGTTCAGATCCCGGAAATCTACACAGCAGCGCACCTTCCCATTGGCCTTGGTTACGGTCACAATATTGGACAACCATGTCGAATATTCGATGACTCTGATGAATCCTACCCGCAGTAGCTTCTCAATCTCTTCTTTGACCTGTAGAGACCATTCTGGCTTGATCTTCCTCAGTTTCTGCTTTACTGGCTTAGCATCTGGTGCTAGAGGGATTCTGTGCTCCACTATTGAACTGTCTAGCCCCGGCATATCCCTGTACGACCATGCAAACACGTCCATGTATTCTCTGAGAAGATCAATCAGTCTGTCCCGTTCAACCCCCGGGAGGAAGTTTCCAATCTGTGTCTCTTTAGGTTCCTCGATAGTACCCAAGTTAACACTTGTCAAAACCTCCTCGGCAGCTTGGGCCCGGTTTTCCTCTTTTTCTGTAACCTGCTTAAAGATTTCTTTAATGTATTGTTCGTTTAGTGTGTTTGCATCTTGTTCAAATGATTCATTATTAACTGTTGTTAAGTTTTGAGTTAATTTATCATTTGTTAAGTTGGCAATAAGAGGATACTCAGAAAGATCTGGCATTTCATTCAAAGCAAAGGGAAATATGACATTGATTACATGTTCATAATCCTCAGGCGTGAGGCCTTCGGATGACTCAGAGGAATGGAATTCAAAGATTCCTGACTCAACTGTATAGACGACAGGGTGTTTGACATGACTGGGTTGAGAAGGACTGGGTACCAATCCAAGCTCCATGATCATTTGTTGTCGGCTGGCTATCGGCCCTGAGAATGTCTTCCAATTCTTCAACGGCATCTCAGTCTTAGTCACCAAAGTGCGGGGATCGAAAGGCTCTTCACCACCGTCTCCAATTACAGCAACTACCTCATCGTCTGAGCTGAAGTCGATCAAATCAGGGATCTGTGCTTCCTCATCAAACAACTTTTGCAAGCCCCATTCACTGTCTTCACTACTGGCAGCTTCTATCTGGCTGATCTTCGGAAGAGCTAACTCAAAGGCGGAGAAATCCATTACCCCGGATGAGAAGGATGCTGACCCTTTAACACTTTTCTGGTTTCCTTTGATGACATACTCGTTCTGAACGGTAGTGGTAGCTCTAGGAATGTCCGGCAAGTCGAGGAACATTCTCCGAACAGGATTTGCTGGTTTTCCCCTAACTTTATCAAGGTTTTCCAGAAGGGTTTTCCTCCGGCAATCACTTTCACCGTATTGGGTCTCACCTTTTGTAAAATAATGGGTCAGAGACAAACTGTAAGGATGGAGATGGACCCCTTCACTTTGTTTTCCTGGAACTATGCCTTTAGCTTTTCTGTCATCCCGAGAGTTCGGTTTGTATCCCAAGCCATATCTGGTAGTCTGTTCCTTTACATCAATGATAGTATTGCGACCCTGCAGTCTTTTGCCCAATCCAAGCCCCGGAAGATAACCCATTTTTCTCATCATTCTCATGGCCGGGGGAATTTTATCGGAGGTAGTAGTGAGGTCAGTGCATGCAACACACTTGTGCTTTGGAAGAAGCTACAGAGAATCCGATCAAGGCAAACCCTTCATCATCATGCTTAATTTCCAATATCGGAATACCTCCAGTGCTGGTTCCTTCCACTGTGACGCTGTCTCCGTAAATAGTGGTGATAGTACCATCATTTGACTGAAATTTGACGCATTGGTGCAGAGTAGAGGCTACCCCGTTTATTTGGTGGATCCAAGGGCGTCCCAGCAGAGCGGTAAATGAAATCGGAATGTCAATTACTTGAAAGTCAACGTCCATGACCTTTTCCCCGAACCATAACTTGAGAGTAGCAATCCCCAAAACTGATCGTGCAGTGGAGTCATAGGCCTTAATAGTCTGACTAGAAGGCTTCAAATCCCGGGCTTCAGATCCAGTAAGTCCATCATCTTTGCTGGCAGGACATTCATGGCAGACCCTCCATCAACTAATACTCGTGGCAACCGGCGTTCTTCCAACTGGACCGTGATGTAAAGAGGTTCATTATGACTAGCCCCATACTTTGGCAGGTCCAAGTCAGTGAAGGTAATGATGTTTCCGTAATGGATACTTCCAATCATCTGGACGACCTCATCTGGGGTGACATCTATAGGCACTGTGGTCTTGGCCAAACTTTCTTCTAGTTTCAACTTATGAGGGTATGAAGAGGTTAATAAGGACCACAAGGAGATATTGGCCTGAGTACACTTCAACTGAGTCAGCACCGGATCCTCCTTGTCAGAGTCTGGCTTTTCCGCTTCTGGCTTATAGGGTCTTTTGTCTGTTTTCGGCTCAGAGACGGCATTTCTTTTATCACCCTTAGGATGTTCAATACTCATTTGTCCGGACCGAGTCATCACATAGACTTTAGACTTCTCTGAATCATCATTCCTACCGGCGGATTCTGTCAGCTCTTTCAAAGTCAGAGGCGGGCTCTTACTGGCGTATGGCCAATTCTGCCGATTAATCTGATTGACAGCGCTACCAGAGGCATAGGCGGCTTCCCGAATCTGATCCCAGGTTAATGGCTTTCTGGCTTTCTCGGGGTTTGGGATTCTCAACTGTCTTAGCGACTGGCTAATTTTAGCTTCATCCTTTTCACTCAGAGCCTTGACAGTCTCATTCAGGCTCTTCAAGGTCAGCATGGAACAGGAATTATCAGAGTCTGAAGGTTTGCTAATGGCTTCCTCACTTGGACCTAGCAACATTTTCAGCAGAGTGGGGTCACATTCCTCATCTCTGTCAAGCATATCCTTTCTTTCTTTAGGGGTTAGCCTACTGACGACATCTTTAACGTTGGCCAAACACTTTCTGAAGTGGGAAATTCCATCATCGAGAAGGATTTTTGCGGGGTCAAACCTCATGGCGGGTTCCTGTTCTTTACTGTCAGGAAGATTTTCTGGGCTTTTCGGCTTTTGGGCTAACCACTCCTCTACTGTTCCTTCTGGCATTTCGACCGTGTCTTTCTCAGTATCACTACAGTAACTCTCGTGAGAACTCTCATCTTGACTCTGATGACCAATGAGGGCAAAAGCAGGTCGGGATACTTGGCGCCATATAAGGGGTATCTTGGACTTTTCCTCTGACTTGGGGATTGCCAAGAAAACATCATTGTCATCGTAGGACATATAAGGGACCGGGGTCGCTTCGAACCTTAAGACTCTTTCCAGGGCATCCATACGCTCTTCTTCAGATAAGGTTTCAAGGGTGACTCTTAGCACTGCAATGGAGTCTACTCTTCCTGATGGGGGTTTGGCCTCAATGACGCTTACACATTCTAGATCGGCGGGTGGAGCCCACTTCCCTCTTTCAGCTAAAGCTTCGATCAAGTTCCTCCATTCACCGACCAAGTCTTTTTAAGGAGTATTGAACTCTAGGATGTAGAATTCGTTTGCTGCCTTATCTGAGCTTGTATCCTTTTTCTCTTCCGAACCTTCACACAGGCTACAGACACATTTTGAAGTGATACCATCTCCCATTCCAGGTCCATGGTTTTCTACTTCATCTTGTCCTCCGGGTTTTACTTCGGTCGACTCCAAGTTCATTCCTTCTACTGAACTGTCATCATCACTATAAATCCACCCGTTCCTATTTTCATTTCCGACTGACTCTTCACTGCCACTGTCTGGGAGATAGGCAAATTCACAGGCGTTGACAAAGTTAGAAAGGTCAGGCTGGTACTGGAATTCCAAGGTAGGGAAATTTGGCTCAGGTTGAGGGGAAGGAAAGAGTCCCATGGGGTAATGCAGAGGCTGCATTACGGGGATAGCTGTGGCGTTTGTTCTCTGTTGGTAGGGAACAAAGCTGGGTCTCATCTGAGGAGGAGAGGGTTTCAGGACCCTGATGGCTTGAGACATTGGGAAGGACTGAAAAGGGACAGCCTTTGGCAAAGGATTATATGTGACTGGAGGAGGGCATTGGTTATAGGCTAGGGGAGCTGAGATGGTTACTTCTGGAGTCTCATCTTCTACCATAACCAGGGAACCGTTGGGCTCTACCACTATCTGGACCCCATGACGGCGGAGCGCATCAATGAGCATGGTTTGCTGTTCCTCATGGGCCTTACGACTGTTTTCCAAGGCTAAGGATAGCTCTTCTTCCCTAGTCATCTGGTTATCCAAACCAGTACTATTCTCTGTCAAATCGGCCATTCTGACTCTCTGGACTGACAAAGCTGAGGATTCTGGCGAACTGTTTGAGAATTCTGCACTAACAAGTCGCTGTCCCGGTGTTCTCACCCACTTCTTTCTCGCTGCGGGAAAGGGATAGGAGAGTTTTAGACTCGGGGTAGGTGTTTAGGCTGAAGGCTCAAGCAATATGCAAATTAAGAATCTTCCGGTTTACTTAAAACAGTGTCTTTTATTAATTTCTATTTGGTTGGAAAAGGGGTTCTGCCCTTCTTTTTCGCAACTACTCTAGATCCTGGATCAGTGGGTTCCATCACTACGTCTATAAGCCCCTCGTATTCCACCTGTATTTCGACCTCCCAGGGTGGACAGCCCCGGGCGAGGGTCCTATAGGGCACGCGGATCCCACCGACCGAGAGAAGAACGCTCCTAATGGGTCTAGCGGGTCATAGGAACTTTTAACGCACGAGCGATGCGAATTATAGTCAAGGCAATACCGGGAAAGTCTCGTCTTTCAGCCTTAACGAACTTTTGGCAGAATTTCGCTTGCGCGATTGACGTTTTGACTTTTCGGTAATGTCCGAGAAGATAATAGGCATGGGTCGGGCGGTAAAAGCCGGATGACACAGTGTCACATTGAACTTCGTAGCATACGCCGTGCGTGAGTCAAAATCGAAGTCAATGCCAGGTTAAGATCTTGCCAATTTTTCCTTGTCGGAATTTTGGCAGAGCTTCGCTTGGGCGAAAGATCTTTGGATTTTTGGCAAAGACTCGGTCTCGACTCTTACGCATTTTGTGCGGGTCAAGGTCAAAGTCAATGTCGGAGTCAAGATCCCACCGATTTGTCCTTGTCGGAATTTCGGCAGAGTTTCGCTTGAGCAAAAGATCTTGACTTCCGTTATGGACTAAGGCTTGACCTTTACGGGGACATGCAACTGGGCTATATGACACGGAATAGACCAAAAACCAACCAAAAAGTCACGGTTTTTTGAAATGTGTGACACGGACTGTGCATTGGTCGACACTGGCTGCCATGGGGAGTTTGGGGTGATTCCGTGCGCGCCCGGGAGCATCGTAAGGCTGTCCGTGACTGCAGCTGAAAAACCACCCCGGGTTTAAAGGGACGTGCGTGCAAAGTGTACATGATATATAAGGTGCGCGTAGTGTGCGATCTCCTAAAAATGTTCCTTTTTGAGTTAACACAGAGATTTTCATAAATGTGTTTTAAAGGAATGATTTTTCGGGACGGGGGAATAGGCAACAGATAAGGCACGTAAATTTTCTGGGAGCCCCAGTCAGTCTTGGAACTGAATAGCCCCAAGCTGCCAAGGCTGCCAGATTAACCTCAATTTTTCCTGGTGGAATTGCCACTGAGGCCGCCCGGTCAGAATCCAAGGAGGATTGAGCCGTACGACTGCATGGATCAATTTTCCAGGTTCCACTCCTTTGCTATTTCAGGTTGTTTCCCAAACATTTTAGGCACCTTTTAGCCTTGAGAAGGCTTCCTGTTCAAAGTATGCACAATTCCCAAGATGCAAATGATGCAATGCAAGGCAAAGAAAGCAAGCACGATAATTGGAATCCGTGATGGGAGTCTAACCCGCTCAAAGGAAAAAAGCTTTCTTTTTATATTTTATTTTTCGAAAAGAGATACCGGTACGTGGGATTGTTAGACCACCGTTTATCCCAAGCCCCGGGTTAGGGAGCGATACAGGAAGGTTAAATGGTTTCCACCTATATATCGGGTATCGTTTATTTTGAAAATGAAAACTTTTCTCCTTTGGGATGTCCCCAGCGGAGTCGCCAAACTGTGAATGTGTGCCCGAATTTTAAATTTTTGTGTTTTAAATCGGATTCACGCGAGTTTGAAAACATCCGGTTTTATTTGAAAAACGGAGTCGCCACGCCATTTTGATTTCCTCAAAACTTTGAAAAAAAAGGATTTTTAGGGTTCGGGGGTTAAGTTACCCCTTGGGAAGAACGGATCGTCGTTCACCCAAGGTGCCTTGCCGTAGCAAGTCTCCCTAGATTCCATTTTTCGTGCTTGATTGCGTGCTTTCTTGTGTGCATGTGTTGAAAAGAGAGGGGGAGAATGTCCCAAGTTGTCTTCCGGACGTACAAACCATTTAGTTGGTTGTCGCTCAAGATTCCTTGGATCTTTATGTGCTCGGGACTTTGATCCCCTCATCTTGGACTTGTGATCATCGCTATTTGACCTTGGGTCTTTGCGTGATCGAGAGAAGGACTCTCTTTTATAGTCCAAAATGGGGTTCTTTAGGAAAGGAGTGACCTTAGCCCATCAATCCTACACCTTGAGACGATTGAGCTTATATGGGAGCTATCGTGCTCGTCTCAAGCGATTATCGGAGATATAGGTTCAAGGTTTATCCCTTTCTAAAGAAATTGTGGCACCTTTAATGGAAGAAACGATGTAAAGATAGGATCTTTACACCGGTCCGTTCCAAATGTTGCTAATGGGGATGTGGGGAAATGCATGTAAAAATGACATTTTTAGTGAAAAGATGACATTTTGGGTTGCAAAGGATGCTTTTGATTTGCAAAGGATGCTTTTTGGTTTTTAAAGGAATGATTTTTATGCAAAGGATGCATTTTTATGAGGGAAATTAGCATTTAATGTGCAAAGGATGCACAAAGATTACAAAAGGATGCTAATTCAAGATAAAGTAATGACTTTTAATGCAAAGGATGCATGAAAATGTGTTTTAGGGTGCAAAGGATGCGATTTGAATATAACGATATGATTTTTATGTGCAAATGATGCATTTGGAATATAAAGATTTCATTTTTATGAGCAAAGGATGCATAAAGATGACATTTTTATGTAAAAAAGGGATTTTTAGGTGCAAAGGATGCACCTTTGAATATAAAGATTACATCTTTAAGAACAAATGATGCTTATTTCATGCAAAGGATGCAAAGGGAAAGGGGGTATGATCTATATGAATAAAGATAGGATCTTTAACAACAAATACCAAGTCCCAAGCAAGATAATAGCAATATATGAATGCAATGAGCAATTAAATCACATAGGCATTATAATGCAAGGAAAGGGGGTGAGAGGTTACCAATGGTGGTGACCTCTTCTTCTTCGGATCTTGCCTAGCGGAGGGACCACTTCTTGGAGGCTTCAAGGAGGAGGGAGGTGGCTTCTTGGCACTTCTTCAACTTCCTAATTTCGCAGCAGTGTTTAGAGAGCTTTTGGGACTGAATATGGTGTTTTGTTGGTGTATAAAATGGGAAGAGGAGGGCTCTATTTATAGGCAGTCTGGATAAGGCTAATGAGGCCGTGCGGCTAGGGGTTCTTGGCTAATGCAGCCGTGCGGCATTATCCTGTGTGACTCAGCATGTTTCTAGAATCATGCAAGGTGTCACTTCTAGAAGGTTTTTGGTATTAAGAAAAACGTGTTTCTTTAATTCCAATTAATCCTTTCATCCCTTAGAAGGTTTGGAACAGTTCCCGAATTGTTCCGGAACTTTAGGAAAGTCCGGGGAATTGCCGGGAAAATTAACCGGAAGGCATGAGCCAGATTTGGGTACTTACAATTCTTCCTCAGTTTCAAACCTTCTGAAGTTTCGGGCAAAACCATAGGAAATCCATGGAAAATATTGTAAACGTGAAAAATTCACCAAAATTGCCAAAGGAAATGCAAATGATCTTCTTCAACAAGTTCAAGGAGTGGTCCCGAGATATTATGCATGGCAACAAGATGTTCTTTGAAGAGAGATATAAAATCAAATCCATGTGGTCCCTTAAGGAGCTTATTCCGAATTACGACTTGATGAGAGCTTCCGCCATGTTTTGGGACACTGGGAGGCACATCTTTTGCTTTTCTTACAATGAGATGGTCCCTACCCTTGAAGATTTTAGGGATTTACTTGGAGGGCCCGAGGTGGAAGATGTTGCAATTCCCTTGCCCGGAGGGATATCTTTTGTCAACAAGTTGTCTAACCTTCTTCAAATCTCCGCGGAAGAGACCCAAGGTATGATTCGAGGACCCGATCATTTTGATATCTCTGGTCTCCCGGATAGGTTTAGGAGTTTGGGTATGGTTGGTGATTGTTATTGGGATGCATTTGCCCTTTGTGTGATTGGGTCCTTGTTTATGGTCTACTCCTTCGGGATGTGTCACCGGTCTTTATTTGATGTTGTTGTACACTGCCGATCGGGTCGGGATATTGTTCCTTTGATTTTAGGAGAGACCCTTCATGCTATCGGCCAGTTGGCTACCGGGAAGCGATACATGCATGGGGGAAGCCCATTTTTGCTGACGATGTGGCTGACGGAGAGGTTAAGAGTCTTACGGGAGGCTCCGCATGCATTTATGTCGTGGACCTTTGCTAGGAGGGGGTTACTATTGAGATTGAGGATCAGGCTTCATGGGAGCGTTGGATGGCTCAGTGCCATACCTAGGTTATCTAATGGTGGGTCCCGCATTGGCATATAGAGACTCGGAGGACACTCCAGGATGGGTCTCAAGTAGTCATGCTTCCTGGGCTTTCTCAGTCTACCTTTTATATTCCGGCTCTAGCTCTCCGACAGTTTGGGATGGAGCAGATTCCTCTGGAGGGCTGTGATGACATTGCTACCAGGGTGGTGATTTCCATTTCTATGGATGACTGGTCTGCGTTCTCTTTCTTTTCCCGGGTATGGAGGTATCATGTTTTCCCTCCTGTGGTCCTTCTCAGGCGTTCGGAGCGCATTTTTTTGACCACTTGGTACTTAGATTGGTACGAGAGACACATGGGAGAGACTCAGGTAGCTCTTATGAGGAGGCGTGAGGCCATTATGGGACCAGAGGATATTACTGTTTCAGAGTTAAGGAGAGCCGAGGCGAGGGCTAGTCCTCATAACATGAGTGGAGATGACCTGCTTGATTATGAGGCACGAGTGGAAAGACAGAGAGACAGGGTTCCTATGGTGCCTTCCAGGAGGCAGGAAATTAGGGACGAAGCCCATGTGACTAGAGCCCTGATAGATGCTGGCTTGATGGACTCGACCCCCGTGCCAGAGCTAGGGAGGAGGAGGACAGACATCATTCCCGTGCACAGGAAGAACACTAGGCACGGTGGAAGAAGAAGGAAGAGGAAGGAAGGGGACGCGAGTACTAGTGGCTAGAGTGATCTTAGAGCTCCGAGTATCCGATGATCGCCTTTGCAGGCACACTAGTCTTTAGTTAGTTCATTTTACCTTTTAGCTTAGTTGTGAGTTTAAGAGTAGACCGGGCTTGAACTCATCAAAAAGAGTTTAACTGTAATGAATATATGGATTGCATTAGAGTTTTTCGAGACGCAGTTAGGATGCAATCATTGTGTTGATGACAAAATGTGATATTCATTTATGTTTTAGACCGAACCGTTTCCGGCTGCCTACGTTCCCCTTTTACAAGAGGACTAAGGGGCTCAGGTCTCCGTAGTTCAACTCTATTAGTTGTTCATTTTTTAATTATATTTTTAGAGGGGGTAGGTAGAGAGAGGGGCAAGAGAAGTCCAACCCTATTTTTTACCTAGGCCGTCCTTTCGGGTTTTCAACCTAGTTGGGTATTACTCTTTTAGCACTTTTGAGAGGGAAATGACTCGATCTTCAGGCATAATATCTACGGAGCTTGTCTCCATTTACCGGATGCACAAAAGGATTTCCATCTAAATCTGCAAGCTGCATGGCGCCTCCAGAGAAGATCTTCTGAACTACATAGGGCCCAATCCAGACGGGCTCCCATTTGCCAAGCGGGTTGCTATGGGTAGGAGGCTTCTCTTTTAGTATGAGGTCACCTTCTCGGATGTCCCGATGTTTTACTTTCTTGTCAAAGGCTCTGGCCATTCTTGCTTGGTAAGCCCGGGTGTGTTCCATGGCTTTTAAACGACGTTCGTCTAATAGGGCCAACTCATCGTGGCGACTTTGGAGAAATTCGACTTCGTTGACCTGATTCTCCAACAACCCACGGAGTGAGGGGATTTCCAATTCGATTAGGAGCACGACCTCCATTCCGTAAGTGAGGGCAAACGGCGTTTCTCCTATGGCAGTTCTGACGGACAGCCATCTTCCTGATGATGTTTTCTAGAGTCTTGTTCGCTGCTTCAACGGCACCGTTGGTTTGGGGCCGATAAGCGGATGACTTGTGATGGGTTATCTTGAATTCTACCAATAATCTGTCACATTTTCCTTCAAAATGGGAGCCATTATCATAGATTACTTCAGCCGGCAACCCGTATCTGCACATGATATTTTCCTTGATGAAGAGGGCTACCATCTTGGAATTAAGGACCTTGTAAGACTTGGCTTCGACCCACTTGGTGAAATAATATATGGCTACCAGGACGAACTCATGACCATTACTTCCTGGCGGTGTAACTTTTCCGATGACGTCGATTTGCCAGGTGACGAAAGGCCAGGGGGTTGTCATGCAGTAGAGATCGTGTGGAGGAAAATGGTTGAGATTTGAATAGCGCTGACACTTGTCGCAGCTTCTCACAAACTGGATACAATCCGTCTCCATAGAGATCCAAAAATAACCCATTCTCAGGATGACTTTCATTAAGGCTCGAGCGTTCATGTGGGGGCCATAGGTACCACCATGTACTTCATTCATTAGCCCGGCGGCCTTTTGTTTGCTGATACAGCGTAAGAGGGGGCCCCGGTAGCACTTCTTGTAGAGTGTGCCTCCTAAGAGAACGTAGTGGGAAGCCAGTCGTTTCACGGCTACCATGCTTCTTGCCTTGATTCCCTCCTTGTATTCCCCGTCTTTGTTTTTGAAAGAAGCTTTGCCATTTTTCTAGTATTGGTGGATCTGAGTGTACCACGGGTCGTCTACTGGTTCATCTTTTACTTCAATTTCAAAATATTAGGCTGGGTTTTCTCTTCTCCCAACCCTGAATGGCTTGACCGATTTTCCCTCGGGTATTTCCACCAAAAGAGGCCAGTGTTGCCAGGGCATCTGCAAACCTATTGCGGTCTCTGGGTAGATAGTGGAAACTGACTTCTTTGAACTGGGCCACTAGGTCTTCCATGTAGGCGTGGTACTTCTGCAAACCAGGATCAACTGTCTTCTACTTATTGGACACTTGGTTGATGATGAGAGTAGAGTCGTAATACACTTTCAATTCCATGATGTTCCTTTCTAAAGCAGCCTCCAATCCGGCTATGCAGGTTCATACTCGGCGGCGTTTTTAGTGACCTCAAAATTTAGCTTTATTGCTATGGGAGTACGTTCATCAGTGGGATCGACCAGGAGCATTCCTATTCCATTCCCCCGTTTATTCGCTGCCCCGTCAAAGAAAAGTTTCCAGTAATTTTCTCTTTTTAGAGCGAAAATTCCATTGTCGGGGAATTGAGGTTCTGGTCCTTGGGGTTCATCACTCGGGAAGTCGGCCAACTTTTCTCCCATTATCCGCCCTTTTATGGACTTTCTCGTCACATAAGTGATGTCGTATTCAGCCAAGAAGAATGACCATTTTGCCAATCTCATGGAGACAGAGGGTTTGTCGAACAGGTACTTGATGGGGTCCAGCTTTGAGACCAAATGCACTGAGTGAGACTGCATATAGTGCTTCAACTTTCCCACTACCCAAACTAGACCTGCACAGGTTATCTTGCAAGCTGGGTAATAGAGTTTACTGCCTTGCAGTTTTCTACTCACAAAGTAGATTTTCAACTTTGGAATCTCTCTTTTCCTGTGCCAGCATAGCCCCAATTGTTGTATCTGTGACAGTCAGGTATAACAATAGTGGCTTTTGCCGATGTGGTGGGCAAAGGATCGGGGGGTTCACGAGGTATACCTTGATCTTTTCGAAAGCAAACTGGCACTCTGGAGTCCATTCGGTGTATGCATTCTTCTTCATCAGCTTGAAGATAGGCTCGCGGATGGAGGTCAGTTGGTTCACAAAGCGGCTTATGTACTGTAGCCTTCCCATGAAAGATTTGACTTCTGTTAGTGTTCGAGGCAGTTTTATCTCAACTATGGCTTTGATCTTCTAAGGGTCTGCTTCAATTCCCCGTTCGGTTACCATGTATCCAAACACCTTGCCTCGCTTTATGCCGAAGGAACATTTAGCTGGGTTCAGCCTCATGGAATGTTCTCGAGACAATTGAAGAATTTTCTCAAATCAATGAAGTGCTGGCCATCGGATCCTTTGGAGTGGACTATCATGTCATCCACGTAGACCTCAATTTCTTTATGATTCATGTCGTGGAATAGGGCTGTGGCTGCCCTTTGATAAGTAGCCCCAGCGTTCTTCAGACCAAAAGGCATGACTGTATAGCAGTATGTCCCCCATGGAGTAGTGAAAGCTGTCTTGGCTTGGTCTTCTTCAGCCATTTTAATCTGGTTGTAGCCTGTGAAACCGTCGAAGAAGGACTTGACCCCGTAGTTGGCTGTGGTGTCTACCAACATGTCAATATTGGGCAAGGAAAAGTCATCCCCTGAGCTGGCTTTGTTGAGATCTCTAAAATCTACACATCATCAGACTTTTCCGTTAGCCTTGGTGACTGTCACGATGTTGGAGAGCCAGGTTGGATATTCGATGACTCGAATAAATCATGCTTTGAACATTTTCTCAATTTTTTCCTTTACTTGTAATGACCATACGGGCTTAATCTTTCTCAGCTTTTGTTTTATTAGCTTGACTTCTGGGTCTAATGGTATCCGGTGTTCCACTATGGAGGGATCGATGCCGGGTATATCCTTGTAAGACCATGCAAACACGTCCACAAATTCTCTGAGTAGTTCAATCAGGGTTGCTTGTTTGGCACCATTGAAGAAACTGCCAATCTGCGTCTCTTTAGGCTCCTCTGCAGTCCCCAGATTCACACGAGTCAAAACCTCCTCGGCAGCTTGGGCTTGGTTTTCCTCTTTCTCGACAACCTGCTTAAAGATTTCTTTAATAAATTGTTCGTTTAGTGTGTCTGCATCTTAATCTAGTGAATCATTATTAACCATTTTTAAGTTATTAGTTAATTTATCATTAGTTAAAGTGGCAATCAGAGGATACTCAGAAAGGTCGATCATTTCATTCAGAGCAAAGGGAAATACAGAGTTGGCTATAATTTCATAGTCCTCTGGCGTAAGGCCATCAGACGACTCTAGGGACTCGAATTCAACGATAAGAGACTCAGAGGACTTAAGATAGGTGGACACAAGGGGACGAGGCACCAATCCAAGCTTTGTAATCATTTCTTCTTTGCTCGCGGATGGTCCGGAGAGAGTCTCCCAATTCTTCAGAGGCATTGTAGACTGCATAATCATAGCCCGGGGATCTGACAACTTTCGTCCTCCCGCTTCAATTACTGCAATCATTCCTTCTATTGAACCCATGTCAATCAAATCTGGAATTTACACTTCTTCCCCAAACATCTGCTGCATGACGGGACCATCCCACTAATCTGGAGAGAATTCTGCAGTCTTGGTCTTTGGTACGACCAGTTCAAACTCAGCCATTGGGGTTTCCCCGATAGTCGGGATGACCTCATTGAGTCTCTCAAACTGTTTCACCAGCTCCGGCACTCCCTTAAAAGTATACTCACTTTTCATGGTGGTAGTAGCTCCAGATATATTGGGTAAATCAAGAAATATCCTTCGGATGGGGTTGGCTTTGGTTCCCCTGAAATTGCTAAGATTCTCTTGTAATTTCAACCATCCTTTCGTGAGAGTGGGGTTTTTAACTTCGGCATTGTCCACCTGAGCGGTTCCCTTTACGAAGTAGTCAGTCATCATTTCATCGACGTCAATTTTGTGCCTTGAAAACGAAGCCGCAAGTAGGTAAAATTGGAAGCAGCGATGGTAGTGGTATTAGCCAGGATGGTTACACTTCTGATTTGTTGAGAAAGTCGGTTGTGGTGGAGGAATCTAGCAATGAGACTGGTGAGGAGGAAGAAGAAGAAGAAGAGAGGGAGAAGCCGAAAGAAGTTTGGGTGGATTGGGAGGGCCAAATATTGGAGGATATGGTGCCCTTGATTGGCTTTGTTAGAATGATTCTTCATTCTGGCAAATATTCAAATGGTGAGAGATTAAGTCCAGAACATGAGAAAACCATTATAGAAAGGGTACTCGCAGATCATCCGCAGTGCGAGAAGAAGATTGGAAGTGGGAAAGATTATGAAGGTTCGCGATGTTTATTTATTGTGCGGAAAGATGGAGAACTCATAGATTTTTCATACTGGAAATGCATAAAGGGCTTAATCAAGAAAAAATATCCACTGTACGCAGACAATTTTATTCTCAAGCATTTTCGGGCGCATCGGCGTGACTGATGGTAATTATTATGTTTCCAAATGATACCACTCAGGCTGTAGGTAATGCCGAGAATCGTTTTCTGTATTAAATAGTTTGCCATTCACTTGTGATACCTCATTATGCAAGTCACATAGAAACAATGGGTTTTAATTAAAAAAAAAACAAGGGATCTTTTTTGCAACAGCATCCCTCTTCTTACGAGCAGCTTCTTTTTCTTTCGCAATTGCTTCTGAGGTTGGCTCATACCCCAGGCCGTGGTGATTTTTATGTTCCTTTACCTTAATGACCTTGTGTGTCCCTTATAGCTGCTTCCCAAAACCCAGACCAGGCAGGTAGTTCATCTTTCTCATCATCCTCATGGCTGAAGGAATCTTGTCTCGGGTGACAGTCAGATCCACATTGCAAACTTGGGCTTTTGGAGATTCGACCGTGAAACCAGTTAGCATAAAGCCATCATGCTTGATCTCCAGAATGAGTATTCCACCCATATCAGTGCCCTCAAGAGTAACTAGATCCCCATAAATGGTTGTTAGGGCCCCATCTGAAACAAACTTTACATACTGGCGAAGGCTTGAAGCGACTCTATTAACTTGGTGCAGCCAGGGTCTTCCCAAAATAGCATTAAAGGTGATTGGGATGTCAATGACCTGGAATTCTACAGGTATCATTTTCTTGTCAAACCATAGGTTCAAAGTAGCAGCCCTAAGTAATGTGTGAGACGTTGAGTCATAAGCCTTGACAGTAAGGGAGGAAGGCTTCAGGTCCGTGGGCTTGATGCCAAGCAGGCTCATGATCTTTGCTGGGAGGATGTTCATTCATGACCCATTATCGACCAGGACTAGAGGGAGGCGTCGTTCATCTAGCTGGACAGTGATGAAGAGGGGTTCATTATGATTGGTTCCAAACTGGGGGAGATCGAGGTCTGTGAAGGTGACTATGTTTCCATAATAGATGTTCCCAATCATTTGTACCACATCATCAGGAGTGGCATCAATAGGAACCAATGTGCGGTCCAGACTTTCCTCCAGTTTCAACTTGTGGGGATAAGATGAGGTGAGTAAGGACCAAAGAGAGATGTTGTCTTGAGTCTGCTTCAGCTGAATCAGTACAGGATCTTCCTTTTCGGGGTCGGGAGTTTCAGCTGTCTTTCATAAGGATTACGTTCACTCTGGGTGCCTGATCTACTGATTTCATTGCTGACTTGGGGCTTCCCTGGTGGATTTGCCCGGATCTGGTCAACATATTCACTTCTTTCTTAGGTTTATCTGTTCCCTCTTTACAAGACTCTTTTAAAGCTGTTAGAGTCAACGGAGGAGCTTGCTTGGCAACTGGCCACTGGCTCTGACTGATCTTGTTACAAGTTTCTCGGAGCTTGGCGATAGCGAGGGGCCGAGCTTGGGGATTGCGAGTATTACTGGTTTCTGACTGGGCAGCCTTCCAGATCGTTTCCCAAGTTACGGGTTTCTGAACTGAGGAAGGTTCTGTCATTCCTTGAATGGCCCACCTTAAAGAGTCCAACGCAAATTGAATTGTCATGTAGCAAAAGAGGCAACCCATCCCTCTATATTTTATTTAGTCAATTAGTCAACCAGAAGAAATTGTAAAAGAAAGAAATTTTAGAAATGTATACCTGCAGGGGCATATTTTTCAAAAAGGTGGGGACGAATCCCCAATTTGTATTATTTGAGGGCCTCATTTGATGAAGGCACAAAAGAACTCGCTTTGGGTTCGACTCTTTTGAGAGAGCATAAGTGTAGAGAGGTTCGAAAAAGTGTATGGAAGCCCTTGTTGATAGAAAATCAGTGTTTAGGTCTATTTTCCCTATTACATAGAAAAAGAAGACTTGTTAAGACATCTGAAAACATGTTTTATTCAAAATGATCACAAGATTGCTTAAAACCCTTTATTAATGCTCGGGTTATTCAACCCATAATCTCGATACGAACAAACATTTAGATTAATTATGGGGGAGAATGTCGACTGATACCAAGAATCAAAGTTGTCGAATGGTGAAGAAAGATTGTGTATAGGAGAGGCCATTGAAGAGACCGAATTTATGTAATTTGAATGTGTTTATAATCGGATCATTTCTGGTTGCCTACGTTCCCCTTAGTATAAGGAGCTCAGGTCACCATAGTTCGGGCAGGTTTGGTTGATGAGGCACGGACCATGGAATGAGTCTCACTTGACTGCTACTTCTTGATCTTTGTTTCTTCATTGGAGGAGAAAGAAGAGAGAAAGAATGTGAAAGTTCGAGGTTTTAAGTAAGGATCTTCGGGGGAATTTTCTTTGAGAAATAGAGAACCTTTTGAGAATTTGGGGAATCCTTTTGATTAGTCTTCTTTGAACTTTTCCTTCATGCTCTGTCGCGCCTTTGATTTTTGAACATCTTTGATAGGTGCCTTTTGGGAGGCCAAGAAAAGTATATCGAGAAGGCGTCAGTTTGACTTTCTCACACCAATTAATTAAAATCTTAATCGTTTCAAGATATTATTGTTGAGCAATGCGGGTGATCATTTAAAATAAAACCATTTCATTAAATGTAATGTAGGTATGAAAATAATGTCTCGAGTCTAGCGAGAAAAGAAAAAAAAAGACTTATATAAATAGAAAGTTAGACACTTAACCACCATGTCCAAAATAGACTACAACAACAAATGTCCACGAAGGACTTAGGTGAAAGAGAAAAGCACTAAAACCTACGAAGGTTGACTAAAAGACTATTTTAACATTTTAATTTAATATAAGGATAGGTAGCCCCTAGCCTAGCTTTTCTTCATTGTTGGATCTCCAGGTGCTCAAGCTTTTCCATCTTCACTCGGTGCTTGGATTGCAGGCCTTAAGATTGCGCAGTCATCTGTGACGCGGCTTCATGGAGGAAGAGATTTTAGGCTCATTAGAGTAGAGGACATAGTAATCAAATTTTCCCGAAGGTTCCCCGAGTGTCCCTACACTGGCATCACCGGCTTCAAACCTTTCTTTCAACTTTTGCTGGGAAGAGGATTTCTTCTTTTTTGGAGGACGGTCCTCGTTTATCTCATCTTGAAAGCCCCTCTCGAGACAAACGGTGCAGTCGCAAACATCCCACCAAATGTGATCGGCAGTTAACAGTGGGCTCGGGACAGCGAGCTGAGATGACCTTGAGTTGAGCTGGACTGAGGAGATTTACTGGAATAATTGACATAGTAGTCAAATCTTCCGAATGGTTCTCCTAGGGTTCTCACTGTAGGATCACCGGCTTCATACTTTTCTTTCAACTTTTGTTGGGAGGAGGATTTTCCTTTCCTTTTTGGGGGACAGTCTTCGTTTATTTCATCTTGGAAGTCTTGGTTTAAACAATCGGGGAAGTCGCAGACATCCCACCAAATGTGATTGACATTTCATGGTGAACTCGGGGCCTCGAGATATGGGCTCGGTAATTTCCTCCCTGGCGGGCATTGAGATTTCAGGTTGTGGCTGCTGGGCTCGCCCGGAAGCAAATGATTGGATCCCCAGGGATAATGAGAGACGTTAGGAACTGAGGAAGCGGAGCGGGCACGTATTTATTTTTTACGAAAGCCCCAGTCGGTTGGGGGATTCCCAATGTTCCGAAGTGACGTGTGGCATATTCAATCCAGGCATGCTGCTTATCAAGGCATTCCTCCAGAGCCCTGACAGCTAGCCATACTTCTTCCATCGTTCAGAAGCCTCCCTTTCCTATACTGTTATCTGTTCAGACCGCTTGTGAAGTGCTGGGATCTGTTGGACCAGTAATATTCCGAGGAGGGACACCTGACTGCTGCCTTAAACCAAACTGTGGCAGCGGCATTCCAGACTGTCGCTGCGACATTCAGAACTGCGGCCGAGGGGTTGGCTGACCCATAGTTCGAGAAATATGGGCCCCGGTAGTGGTCCCATAGGAGGTTGGTAGTGGCATCTTGATATAGTCATGGCGACTAAGAATGGGATTAGGGTCCTCTTCATCCTCCATAGTGAAAGTGCCATCGGGATTGAGAATGGCTGCTAAACTGTGGCCCCTGATAGCCTCCAGAAGACTATTCATCTGAGCTTCCTGTCTCAAACTCATCTGTTCTACCAACTGATTCCACTGATGTTCAGTCCGAGGAGTCTCGGGAGGCAGAGTGGTATTATCCCCATTGTCTCAAACTCATCTGTTCTACCAACTGATTCCACTGATGTTCTGAAAATCGAGGTTGAAGCAAATGATGAAGCTGATGATGCTGAAATTACCCGGATATAGCTCACGCGCGGGAGCCCTGGCATCTGGCATCGGTCAGTCAGGACCGTGTGTCGCTGCATTTTTTGCTTGTAGAGTTGCCACGCCATTTTGATTTAGCCCAAAATATTGAGAAAAAGGCTTAGTTTAAAAATTGTTGTTGTGTGATGAGATTTTTGAGTTCGGAGGTCAGGTTACTCCTCGGGAAGAGAATGTTAGAGCTCACCCGAGTTGCCTCGTAAAAACGAGTCTTTCGGTACCCCTTCTTTCTTTAAAAGTTGTGTGTGTGTGTGTTTGTGCTTTTTAAAAATGAATGTTGTGTATAATGTCTACATCGTACGCTATGTATTGAAATGTATTGAAATGAAAGGAAGCCTTACCAATGTTGGTTCGCGTCTGTCTTCCACTGGGGAATAGTGTTTGAGTGTTGAATAGTGTTTCAGGACGGACCGGGATGGTGTCGAGACGTACCGGTGTCCGCGGACAGAGCTTCGGCGTGCCTCGGGATCGTCAGGTGTGTACTCGGGCAGAGTTTCGGCGTGCGTTGGGATCGCAGGGATCGTTGACATGACTTAGGCAGAGGTTCGTCGTGCGTCGGGATCGTCGGTTGCGCTCGAGAAGAGTTTCGGCGTGCGTCGGGATCGTCGGTTGAGCTCGGAAAGGGCCGGGACACCTCGGGATGGACCGAAATGCCTCGGGATGGATTGGCAGGGCTTCGAGATGGATCAGCAAGTCTTCGAAATGCCTCGGGAGTGCCTCGGGGCAGCTCGAGAGCGTCTCGGGAGCGCTCGGCAGTTCTCGACAGAGCTTCAGAGTACCACGAGGGGCCTCGGAATGCTCCAGAGGGAACCGAAAGGGACCGGGATTACCCCGAAGGGTCTTAGAGAGGAAGTCTAAAGGCTGGGGGAGAGAGGAGAAGAGGATTGTGTGTGAAAATTGAGAGGAGGAGGCCTCTATTTGTAGGGTCCAGAATCTGGCAAGCTTTGGCGCACGACACTGGCAACCATTAGCTGTTTTTTGGTTTTCCTGGATTTAAGGGAATATTGTGGACTTTAAGGGGATTTTGTAATTATGATGTCTGGATGCAAAGTGGTCCGCAAGGACAGCCTTTGCTTTTCCAAAATTCCCAAAAAAGTCCTTTTGTACTTTTTTATCCCAAAAAGGCCCCCTTGGTTTGGTTGGTGGTTTTTGGGGTTTTTGAAGGCTACGGGTGTTCGAGATCACGTTCGTGTGAGTCTGCGGTGTTTCCCGGGTTTTTGGCAGGGAGTGATCTAGATTGGGGTACTTACAGAAGCCCCTCGATGACGTCACTTACAGAGGAACTGGGGTCATCTATAAGATAAGGGTCCTGATCTGGATCGCGTGCTGGGATAGGATGTGACCATGTAGGTCGGTTGGCTGGACGTGGCAATGTCTTGCTGTGGTGTGACCGCTAAGGTCGGCTGTGAGGACGTGGTGGTGTCCTAAGGCGTGACCGTTTAGGTTAGTGGTGAGGACGTGGTGGTGTCCTACTGTGTGACCGTTTAGGTCAGTTGGCTGGACCCTTTGATAGGATTTCTACGTATCCCTAGCGGGAATCAAGCCTAATCGTAGTTCATGTGTGGGGTGAGTGTTGTCGTGCACGAGGATGTGGTGGTGACCTAAGGTGACCATTGAGGTCGGCTGGCTAGACCCTTTGATAGGTTCCTACATATCCCTAACGGGAATCAAGCATGGTCGTAGTTCGGAGGTGTGAAGTTGTCGTGTAGGCAGACGTGGTGGTGTCCTAAGGTGACCGTTGAGGTCGGCTAGCTGGACCCTTTGATAGGATTCCTATGTATCCCTAGAGGGAATTAAGCCTGATTGTAGTTCAGAGTTCGTGTAATCGTGAGTGTATGCGGGCGTGGTGGTGCCCTGAGGTGATGTGACCGCTGAGCTCGACTGTGAGGACGTGGTGGTGTCCTAAAATGGAAATTTTACGGTTTTCTGAACCGGGTAATTTAAAGCCTTCCGGGCTATGGATGATGATGAGGACGTGTTATCTCATCTAACTGTGGTTGTGCCGTGCGTGAGGACATGACTTGTCCTCTGACTGAGTTTGTGTCGTACGTGAGGACGTGACTTGTCCCCTGACTAAGTTTGTGCCGTGCGTGAGGACGTGACTTATCCTCTGATTGAGGTTATGCCGTGTGTGAGGACGTGACTTGTCCTCTGACTGAGGTTGTGCCATGCGTGAGGACGTGACTTGTCTCTGACTAAGGTTGTGTCGTGTGTGAGGACGTGACTTGTCCTCTGACTGAGGTTGTGCCGTGCATGAGGACATGACTTGTCCTCTGACTAAGAGAGTGAGGACGTGACTTGTCCTCTGACTAAGGTTTGTGCCGTGCGTGAGGACGTGACTTTTCCTCTGACTGAGTTTGTGCCGTGCGTGAGGACGTGACTTGTCCTCTGACTGAGTTTGTGTCGTGCGTGAGGACATGACTTGTCCTCTGACTGAGGATGAAAGTGTTTGTTCTTTGGTTCATGAGCAGAACCTAGTGCTGCTTTGTGCAAGATTTTGGGAGGCGTGATTGCCTTGTGTTTTGTTTTTGTGTGGTATGATTGCCTCGTGCTTTGTTTGCTGGGGAAAGGTTGGACTTATGAGGACTGCCGGGGGGAATGAATTGTTTATTTGTGAAGGCATTCGTGCTTTAGGATGTGTGTTCGAAGGCTTTTTGCGCCTTGGAACTTGTGTGTGGAGACGTTTGGGGCCTTGAGATTTGTGTTTGGAGGCGTTTGCGCCTTGAGATTTGTGTTTGTTTTTTGGTTCATGAGCATGAACCTAGTGCTTGCTTTGTTCTTGATTTTGGTGGCGTGATTGCCTTGTGTTTTGTTTTTGTGAGACATGATTGCCTCATGCTTTGTCCGCTGGGGAAAGGTTGGACTTATGATGACTGCCGGGGGAATGAATTGTTTATTTGTGAAGGCATTCGTGCTTTAGGATGTGTGTTCAAAGGCTTTTTGTGCCTTGGAACTTGTGTGTGGAGGCGTTTAGGGCCTTGGGATTTGTGTTTAGAGGCATTTGCGCCTTGAGATTTGTTTTTGTTTTACCGTTTAGTGGGTGATGTTCTAGCTTACGAATGACGGCCGGGAAAGGCAAGGAATATCTAAGTTGAGTTTCTTTGAAGGTGTATATACCTTAAGTGAGACTATTTGGGGGTGTCTACCCTATGTGAGACTGTTCTAGGGCATCTGGACCTAGTTCAGGAGTATGACCCTAAGTTGAGACTGTTCCAAGGCGTCTGGACCTAAATTGCGACCTAGTTCAGGAGTATGACCCTAAGTTAAGACTATTCTAAGGTGTCTGGAGCTAAGTTGCGACCTAGTTCAGGAGTATGACCCTAAGTTGAGACTATTCTAAGGCGTCTGGACCTAAATTACGACCTAGTTCAGGAGTATGACCCTAAGTTGAGACTATTCTAAGGCGTCTGGACCTAATATGAGTTTGATGGTGTATTTTGTGGGTCATGTAAGAACTTTGTTTGTGGGAATTTTTAGAAAGGAATCATGCAGTGCTAGGATTCTTCTTTTATGTAGCGTTTATTATAGCTATGTCTTACAATATAAGTTCATTGACGTACCTTTGCTGTGTTTACCTGCAGGAGGAGGCGCCTTTGTGATGAGGAAGTTGAGGACGTGGTATGCCTTTGACGGAGATAATGAGGACGTGGGGTGCCTCTGACCGGGATAGTGAGGACGTGGTGCGGCCTCTGACTGAGATGATGAGGATGTGGGGCGCCTCTAACCGATTTGTTGAAATGTTGAGGACGTGGGGCGCCTCTTACCGCGATAGTGAGGACGTGGTGCGGCCTCTAGCTGAGATGATGAGGAACGTGGTGGCGCCTCTGGCTGAGATGATGAAGTGTTTGAGGACGTGTAGCGCCTCTGACCGAGTTGTTGAAATGTTGAGGACGTGGGACGCCTCTGACTGGGTCACTGAAATGTTGAGGACCTAGTTCTAGATTGATTATTTAGGCTATTTGATTAATTAATTGGGTTTATCTTTCCTAGATAGACTAGGATTATTGAGCTTAGTTATTAAAATTGATTTACCTTTTATGAGTTGGATTCTATTACCTTGTGGGCTTAGAAAATTAGGAGACCCAAGTAAATATAAATCATTAATCATAAGAGCCTCTTGGGCTTTTTTTTTTAAAACAGATGGAGCCCTAGGGTTTTAAACCTGATTCAATGCATAGAATTAAAGAGAGAGAGGGAGAGATTAGCCGCTTGGAGAGAGAGAGAGAGACTTAGTGAGAGAGAGGTACGGTTAGAGAGAGAAACAGAGAGAGAAGCGGCTGAGAGAGAGAGAGAGAGCACGACAGAGGAAGGCAGAGGAAGAAACTGAGGGAGTAAGCGGCAAAATAGAATTAGAGAGAGAAGCGGCAGAGAGGAAAGCGGGCAGAGACAAGGAGCCGGTGCTAAGAAGGAAGAAAAGAGAGAGGGCGGCTAGTCTTGGGGAAGAAGGAGAAGGTGAGTCAATTCCTTTTCTTTCTTTCTGATTTTGAACTAGAAGAATTATGGTTGTTGAATTGATGTTTGGAATGGGGTATAAAGAGATACTTTGAAAGTGTAATAAGGGGTGAAGAAATTGTATGAATAACAGGTTAAGTTTGAATTTTGTTTGATAATTGAAAAACCATGTGAATCGGACTTGATGGTTCAAGTGAATCCGGATTTAGTCGGGCAAGATGGGTTTCAGATAATGGTTGATGATTAATGGAGTTTTAATTCCTGTGATTAATTCGTATATGTATAAACTGATACATAGCTAAATTATTGCAATGAGGATAGGAAGGGAAGGAACACTGTTAAACTGTACTCTCTGGTTCTAAATATGAACAACAATGATATTGGTGTTGGTTCTGGATACTGATGTTGTGCCAAGAAGGTACGGTGTCTGCGCAGTTAGTCCACGCATTAAATTAAATTCCAATCAAGTCCAAGATGCCTTTAAAATGTAAAGGAACTAAACAAAACTAGTTGGTTACAGAATAGTCCTAAAGATAGTTAGAATCAACCCTTAAGTTTGAAAGTCTAACAAATTAGTTCCTATGTTAGTTTTGATGATAGTAATGGTATTTTCTATGTTAGATTTTGGAAAGCACAAGTGAAGGCTTCGTTCGTATTTCGGCTCAACCGAGGTAAGGGATTATACATCTTTAAGATAATTGATCTCCGCTCCGTTTCATTATTTAGGCTTCCGCATAATTCTTGGTCGTCATCATTTGAAACTCCAAAATATTTGTCAACTCAGTTTGTGAAACCGTTGAGATTTTGAAAGACATTTGGTTTGAGATTTGGTAAATAACTATTTCGAATTTGTGCTATGTTATGTCTTCGATTGTTACTTGGGAATTTGTATCGTTTGATATTCCTTCAGGTCAACTCCTTCTTAGTAACCGGAGGGGTTGCATATGAACTTACTAGGCATTGTTCGCTCACCCTTTCATCTTTTTTTCTACCAGATTTCATATAGGAAGAATGTGAAACGGTACGGGAGCACTTCATAAGGAGTTCAAGGATTGTTTTAGTTTATTTCATTTTAGACTCTTTAGTTAGTTATTGCAGTTATTTGAGAGTTTGTAGGACTTTAAGGATTTTGTTGAGCTAGTGTATTGTACTAGCCGTTGAAATTATTACCGTTATCCGCATTTAAGTTATTTCAAATTGTGGTTAGTGTTTAAATTATGGTTTTAGTAACCGTTGGAGGTTATTTTATTATCAATCAAGTATTATTATTGTTGTGGAAATTTAGGGTCGTTACAGTTGGTATCAAAGCTTTGGCTTTAGATCTTTGGGAGTATAGAATGTATGAGGATAAGTTTGATTTGAGCCTTAGGTTTGACCTCAGTGTCATTCATGGAGTGTTTGGTATAGTTGGATATGATAAGATTGGTTGCTTCATCAGATTATAAAAGTTTAGAGGACTAAACTTCTTTTAAGGGGGTAAGAATGTAATAACCCTAATATTTATGCCATTTACTTAGAAATTATTTTTTTCTAGATTGATTATTTAGGCTATTTGATTAATTAATTGGGTTTATCTTTCCTAGATGGACTAGGATTATTGGGCTTAGTTATTAAAATTGGGTTACCTTTTATGAGTTGGATTCTATTACCTTGTGGGCTTAGAAAATTAGGAGACCCAAGTAAATATAAATCATTAATCATAAGAGCCTCTTGGGTTTTTGTTTTTTAAACGGATGGAGCCCTAGGGTTTTAAAACTGCTTCTATGCATAGAATTAAAGAGAGAGAGGGAGAGATCAGCCGCTTGGAGAGTGAGAGAGAGACTTAGTGAGATAGAGGTACGCTTAGAGAGAGAAGCGTCTGAGAGAGAGAGAGAGAGCACGACAGAGGAAGGCAGAGGAAGAAACTGAGGGAGTAAGCGGAAAAAATAGAATTAGAGAGAGAAGCGGCAAAGAGGAAAGCGGGTAGAGACAAGGAGCCGGTGCTAAGAAGGAAGGAAAGAGAGAGGGCGACCAGTCTTGGGGAAGAAGGAGAAGGTGAGTCAATTCCTTTTCTTTCTTTCTGATTTTGAACTAGAAGAATTATAGTTGTTGAATTGTGATAGACAAAAATCCACTTGTAATAAAATACCTAGCAAGTGTACTAGCTACCGTTGTAGTAGTATGCACAAGCAAGGGTCGAATCCACAGAGATTTGTGTGTTGAACAAATTAGTTTAATTAGTGTAAAAAGAAACAAAGGAAAAGGGGTTTTTGATTTGATTGAATTATTAAACTAAGAAAGCAAAATAAATAAATTAAAGATATCAAGAGACAAGGGATCCATGGATTGGGGATCATAACAATTATCACTTTATGCTTTTTATTTCATGTAAAAATGTTTCAATTTCATTCTTGGGTTCGTTCACAAAAACATAGGATTAAGATGTTAATATCACAGTTACGTCGATAAGAACATTAAAACCCTAATATCTCTATCTTGTTTATATATTCAGTTACGTCAATATAAACCTTCAAGAGATTCAATTTAAATCACAAGAACATAAGAACCTAGATTCATTGATTTCAGTTACGTCCTCAATTAAATCTATTCTCTCAACAATGGTCAATGTATAAATGTCCGATTTACTGAAACAATTTATACCCAAATAGATTCATAGGCCAAAAGTATCTTAACATACAATTGAAGCCTATGAATGATCTTGAAGAATATTGAGAGAACAAGAACGAAAGAGAGATAGAAAGAATTAAAAACTTAGCATAAAGATCAAATTGTTACTCACCTCAATCCATGAATCAAATAATTTAGCCTTAAATGGCCATTAAAATAAATAAATCAAAACCTTGTTCTTTCATCTTCAAAAAAAATAAATAAAAACCTAGACTAAAAATATAGAGAGAAAAATATTCAAAAGATCCAAAGATCCCAAAATAAAAGATAAAAGATGATACAAAACTAGTCTAGGGTTGTTTTTATAGGAGGAGGGAGGTGAAAATACTTTTTGAAAATAAATTAGGGTCAAAATCCTAGTCAAACTAGAAAATCTTCCGAAATCCGTCACTGATTTTGTGCAAATCTGTTGAAAATCACGTTTTCCTTATTTGTGACGGAATTAATTCCGTTGCTGAAACTTTGTGGGCGGTCGCCCACTGATTGCCCACCGGCTGCCCATGTGTACAGAAGGAATTGCTCCCATTTTTCATCTATTTGAGCGGCCGCCCAAGGTCAAGGGCGAAGGTCAAGGGCGACCGGCCAAGTTGAACACATCCCAGGCCCAGTCCTTCATTGCATTGGCCGGCCCACTCCTTCAACCTTGGCCCCAAATAGCCTTGCTTGCCTGGCCACTTGCCTTGCCCGTGTCCCATATTGGCCCCAAATGGCCGGCCAGCTTTCAGTCAATGCCTTGGCCATTTTTAGTACCATTTGTTATTCGATTCGTTCCGTAATTTTGCCGTCGCACTTTGGTCACTATAAAAAATTCTTTTGCACCTCGCTCTTTGAGATTTTATTTTTCACTTTATCCCATGAATTTTTGTAAATCAAATAAGTCCAAAATTTCCATATTTTCAGTTTAGTCCCCGAATTTCCAAAATTTCCATTTTGGCCCTTGAACTTCCAAATCTCAGTTTTGTCCCATATTTTCCAGAATTGCAATTTGATCCAAAAGCTTCCAAAGTACGCTCCAATCCTCCGTTTTCTCAATAATTGCACTTCAACCCCTGTACTTTCAAAATACTAGAAAATACATTAAATTCTCAAGGTTTCGAGCACCAAATAAGCTAGGAAATATATCTTTTGGATGGGTAAAATCACATCCATCAAATACCCCCAAACTTATCTTTTGCTTGTCCTAGAGTAAAACAAAACTAAAAAATAAAAACTAAATAACTAAATTAAAACAAAAGAAAATATTTTTGGGATTTGTTCAATTCATATAATAGGCCGTTGGCACAACAAGTCTCAGATCTTTACAACACACATAATTTACAAGAATTATCATGAACATGGGACTATAATTACACGGATGCATCTAACTTACAATTCTCCACCACATAATGAAAGATGAATGAAATATGGGAGATCATTGTCACCAAAGTAAGATATTTTATAGGGTCACTAACCACATGCTCTAAATCAATGATAATAAGATGAAACTTCTGCACAAGGGACACTCATATGCATATTTAAACAAAACTGTCAACCCGGCTACTCTTTAGGGATCAAATATGGCTTTATGGTTTGTAATGTATTGCGATAAACGCGGGCTAGGTTCACGGTTCCAAAAGAAGGTAAGGACATACGAAGTCAAGCAAGTGAAACTAGAAAGTCTTCATCATACATCCTCACATTGAAATTATCACTCCGCTCCAAGCCAACCCATTGATCTAACCCCCAAACTTATAATTTTGTATACTTTCAAACTTGGGCTCGATCACCTTTCTTTCTTTTTGATCACTTTCCACTTCAACATTAGAGAGGGCAAGGCAAATTTTTTTTTTCTTTCGTTCTCTTTTTTTTTTCAACTTTTTCTTTTCATTTTTTTTTCATTTTTTTTCTTTGCACAAATATATCACGGAGAATGTGCATTCAATACTTTACTCAAGCCCCTCTTTTCAATACATAACATAATCCTTTTCTTTCTTTTCATGACCAATTTCCACTCAATCCTTTGATTTTCAAAACATACCCCAAAAATTCCCATTCATTCCCTAGTTTCACTTTCTTGAAAAGGTGCGAAAAATAGTGTATAGGTTAAAAGGGTAGGATAATGAGGGTACAAAAGAAGGCGAATGGTGGTCTAAGATAACCTCCCACTTTGTGAGAGATTCCATTCTTTTCCAAACTCAAAAGGGATTCTAGCGAAATTTTTTATATAAGTGACGGGAAAGTTAAAGGCTCACAAATAGGGTTCAAAGAAAATAGCCACATATCACTTCCCGAATAGCCTAATTGATGTGTTATTGACAGTCATGCAAACATATTCTAGGGATCCCGAGAATGCCAAAGTGATCCTATAAAGGTCTCCTAAATTGGTAACAACGGTCAAGAAAAATAATATGGAAGTGAAAGGTGGAGAAATCATACTTTACATGTTTCAATGCAATTATATCCCCATATTGACAATAATACTCAAGATTTTAAAATTAAAGCACTCTCAAATCATCATGGACTCTTGCCAACTTCCCAAAATATGAAAAGAACAAAAAAAAATTTAAAATTTTTCTATTTTTTTTGGAGGGTGACACTATATACACTCTCCTATAAATCCACAAACTCGGAGAGATATCTACCCCCAAACTCAAAACATGCTATGTCCTCATAGCAAAGAGAACAAAAACATGCCTTGGATTCAAAGGACGATATGACACAACAAAATAAATAAATAAAGCAAATAAAACGTACCTACTTGGGTTGCCTCCCAATTAGCGCATTTGGTTAAGGTCGTTAGCCCGACCGTTGCTCACGTTTGGACTTCACCTTCCGTCCTTTGGCCCACTTCATGGTTTCGCGGGTCCTTATATTCAGTTCATGCCCCATGTAAAATCCTTGAGCTTTGATATTGTTTGGTGCCCAATGAAATTTTTGACGTTTAAGCTTCTTGGGCTTCTTCTCTTTCAAACTCTCGCCACTTTCTTCACCCTCAAAAATAGGGGGAGGTACAAGAATGATGGAGGCAAAATCTTTCACACCTTCGATGGGATGGAGAAAGTCTTTGTTGAGACATTGTTCGTCTATTTGGTCGGGCCCCACCTCATCAACATTAACGCCCTCATCATCTTTTAATTTCTATTCAACCCCATCTTCTTCACAATCAACATCTTCATCAACAACCACAACATCACTAGCAGGAGACGGAGATAGAATCGATAGTTTGTCACTAATGGAAGCGTCCTCCCATTCATAACGTTCAAGTTGGATAGAACTAGTATCTCGCTCACCATCTCTCAATGCTTCTAACATTTTATTCACTTGTGCTTCCAAGGTATCCATGGTGGCACAAAATTGTTGTCGTTGTTGACGATTTTCCTCCCTCAAACTTGTCAGAGCCTCTTCTCATGATCTCTTTTTAGGTTGCGGTGGATCATAATAATGTGGCTCATAATTGTTCCATGCCCGGCTTGAGTGGTTTCCCCTCCATTGTGTTTAACAATTGGGGGAATAATCATATTGTTGTTGCTATGGGTGGAACGAACTCTTTTCTTGCATCTGTGGAGAATACTCATGAAAATATGTCCTAGACGGACAATCATTAGTAGCATGAGAGTATAATCCACAACAGGAACATGTATCTTGTATTATATTGGCACTAGGTGAAGCACTTTTCGCATTAAACAAAGCAATTAATTTTTTTACTTGCTCGGCCAACATCTCTCTAGAATTTGATTCATGCATGACCTTTAATTTTTAAACAACTAGAAAAAGAAAGAAAATTATTTACACTAAAAAGAAACAAATAAAAAAATAAAATATTTACAATACACTAACAAAATTAACTTGTTCAAATCACAACAAATCCCCGGCAACGACGCCAAAAACTTGATGGACAAAAATCCACTTGTAATAAAATACCTAGCAAGTGTACTAGCTACCGTTGTAGTAGTATGCACAAGCAAGGGTCAAATCCACAGAGATTTGTGTGTTGAACAAATTAGTTTAATTAGTGTAAAAAGAAACAAAGGAAAAGGGGTTTTTGATTTGATTGAATTATTAAACTAAGAAAGCAAAATAAATAAATTAAAGATATCAAGAGACAAGGGATCCATGGATTGGGGATCATAACAATTATCACTTTATGCTTTTTATTTCATGTAAAAATGTTTCAATTTCATTCTTGGGTTCGTTCACAAAAACCTAGGATTAAGATGTTAATATCACAGTTACGTCGATAAGAACATTAAAACCCTAATATCACAGTTACCTTCAAGAGATTCAATTTAAATCACAAGAACATAAGAACCTAGATTCATTGATTTCAGTTACGTCCTCAATTAAATCTATTCTCTCAACAATGGTCAATGTATAAATGTCCGAGTTACTGAAATAATTTATACCCAAATAGATTCATAGGCCAAAAGTATCTTAACATACAATTGAAGTCTATGAATGATCTTGAAGAATATTGAGAGAACAAGAATGAAAGAGAGATAGAAAGAATTAAAAACTTAGCATAAAGATCAAATTGTTACTCACCTCAATCCATGAATCAAATAATTTAGCCTTGAATGGCCATTAAAATAAATAAATTCTTTCATCTTCAAAAAAAATAAATAAAAACCTAGACTAAAAATATAGAGAGAAAAATATTCAAAAGATCCAAAGATCCCAAAATAAAAGATAAAAGATGATACAAAACTAGTCTAGGGTTGTTTTTATAGGAGGAGGGAGGTGAAAATCCTTTTTGAAAACAAATTAGGGTCAAAATCCTAGTCAAACTAGAAAATCTTCCGAAATCCGTCATTGATTCTGTGCAAATCTGTTGAAAATCACGTTTTTCTTATTTGTGACGGAATTAATTCCGTTGCTGAAACTTTGTGGGCGGTCGCCCACCGATTGCCCACCGGCTGCCCATGTGTACAGCAGGAATTACTCCCATTTTTCATCTATTTGAGCGGCCGCCCAAGGTCAAGGGCGAAGGTCAAGGGCGACCGCCCAAGTTGAACACATCCCAAGCCCAGTCCTTCATTGCATTGGCCGGCCCACTCCTTCAACCTTAGCCCCAAATAGCCTTGCTTGCCTGGCCACTTGCCTTACCCGTGTCCCATATTGGCCCCAAATGGCCGGCCAGCTTTCAGCCAATGCCTTGGCCATTTTTAGTACCATTTGTTATTCGATTCGTTCCGTAATTTTGCCGTCGCACTTTGGCCACTATAAAAAATTCTTTTGCACCTCGCTCTTTGAGATTTAATTTTTCAATTTAGCCCAAGAATTTTTGTAAATCAAATTCATCCAAAATTTCCATATTTTCAGTTTAGTCCCCGAATTTCCAAAATTTCCATTTTGGCCCTTGAACTTCCAAATCTCAATTTTGTCCCATATTTTCCAGAATTGCAATTTGATCCAAAAGCTTCCAAAGTATGCTCCAATCCTCCGTTTTCTCAATAATTGCACTTCAACCCCTGTACTTTCAAAATACTAGAAAATACATTAAATTCTCAGGGTTTCGAGCACCAAATAAGCTAGAAAATATATCTTTTGGATGGGTAAAACCACATCCATCAAATAGATGTTTGGAATGGGGTATAAAGAGATAGATTGAAAGTGTAATAAGGGGTGAAGAAATTGTATGAATAACATGTTAAGTTTGAATTTTGTTTGATGATTGAAAAACCATGTGAATCGGACTTGATGGTTCAAGTGAGTCCGGATTTAGTCGGGCAAGATGGGTTTCAGATAATGGTTGATGATTAATGGAGTTTTAATTTTTTTGATTAATTCGTATATGTATAAACTGATACATAGCTAAATTATTGCAATGAGGATAGGAAGGGAAGGAACACAGTTAAACTGTACTCTCTGGTTCTGAATATGAACAACAATGATATTGGTGTTGGTTCTGGATACTGATGTTGTGCCAAGAAGGTAGGGTGTCTGCCCAGTTAGTCAATGCATTAAAATAAATTCCAGTCTAGTCCAAGATTCCTTTAAAATGTAAAGGATCTAAACAAAACTAGTTGGTTACAGAATAGTCCTAAAGATAGTTAGAATCGGCCCTTAAGTTTGAAAGTCTAACAAATTAGTTCCTATGTTAGTTGATGATAGTAATGGTATTTTCTATGTTAGATTTTGGAAAGTATAGTGTAGGCTTCGTTCGTATTTCGGCTCAACCGAGGTAAGGGATTATACATCTTTAAGTTAATTGATCTCCGCTCTGTTTCATTATTTAGGCTTCTGCATATTTCTTGGCGATGTACGTTCCTTTGATACGTAAAAGCTGACCTCACGTCAGTATTTGTTTTGACTCCCTCGTTTACCGTTATTTGCTAATCTTTTGTTATTCGTTTGCTAAATCGTTCTTTTGATTTCGTAAAATACAGAATCTTATTGTTATTGTGAAAGTTCGTATTCTGTATAAAATGAGTTTTGATATGATATGATTTTGTATTCCATCAATGATCGCTAAGTTAGACAACCTGCTTCGGCGGGGTATATTTGATATTTGGCCTTTGGGCAAACTTAGTACACCGCTTTAAATTAGTGGTGGGGGGTTCCGGATACACTGTTTAGGACTCTGCGGAGTCAATTTTGTTCCCTTTATGGGATTTTTGTTTGATAAGGTCAGTGGACCACTTATGTGATCATGATGTCTGTGAATGATTTGATTATCTACAGCTGGTATGGGACGGTTGTAGATAACTAGATCATTCGAGTCAACTTTGTTCAGCTTATCAGTCCTTTGAATTTCCTTAAAATCTGTGAGTGGTTTAGTTAGTTAAAACTGGTATGGGACAGTTTTAATTAAGTAGATCATTCGAGTCAATTTGAATCGATTTCGTCATCATTTGAAACTCCAAAATATTTGTCAACTTAGTTTGTGAAACCGTTGAGATTTTGAAAGACATTTGGTTTGAGATTTGGTAAATATCTATTTCGAATTTGTGTTCTGTTATGTCTTCGATTGTTACTTGGGAATTTGTATCGTTTGATATTTCTTCAGGTCAACTCCTTCTTAGTAACCGGAGGGGTTGTATATACTGGGCATTGTTCGCTCACCCTTTTATCTTCTTTTCTTCCAGATTTCATATAGGAAGAATGTGAAACGGCTCGGGAGCACTTCATAAGGAGTTCAAGGATCGTTTAGTTTATTTCATTTTAGACTCTTTAGTTAGTTATTGCAGTTATTTGAGAGTTTGTAAGACTTTAAGTATTTTGTTGAGCTAGTGGATTGTACTAGCCGTTTAAATTGTTACCGTTATCCGCATTTAAGTTATTTCAAATTGTGGTTAGTGTTTAAATTATGGTTTTAGTAACCGTTGGAGGTTATTTTATTATCAATCAAGTATTATTATTGTTGTGGATATTTGGGGTCGTTACAGTTGGTTCTGGATACTGATGTTGTGCCAAGAAGGTAGGGTGTCTGCCCAGTTAGTCCATGCATTAAAATAAATTCCAGTCTAGTCCAAGATGCCTTTAAAATGTAAAGTAACTAAACAAAACTAGTTGGTTACAGAATAGTCCTAAAGATAGTTAGAATCAGCCCTTTAGTTTGAAAGTCTAACAAATTAGTTCCTATGTTAGTTGATGATAGTAATGGTATTTTCTATGTTAGATTTTAGAAAGCACAAGTGAAGGCTTCGTTGGTATTTCGGCTCAACCGAGGTAAGGTATTATACATCTTAAAGTTAATTGATCTCCGCTCCGTTTCATTATTTAGGCTTCCGCATATTTCTTGGCGATGTACATTCCTTTGATACGTAAATGCTGACATCGCGTCAGTATTTGTTTTGACTCCCTCGTTTACCGTTATTTGCTAATCTTTTGTTATTCCTTTGCTAAATCGTTCTTTTGATTTCATAAAATACAGAATTTTATTGTTATTGTGAAAGTTCGTATTATGTATAAAATGTGTTTTGATATGATATGATTTTGTATTCCATCAATGATCGCTAAGTTAGACAACCTGCTTCGGCGGGATATATTTGATATTTGGCCTTCGGGCAAACTTAGTACACCGCTTCAAATTAGTGGTGGGGTATTCCGGATACACTGTTTAGAACCCTGCGGAGTCAATTTTGTTACCTTTATGGGATTTTGGTTTGATAAGGTCAGTGGACCACTTATGTGATCATGATGTCTGTGAATGATTTGATTATCTACAGCTGATATGGGACGGTTGTAGATAACTAGATCATTCGAGTCAACTTTGTTCAGCTTATCAGTCCTTTGAATTTCCATATAATCTGTGAGTGGTTTAGTTAGTTAAAACTGGTATGGGTTGGTTTTAATTAAGTAAATCATTCGAGTCAATTTGAATCGATTTCGTCATCATTTGAAACTCCAAAATATTTGTCAACTCAGTTTGTGAAACCGTTGAGATTTTGAAAAACATTTGGTTTGAGATTTGATAAATAACTATTTCGAATTTGTGTTCTGTTATGTCTTCGATTGTTACTCGGGAATTTGTATCGTTTAATATTCCTTCAGGTCAACTCCTTCCTAGTAACCGGAGGGGTTGTATATGAACTTACTGGGCATTGTTCGCTCACCCTTTCATCTTCTTTTCTTCCAGATTTCATATAGGAAGAATGTGAAATGGTTCGGGAGCACTTCATAAGGAGTTCAAGGATCATTTTAGTTTATTTCAATTTAGACTCTTTAGTTAGTAATTATTGAAGTTATTTGAGAGTTTGTATGACTTTAAGGATTTTGTTGAGCTAGTGGATTGTACTAGCCGTTGAAATTGTTACCGTTATCCGCATTTAAG
Organism: Adenophora triphylla var. japonica; assembly: GCA_022495995.1. Lineage (NCBI taxonomy): Eukaryota > Viridiplantae > Streptophyta > Magnoliopsida > Asterales > Campanulaceae > Adenophora > Adenophora triphylla. Next base: position 363,300 of record JAFEMH010000438.1, read on the forward strand.
TTATTTCAAATTGTGGTTAGTGTTTAAATTATGGTTTTAGTAACCGTTGGAGGTTATTTTATTATCAATCAAGTATTATTATTGTTGTGAAAATTTGGGTTCGTTACAGTTGGTATCAAAGCTTTGGCTTTAAATCTTTGGGAATTTAGAATGTGTGAGGATAAGTTTGATTTGAGCCTTAGGTTTGACCTCAGTGTCATTCTTGGAGTGTTTGGTATAGTTGGATATGATAAGATTGGTTGCTTAATCGGATTATAAAAGTTTAGAGGACTAAACTTCTTTTAAGGGGGTAATAATGTAATAACCCTAATATTTATGTCATTTACTTTGAAATTATTATTTTCTAGATTGATTATTTAGGCTATTTGATTAATTAATTGGGTTTATCTTTCCTAGATGGACTAGAATTATTGGGCTTAGTTATTAAAATTGGGTTACCTTTTATGAGTTGGATTCTATTACCTTGTGGGATTAGAAAATTAGGAGACCCAAGTAAATATAAATCATTAATCATAAGAGCCTCTTGGGTTTTTTTTTAAACGGATGGAGCCCTAGGGTTTTAAAACTGCTTCAATGCATTGAATTAAAGAGAGAGAGGGAGAGATCAGCCGCTTGGAGAGAGAGAGAGAGATTTAGTGAGAGAGAGGTACGCTTAGAGAGAGAAATAGAGAGAGAAGTGGCTGAGAGAGAGATAGAGAGCACGACAGAGGAAGAAACTAAGGGAGTAAGCGGCAAAATAGAATTAGAGAGGGAAGCGACAAAGAGGAAAGCGGGCAGAGACAAGGAGCCGGTGCTAAGAAGGAAGAAAAGAGAGAGGGCGGATAGTCTTGGGGAAGAAGGAGAAGGTGAGTCAATTCCTTTTCTTTCTTTCTGATTTTGAACAAGAAGAATTATGGTTGTTGAATTGATGTTTGGAATGGGGTATAAAGAGATAGATTGAAAGTGTAATAAGGGGTGAAGAAATTGTATGAATAACAGGTTAAGTTTGAATTTTGTTTGATAATTGAAAAACCATGTGAATCGGACTTGATGGTTCAAGTGAGTCCGGATTTAGTTGGGCGAGATGGGTTTCAGATAATGGTTGATGATTAATGGAGTTTTAATTTCTGTGATTAATTCGTATATGTATAATCTGATACATAGCTAAATTATTGCAACGAGGATAGGAAGGGAAGGAACACAGTTAAACTATACTCTCTGGTTATGAATATGAACAACAATGATATTGGTGTTGGTTCTAGATACTGATGTTATGCCAAGAAGGTAGGGTGTCTGCCCAGTTAGTCCATGCATTAAAATAAATTCCAGTCTAGTCCAAGTTGTCTTTAAAATGTAAAGGAACTAAACAAAACTAGTTGGTTACAGAATAGTCCTAAAGATAGTTAGAATCAGCCCTTAAGTTTGAAAGTCTAACAAATTAGTTCCTATGTTAGTTGATGATAGTAATGGTATTTTCTATGTTATACTTTGGAAAGCACAAGTGAAGGCTTCGTTCGTATTTCGGCTCAACCGAGGTAAGGGATTATACATGTTTAAGTTAATTGATCTCCGCTTCGTTTCATTATTTAGGCTTCCGCATATTTCTTGGCGATATACGTTCCTTTGATACTTAAAATCTGACCTCGCGTCAGTATTTATTTTGACTCCCTCGTTTACCGTTATTTGCTAATCTTTTGTTATTCGTTTGCTAAATCATTCTTTTGATTTCGTAAAATACAGAATTTTATTGTTATTGTGAAAGTTCGTATTCTGTATAAAATGAGTTTTGATATGATATGATTTTGTATTTCATCAATGATCGCTAAGTTAGACAACCTGCTTCGGCGGGGTATATTTGATATTTGGCCTTCAGGCAAACTTAGTACACCACTTCAAATTAGTGGTGGGGTGTTCCGGATACAATGTTTAGGACTCTGCGGAGTCAATTTTGTTCCCTTTATGGGATTTTGATTTGATAAGGTCAGTGGACCACTTATGTGATCATGATGTCTGTGAATGATTTGATTATCTACAGCTGGTTTGGGACAGTTGTAGATAACTAGATAATTCGAGTCAACTTTGTTCTGCTTATCAGTCCTTTGAATTTCCTTATTATCTATGAGTTGTTTAGTTAGTTAAAACTGGTATGGGATGATTTTAATTAAGTAAATCATTCAAGTCAATTTGAATTGATTTCGTCATCATTTGAAACTCCAAAATATTTGTCAACTCAGTTTGTGAAACCGTTGAGATTTTGAAAGACATTTGGTTTGAGAGTTGGTAAATAACTATTTCGAATTTGTGTTCTGTTATGTCTTCGATTGTTACTTGGGAATTTGTATCGTTTGATATTCCTTCAGGTCAACTCCTTCTTAGTAACCGGAGGGGTTGTATATGAACTTACTGGGCATTGTTCGCTCACCCTTTCATCTTCTTTTCTTCCAGATTTCATATAGGAAGAATGTGAAACGGTTCGGGAGCACTTCATAAGGAGTTCAATGATCATTTTAGTTTATTTCATTTTAGACTCTTTAGTTAGTTATTGCAGTTATTTGAGAGTTTGTAAGACTTTAAGGATTTTGTTGAGCTAGTGGATTGTACTAGCCGTTGAAATTGTTACCGTTATCCGCATTTAAGTTATTTCAAATTGTGGTTAGTGTTTAAATTATGTTTTTAGTAACCGTTGGAGGTTATTTTATTATCAATCAAGTATTATTATTGTTGTGGAAATTTGGGGTCGTTACAGTTGGTATCAAAGCTTTGGCTTTAGATCTTTCGGAGTTTAGAATGTGTGAGGATAAGTTTGATTTGAGCCTTAGGTTTGACCACAGTGTCATTCTTGGAGTGTTTGGTATAGTTGGATATGATAAGATTGGTTGCTTCATCGGATTATAAAAGTTTAGAGAACTAAACTTCTTTTAAGGGGGGTAAGAATGTAATAACCCTAATATTTATGTCATTTACTTAAAAATTATTATTTTCTAGATTGATTATTTAGGCTATTTGATTAATTAATTGGGTTTATCTTTCCTAGATGGACTAGAATTATTGGGCTTAGTTATTAAAATTGGGTTACCTTTTATGAGTTGGATTCTATTACTTTGTGGGCTTAGAAAATTAGGAGACCCAAGTAAATATAAATCATTAATCATAAGACCCTCTTGGGTTTTTTTTTTAAACGGATGGAGCCCTAGGGTTTTAAAACTGCTTCAACGCATAGAATTAAAGAGAGAGAGGGAGAGATCAGCCGCTTGGAGAGAGAGAGAGATTTAGTGAGAGAGAGGTACGCTTAGAAAGAGAAATAGAGAGAGAAGAGGCTGAGAGAGAGAGAGAGAGCACGACAGAGGAAGAAACTAAGGGAGTAAGCGGCAAAATAGAATTAGAGAGGGAAGCGGCAAAGAGGAAAGCGGGCAGAGACAAGGAGTCGGTGCTAAGAAGGAAGAAAAGAGAGAGGGCGGCAAGTCTTGGCGAAGAAGGAGAAGGTGAGTCAATTCCTTTCCTTTCTTTCTGATTTTGAACAAGAAGAATTATGGTTATTGAATTGATGTTTGGAATGGGGTATAAAGAGATATATTGAAAGTGTAATAAGGGGTGAAGAAATTGTATGAATAACAGGTTAAGTTTGAATTTTGTTTGATAATTGAAAAACCATGTGAATCAGACTTGATGGTTCAAGTTAGTCCGGATTTAGTTGGGCGAGATGGGTTTCAGATAATGGTTGATGATTAATGGAGTTTTAATTTCTGTGATTAATTTGTATATGTATAAACTGATACATAGCTAAATTATTGCAATGAGGATAGGAAGGGAAGGAACACGGTTAAACTGTACTCTCTGGTTTAGAATATGAACAACAATGATATTGGTGTTGGTTCTGGATACTAATGTTGTGCCAAGAAGGTAGGGTGTTTGCCCAGATAGTCCATGCATTAAAATAAATTCCAGTCTAGTCCAAGATGCCTTTAAAATGTAAAAGAACTAAACAAAACTAGTTGGTTACAGAATAGTCCTAAAGATAGTTAGAATCAGCCCTTAAGTTTGAAAGTCTAACAAATTAGTTCCTATGTTAGTTGATGATAGTAATGGTATTTTCTATGTTAGATTTTGGAAAGCATAAGTGAAGGCTTCGTTGGTATTTTGGCTCAACCGAGGTAAGGTATTATACATCTTTAAGTTAATTGATCTCCGCTCCGTTTCATTATTTAGGCTTCCGCATATTTCTTGGCGATGTACATTCCTTTGATACGTAAATGCTGACATCGCGTCAGTATTTTTTTTGACTCCCTCGTTTACCATTATTTGCTAATCTTTTGTTATTCGTTTGCTAAATCGTTCTTTTGATTTCGTAAAATACAGAATTTTATTGTTATTGTGAAAGTTCGTATTATGTATAAAATGAGTTTTGATATGATATGATTTTGTATTCCATCAATGATCGCTAAGTTAGACAACCTGCTTCGGCGGGATATATTTGATATTTGGCCTTCGGGCAAACATAGTACACCGCTTCAAATTAGTGGTGGGGTATTCCGGATACACTGTTTAGAACTCTGCGGAGTCAATTTTGTTACCTTTATGGGATTTTGGTTTGATAAGGTCAGTGGACCACTTATGTGATCATGATGTCTGTGAATGATTTGATTATCTACAGGCGGTATGGGACGGTTGTAGATAACTAGATCATTCGAGTCAACTTTGTTCAGCTTATCAGTCCTTTGAATTTCCATATAATCTGTGAGTGGTTTAGTTAGTTAAAACTGGTATGGGTTGGTTTTAATTAAGTAAATCATTCGAGTCAATTTGAATCGATTTCGTCATCATTTGAAACTCCAAAATATTTGTCAACTCAGTTTGTGAAACCTTTGAGATTTTGAAAGACATTTGGTTTGAGATTTGATTAATAACTATTTCGAATTTGTGTTCTGTTATGTCTTCGATTGTTACTTGGGAATTTGTATCGTTTGATATTCCTTCAGGTCAACTCCTTCTTAGTAACCGGAGGGGTTGTATATGAACTTACTGGGCATTGTTCGCTCACCCTTTCATCTTCTTTTCTTCCAGATTTCATATTGGAAGAATGTGAAACGGTTCGGGAGCACTTCATAAGGAGTTCAAGGATCATTTTAGTTTATTTCAATTTAGACTCTTTAGTTAGTTATTGAAGTTATTTGAGAGTTTGTATGACTTTAAGGATTTTGTTGAGCTAGTGGATTGTACTAGCCGTTGAAATTGTTACCGTTATCCGCATTTAAGTTTTTTCAAATTGTGGTTAGTTTTTAAATTATGGTTTTAGTAACCGTTGGAGGTTATTTTATTATCAATCAAGTATTATTATTGTTGTGAAATTTTGGGTTCGTTACAATTGATATCAAAGCTTTGGCTTTAAATCTTTGGGAATTTAGAATGTGTGAGGATAAGTTTGATTTGAGCCTTAGGTTTGACCTCAGTGTCATTCTTGGAGTGTTTGGTATAGTTGGATATGATAAGATTGGTTGCTTCATCGGATTATAAAAGTTTAGAGGACTAAACTTCTTTTAAGGGGGTAATAATGTAATAACCCTAATATTTATGTCATTTACTTTGAAATTATTATTTTCTAGATTGATTATTTAGGCTATTTGATTAATTAATTGGGTTTATCTTTCCTAGATGGACTAGGATTATTGGGCTTAGTTATTAAAATTGGGTTACCTTTTATGAGTTGGATTCTATTACCTTGTGGGATTAGAAAATTAGGAGACCCAAGTAAATATAAATCATTAATCATAAGAGCCTCTTGGGTTTTTTTTAAACGGATGGAGCCCTAGGGTTTTAAAAATGCTTCAATGCATAGAATTAAAGAGAGAGAGGGAGAGATCAGCCGCTTGGAGAGAGAGAGAGAAAGAGAGAGATTTAGTGAGAGAGAGGTACGCTTAGAGAGAGAAATAGAGAGAGAAGCGGCTGAGAGAGAGAGAGAGCACGACAGAGGAAGAAACTAAGGGAGTAAGCGGCAAAATAGAATTAGAGAGGGAAGCGGCAAAGAGGAAAGCGGGCAGAGACAAGGAGCCGGTGCTAAGAAGGAATAAAAGAGAGAGGGCGGCAAGTCTTAGGGAAGAAGGAGAAGGTGAGTCAATTCCTTTCCTTTCTTTCTGATTTTGAACAAGAAGAATTATGGTTGTTGAATTGATGTTTGGAATGGGGTATAAAGAGATAGATTGAAAGTGTAATAAGGGGTGAAGAAATTGTATGAATAACAGGTTAAGTTTGAATTTTGTTTGATAATTGAAAAACCATGTGAATCGGACTTGATGGTTCAAGTGAGTTCGAATTTAGTTGGGCGAGATGGGTTTCAGATAATGGTTGATGATTAATGGAGTTTTAATTTCTGTGATTAATTCGTATATGTATAAACTGATACATAGCTAAATTATTGCAATGAGGATAGGAAGGGAAGGAACACAGTTAAACTGTACTCTCTGGTTCTGAATATGAACAACAATGATATTGGTGTTGGTTCTGGATACTGATGTTGTGCCAAGAAGGTAGGGTGTCTGCCCAGTTAGTCCATGCATTAAAATAAATTCCAGTCTAGTCCAAGTTTCCTTTAAAATGTAAAGGAACTAAACAAAACTAGTTGGTTACAGAATTGTCCTAAAGATAGTTAGAATCAGCCCTTAAGTTTGAACGTCTAACAAATTAGTTCCTATATTAGTCTATGATAGTAATGGTATTTTCTATGTTAGATTTTGGAAAGCACAAGTGAAGGCTTCGTTTCATTATTTAGGCTTCTGCATATTTCTTGGCGATATATGTTCCTTTGATACTTAAAATCTGACCTCGCGTCAGTATTTGTTTTGACTCCCTCGTTTACCGTTATTTGCTAATCTTTTGTTATTCGTTTACTAAATCGTTCTTTTGATTTCGTAAAATACAGAATTTTATTGTTATTGTGAAAGTTCGTATTCTGTATAAAATGAGTTTTGATATGATATGATTTTGTATTTCATCAATGATCGCTAAGTTAGACAACCTGCTTCGGCGGGGTATATTTGATATTTGGCCTTCAGGCAAACTTAGTACACCGCTTCAAATTAGTGGTGGGGTGTTCCGGATACAATGTTTAGGACTCTGCGGAGTCAATTTTGTTCCCTTTATGGGAATTTGATTTGATAAGGTCAGTGGACCACTTATGTGATCATGATGTCTGTGAATGATTTGATTATCTACAGCTGGTTTGGGACGGTTGTAGATAACTAGATAATTCGAGTCAACTTTGTTCAGCTTATCAGTCCTTTGAATTTCCTTATTATCTATGAGTGGTTTAGTTAGTTAAAACTGGTATGGGATGATTTTAATTAAGTAAATCATTCAAGTCAATTTGAATCGATTTCGTCATCATTTGAAACTCCAAAATATTTGTCAACTCAGTTTGTGAAACCGTTGAGATTTTGAAAGGCATTTGGTTTGAGATTTGGTAAATAACTATTTCGAATTTGTGTTCTGTTATGTCTTCGATTGTTACTTGGGAATTTGTATCGTTTGATATTCCTTCAGGTCAACTCCTTCTTAGTAACCGGAGGGGTTGTATATGAACTTACTGGGCATTGTTCGCTCACCCTTTCATCTTCTTTTCTTCCAGATTTCATATAGGAAGAATGTGAAACGGTTCGGGAGCACTTCATAAGGAGTTCAAGGATCATTTTAGTTTATTTCATTTTAGACTCTTTAGTTAGTTATTGCAGTTATTTGAGAGTTTGTAAGACTTTAAGGATTTTGTTGAGCTAGTGGATTGTACTAGCCATTGAAATTGTTACCGTTATCCGCATTTAAGTTATTTCAAATTGTGGTTAGTGTTTAAATTATGGTTTTAGTAACCGTTGGAGGTTATTTTATTATCAATCAAGTATTATTATTGTTGTGGAAATTTGGGGTCGTTACAGTTGGTATCAAAGCTTTGGCTTTAGATCTTTGGGAGTTTAGAATGTGTGAGGATAAGTTTGATTTGAGCCTTAGGTTTGACCTCAGTGTCATTCTTGGAGTGTTTGGTATAGTTGGATATGATAAGATTGGTTGCTTCATCGGATTATAAAAGTTTAGAGGACTAAACTTCTTTTAAGGGGAGTAAAATGTAATAACCCTAATATTTATGTCATTTACTTAGAAATTATTATTTTCTGGATTGATTATTTAGGCTATTTGATTAATTAATTGGGTTTATCTTTCCTAGATGGACTAGAATTATTTGGCTTAGTTATTAAAATTGGGTTACCTTTTATGAGTTGGATTCTATTACGTTGTGGGCTTAGAAAATTAGGAGACCCAAGTAAATATAAATCATTAATCATAAGACCCTCTTGGGTTTTTTTTTTTAAACGGATGGAGCCCTAGGGTTTTAAAACTGCTTCAACGCATAGAATTAAAGAGAGAGAGGGAGAGATCAGCCGTTTGGAGAGAGAGAGAGAGACTTAGTGAGAGAGAGGTACGCTTAGAGAGAGAAGCGGCTGAGAGAGAGAGAGAGAGCACGACAGAGGAAGGCAGAGGAAGAAACTGAGGAAGTAAGCGGCAAAATAGAATTAGAGAGAGAATAAGCAAAGAGGAAAGCAGGCAGAGACAAGGAGCCGGTGCTAAGAAGGAAGAAAAGAGAGAGGGCGGCCAGTCTTGGGGAAGAAGGAGAAGGTGAGTCAATTTCTTTTCTTTCTTTCTGATTTTGAGCTAGAAGAATTATAGTTGTTGAATTGATGTTTGGAACGGGGTATAAAGAGATAGATTAAAAGTGTAATAAGGGGTGAAGAAATTGTATGAATAACATGTTAAGTTTGAATTTTGTTTGATAATTGAAAAACCATGTGAATCGGACTTGATGGTTCAAGTGAGTCCGGATTTAGTCGGGTAAGATGGGTTTCATATAATGGTTGATGATTAATGGAGTTTTAATTTCTGTGATTAATTCATATATGTATAAACTGATACATAGCTAAATTATTGCAATGAGGATAGGAAGGGAAGGAACACGGTTAAACTGTACTCTCTGGTTCTGAATATGAACAACAATGATATTGGTGTTGGTTCTGGATACTGATGTTGTGCCAAGAAGGTAGGGTGTCTGCCCAGTTAGTCCATGCATTAAAATAAATTCCAGTCTAGTCCAAGATGCCTTTAAAATGTAAAGGAACTAAACAAAACTAGTTGGTTACAGAATAGTCCTAAAGATAGTTAGAATCAGCCCTTTAGTTTGAAAGTCTAACAAATTAGTTCCTATGTTAGTTGATGATAGTAATGGTATTTTCTATGTTAGATTTTGGAAAACACAAGTGAAGGCTTTGTTCGTATTTCGGCTCAACCGAGGTAAGGGATTATACATCTTTAAGTTAATTGATCTCCGCTCCGTTTCATTATTTAGACTTTCGCATATTTCTTGGAAATATACGTTCCTTTGATACGTAAAAGCTTACCTCGCATCAGTATTTGTTTTGACTCCCTCGTTTACCGTTATTTGCTAATCTTTTGTTATTCGTTTGCTAAATCGTTCTTTTGATTTCGTAAAATACAGAATTTTATTGTTATTGTGAAAGTTCGTATTCTGTATAAAATGAGTTTTGATATGATATGATTTTGTATTCCATCAATGATCGCTAAGTTAGACAACCTGCTTCGACGGGGTATATTTGATATTTGGCCTTCGGGCAAACTTGGTACACCGCGTCAAATTAGTGGTGGGGTGTTCCGGATACACTGTTTAGGACTCTGAGGAGTCAATTTTGTTCCCTTTATGGGATTTTGGTTTGATAAGGTCAGTGGACCACTTATGTGATCATGATGTCTGTGAATGATTTGATTATCTGCAGCTGGTATGGGACGGTTGTAGATAACTAGATCATTCGAGTCAACTTTGTTCAGCTTATCAGTCCTTTGAATTTCCTTATAATCTGTGAGTGGTTTAGTTAGTTAAAACTGGTATGAGACAGTTTTAATTAAGTAAATCATTCGAGTCAATTCGAATTGATTTCGTCATCATTTGAAACTCCAAAATATTTGTCAACTCAGTTTGTGAAACCGTTGAGATTTTGAAAGACATTTGGTTTGAGATTTGGTAAATAACTATTTTGAATTTGTGTTCTGTTATGTCTTCGATTGTTACTTGGGAATTTGTATCATTTGATATTCCTTCAGGTCAACTCCTTCTTAGTAACCGGAGGGGTTGTATATGAACTTACTAGGCATTGTTCGCTCACCCTTTCATCTTCTTTTCTTCCAGATTTCATATAGGAATAATGTGAAACGGCTCGGGAGCACTTCATAAGGAGTTCAAGGATCGTTTTAGTTTATTTCATTTTAGACTCTTTAGTTAGTTATTACAGTTATTTGAGAGTTTGTAAGACTTTAAGGATTTTGTTGAGCTAGTGGATTATACTAGCCGTTGAAATTGTTACCGTTATCCGCATTTAAGTTATTTCAAATTGTGGTTAGTGTTTAAATTATGGTTTTAGTAACCGTTGGAGGTTATTTTATTATCAATCAAGTATTATTATTGTTGTGGAAATTTGGGGTCGTTACAGTTGGTATCAAAGCTTTGGCTTTAGATCTTTGGGAGTTTAAAATGTGTGAGGATAAGTTTGATTTGAGCCTTAGGTTTGACCTCAGTGTCATTCTTGGAGTGTTTGGTATAGTTGGATATGATAAGATTGGTTGCTTCATCGGATTATAAAAGTTTAGAGGACTAAACTTCTTTTAAGGGGGTAATAATGTAATAACCCTAATATTTATGTCATTTACTTAGAAATTATTATTTTCTAGATTGATTATTTAGGCTATTTGATTAATTAATTGGGTTTATATTTCCTAGATGGACTAGGATTATTGGGCTTAGTTATTAAAATTGGGTTACCTTTTATGAGTTGGATTCTATTACCTTGTGGGCTTAGAAAATTAGGAGACCCAAGTAAATATAAATCATTAATCATAAGAGCCTCTTGGGTTTTTTTTAAAAAATGGATGGAGCCCTAGGGTTTTAAAACTGCTTCAATGCATAGAATTAAAGAGAGAGAGGGAGAGATCAGACGCTTGGAGAGAGAGAGAGAGGTATGCTTAGAGAGAGAAATAGAGTGAGATGCGGCTGAGAGAGAGAGAGAGCACGACAGAGGAAGGCAGAGGAAGGCAGAGGAAGAAACTGAGGGAGTAAGTGGCAAAATAGAATTAGAGAGAAGCGGCAAAGAGGAAAGCGGGCAGAGACAAGGAGCCGGTGCTAAGAAGGAAGAAAAGAGAGAGGGCGGCCAGTCTTGGGGAAGAAGGAGAAGGTGAGTCAATTCCTTTTCTTTCTTTCTGATTTTGAACTAGAAGAATTATGGTTGTTGAATTGATGTTTGGAATGGGGTATAAAGAGATAGATTGAAAGTGTAATAAGGGGTGAAGAAATTGTATGAATAACAGGTTAAGTTTGAATTTTGTTTGATAATTGAAAAACCATGTGAATCGGACTTGATGGTTCAAGTGAGTCCGGATTTAGTCGGGCAAGATGGGTTTCAGATAATGGTTGATGATTAATGGAGTTTTAATTTCTGTGATTAATTTGTATATGTATAAACTGATACATAGCTAAATTATTGCAATGAGGATAGGAAGGGAAGGAACACGGTTAAACTGTACTCTCTGGTTCAGAATATGAACAACAATGATATTGGTGTTGGTTCTGGATACTAATGTTGTGCCAAGAAGGTAGGGTGTCTGCCCAGATAGTCCATGCATTAAAATAAATTCCAGTCTAGTCCAAGATGCCTTTAAAATGTAAAAGAACTAAACAAAACTAGTTGGTTACAGAATAGTCCTAAAGATAGTTAGAATCAGCCCTTAAGTTTGAAAGTCTAACAAATTAGTTCCTATGTTAGTTGATGATAGTAATGGTATTTTCTATGTTAGATTTTGGAAAGCACAAGTGAAAGCTTCGTTCGTATTTTGGCTCAACCGAGGTAAGGGATTATACATCTTTAAGTTAATTGATCTCCGCTCCGTTTCATTATTTAGGCTTCCGCATATTTCTTGGCGATGTACGTTCCTTTGATACGTAAAAGCTGACCTCGTGTCAGTATTTGTTTTGACTCCCTCGTTTACCGTTATTTGCTAATCTTTTGTTATTCGTTTGCTAAATCGTTCTTTTGATTTCGTAAAATACAGAATTTTATTGTTATTGTGAAAGTTCGTATTCTGTATAAAATGAGTTTTGATATGATATGATTTTGTATTCCATCAATGATCGCTAAGTTAGACAACCTGCTTCGGCGGGGTATATTTGATATTTGGGCTTCGAGCAAACTTAGTACACCGCGTCAAATTAGTGGTGGGGTGTTCCGGATACACTGTTTAGGACTCTGCGGAGTCAATTTTGTTCCCTTTATGGGATTTTGGTTTGATAAGGTCTGTGGACCACTTATTTGATCATGATGTCTGTGAATGATTTGATTAAGTATGGGGTGTTCCGGATACACTGTTTAGGACTCAGCTTATCAATCCTTTGAATTTCCTTATAATCTGTGAGTGGTTTAGTTAGTTAAAACTGGTATGGGACGGTTTTAAATAAGTAAATCATTCGAGTCAATTTGAATCGATTTCGTCATCATTTGAAACTCCAAAATATTTGTCAACTCAGTTTGTGAAACCGTTGAGATTTTGAAAGACATTTGGTTTGAGATTTGGTAAATAACTATTTCGAATTTGTGTTCTGTTATGTCTTCGATTGTTACTTGGGAATTTGTATCGTTTGATATTCCTTCAGGTCAACTCCTTCTTAGTAACCAGAGGGGTTGTATATGAACTTACTGGGCATTGTTCGCTCACCCTTTCATCTTCTTTTCTTCCAGATTTCATATAGGAAGAATGTGAAACGGTTCGGGAGCACTTCATAAGGAGTTCAAGGATCGTTTTAGTTTATTTCATTTTAGACTCTTTAGTTAGTTATTGCAGTTATTTGAGAGTTTGTAAGACTTTAAGGATTTTGTTGAGCTAGTGGATTGTACTAGCCGTTGAAATTGTTTCCGTTATCCACATTTAAGTTATTTCAAATTGTGGTTAGTGTTTAAAATATGGTTTTAGTAACCATTGGAGGTTATTTTATTATCAATCAAGTATTATTATTGTTGTGGAAATTTTGGGTCGTTACAGTTATTCTGACAGCATGGTGCAGGTGCGCCTCCTATGGCTTCAAGGGATCCGCCCTTCCTTATGATGAGTCCTCTTGATATGGATGTGCTGGAGTATGAGAGGTACCGGGCCAGCGTGAGTGCCGAGGAGTTCATCCTGGAGGGCGAGGAGTATACGACCTTTGTCAGGCGGAAGCTGAGGACGCCACAGGTGTTGGCGAGGGAAAGACAGACTGGCTCGTCATGTCCTCCAGATGTCCTAGTGCCTGGGATGGAATTCACGTTTGTTCGTGGGGACTCTTCGAGGTGGAGGGTGACCATCCCCAAGCATGGTCCTGCTGCTTATTGGGTTGACTCGGATGCTCCGGTGAGTGTGACTACTCTTTTCCATCTTGGCATCTTTTCTGTATTTTTCTCTTTTGTCGAGTATGATTTGATATCCCTTTGGCTGAGCTCCTCTTTGGTTGTTTGCTTGCGCAGGTCTTGGGGCGGTCCTTGGACGTGCTGACCCGCCGACGCGTGGGGTTGAGGGCTTTTACGAAGAAGCTCTTGAGGAAGCTGTTTTGCGGATCTTAGCGGAGTGCGGCAGCATTTAAGCCGATGCCTTCAAGGAGGTCTGTGGATATTCCTTCTTCGAGGGCTGAGCCAAAGCCACAGCCTGGGGTGCCGGTTCGGGAGCGGCACAGATTTGATGCGGGGACGTCTTTGGGGGCCCAGAGGCTGCGGACCCTTTATCCGCTCTTCCCTTCACCGGGTGTGCAGGGTGAGGGTTCGTCTTCGCAACCCTTTTTTGATCCTTTTACCGGGTTTGACCCCTCGGGCTATTTGAGCATTCGATTGAGGAAGGGATCTAGTATTCTGATGACGAGGAGTAGGGCTATTTTGCTTTCCCTCTTTTCGTTGTTTTTCTTTATTTGTAGAGCAACAGACATCTGGTATCTATAATAAAACACTTGTATTTTGCACAACAAAGTATTTTATTTTAAGATGTAACGACATATTTGTGATTCCAGGGACCGACCTAGGAATTGTTGCTAGCTTATTTTATTTTTCGTGCATGTCGCATGAGCTGGGAATGCATTTGTGGTTAGTGGAGGCTGAGGCAACTTTGGATGGTTTTCTGAGCAGTTAGGGGCTGAAGCAACTTTGACAGTTTCATGAGCGGCGACGGGAGTGATGTCTCCTGGGACGTGTTTATTGGATGTAGCAGGCCATTGCCGGGCCGATGAGGACATTGTTCCCTTTTTTTTGGGGGAAACCTTCCACGATGTAGATCGTCTGGCGATGGGGGACTGATTCATGCGCGGGGGAAGCCCCTGCTTTGCTTGCTTTATGGTTGCAAGAGAGATTTGAAGCTATCCTTGTGCTTCCGACTTCTTTTAGTCTGTGGACATTTGCTTAGCGACCATTAGGTCTTGGAGACAGATCAGTCTTCTTGGGAGGGTGGATGGTTTGACTTGGCACGCATCACCTTCGTTGGTGGGTTCCTCATCGGGGAATTGAAACTAGGAGGGCCTGTTAGGAAGGTTCCTATGTTGTCAGAGTTCCGTGTTTGTTTGGTCCTCTTTCTATGTTCCATCGCTTATTTCCAAGCAGTTTGGGATGAGGGAGGAGCCTTTGCTAGGCTGGGAAGGCATTGCCACTATGGAGGTAGCCTCTTTCTGCATGACAGATCCAGATGCCTTTCTGTATTTTCTAAGGGTATGGAAGTTTGCTGCTTTTCCTCTTGGGGTACCTCTTAGTGAGAGTGTTGTCCTGACTACTGAGTACTTGGGCTGGCTCAGCCGATTCTGGGGAGCAGGCGCGAGGCGATTCCGGGGCAAGATTGCCATTTCAGCTGCGACCTTAGGAGTGCAGAAGCTTGGGTTAACCCTCAGGGTGTCACGAGGGACGTTGTGTTTGACTACGGGACTTGAGTTGATAGACTGGCGTGGAGAGCTCCCCTTTTGCAGACTCGCAGGGAGGAGATCCGAGCCGAGGCACGGGCGAATGAAGCTTTGAGAGCGACTGGGTTGTTTGACAAGACAGGAAGGACTTCCTGACTTTGGAAGGAGGGAGACAGAACTCGCTCATGTGGAATGAAAGAAGACTCGCCGGGGACGAGGAAAGAAAGGGAAGAATGGCGGGGGGACAAGCGCGAGTAGCACGGAATGACCTCCTAAGTATCCACTCATTGTCATTGCAGACACATTGATCATTAAATGCTTTAAGTTGTCTTTTAGCATGTTGTGAATCGAGAGTAGACCGTGCTTAAACTCATCAAAAAGTGTTTTAACTGTGATGATTTGTGATTTACTTTTAAAGCTTTGTCGAGACGCAAAATCTCTTGCTTGTTTCTTGTCTGAGCCTTGATGGCGTCTAACTTTTGGGATTTTTGTGTTTGCTTTAGACCAAACCAATGAAGGCTGCCTACGTTCCCCTCGGACTGAGGGGCTCAGGTCTGCGCAGTTCGACCCTCTTTTGTTAGAGACAGGACTTGTAATGTACACTTGCAAGGGCGTATATATTATTTGAAAAGGTGGGAATGGGTCCCTTTTTGTGTGAATGCCTTATTTGATGTAGGCACAAAAAACACGCTTCTGGGTTTGACTCTTTTAAGAGAGTATGAGAAATGAAAAGCTTGTAAAAGTGTATGGAAGCCCTTTCTGACAGAAAATCAGTGTTTAGCTCTATTTTTCCTATTTTGTAGAAAAAGAAGACTTGTCGAGACATCTGAAAACATGATTTGTTCACAATGATCACATGTTTGCTTAAAACTTTTTGTTGATGTTCGGGTTATTCAACAATAAAACTTGATATGCTTGATTAATCATGAGAAGAAAGTCAACCGGTATCAAGGATCGAATTTGGTCTGGTGTGAAAGAAGGTTTGTGTATAGGAGAGGTCATTGATGAGACCGGGTTTGTGGATTTGTATGTGTTTATGATCGGACCATTTCTGGATGCCTACGTTCCCCTTAAGATAAGGAGCTCAGGTCGACGTAGTTTGGGGCCGAACCGTGTTTGGCTTTGGGGCCAAGGCATGAATATTTGTGCGCCTTTGGCGAAAAGACTAGAAAGGTTGAATGATGAGGCACGGGCCTTGAGGTGATTCCTTGACAAGTCGTATTTGACGGCAGTTTCAATGAATCCATTGCTTCTTGATCATTGCTCTCTCGGGGAGAGGAAGAATTTGAATATCGCTTAAGGACTTATGATGCATTTTTGCCTTCGCCTTTTTCTATTGAGCTTCTGACTGGCGGTGCTGGGTCCTTGGCTCTTTTTTTTTAAGCTCCTGCTTGAGCTTTTTCTCTTTTTTTGGAGCTTGTGATTGAGCTTTATTTTTTTTTTGAAGCATATGAGGGCGAAGGCAAGCCCCTGCTTGAACTTTCATGATGCGCACGAGGGCGAAGGCAAGCCCCTAGGTTGTTGTCGACATGGGGTCAATCTTTTAATGCTGAGTGACCTTTTGTTGTCCTTTGATGTTGCCGCCGTCGTTGACTTGGTCAAGGTGATGGTGGGGACATGTTTTGGAAAGTGTATGGCTTGATGGAGGCCTTTGTGTGGGTATGGTAAGGTGTATGGGGAGCTATCGATTGACTTTCTCACACCAATTAATCAAAGCATCAATCATTTGGGAAGTTATTTGTTGAGCAATGCAAGTGATCACACAGAACAAAATCATTTCATTAAATGTAATGTGGGGTGAAAAACAATGTCTCAAGTATAGCAAGAAAAGAAAGAAAACTTTCGTATGGAAAATTGAAGACTTAATTACAATGTCCGAGGAGGACTTGATTGAATGAGAACAGTACTAGAACCTACGAGGTTGACTGTATGATTCTTTTTGTGCTTTATTTTTTTAGAGTATAGGGGGGAGAAGAAGACTCGATATTCTTTAGGTGAAGTATCGATGGAGAATTCTCCGATTTGCGTCTCTGTAGGCTCTTCAGCAGTCCCCAAATTCATTTTGGTTAAAACCTTTTCGGCAGCTTGGGCCCGATTTTCCTCTCGTTCGACAACATGCTTAAAGATTGCTTAATGTATTGTTCATTTAATGTGTCTGCGTCTTTATCAAGTGAATCATTATTAACTATTTTTGATTAGTTAATTTATCATTTGTTAAAGTGGCAATGAGGGGATACTCGGAAAGATCGAGCTTTTATTCAAAGCATAAGGAAGTGCGGTTTTTGTTACAAACGCATAATCTTTAGGCGTAAGTCTTGGTGTAATGCCCTAGGCTATGGTTATATTTAACTTGAACCATTATGTATCATCTTTATCATTTATTATGGAGCGTGTTTATTCTGTTCATTATATGTTTTGCATGTTTATTATATTGAACTGCGTCCCTAGTTGTTATGAACAACTAGTATAAGTTGGTATGGATAATCATAAGATGATTATATGCATGGAGATGCACTTTACACTTATGGATACTTGCTAGAGAACAAGTATTGGACATGACCTACTTATGAGATCTATGACATGGTCTGTTGTCATGATTAAATCTCATGATAGTCGTGTTATTGAATCCTTTGTACCTGAGATTATCATCGTCTTCCACATGATGAAGATCGGGTTTGATATAGTCTAACACTATCTTTAATCGGATAGCAATAAAGGCTATGTTAGCATGATTGGATTCATGTAGGGAAGAATGATAAGTCAAGATGGAATTTGTCCCTCTTATGAAGAGAGATGTTTGCTTGGGCCCCTCGATGAATGATGTTGATGAAATGTGTGGCCACACTCAAGTGATTTGATAGAGATCAAATGCATTTGGATTATTTACATATTCGGAATCGAGAAAGCATTGAACGAGATGAGTAGACCTAGACCATGACTCATGTTCAATTGAACATCGTGGACAAAGGGATTATGACATTTAATCTATCAAGGAATCAAGCTTTGATGTTATATTAATTGGGTGGATATAATGGTTTGCTAGAAACCACTTATGTCTTGTGAGGTCATGTTTTGTCTCACTACCAACATAATATAATTCCTTTTGGGTCACACACAAAAACGAATTTGATTCGAGCTGGAAATTGGAATTTGCAGTTTTTGGCATGACTCGTGACCAGGAGCACGACTCGTGCCCTGGGTCACGAATCGTGCCAATAGTGAACGAATGTGCAAATTTTGGGATTGTCAATCAGAACGAGTTGAAGCATTGGGCACGACTCGTAGGCACGAATGGTTTGCAAAGGGCACGACTCGTGCCCTATGGCACGACTCGTGCCAGCATCGAATTTTCATCCGTACAACTGGTTCCTTAGCCAACAAGAAGGTGTTCTTGGTTTGTTCGCGTGTGGATCGCTATTAGAGGGAGGTTGCTTTATCTCCTAAAGTTTGAAGATCTCCATTGTTGATTTCATCATCAAGGTTTTGAACAAGGAAGAAGAAAATCCATTTCGACATCAAAATTCTAAGACTTGAATTTTGAGATCTACTTTGTTAAACTTCATCGCATTCGAGGTATGTAACTCTATTTCATGGTTTTTCTAATCTCTTCATGCTAGACGGATCATAGGGCTAGGGTTTTGTTGTTATTTGTTAATTTTCCGCTGCGTTTGTAACCCCAAAACCCAACAGTGGTATCAGAGCCCTGTCTTAATATGATTAGGATTGAAATTACATGCTAGATTTAATTGGATTATTTGTTACCATGTTATATGAAATAGATCTAGATTCCATGTGTTTTGTTTTTATGAAAAACAAGTATATATGAGATATGCCATATTCATGATTCATGATGAATTAATTTGATTAGTTTATCACATAGGTTATTGATCTATTAATATGATTATTTGGATTTGTAATTTCTCAAAATTAAAATCAAATTGTTTGTATGAAATTTTGTGAAGCCCTATGTTCATGATTATGTTCACATGAGATCTATGTTATAACCATGCGATGTTTGTTACAATATGAAAACCTTCTAAATATTTGAGTCTTATCCCATTCCTTGATTAGAACACTTGTGATACTTTAGCGTATTTGATGTAGTTTCGACTCAGTTGGGTGCATCTTATATCTTAATTTGAGATCAAGGTGAGATAATGGTTGATATAGTTTTGACTCAGTTAGGTGCATCGTTCCATGTCTCACATGTTTGAAAAAGGTTTTGACTTAATTGGTGCTTTCAAATGAGATTTGACCCAAGCCATAGATGAGATTTAAAACATGATTTTGACATATGATGTCTAAGGAAATCTTATAAAAGATCTAAGAGTCATATAATGATATGATTGATGTTTCTACCTAAATAGCTTGATTTCGGGCATTGACTCAGTTAAACCAAAATCAAGTGAAATATGGATCTTAGACTACGGTGATTATATGATGCATGCTTGTATTTGAAGGTGTATAATTTAGTGGGAGTATTTATGAAATACATTATTTACTCTTAGATTATAAATGTGTTGATACTTATGTGTTTCATTGTTTGCATATTTTATTGTAGAATGGCTAATCACAATAATCAACCCCTATCACTGCGATCAGTCCTTGAGAAGGACAAGCTTGAGGAGAGCGGTACAAACTATTCTGATTGGATCAGAAGCCTTAGAATTTTTCTAAAGCAAGAGAAGAAACTGTACATTCTCAATGAACCCGTTCCACCTCAACCTGCTACAAATGCTTCTAGGGCAAATAGGGATGCACATAAGAAACATAATGATGATTCTACAGATGTTGCATGCCTTATGCTTACCACTATGTATAAGGCTCTTCAGAAGGACCTTGAGCACATAGATGCAGCATTTGATCTTGCTGAGCGCTTAAAGGAAATGTTCCAAGTGCAAGCAAGAAACGAGAGGTATAATGTGGTTAAGTCCCTAACTGCATGCAAGATGCAAGAAGGGCAATCGGTGGGAGCTCATGTCCTTAATATGAAGGGTCACATTGAGCGTCTCGAAAGGCTTGGAAATCCGATGAGTTTGGAACTCGCTACGGATTTGATATTGAATTCATTGCCTGAAAGTTATAGTCATTTTATTATGCACTATCACATGAGTGGCATGGATAAAAATCTCTCGAAATTGCATGCGATGCTTAAGACCGCAGAGATGAATATCAAAAAGCCTAAAACTGATAATGTGTTAATGGTTAACAAAGGCAAAGGATTCAAGAAAGTTGGCAAAGGTAAAGCAAGTGTTGCTAAACCTAAGGCAAAGGTTGCCGTTGCCGAAGAGGCTCCCAAGGCATCTCAAAAGGATGCTGTTTGCTACCATTGCCAAGAGGTTGGACATTGGAAGCGCAACTGCAAGGCTTACAAGGAAGGCCTAAAGATTAAGAAGGGCAATGCGATTGCTGCTGATTCAGGTATCTATATGATAGATATTTTCCTTTATGTTTCTAGTTCATGGGTATTAGATACCGGATGTGGATCTCACATTTGTTTAAATGTGCAGGGACTGAGAAATAGAAACCTACTCAAACAAGGTGAAGTTGACCTACGTGTGGGGAATGGAGCAAGAATTGCTGCATTAGCCGTAGGGACATATGATGTAACTTTACCTAGTGGCTTAGTACTTATTTTGAGCAATTGTTACTATGTTCTGGATTTGAGTAGGAATATTATTTATGTTTCTTGTTTGGATAATGAAGGGTATAATTTTCTTGTGAAGAATAAGAAGTTTTATATTTATTTAAATGATATGCTTTATGGTATTGCAAATTCATTTAATGGCCTTTATGTTCTTGATGTTGATGAGAAACAAAATAGTGTTGAAAATGTTTATCATGTAGACAAGAAGTCATAACCGAAAGATGTGAACAACTCGTTCATGTGGCATTGCCGGCTTGGTCATATAAATGAGAAACACATTTCTAAACTCCACAAAGATGGAATGTTAGACTCACATGATTATGAATCATATGAGATATGCGAATCTTGTTTATTGGGCAAAATGACCAAACCACCCTACACTAAGAGTAGTGAAAGGGCTAGTGACTTATTGGGCCTAATACATGCCAATGTATGCGGACCAATGAGCAACATTGCTAGGGGAGGATTTCGGTATTTCATTACATTCACCGATGACTTATCTAGATATGACTATGTCTATCTAATGAAGTCAAAGAGTGAATCGTTTGAGATGTTTAGAACATTTCAAAATGAAGTACAAAATCAACTTGGCAAAACAATTAAAGCACTTCGATCCGATCATGGTGGTGAGTATTTGAGCCAAGAGTTTGACAATCATCTCTAAAACTGTGGAATTGTTTCAGAGTTGACTCTACCCGAAATGCCACAATGGAATGGTGTTTCCGAGAGGAGGAATAGAACCCTATTAGACATGGTTCGTTCGATGATGAGTCAAGTAGACCTTCCTATATCCTTTTGGGGACATGCATTAGAGACTGCTACGTTCACACTGAACAGAGTCCCTACTAAATCGGTTCCTAAGACCCCACATGAGATGTGGCATGGAAGAAAACCTAATTTATTTTTCATGAATATTTGGGGTTGCGAAGCTTATGTGAAGAGACTTGTCTCTGATAAGTTAGCACCTAAATCTGAAAAGGTTATTTTTGTTGGTTACCCTAAGGAAACCAAAGGTTATTACTTTTACAACCGCGTTGAGAACAAAGTGTTTATTGCTCAATATGGTACTTTTCTTGAGAAACAGTTTCTCAATAAAGCATCTAGTGGGAGTAAAATTGATCTTGAAGAAGTTCAAGAACCCGAAAATAACATGGAACCGATAGTAGAGACTGAACCAACTCCACAAAAAGTTGTGGAACCGGTTCAAGATCCACAAGTCCATCGTAGATCGGATAGGTTACGATTCGCACCCGAGAGATATGGATTTCTTGTGTCGGAAAGTAAAGAAGTAGAAGTCATTGAGAATGACGAACCTACTTCCTATCAAGAGGCGATGTTCGATCCTGATTCGGATAAATGGTTAGAAGCCATGAAATCCTAATTGCAATCCATGTCGGATAATCAAGTTTGGAACTTGATTGAGCCACCCGAAGGTGTAAAAACCATAGGGTGCAAGTGGGTCTTCAAAAAGAAGACTGACATGGATGGGAAGGTGAATACTTACAAGGCTAGGCTTGTAGCAAAGGGACATAGGCAAACTCATGGTGTTGACTATGATGAAACCTTCTCGCCTATTGCCATGCTTAAGTCTGTTAGAAGTTTGATTGCCATAGCTGCGTATTATGACTATGAGATATGGAAAATGGATGTCAAAACCGCTTTCCTTAATGGAAAACTGCTAGAGGATGTGTATATGACACAACCCAAAGGTTTTATAGATCCAAGAAATTCTAACAAGGTGTGCAAGTTGCAGAGATCCATTTATGGATTGAAGCAAGAGAGAAAGTACCCAACCTTCGGTAGCCATTTGCTTGGGAAGGACTATCCAAGGGACGACCTCACTTTTGATCAGAATATGCACATTTCTCATGCCATTCGTGAGGGTTTGGTAAGAGTTTCTTTCTCAATTCTTGTTTCATGCTCCGTATTGCATTGAATTCATTGTCTTTTGAATCCCAATTTCATCAAATTGGCCATTTTCTCTTTTTGCCTTAGAACTTGGTTCTATGTTGATCCATGCTTTGTTTTTGTTGATTGTTGAGGTTGCATTGTGTATGTATGACTTCCCTACATATCATGGATTGCAGGAGGGATCGATTTAGGTAGTAAAATGCATCTTTGGGCATGGATTTCTAGTGTGCACTCCAAGTGTTCGATGAAATGCCTCAATGAAAATTTTCTTTTATTTCTTTGAATTTTTGTCATGGGATGATCTCTAATGTTGCTCCCTTGCTTTTCCTCTGTTTTGCAGTCGTATAGGCCAACCAAAAACTGCCGTGGGAGCCCAAAGTTTGCCAAGGCTTTGTGGGACAAAGTAAAGGACATGAACGGAGTTCGGGCTAGGATGGATCAAACAGGGCTCCTTACCTTTGTTGATAATATCCGGGGAATGAGGCGAACTCCCCAGGTCCTTCAGGCGATCAGGGAGAGGTGGTGGGACACTACCCATACAGTTCACCTTCCCTTCGGGGAAGCTACTATGACCCCGACGGATTTTCTTGCTATCAGCAGGTTGGAGTTCACCGGCGTTGCCCTTCCAAAGACTACGGGTTACAGGCCTGCGAGTCCAGCTGAATGGAGGCAATTGATTGGCTTTGTCCCTAACAAGGTTAAGGGGTTTCCTGCTGAGTTGTCACCCCTCCGTGCTCAGCTTGAGGCTTATGCGGACAAGCCAAATGCGAATACAGATCGGTTGGTGAGGGGTTCTCTCTGGTATATTCTATCAGAGACTATCTTTGCTAACCATTCTTCTACGGTTCGCCTTTCTCTTTTGGTCTTGCTGGTTGATCTGGATGCGGTGAGGACATATGACTGGGGCTCAGCCGGGCTGGCCTTCTGCTATCACGCCATGGATGAGGCGTGCAGGCATACCAAGGATACTCTATCTGGGTATTCTTATGCTTGGGAGGTATGCTTTTGATTCTGTCTTTGTCCTTTATCTGTACCCTTTGCCTGAGTTTTGTACTGAATCTGTTCTGCTTTCTTGTACAGATATGGGGATACGTCGCCTTTGGATTGTACAAGTTTGAGCTGGATAGCCGGGACCCTCTGTTTCTGAAAATCAGGAGGTGGATCCATCCCAACCGGACCGTGAGGAGGAGGGAGATCAGGATTGGACCCTGACTGTTGCGGAGGCGCGGGCCATGCTGGATACCTTTGAGTTTTAGCGGCTGGGCTTGTATCCGTGGACCTTGGTGGAACGAGAGGTTCACCGGGCCTGAGAGGCTACTGAGATGCAGATGATCTTGGTATCGCTGGAGGGGGATACCATGTATTTAGGCGAGCGAGTCTTCCCTCAGCATGGTCGGGGTTCACTGCTATATAGGGTGCCAGAGGATCCACCGAGGGCAATGTACCCCACCAACTTCATTCCTGACAATGATTATGCCTATCTTGTTAATGGTTGTGCAGCGGCTGATTGCGTTGTCCGGGGGGCTTCATATGAGGAGTTCTTGCCTTGCCTGATGGGTCCCCTTTTGGTGGGTGATAGGCGGTCATGAGCCCAAGCTTCTACTTCTGCCTCAACCTCAGGTTCGTCAGCCCCAAGCTCTTATTCACAATATGCAGGTTCTGTGCCTTTCGTGCCGGATATTGGTCCTCCGAGATATACGTACATGATGGGGAGCATGCCGATGGTGGGCCATATTGCGGTCCCGGATCAAATTCCTGAGGGCTATCGCCTTCCTTTCGGTGCCTCTTTAGTACATTTTTGTTCATATTATTTCTCGTATTCGTCCATATATGTGTATATGTCCGATCCTTTTTGAGGGTTTTCTATTTGTGATCAGGACATCATGTCTGCGGCTGATTTCAACCGTGGGGCGAGTAGGAGGGCCGGATTGATGGCCATGGTGTCTAATCTGTCTGAGAGGTTGTTTCATAAGGCGGCCTCGGCGGCGTCGACTATTGCCTCTTCAGTGACCCTAACCTGCAGAGCCAACCGGTCAAGGAGGGATGGTAGCCCCATCGGTGGTGAAGGCGGAGGTGCCGGCGGCTCAAACGACTTAATGGAGTGATCCTCCTTTTCTCTCCATTCATTTCTTGAAAACTTGTAAATATTGGCCATGTGGGCCCAGACAATTTTTTCTTTCTTTTGTACCTGTTAGCATGTAGGTAGCACAAAAACAAGATTTTCTTAATCCCTAATCCTAGGTCTAATTAATTTTTTAACTTTCTCGACTTCTGTGATGGAAATGAAATGACCATTCGGGTCAAAGTTTTGAGCTTGGTTTTGGTGTCTGTACTGCATATTAGGAACTGTATGTGCAGGTTTTTGAGACTTGCTTCGTCAAGTCGGGGCTAGATTGCTTATTTGTGCAGGACTGCTGCTGGATTTGCCGAAGGGATGTATCGCGCGGGACAAGGTGTTTCGCGCGAGACACGCTACTCAGGCGAAATTCTTTTACTTCTTCGAACAGGATTCTGTCAGTTCTCCCTATATATAAACACCCTGTAGCCTGGCCAGATAACTCATTCTAGCCTCTCAAACTCAAGAGAATTCTGTAAGGGTCGAATTCTTGCCTTCTTTTCCAACCGTGTGATCCATGGCTTCCAAGGAGATCATTCCAACGTCCATGATTGTTGATGATTTTTCTCTGTCGTCTGATGTAGTCGAAGCATTCAAGCAAGCATCAAGAGATTTTGTGAGGTCATTTCGCAATCGATCTCACAATAAGTTTATAGCAAAATTCGGATTCAAAACCCTTTTCACCTTGAAGAACCTCCAACCAGATTGGAATCTTCTGCAGGGTGCTGCTCGATTTTGGGATCCTTCTGTTCATCTCTTTAATTTTTCTCTCAATGAGATGGTGCCTACTGTTGAGGAATCTGCCATTATCTTGGATATGTTGTTGACGGGTGAGATTGCTGTTCCTAAATATAATATGAATCATTCAGAGGCTTTGAATGAATTTCTAGGGATCCCCCTTGACACTTGCTATGAGTTGGTTCGACGCAGATGGGTGGATTGCTCTTCTTTACCTGAACGCTTCAGCAGAGATTCAGATGACGAGGTCTTCCATGTCTACAAATGGAACTTTCTGGCTCTTTTTCTTTTTGGAGATGTTTTTTTCACGTGCAGGGAAGTCTTGGTTGACTCCCAATTGATGGAAATCGTTCTGCAGGCTAGGAAACGTTCTAGGAACATTATTCCGCTAATCTTGGATGAAACCCTGCATGGTCTTGATGAGCTGCATAAGACCGGTGCCATGACTCAAGGGAGTCCTCTTTTGTTGACTATTTGGCTTAGGGAACATCTCAAGTTGGTAGATCCTCCGTTGGAGTATTCCCCATTCACATACCATATGAGGAAGTTGCTGATCAAGGATCTCTCGGTGGATGAGTGGACCAAGTTGATTGCAAAAACCATCACCGCCGATATTATTTGGTGTCTACCTTATTGGAGATTAAATAAGTATGTTGCCAATACCAAGGGTTTTGACAGGGTTGTTCTCCCGGGTTTGCGAGATTCCTCCTTTTATTTTCCCAAGAGGGTGCTTCGTCAGTTTGGTCAGCAGCAGGACACTTATCTTTTCGAAGGAGGTTCTCGTGAGGTGTCCTATATTGGTGTAGAGTTTGCGAAGGTGCTAGCTCAAGCATTGGGTGAAGGAACTAATCGAGATCGCTAGTCGAACCTTCAAACTTTTGATGCAATCGTCTTCTTATCTGACAAGTATTTGGATTGATTCCTTCATACCGGTCACCCTAGCGTGGAGAAGATTGATGATTTGCGGCTTTCACTGTTAGGGGATTCCTTCATAGCTAGCAATATTTTGCGAAGGAGTGAGGCCCAGTCTAATCCTGCTAATGTACGGACTGATCCAATCCAAGATTTTCTTGATGGAGATTGGTACGAGCGACGAGGTAAGGGTCTCCCCGGAAAGATGCAAGCCTTGGATAGGCTCAATGTCTTCAAAAGGCTTTCGGAACCTGTTTTCAATCGCCTTGAGGGATGCTCTGCTTCGAAGGGTCCGAAGCGCAAGAGAGATCGAGATGACGGGGGTGATCATGTCCGCCGGCCTACCAAGTCAATGAAAGGCTAGATCCTAAAGAGTACCAAGAGATTGCTTTGATAGATCAATAGTTTTATATATATATATATATATATATATATATATATATATATATATATATATATATATATATATATATATATATATATATATATATATATATATATATATATATATATATATATATATATATATATATTCAATATGTTTAGCTTAGCAAATTAGTCGTTGTGGTTAGGATTTCCCTTTTGTTATTAATAAAATGCATTTGATTAATAAAAGGACGAGATTTGATTTATTTATTTGATTAGACCGAACCCGAAGGCTGCCTACGTTCCTCTTTTACAACAATTAAATAAGAGGCTCAGGTCTAACGTAGTTCATTTTTGAGAGAAAAAGGACAAAATACGATTTCAGGCCGAAGGGCAGTCTCGCGCGAGACAAGGCCTCCTTTTTTTTTTTTTTTGATGTACACCCTTTCTTTTGCCTAGACCGCCCCTTCAGGTTTTCAATCTAGCGGGCTTCTTTTCTTGTGAAAGCTCTAACTATTGCCTAAGCCGTCCCCTTCGGGATTTTCAGCCTAGCGAGCATTTTTCTTTTTAAGAGGCCAAGTCACGCGATGTATTTCTTGAGCTTGTCCATGTTGACCGGCTTCGGTAGCTGATCTCCGTCTAAGTCCACTAGCTGAAGGGCTCCCCTAGAGAATATCTTCTTCACGATGTAGGGTCCTATCCATCTTGGTCCCCACTTGCCTAGAGGGTTGAAAGGTCCAGGACGATGCTCACGGAGAACCAAGTCGCCTACCCTGATATTCCTGGTCTTGACCTTTTTATTGAAAGCTCTTGCCATTCTTCTTTGGTAAGCTTGAGTGTGCTCGGCTGCTTTCAGCCTCCTTTCGTCTAGCAAGGCTAACTCTTCGTATCTGCTTTCTAGCCAGTCGACTTCATTCACTTGGTTTTCTAGGAGAACCCTCAGTGATGGTATTTCCAATTCTATTGGCAGAACAGCCTCCATTCCTAATGTGAGGGCATAGGGAGTTGCCCCTGTAGTTGTTCGAACTGAAGTGCGATATCCCCAAAGTGCGAAGTGTAGCTTGTCGGGCCAGTCTTTTCCAGTGACTGCCATTTTTCTGATGATGGTTTCGATTGTTTTGTTTGCGGCTTCAACTGCTCCATTCGTCTGAGGGCTATAGGGAGATGACTTATGCCTTGTGATTTTTTACTCTGTTAATAGGCGATCGGTTTCTTTCTCGAAGTGAGAGCCATTATCAGATATCATCTCTTGCGTGACCCCGTATCGGCAGATGATGTTGTGCTTGATGAATTCTGCTACCTTTCAGGCATTCAAAACCTTGTAGGAGGTGGCCTCGATCCATTTAGTGAAATAGTCGATGGCTACTAAGATGAAACAGTGCCCATTGGCTCCCGCGGGTGTGACCTTTCCAATCACATCTATGCCCCATGTTGAGAACGGCCAAGGAGAAGTCATAGGGTACAACAAGGAAGGTGGTGCATGTTGAAGGTTGGCGTGTATATGACACTTATGGCATTTCTTGATCATGCTGGTACAGTCGGCTTCCATGGTTAACCAAAAGTACCCTTGTCTGATGATCTTTTTGGCGAGCATGTTTCCGCTCATGTGAGTTCCACATACACCTTGATGAACATGGTCCATTATTTCTTGGGCCTCTTCTTCGGTGGCACAAAGGAGGTTTCCTTGGGAGTATTTTTTGAATAGACGGCCAGCAATGATGACGTAATTAGCTGCCAGTCTCTTAAGGGCAATCTGAGTCTTCTTGTCAGTCTCAGGCAGAACGGTTCCATCTAGGATTATATGCCAAATGTCATAGTACCACGGTTTCTTTTTGGAGTCCTCAATGGTGGCACATTCGGATGACCACTTGTCTTTGCAGTCATGGAGATCTATAACGGCGCAGTAGGCAGGAGTTGCTCGCCGGGTTATTTTGAAGGGTTTTACTGCCTTTCCTGTAGGGATTTCAACTAAGGAAGCAAGTGTAGCCAATGCATCAGCAAACCGGTTTTTTGTCTCTGGGAAGATAGTGGAATGAGATATTCTGGAATTGTTGCACCAACTCTTGGAGGTGGGCATTGTATCTTTGAAGGGTTGGATCTTGGATCCTCCACTTTTTCAGTGTCTGATTGATGATCAACTGGGAGTCCCCAAATACCTCGAGTTCGGTCACGTTGCGTTCTAGAGCTGCCTCGAGCCCCGCTATGCAAGCTTCATATTCCGCGGTGATGTTGGTGGCATCAAAGTCAAGACGGATTGCTAGTGGAGTATAGATGTCGTCGGGATCTACTAACAACATTCCGATGCCGAAACCTTTCTTATTGGCTGCGCCATCAAAAAATAATTGCCACTTATTTTCGCCTTCTATTCTCATGATGTCTTCATCAGGGAATTGTAGGTCTTCCCCCTTCACTTCGTCGCAAGGAAATTCGGCCAATTGATCTGCGAATACACTGCCCCTGACGGATTTCTGAGTGACGTAAGTGATATCATATCCCACGAGCATGAAATACCATTTAGCCAGTCGTGAAGACAAATTTGATTTGTCTAGGATGTACTTCAAAGGATCCATTCTTGCGATGAGACGAACCGGGAAGGCTTTCATATAGTGCTTTAGTCTCTGTGTTACCCAGACGAGGGCAGCGCAAGACTTATCGAGTGGAAAGTAGTTGATTTCGCTGCCTTGGAATCTGTGACTGAAAAAGTAGATCGCATTCTCTGTGTGCAAAGCTGGCTGTTCTTGAGCGAGCATAGCCCCTAGCGCGTTGTCAGTATCTATGAGGTATAATTTTAAGGGTTTTTCCTTGTGCGGTGGAACCAGGATGGGTGAAGAGGTTAAGTAGTGATTAACTTCCTCGAATGCTTCTTGACATTCCTCGGTCCATTCTTGAGGTGCATTTTTCTTAAGTAGCTTGAAGATAGGTTCGCACATTGTAGTCAGTTGATTGACGAATCGACTGATGTATTAGAGTCTACCCATGAATCCCTTTACTTCTTTCTGTGTTCTGGGTGGAGGAATGTCTATGATGGCCTTTATCTTGGTGGGGTATGCTTCTATGCCACGCTCGGTGACCATGTACCCTAAGACTTTCCCCTTGACCACTCCGAATGAGCATTTTGCGGGGTTGAGCCTCATCTTGTGTTGTCTCAGTCGATTGAAGAATTTTCTGAGATCTCTAAAGTGCTGACCATCTGTCCCCTTTGAGTGGATAATCATGTCGTCCACATATACCTCTATTTCTTTGTGGATCATGTCATGGAATAGCGTCGTGACTGCCCTTTGGCAAGTAGCCCCGGCGTTTTTGAGACCAAACGGCATGACTGTATAACAGAACGTCCCCCAAGGTGTGGTGAATGTTGTCTTGTGTTGGTCTTCCTCTGCCATGAGGATTTGGTTATACCCTGCGAAGCCGTCGACGAATGAGCGGACTTCGTATGCTGCGGTGGCGTCGACCAACATGTCTATGTTTGGTAGTGGGAAGTCATCTTTAGGGGATGCCTTGTTCAGGTCTCTGAAGTCAACACAGACCCGTATTTTTCCATTCGACTTGGCTACTTGTACTGTGTTGGCCAGCCATTCCGGATACTCAATCACCTTGATGTTCAAGAGTTTCATGATCTCTTCTTTCACTTGCATTGACCATTCGGGCTTGATTCTGCGCAGTTTCTGTTTGACTCGCTTGGCATTGGGTAGCAGCGGTATTTTGTGTTCTACGATCGACTGATTTAACCCAGTCATATCTTTGTAGGACCAAGCGAAGACGTTGACATATTCTCTGAGGAGCTGCGTTAAGGTTTCCTTGTCTTCCCCCTTGAAGAAGCTGCCGATCTTTGTTTCACTGGGGTCTTCTGTTGTCCCGAGATTAACTGTTTTCATTTCTTCATTGTCAACGGGGCCATTCTTTCCACAACGACCTACTTGCTTAGCTAATTCTTTTAAAATTTGTTCATTTTCTTGGTCTATCTCATCGTATGATTCATTATTAACATGTTCTTTATATTGATTATTATTAGTTAATTCATCATTCACGATGTTAGCAATCTCAGGGTACTCGGACAGATCAAAGTTTTCATTAAGGAAGTAAGGGAATACATGTTCGGCAACCGCCTCAATTTCCTCTTGAGTGAGTTCATCAGAGGTGGAGCCTGACTCTAAAGTGAAAGCTATAGGGCCTATCTTCCTGCGGGGATGGGGAGTACAACCAAGCTCTTTGATCATGAAGTCTTCATCAATAACTGGTCCCCCGGTGACGTGCCAGTTTAGAATTGGCTCATCACATTTCTGGATTAGCTTTGTGTAATCAGTAGTTGGAGCGTCCCCCTTAGAGATTGCATGGATCTGGCTGTCTTCTAATCGACACAGATTCTCGAACTGTCGCAGCATATCTTCTCCCAACACAAAGTCCCATTTGCTAGTCATTTCTGCTTTCGTGCCCCATGAATCTTTAGGGATTAGTGGAACGGGTTCTGTTTCATCTGGCGAAGCGACGCAGTCGCTGAAAATTTCAAAACCTGGTTGGCATTTCCCTTTATCGTCAGTCCATGGTTTTGAAAAGATAAAGTATGGGATGCTTTCCCCTTCCCGAACGAAGTAGCCGTTGAGCGTCTTCCGGTATGGTTCGAGGTTGCAGTTTTTGATCTTTGGGTCATAGTAACCTTTGTATGCGGTTCCTTCCCACTTGACTTTGGTGAAGTACCATTCTTCTTCGTCACTTTCATCGTGGATGGAAACGACGTATCCGAGGCCATGCTTCATGTGTGGTGGGGGAACCGATGGTGGTTCCATTATCCCTTGCAAGTGTTTTCCAAGTCCCAAGCCAGGAAAGTACCCTTTCGCTTGCATCATTCTCCGAACAGGAAGGTTTCCGAAAAACCAAAGTGCTTTGGAGTAATCATTTTCGTTGCAAGTTTCTATGACATTCATAACGCTTTCTTGTTGAATAATTAATCAGAATTTGAAAGAAAAGATACTGACTAAACTATTATTGAAAAGCAAACTTGATACTCTTGCCCACAAATAAAGTTTTTAGGCAAGTAGTATCCAAACTAAACTAGACTACTAATCGTTTCTTTTTGCAAATAAAAGTAAATAACTGAAAAAAGAAAGAAGATCTCTCATTTGCTTGAATTCATCCAAACTATGCCACCGCTTGGACAAACTCTGATGGTGTCGTTGTCAATAAGATCTTGGACTGCGTTCTTCAAGTTGAAGCAATCATCGGTGTGATGGCCATGGCATTGATGGTAGTAGCAGTAGAGGTGTGGAGCTCGACCTTCCCTCTTAGGTATGTAATCTTCCATTGGCTTCAGTTTTCCATCCTTGTGAAGACTTCTGAAAAGATGACCGAGAGAGATCCTTCCAATGTCAGTGAAAGTCCTCCCCTTCCTTCGTTTAGCCATTTGATTATGGAGGTCTCGGATATGGTTCTCGTAGTGCTGCACAAAGACGTTGTGGCGAGACTGATATTCTGCTTCCATTTGCTCCTTGAGATCACGGCAAAGAGTATTGAGGCAATACTTGACCCTCTCATCAATGTCATCTTCAATGTGGGCTTCGAGGGCATTATACTTTTGGGTCATGGCTTCGAGTTCGCTTTTGACTTCCTCGAGTTCTTCAATCAGCATCTTTGTCTTGTCAGCTTGGATTAATTCTTCCAGGTTATGCCATGCGGCGTTGTTGTCAATTTGTTGCAGGGCTTCGGCAAGTTGAGCTTTGATATCACTTAGCTCTTCTTGCACAGATGATCGCCCGCTGTCGGAGTCACTTTCCATCTTCCAGAAATCTCTAGCAATGCGGGTGGTAGGCATATCAAAAGCTTCTCTCCAACCTTCTACATGCTCGAATTCAGCGACAAGGGACTTGGTCATGTTCTGCAAGTCTTCCTCTTTAAGATCTTTCTCAGTGACGAAGTACTTTTCTGTAGACATTGTGTTGGGAGTCTTGAGATTGAGTAGCTTCGGAGAACTGACAGAAGACACGCAGAGATGGTGTCAGGATCAAATCTAGCCCCAACAAGTCGGAAGAAAGCTTAAACGGTTCATGCTCAAACCCAGCAAACAGAGGCATTGTCCCGCGCGGGACAAGTAGTCTCGCACGAGACAATCACACGGAAAGTCAATTTTTTTAAACCTAATTTTTGGTCGGAACGGAGAATCCATTTTGAGGGGTTTCTAAGGTCTTTATCAGAATGTAACGACTAAGTAATCAGTCCAATTTTCGTAAAACAAATCCATGTAAGATTTTTTTGAAGGATTTTTATTTCTTTAAAGGGACTTTCGAAAGGGTCATTTCGAAGGGACATTTTCTTTTTCCGAAGGAACTTTTTCTTTTTCCGAAGGGACTTTTCCGAGTCCTTCTTTTATAGTCAATTTTACATGGCTTTATTTTGGTCAAAAATAAGAAAAGATCACCGAGTCAAACCGACCGGTCACAGAGTGATCCTAAAAAAATAATCTACATGATATGTGGCGATGCAGGGCTGGAAGGCTAGGCTCCCTGCGATATGACAATCTAGATGGATTGAATACGCGGAGTGGGATGATCCAACTTCGGAGAGACCGGCGACTAGGTGGTTACCGTCATCCGTCCTTAGTATGGGTCCCGGGTTAATCGGGGTATGTAGTGCAATGACAGATATAATATGAGTGCGCGTGTGTGAAGTCAATCTAGGTGATAGAGAAAATAGAGAGTTTTTTTTTAAATTAAAAGAAAAAACAGATAGTGGCCGCACCAAGTGGCTGCCTACGTTTCTCCCAAATTCGGAAGACTCAGGCCGTCGTAGTTCCACTTAATGAGAGAGAGAGAGAGATAAATAATTTAATTACAACTCCCGAATCCCAAATGGACCGGACTTTAATTTAAAAAAACCCAATCACACGCAATTTATAAATAATAATAAATTATTTAAACTAAATGCGGATTCGAGTTCCACACCTTAAGGGAGGCCTTAAGATGAAGGAACTCTGCAGATAATGAAATTTGGAATCCCCCTTGCGTGTTCGACTCTCATCTTGGATCTTGAGACGAACAGGGAAAACCAGAAGACACGCTGATTGCCGAAGCGTTATCTCACACGGAACAGGTTGTCTTGTGCGAGATAAGCTTGGTCTGAATACAAAAAACGATTTTTTTTTTTTTGAAAACCTCTTTTTATTGACGCAAGTTTAAGCCTCTTTAAATTTACAATCCCCAGCGGAGTCGCCACTGTAGCGATGCGCGCGTTTCCTTTGTTTTTACATCTTTTTGAGTCGCCACCTATATTATTTGTTTGGAAATATAGAAAAAACCATTTGAAAAGAGATTTTGGGTTCGGGGCTTAGGTTATGGAATGGGAAGGTCAAGGAGCACCCATTTCACCCAATCCGGAGATCGGTCTTGCTAAAAAGAGAGGTTTTCAAAGAAAAAAGACGTTTTAAATAAGTAAGTAAAAAGATCCATTTAACGGGGTTAAACGGAATATAGGATCGATTGCTTCAAGACCGTCCCCATGATTTAGGGAGGCTCTAGGCCGATCCTAGGTTTGATGTATTATACCACTCTAACAATCAATTAAAAAGGGAGAGGAAGATTACCTCGTGTGAAGAGACTCGGACAGAGTTTCGACTCAAGTTTAGAGTCAAATCTTGATGTGGATAGAGCTTTGCCTCGGTCCTTGATTCAAGCTTCGATGTTTGTTTATCAACAAGGTTGACAAACAAACTTTAGGTGATTTTAGGGGTGATTTACAGGAATCTTTCAGGGAGAGAAACCAGTAAATGTGGGGGTTTTGACTTGAAAAGTCTGGGATCCTGAAATACTGAAAGTCTTCAAGTATTTATAGGTGTTGGAGATGAGAAGGTGGAGAGATAAAATCTCCTGGGAAGGTTCCAGAACCCAAATCTCATTGGATAGCCGGATTGATAAGGTTTTATCCCGAAAGAGGTTGAAATCGACGAGGAAACTGGCTTCTGCACGTCTGCAGAAGCTTTGCATCGCGCGGGACACGCACATTTCGCGCGAGACAAGGTTGTCAGTGGACAATTCTGTCCTTCCCTTGTTATCTCGTATGTACTTTAGTCCAAACTAACGGTCGTTAGTTAAAACTTAACAAAACATGACAAAATTGTGGATTTCTACTCTTGACTCAAGGCGAGACTTTAGAGAGGTATTAATTTGCTCCGATGGGTTCAGAATGGTGTGTCTACAGTCATCCCGGTTTGTTTTCCACTTGAGGTTAGCACGGTATTTTTCCAGGAAGATATCCCTTATTTGCTCCCAGGTGGAGCGGTTTTCTGCTTTTACTTTAAGAAACCACGTCAAGGCCGTGTATTTTAGGGAGCGTTGAAAGTGATCTGCCATTTGTTGAGGTGTGGCCCCTTTGGTCCTCATACCTAAGACATAGGTATTGATATGGGTCCTCGGGCATTCTGTCCTATAGAACTTCTCCATTTCTGGCATTCTGAACTTCGGGGGGAGAGGAACCACCTTGCTCGGATCTGTGGGCGTGAGCGGGTCTTTCCGAGGACTGGCTATTTTCCCTTGCATACCTTTTATCTGTTTAACCAACCAAGCCACAAGAGGGTCAGTGGGCGGAGGCAAGCTGTCGTATTCTGGGATGGAAATAGAGGATGGAGGTGGATTGATTGACGGGATCGCCATTTGGGAGTCTTGGAGAGGTGGTTGAGTGTATACCATCATGTATCCTGGATTGTTGAAATTGAGGGCCTGATTGCCCGGACCGCTAAGGGATGTGTTTGGGAACCGGGGAAATGTTTCATTAGCCCCAAGTGGCAGTCCGGTGGGTAGAATGTCGGGATATCCGCTTGGGATGTCTATCTCAGGTAAACATTGGGATTTTTGGTTATGGCTGCGAGGCTCGTATAGAGGCAGAGGATTGAATCCTGGGGGATACCGAGATGCATTGGGATCTAGCGGAGCAGGCACGTATGTGTGCTGTTGATATTGAGCATGGGGCACAGGGCCGAGAAACTGGTTTTGTTGAGGTGGGCGGATCGGAGCTGCTTGGCTGATGCCCGAGTGAAGCTTTGAGCGAGAGCTGCTTTGCATTGTTGGGATCTCGTAGCTTGGCGGAGGCGGGACCTGCTGATAGTTTTGAGAGACCGGGGGAGCCGGTATTTCTTCGTCCTCTATGAGAATGAAAGTCCCATCTGTTTGGGGCACGGCCACGGCTCCGAGGCGGCGCACGGTGTCTACGATCCAGGCTTGCTGCTCTTCCTGGCGCTTCTTGAGAGTATCTAAGGCTCGCAGCACCTCCTCCATTGTCTGGAGGTTTCTCAGTGGCGAGGTTCCGTTTCCCTCACTATTATCTGTTGATCCCGCCATAGGGGAATAGCGGACTGTTCGGACCGCTGAACCGGAAGGGCTATCGGACCTTGTAACTTCGATACTGAAAAGGCGGCTGTGAATGTGTGCCCCAAATTTTGTGTATTGGAAATTCACGCGAGTTTGAAGACATCCGGTTTAATTTGAAAAACGGAGTCGCCATGCCATTTTGATTACCTCAAAACTTTGAAAAAAAGGTTTTATGGGTTCGAAGGTTAAGTTACCCCTTGGGAAGAACGGATCGTCGTTCACCCAAGGTGCCTTGCCGGAGCAAGTCTCCCAAGATCCCATTAATCGTGCTTGCTTGCGTGCTTTCTTGTGTGCATGTGTTTGAAAGATAAAGGGAGGGAATGTCCCAAGTCGTCTTTCGGACGTACAAACCATTTGTTGGTTGTCGCTCGGGATTTCTTGGATTTTATGTATTCGGGATTATAATCCCGTCCTCATCTTGGACTTGTGATCATCGCATTTTTGGACCTTGGGACTTGCGTGATCGAGAGAATGACTCCCTTTATAGTCAAAGGTGAGGTTCTTTAGAAAAGGAGGGTCCTTAGCCCATCAATCCTACACTTTAAGACGGTCGAGCTCATATAGATGCTTCATACTCATCTTAAGTGATGATCGGAGATATAGGGTTCAAGGTTGTTCCTTTCTAAAGAAATTATGAAACCTTTATGGAAGGAACGATGTAAAGATAGGATCTTTTACACCGGTCCGTTCCAATGTTGCTAATGGGGACATGGGGGAATGCATGTAAAAATGACATTTTTAATGAAAAGATGACATTTTTGGGTTGCAAAGGATGCATTTGATTTAAAGAAATGATCTTTATTTGCAAAGGATGCATAAAGACATGATTTTTATGCAAATGATGCATTTTTATGAAGAAATTGGGATTTAAATATGCAAAGGATGCATAAAGATTGCATTTTGAAAAAAGCATAGGATGCTAATTTGGGATAAAGATATGATCTTTAATGCAAAGGATGCTTGAAAAAGGTTTTCATATGCAAAGGATGCATTTTTATCATAAAGATTGGATTTTTATATGCAAAGGATGCATTTTTATTGTAAAGATTGAATTTTTACATGCAAATGATGCATGAAGATGACATTTTTATTGAAAAAAAGGTTTTTTTAGGTGCAAAGGATACACCTTTGATTCAAAGATTACATCTTTAATGGCAAAGGATGCCTAATGCATGCAAAGGGGGAAAGGGGGTATAAAGATATGATCTTTAATCTACCAAGTCCCAAGCAAGATAATAGCAATTATATGAAATGCAATGAGCAATTAGGATCACATAAAGCAATTAGAATGCAAGTTTAGGGCGTGCGAGGTTACCAATGGCTTCCTCTTCTTCTTTGGATGGAGCTAGGAGGAGGAATTGATCTTGGGATCTTCAAGGAGGAGGGAGGTAGCTTCTTGGCCTTCTTCTTCACCTTCTTGGACTTCCAGCAGCTCTTGGGAGGATTTTCTTCATATTATGAGAGTATTATGCTTTTTGTTGATGATTAAAATGGGTAGAGGAGGGCTCTATTTATAGGCAGTCTGGATAAGGCTAATGAAGCCGTGTGGCCAGAGACCTTGAGCTAATGCAGCCGTGCGGCATTATCCCTTGTGACTCAGCATTTCTAGAAACATGCAAGGTGGCACATTCTAGATCTTTCCTCCCAATTAAGAAAAACGTGTTTCTTAATTGGAAAGCTTCCCTTTCAGTCCCTAATTAATTTGGAACAGTTCTGGAATATTTCCGAAACACTAGAAAGGTCTGGGGAATTACCGGAAAACTTACCGAAATTGCCGGGAAATTTAACCGGAAGGCATGAGCCAGATTTGGGTACTTACAGAAGCCCCTCGGCAACGTCACTTGCAGGGCGAGTGGGATTGTCGATAGAAAAGGATCCGATCTGGCGAATGCCGAGACATATTGAGAGACCGAGGTGGTCGAGTGGCTGAACCTCTGGAAGGCTACCTACGTATCCCGAGTGGGAATCAAGCCAGGCCGTAGTTCGGAAAAGATCCACTGGGGAATGGAGAAGAGAAACTGGTCTCTTGCTGGGGAAGTAGAAGAGAAAATGACCTAAGAGGTCAAGCAATTGATCCTACTGGGGATATGCTAGAAGTGACCAATGTGGTCAGACATCTAAATCTCTATGAGGGGTTACTTTATCACCGATGAGTGACAAAGAAACAGGGTGACCAAAGTGGTCGGGTGGCTGGACCTTTTATGAAAGGCTACCTACGTATCCTGGAGGAATCAAGCCTTGATCGTAGTTCAAGCATCACTAGATAGTTAGGAACGATGTCTAGGATCCTTGAGAGTTTTGACAATTAATGGAGGTTGTCACCTGATTGACAATTAATGGAGGTTGTCACCTGATTGACAATTAATGGAGGTTGTCACCTGAAGAAACTAGAGCTTACATCACTATCGAGGAGATAGAGGTAGCTAAAGTTGAGAGAACTTAAGCATACTTCACTATTCGTGATAGAGGTAGCTTAAGTTAGAAGAACTTGAGCGTACGTCACTATCTGGGATAGAGGTAGCTTAATTTAGAGAATTTAGCATACGTCACTATCCGGGATAGAGGTAGCTTAAGTTTAGAGAACTTAGCATACGTCACTATCCGAGATAGAGGTAGCTTAATTTAGGATAACTTGAGCGTACGTCACTATTCGGGATAGAGGTAGCTTAAGTTTAGAGAACTTAGGCATACTTCACTATCCGGGATAGAGGTAGCTTAAGTTTAGAGAACTTAGCATACGTCACTATCCGGGATAGAGGTAGCTTAAGTTTAGAGAACTTAGCATACGTCACTATCCGGGATAGAGGTATCTTAAGTTTAGAGAACTTAGCATACGTCACTATCCGGGATAGAGGTAGCTTAGTTTAGAGTTTTGACAATTCGGAGGTTGTCACCTGAAGAAACTAGAGCTTACGTCACTATTGAGGAGATAGAGGTAGCTAAAGTTGAGAGAACTTAAGCATACTTCACTATTCGTGATAGAGGTAGCTTAAGTTAGAAGAACTTGAGCGTACGTCACTATCTGGGATAGAGGTAGCTTAATTTAGGATAACTTGAGCGTACGTCACTATTCGGGATAGAGGTAGCTTAAGTTTAGAGAACTTAGCATACGTCACTATCCGGGATAGA
Organism: Adenophora triphylla var. japonica; assembly: GCA_022495995.1. Lineage (NCBI taxonomy): Eukaryota > Viridiplantae > Streptophyta > Magnoliopsida > Asterales > Campanulaceae > Adenophora > Adenophora triphylla. The sequence continues at coordinate 402,443 of JAFEMH010000438.1, forward strand.
GGTAGCTTAAGTTTAGAGAACTTAGCATACGTCACTATCCGGGATAGAGGTAGCTTAAGTTTAGAGAACTTAGCATACGTCACTATCCGGGATAGAGGTAGCTTAGTTTAGAGTTTTGACAATTCGGAGGTTGTCACCTAGCGTTATCCTGTTATAACGGAATTAACGGAGGCGACTGGGAATAAAGCTTAGTTGCTTAGGAGATAAGGGACATCTTCTGAAAAGGGTGTTATCTTAGTTAAAGGATAACGGGAATTGTAGGCCCAAGTGGAAAGTCCAGGGGCAAAATTGTAATTTCTGCTCAGAGCGAATGAGGCCGCCCGGCATGAGATGGAGGAAAAAGAAGCCGTACGGCTAGAAGTCTGTTTTTTCCAGATTATTTAAAACAGATTTGAACGGGCAATTGGGCATTACTGCCGCCCATTCCCAGCCGAGGAAGAGAGAGAGAGGAGAGAAAATTCCTTCAAAATTCTTCAATTTCCTTTGCTTCTACCGATTGAAATGGATCCGGAGGGGAATCCTATACCAAGGCAAGCAAGAAGAAACATCTTCGCGGCCGCTCAAAGGAGGAGGAAGGAGCTCGTTCGAACGGAGAGAAAGTATGACTTTCTTACGCCTCCATCGGAGCTTTATCCGGGGAGAAGAGAGCACAAATCGACGAACCCGCGACCGGTTGGGGTAAGCGTTCTTATTTGGCTCGATTCCTTCGATTTTAATTGAATTTTGATTGATTTAGGGCTTGACCCGAATTTTAGGAATTTTCTAGGATTTTCCTAGGATTTTTGAATGATTTTGAGACATTGATGATTAACCTATGAGGCTAAGAACATGCATGTGCAATTTATTTGATAAAAATAATGGGAATGACCCACTTTTTTCTCGAAAATAAAGTAAGAATGATAATTGTCTAAAGTGAGACGGAGTTCTTGCATGTGCTAGAACTAAGTCAAAATTTTGATTATCAATGAGAAAACAAGATTTTGGAAGATGAAAAGGATTCATGCATGCCACTTTTTGAAAGAATAATGCTTATGTGCAAGGAATTTTGAAAATTGGGATTTTGTGCTTTAGGAAAGCGATGGGACTTGACATGATGTGTTTCAAGTGATGAAAGACGTTTTTTTTTTTTCATGCAAGGATGCTAGAAAAATTTTTATGAATGCTTTTCTTTTGAAAATATGTGCATTTTTTTGAATATATGCAAGCTTTTGAGAATGATGAAGGACTGACGCATTTCTTTTGTTGTGCTTGTCTACAGGAGAACAAGTCTAGAGGACCATCTGAGATAGCAGTCAGACTTTGGCAGAGGATGCCAGATTTCGAGAAGAATGGGGTCAACCCCAAGCAGCTTGGTGCGGGCTACCGGCCTAGATTCATTCATTGAGGCGATCGGCAGGGGGATCCACATCACCTCGAAGAGCAAGGGCTTGGTCCAGGCCCTATCTGAGTTTTGGTGGGATAGCACTCATAGCTTCCATCTGAGCTGGGGAGAGCTGACAGTGACTCCCGCCGATTTCACAGCTATCACTGGTCTACAGTTCACTGGGAGGCCCGTGACTTGGAGGGACCACATTACAGCTGAGGAGTTCCGAGCTTTGGTTGGGTTTGAGTTGATTCCCAAGGGGCTAGGGATGGAGACACGGAATGTCGAGGTGGCAGTCCAGAACTGCATACGGGACTTTGCCGTTAGCGATGTGACTGCCCAGTAGCTGGCTAGAGCCTTTGTGTGGTTGATGCTGTCGGTCACCATTTTTGCTAATTCTGGGACACTGGCCATGACTAGCCTCCTCGACTCTCTGGAGGATGTGGATGGGATTGGGACGGTCTCCTGGGGAGAGGCCAGATTAGCGGAGCTCTACTTCTCTTTGGACATGTACAGTCGGAACAAAGCTGCCTCCATGGACTGCTTTTCCTTTGCTCTCGAGGTAGTCCCTCTTTCTTTTCTCTTTCTTTTCTTGTCTTGAGACTTTTATGAGAGAGAAATGACCCTTTTTGATGTTTTGAACATGCAGGTCTGGTTTTGTGAGGTGATCAGGTTCTTTCCGTGGAACCAACAGAGCGATATCACCATCTTCCCTGCTATGATCCGCTGGAGGGGAGATGCGAGGGATAAGTTCACGGGAAAGACCCGAATTACCTTCGACTACAAGATGGTGAGGCCGGTCATCAACAGGGATAGGCACGATGGAGTGGACTTCTACCCTTGGGGCAGGTATCCGTAGATTTTGCTAGGAGAGGCCATTGAGGCGACGAGGCAGAGGAGATGGCTTACCGGGCTGACATGTGATGTCATCTATTTGGGGGACCGTTTTTCGAGGCAGCATGGCCATGTCCCTCCATTGGACGCCATTACTCCCCATGATCCTCCAGTACGGATGCTACAGCCCAGGGATTGGCAGGCAGATGAGATAGCTAGGTACCAGGCAGGCGTGGCCGCTGAGGAGTACTTTGACATGGATACCTCCTACGCTGTGTTTGTGGAGCAGCGCCTGAGGATGCCACAGAAGCTAGTGAAGCTGGCGGTCACTCAGGGATATGGGGAGGATGAGCCTACTGACCCGTCGATCCCTCCTGCGCATCTATCCTATGTGGTCCACGGAGTTCCAAGGAGGATGAGGATTCTTGTCCCCGACACTAGGGAGCCCCAGTATACCCTGCCGCCTGGCAGCACTGTAAGTATACTTTTAGGGTCTTTCCCTTTTTCAGCTTTCTTTGCTTTTTGCAATTCTGAGATTTTCTGAGATTTTTCTGAGATTTTTCTCTTCTTTTTTTTTTTCAAGTTCCAGCTCGCACCTATGATGCAGATCGTTAGGCGATCAGGCTGGAAGGACGTGTGCCGGTCCCTTCTGAGGAAGCTGGCCTGCACTTCAAAGGCGGCAGCGGACGCACAGGAGCCTGGGCGCAAGAGAAGGCATGTCGGGGGCACAGCGTCTACCTCATCGGCCTCGGAGTACTCTTCCAGTGCCATGCCTCGGGGGCGGGGACCCAATGCTGACATTCTAGAGTAGCTGGCTGAGTACGGGCATGATAAAGTCCATTTGTCTGACGTGAGCGACCAGGAGGACTTGATGAGGGAGGCTAGCGTCTATGAGCTAAGCAGTGACGAAGAAGAGGAAGAATCGGAGGCCTAGGAGGTCTCTAGAGTGGAATTAGGAACAAAAACAAACAATGGACAAATTTGATGCACACTTTGTTTATTTTTTGCTTTATTTGGGCGCCGATGGGGCGAAGACATTGTAGTAATGCTTTATTTACTTTTCTAATTTATGCTTTTTAAATTTGCATATTATCTGAGCCTCGGGGCAGTTTTTTGCTTGGAATTGGGGCTGAAACTGGGCCAAAATGATATATAATGATATATAAATGCTTGAATGGCTTCTGGACATGTTTTTGCACAGGTCTTGGTTGAGAAAGTGGGGTGAAAACTCCCTTGGGCAGCAACTTTGGTTGCTGCAGATTTTTTTCTGCAGATGGCAAATGAGGCCGTGCGGTTTGGTCCTGAGGGCAAATGAAGCCGTGCGGCTCACGCCCGCGAACTGGTTATTTTCTGAATAAAAGCAAGGCTTGGCCATTTCATTTCATTTTCAACTTAGACTTGTCCCAATTGTTCCCAGAGCACATTTTGGACTTAAAGACACCATCTTTGGTCATTTTGCAATGGAGAAGCCCGTCAGATTGCAAAGGGGGAAGCGAGACCGTTTTCTGTCCGATCTTCAGTCTTGGGTGAAGCACAACTTCCAATTTCACAAGGGGCTGCTTGATTCTTCCTTCAAGATCAAGTCTTTATGGCATTTGAGGGATCTCCCGCCCGATTGGGACCTTTTGAGAGCAGCAGCAAAGTTTTGGGACGTCCGGAGACATGTTTACTGCTTTTCTTACAATGAGATTGTCCCAACGCATGAAGACTTCCGAGCCTTGATTGGGGGTCCAGAAATTGAGGCTATATCTATTCCACTGATCGAAGACGTGCCGGTGGCGGCAAAGCTTGCATCTTTTCTGCAGATTTCTCTAGGAGAGGCTGAGGGGATGATGATAGCCCCGGACAGGATTGACCTTTCTGATATCCCGGGCAGGTTTGGGTCTCCGGCTATGGCTGCGACCACGGTGGCTATGGATGCCTTCATTCTCTGCATATTTTCTGCTTTGTTCACCGCTGGGTCCGTGGGGATCTGTCATGGTGGTCTCTTGGACATGGTCAGAGACTGCAGGGCTGGGAAGGACATTGTCCCACTGGTTTTGGGAGAGACATTGCATGGCATCGACAGGATGGCTAGGGGAGACCATTTCATGAGGTGCAGGAGTCAGTGTGCGACTTTGTGGCTGCAGGAGAGGCTCGGGGCTTTGCCAGGGGCTTTGCCGACTCAGTGCCCTTGGGTGATTTCCCGGAGAGGTGCACCGAGGCAACAGGACCAGGGTAGCTGGGAGCTGACGATGGCTAGTGTTGGGTATGCATGTTTTAACCCTCCTATTTTTGTATTAGATTTGATTGATACCATAACCTCCTGTCTATTTTAAGGACTTTAGGACCCTATGTAATGAAGCTTAGACTTCAATTTTTAGTTAAGTCCATTTTATAGATTAGGTTAAATTTAGGCTTGAAGACTGGCACAAGACTCATTGGAATTGAGAGTTGCAGTTCAGAAGTTTCAAACCACCCATTCAACCGCCCTGGCAAAACCGCCCTTAGCATTTGCCTGGTAAAATCCTTTGTTTGAAACTACCCTTGAACTACTCAAGTGCAACCACCCTATGATGAACCGCTCCATTGCAGCTCATCTTCAACCGCACTTTGCAAACTCACTGGAGTTACCAACCGCACTTGTCAAACCGCCTATACTCCAGAACCACCCCAATGATTGAGACTTGAAGTGAACCACCTTTTGTCACTATAATCCACATCAGCAATATCCAATGTCAACCACCTTATCTTGTCACGTGATTCATTGTCGAGAAGATGCAAGGATCTTGAAAAGGTGACAGTGTCCAAACCTCATTGCTTGCATTTGGAGCATTATCGGCTTTATGCGCAACTCTGAACCAAAGGACAAAAGTGGTTGCTGTGGACCAATAAGAAAGCATCAAGTACTGTCCTTCAACAGCTGTGTCCAACGGCTACATTTTGGATGCTTGGGTATAAATACCCCCAATCTTCTCCATTTGAAGTTTGCTTGAAAAAAATTGAGAAATTGCTGTGTTCATGAAAAGTTGAAGCTCTGCCCAAAAATTCATCAGTCCTTTGAATCTTCATCTTCATACTTCAAGAAATATTCCCCAGCCCAGAAATCAAGCCTTAACACATTCAAGAATCATTGAGCTATACATCTCACAGATTTAAAGAGCCTTGATCTTGTTCTCACACACACACCTCATTTATTCTAATCACATAGATTAAACACTTGAGATACACTGGTTATAGTTTTGGATTTGTTCTTCATAGCAAAGATTTTATTGCACTTTGTAATCTCACAATACTTAATATAAAATCTCTCTTAGAAATCCAAGACTAACCATCTTGGTAGTGGACGTAGATCGTTTATCGATTGAACCACTCCAAATAGCGTGTTCTTACTTTCTGCAATTATATTTCTTGTGCTTACTAATTATTTATCTTTGTCTCTGTTTGATCTTTATTTAGATATCCATTATTGTGAAATAGTGTTTGGAGTTAACAGTGTCAAAACTTCACTTGTTTGTAAACCGCACGTACCAACTACTTTATTAAAACCGCTTTACAAACCTCCTCTATCAAAACCGCTTTGTAACTCTAAATATTCCGCTGTGCATTTTACATCTTCACTTGCAGTTTCTTATTCACTGCAAGAGGTTTTGTAAGCAAGAGGTTTAATTTTTATTAGAGGGCGAAAAATTTGTAACAGCTATTCACCCCCCCTCTAGCTGTATTTTCACCCTTGTTGCCACCTTTGGGACCAACAAGTGGTATCAAAGCCAACACATTTTAAAACCACTATTTTTCAAGCTTAACAGCTTGTGTGCCGATTCGATATGGCAAATACAAAGACAATGACTACTGTTAACTATTCACACATTCCAATCTTGGACGAAGACCACTTTGACATCTGGAAGTGCCGAATGCTTATTCATTTGGAAACTATAGATGAAATGCTGGTGGAGTGCGTGATCAATGGCCCGTTAGTTCCAATGAAGGCCAACACAGATGCAACCACCAGTGCAACAATTCCCAGGTCAAAAAGCCAAAAGAAGAGTGGTCGGATGAAGAGAAGAGATTAGTTGCCTTGGACAGCAAGGCTAGGCACATCATTTCGGAACCCTCCCGTATCAACTCTCACGAAAGTGATGTACCTCAAAACCGCAAAGCAGATGTGGGATGCCATTGAGAGCTACCTCGAAGGTGATGATGAATGCAAGGAAAGTAAATTATATGCTGTTGAAAGATCATACAACAACTTCAACAGAAAATCCAACGAAACCTTGCGTCAAACCTACGACCGATATGTTGAGGTAGCTAATGCTTGTAGATCTCTTGGCAAAACTTTAACCGATAAGGAAATCAATATGACTTTCCTATTTGCTTTAGGTTCTAAATGGGTAAATAAGGCTACCTCTTTAGAAGACTCCAAAGTTTTGGGTACTTGGTCGTTAAGTAACTTGTACGCCAATCTTAGAGTCTATGAATTAAAATTAAATCATATTGAAGAGATTGAAGGAAAAACCAAATCGCTTTCCATGTCCGTAGTGGAACAAGAGGAGAAACCATCTACATCCAACCAAACCGCTGATCCTTCCATATCAACCTCATCACTCATCGAGATGGATAATGATGATTTTGCCATGTTTGTGAAAAGATTCCAAAAATTTAGAAAATCCTCAAAACCTTTCACAAAATCATTTTCAAAAGGCAAACCTCCTGCAACGTTTTCTAAGGCTGGAGATACAAAGAAAAAGAGTGATCTAGTTTGCTACAATTGTAGAAAACCTGGTCACTTTGCATCTGAGTGTCCACATCCTAAATATGAATACATGAAAAAGAAAACCTCTCCTGCAAAATTTTCTCGTCGCAAGGGAATGGTTGCTGAGGAGGAAGAGAATTCCAAGGAATTAGCAACTTGGATTGAAAGCAGTTCGATGATGGAAGTGATGATGAAACCGAAGAGGTTAATCTACGCTTAGTTGCGGATGCTTCCGATGAATCGGATTCGAGTCGGTCGAGTTGCAAGATATGGAAGAAAAGGAGGTTTCTACAAAACTTCCAAATTTTAAATTGGATGATGATATCAAACTTACTCCTAGCATTAAGATAGGAAATTGCTCGTATTCACGTCCCATTTTTCCTCCTACAAATGCTCCACCTTCAAAAACTATTCCAAAGAAGAAAATTTTGAAAAAGGTGGTGGAAGAGGTTTCTCCCATGGAACATGAAAGGATGTTCAAGGAAGCTGAAATGGTGATCCATCAATTCTCTAATCTTAAGAAAGCCTTAAGCTTAGCTCATGATGAACTTAATGCATGCAAGACGGAGAAAGCTGTGATGAAGTCCGAAATTTTAAATCTTAAGGACCAAATCGAAGTATGACTCCTCTTGCTTGATCAGAACCGCATCCTTGAAACTAAGGTTGCGCATTTCAACTCCGGAATGATGACTTGGTAACCCAAATCAACGATCGCCAAAAGATTATTGATTCGTGGCTCAAGTCTCAATCCACCAAGGATAAAATCATGGACTTCCAAGTTCCTCCTGGAATTAAGGAAGGCCTAGGTTTTGGATCTGAGGAAGAGGAGAAGTGTGCATCCTCGAGTGAAAAGGATGAGGAAATTTTGGAACTAACTAAAGAAATTCCTAAGGGGAAGCATGCTAAAGGAAAGGGTAAAGGACGACAAATAAATTATGTCTACCCTAAAGGAAAGCAATATGGAAAGAATTATGTGTTGAAACCTAAGGATTACGTAGGCAGTGAAGAGGAAATGGCTTATGGAATTGGTCGCATACCTGCTCCAACCGCTCTGGTGGAAAAGGTGGTGCTTTGACTCAGGTCGACCGCGCATCTTCTTCGACCGCTCCTCCTGCCCTCAAAAGCAGGAATAGCGTTCCCAAGAAATACGTGGTCAAACCAAAGCATGTTCCCTTTATCTCAGCCGGACTCTTAGCTGGAACTGCTCCTCCAAAACCGCTTCCTTGTCCCAAACCGCATGCAACTCCTAAGAAGAGTAAGGAGTTAGTAAAACCTCATGAAGCTTGTAGCTATTATAAATGTTCTGTGTGTGATGGTTTAGGTCACAAGGCTGCAGAATGCCTTTTGCGGTTCACATCCAATGCCAGGAAGAGTAAACCTCCTTCTGTCAAGCAGGTGTGGGTCATAAAGGGTTGCTAACTTCAGGACCCAAGGAATAAAGGGGGACCTCGTTCTTAATGTTTACATTTCAGGTCCTCTGCTTCATGGCTGGTCACTCCAAGGATAATGAATGGTATCTTGATAGTGGCTGCTCAAGACATATGACTGGAGATAGATCATTACTTGAAGATGTCGTTGAAGCAAGTGGTCCATCTGTAACCTTTGGTGACAACAACAAAGGAAAGACCATTGGATATGGTGTTATAAGGAGAGGAAACCTAACTATTGAGAAGGTTTCTCTTGTCGATGGACTCAAGCACAACCTCCTTTCAATTTCTCAATTTTGCGACAAAGGAATGCTTTGCAACTTCACGTCATCAAATTGCTTTATCAAAGATAGCATTTCCGGCGTCACCCTACTCACAGGGATTCGTAAGAGTAATATTTACATTATTGATCTTAATTCTGCATGTAGTATTACTAACCTCTGTTTTGTAGCAAAGAATGTGAGCGAAAATAGTTGGCTATGGCACAAGAGGTTGAGCCACTTGAACTTCAAGTATCTTGCAAAGATTGGTAGGGAAAATCTCGTTCGTGGTTTACCCAAAGTGGCTGACCACCATCCTGAGAAATGCAGTGCATGCCAGCTTGGTAAGCAGTCCGCGTCGTCTTTCACCAGCAAGACCGCTCCTTCAACTTCAAGATGCTTACAACTGCTTCACATAGATTTGTTTGGACCCGTAACCACTGCCAACATTGGAGGAAATAGATATACCTTAGTGGTGGTGGATGATTACTCAGGATATACGTGGGTTGAGATGATGATTTCCAAAGATGATTGTTATGAGATTCTCACCGCACTATTCAGACGGCTCCAAACTCAAAAAGAAGATGACATCGTTAGTGTTCGATCAGATAATGGAACGGAATTTAAGAACAACGGTGTTGCTCAGTATTGTGATGACCATGGGATTGATCACAATTTTTCCACAGCTGGTGTTCCACAACAAAATGGGGTTGTGGAAAGGAAGAACAGGACGTTGATTGAGGCTGGAAAGACAATGATATCTGAAGCAAAGCTGCCTCAGTATTTCTGGGCTGAAGCAATCAATACCGCATGCTTCACTCAGAACCGCTCCCTCATCAACAAAACCTATAACAAGACTCCCTATGAGCTTTGGCGAGGAAGAACCCCCAACATTGCATTCTTCAAAATCTTTGGCTGCAAATGTTTTGTCCTCTACAACGGAAGAGAAAATAGAGGTAAATTCGGAGCCAAGGCCGACGAAGGTATTTTTGTTGGGTATGCTAAACATTCAAAAGCTTTTCGTGTTTTCAATAAAACTAGTTTAAAAATAGTTGAGTCTGTCCATGTTACTTTTGATGAGCATTCTCTCCTCGAGCCACATTTGGCTCCAAATGTTGCTGATGATTTTGTTGAGCATAATGAAACAGGTGAACCATCTCAAACCGCACCTGAACCTCAACCGCAAAATCCAGCACCCTCAACTGAAATTCCCTCAAACCGCACCTTTCAAACCGCACCTGAAGTTCCTACTCCAGATGCAACTCCCAGGGAAGAAGAAGTTGAAAATTCCCCTATCCAGCTTGTAGAACCTCTTCGTCAACTTACCTTCCATGACTTATTTGAAGGATCTAACGATGTTCCAATTGAAGATCTTGACAAACCTCGATCCAACCGAGACTTACCCCCGGAGGTTCGTGAAGTCAGCAGTCACCCCCTCACAAATGTGATTGGTGATCTGTTTTCCGGTGTTCAAACAAGGAGATCGAATTATGACGAGCATACTTCTCTTTTATCTCAAGTTGAACCCAAGAAGATTGATGAAGCACTCCAAGATTCCAGTTGGGTCGTTGCTATGCAAGAAGAACTCAACCAGTTTGAAAGATGCAAGGTCTGGACTTTGGTGCCTAGACCTCAGAATCAAGGAGTGATAGGAACCAAGTGGGTATTTAGGAATAAGATGGATGAGAATGGAAGCATCACTAGGAATAAAGCAAGGTTGGTTGCACAAGGATATAGGCAAGAAGAAGGAATTGATTATGATGAAACCTTTGCTCCAGTTGCAAGATTGGAAGCTATTAGGATTTTCTTAGCCTACGCCTCTTTCAAGCGTTTCAAGTTATATCAAATGGACGTAAAGAGTGCTTTTCTCAACGGCGAACTGCAAGAGACCGTGTATGTTGCCCAACCTCCTGGATTTGAAGACTACAAATTTCCCAATCATGTCTACAAACTCCAAAAAGCTTTGTATGGACTTAAGCAAGCTCCAAGGGCATGGTATGAGACTCTTTCTAAATTTTTACTAGAAAAAGGATTTAAACGAGGTAAAATTGATACAACTCTTTTTATTGCCAAATATAATGAGCATACTTTACTTGTTCAAATTTATGTTGATGATATTATTTTTGGTTCTACTAATGAGTTGCTTTGTAAGCGTTTCGAGAAGCTAATGAAAAGCAAGTTTGAGATGAGCATGATGGGAGAATTAACATTCTTCCTCGGGCTTCAAATCAAGCAATGCGAAGAAGGTATTTTTCTCAGCCAAGCCAAATACACCAAGGAGTTGATAAAGAAGTTTGGATTAGAAAATGCTAAAGCATATGATACTCCTATGGCCACCGGCAATAAGCTAGATAAGGATCTCAAAGGTAAGAAAGTTGATCAGACTTTATATCGAGGTATGATCGGCTCATTACTTTACTTAACTGCTAGTAGGCCCGATATCATGTTTAGTGTCTGTGTATGTGCTCGCTACCAAGCAGACCCTAGAGAAGCACATCTTATTGCAGTCAAGCGTATAATCCGCTATTTATCTGGAACCACTAACCTTGGACTTTGGTATTCCAAAGATTCGAACTTCGATCTTGTAGGTTATTCAGATGCAGATTATGCAGCTTGTACTATTGACAGGAAAAGCACTAGTGGTACTTGTCATTTCCTTGGAAATAGACTAGTTGCTTGGGCCAGCAAGAAGCAAGCTTCAGTTTCAGTGTCTACCACGGAGGTGAGTATATTCTTCTTTGGTAGTTATTCTTTGTCAAATCCTTTGGATGAAGCAGCAGTTGGTAGACTATGGAATCCATGAAGGGAATTGCCCCATCAAGTGTGACAACACTTCAACTATTTCAGTCTCCAACAACCCTGTCATGCATTCCAAGACCAAGCATATTGATATCAAGTATCATTTTCTCAAAGACCATGTGGAGAAGAGGAATATCCATTTAGAGTATGTGGGGACAGATAATCAGATTGCTGACATCCTCACCAAGGCTCTTGACTCCAAGAGATTTTCTTTCCTCAGAGGAGAAATGGGTATGCTTGAACTTAAATAAGTCCATTCCTTTTATTGACTAACTTGTGTGTTGAGTTTAGGTTGTATTTCTCATTGAAAATTTCAACCGCACCATTGTTGAACCGCGTTCATTCAAACCGCATGAGTGGTCAACCGCATGCTGCTTGTGACCGCCTCATCTTAAATCGCCTTCAACATATGGTATTTTCAAAATCAAGTTTTAATTTTTTTTTAAGAAGCTATGCGGTTTAAAACTCTTTTCAACCGCACTGCCACGTGGACCCAAGGTAAGTTCCTTTATTTTCATTTCAGTCCACATTTTGACATAAGGGCATTTTTGCAAATGTTTTCCCACGTTATTTCAAAATTTAAATGCATTTAATGCAAAGAGAACATTAGCATTTAAAGCTCTCTTGTCAGCCGTCATTGGCAAAAGAGAAGAAGATGAAAGGGTGCAAACAGAGAAATGATTTCTTTTATGGGAAAATCAAAATGTCTTTTCAACTGTCATTTGCTTGAGAATGTTCCTATAAATAACTACCAACCCTTACAATTTCACCTTTTCACTCTCTGCACCATGTACTTTCCTACCAAACTTCATCTTCTCTCTCTCTCTCTCTAAAAATCTTCAAAACTTAATCTTTAAATCTTGAATCTTCAATGGCACCTAAAGCTCCATTCACTGATATGGTATGTGTTCCTTAACTACTTCTCTCTTTGTTTCTGCAAATCATTCATGAACCCGCCATTATCAGACCTTCAAAAGCTTTGAAACCCTTGAATGAATTTTCTTCATAACTGTGTCATATGTTAATCATTTTGTATGATTTCAGTTGGGTTTTGCTCGGATTAACTGTTAGATTCTTTATATGTAATTTATTTTACGATCAATCAATGATTTGAACACTGATTTTGGATTTTAAGTTTATGTCATTCGAAAACCCATTTGAGTGTTCTTGCTTTTTCATGGTGATTCTGAGCAAAGTATGAATTTTTAATGTTATATTGTTACTCTACTGCTCAATGTGATCATTTTGACATGTTATTTGTTGATTTTGGTGAACCTTTGTTGAATCTCTGTTCTTAGTGTTCTAAGTGTTCTTCGTGTTCATCATTGTCTTCAACATGACTGTTCATATGCCTTGTTAAAATTGTCACATGTTTTGGTTCCCTTGATTTTCAAAATCTGTTTCTCATACTTATAAAATTTTCAATAAATTTGGTTTTTGAAACATCAACCGCATGCCATTTACAACCGCATTCCCAATTAAGAACCGCATGCATTTTTATTTTCTTTTGAAACCGCATGACCTTTCCAAAACCGCGTTCAATTTGGAACCGCAGGGTCTCTATGAACCGCATGCTCTTCATGAACCGCATAATATTTTGAACCGCATGCCTGTTAGCTATTTTATTCTTTTGCAACCGCATGCCAAGTGTGTTTGAGATATTACTTAGTATATAGGTTGGACACCATAACCTTCCTCTCTAAGCACCGCTTGCAGTGTGGGATAAACTTGGATTACAATGCCACGTACTAGTATAATCTTTTACATATTTTCTAAGTGTTTTGTTGTGTTCACAATTTACTTGAGGTTTGGAGTTCTCAACATTTTCCACCGCATCAATTGCCAACCGCATGGATGCCCAAACCGCCTGTGTATTGTGAATCACTTTATGGATCTAAAATCTTTGTTTCATTTTGTAGGATCCTAAATTTTTTCTTCCAGGCTATGAGATTAATGAGCCTGAGCTCCAAGAAGATGCTCTTGGTAGAGAGATGATCAGAAGACTTACTACCTCTGGAATCCTCCCTCTCTTCAACAAAGGCCAATCTTATATCATTCCTTCCTTTGTGGATCAATTTTAATCCTCTGCTGTTCTAGGAGATAGAAAATTATCAGATGGCACCAAGATCAAATGCCTGGTTGGCAGTGTTGAAGGCTTCGATATATCTATTGATCATCTGGATATTAGAAGTACTTATGGATTTCATGTGTCAGGGTGCCCCATGGAGGTTGATCAGGAAGTATTGGATGCAACCGCTCAGTCAACTGTCAATCTGACCTCTTTATCTGGTTATTACAAGAAGAAGGCAAGAAGAGAATTTGGTGAATTAATGAGCCACTTGGGCTATTTAGTAGGGTTGTCTGTATGTGGTAAAACTGGTAACCACAACAACTTCACTACTCAGCAATGGACTTCTTCTTTGTGCCATTTACAATGGGATAAAGCTAAATTGGCCCAAGATTCTGATGAAGGAACTGGCTAGTTCTATTGATGCATATCAATCCAGGATCAAGAATGAGCATCAGAGGTGGAGACCATTCTGCAGACTCCTAACCGCTTTGTTTACTAGCTATCAACACTTGGAGGATCTCAGACTTTCAACTCCTGAATTATCAGTACCAATGGGTGAGGGAGACTCCCTTGGAACCAGGGTTTGTCACAACTTCAGATACTCATTTGGAGATGCCCAGTACAAATTCCTGTATGATGCTGATACTCTAAACCCCAAGGAATTCTATGTTGAGATGTCTCCTGCAACCGCGGTTACTGCTCTTGGAAAAGCCATTAAGAAAGTCTCAAGAAAGAAGAACATTGTCCTTGAGCCACAATTCAAGAAGCCAAGGACCGCACCTTCTCAACCGCGTGTTCAAACCGCAGGTGCTGGTCCAAGTGCTAAAGCTAAGGAAAAGATGACTCTGAGAGATGAACCAGATGATGAGGAAGAAGAAGAGGATGCTGGAATTGCCCCTATTATTAAGAAGGCAAAAACTGTGAAGGCACTCTTGCCAATCTCACAGAGGAAGATAAGGTTGCTTTTTATAAAGCAAAAATTGACAAGTTGGAAAGAAGGGCAGCATTGAAGAAAGTTGCCAAGGGTAAGCCATCTACTTCTGAACCGCTTGCTACTTCTCAACCGCAAGCTGAACCGCAACCCCAACCGCAACCCCTTCCTCAAACCCAACCGCTTCCCTCTCCAACCATATCTCCTGTTCAAACTCCTCCTACCTCACCTATCCAACCTCAGACCTCTTCACCATTCATTAACCAAAACATTTCTCCTTCCAAATCTCTTTCTCCCAAACCGCTCTCTCCCTCTCCACCTCCTAAAACTGCAACCACTCAGGGGGAGAATCCCAATAAGAGGAGGTTCAAACAAATGGCCAAGAAATCAACCCCTCCAAAGAAACACTACCTTCACACCATTGCCAAATCCAACATCAAGATACCTGGTGAAACCTCCTCCTACTTTGATAAATCCTCCTCCCAATCCAATTCAAATTCATCATCCCCTTCTGAATTTCAAACCCCTCAAAATCAAGCCACCTCAAATCCCAAAGCCTTCACCGAATGGACATCCAAGCCATCAGCAGGCCCAACCCATTCAACCTCTAGACTTAGAACTCCAACTCCTTCACCACAAAATTCACCCTCACACCATTCCTCCCCTCATATATCAAACCGCACCCATAAATCCCCTTCTAAATCACCTATCTCTTCCCCACAAAAATCCCATTCAACTCATTCCAACCCAATCACCTCAAATCCTCCTACTACTTCTATTCCTATCCAAACCGCCCCTACATCAACCGCTCCCACTCAATTCACCCCAATATCAACTACCCCAATCCCAACCACCCCAATCTCAACCACGCCAATTCCAACTACCTCTATTCCAACTACCCCACTTCCAACCGCCCCCATACCAACCGCCCCATCTACCTTACCACTAACTCTACCCATCTCAACTCAAACCTCATCCCCTTATACAGTTCCTGCCTCACACATTTTCCAAACCCTATTGTCACAAATACCTCAAACTGCTCCTCCTACCTATTCTGAACCGCCTCCTGCCTTCACTTATATTCCATCATCTTCAACCGCTCCTCCACCCACTGACTACTCCCAAATCCTTTCCACTCTTAACCTTATTCAATCCCAACTTCTCATTAACCAAGGCCACATAATTAAACTGACCGCATCCAATGCCTCCCTTGAAGCTTCCAACTGCTCCCTTCAGAAGCTTGCTGAATCTCAATCCCATCTGATTGCCTCTCAAACCCTTCAAATGGCTGATCATAGGAACTCCCTCAAGAGTTTTGCTCAGAGGCTTGATGCCATTAAGGGGGAGAAGGACTTAGCAAACATTGTCAAATCCTCAGCTGATTCTTGCTTTGAAGGATTCAAGAAAGAGTTATCTGAAGGTGTCATTCAAATTCAATCATTTGGAGATTCTGATCTCAAGGAAATGATTTCCTAGCTTGCAACCTCCACCAAAACCGCCTTTGATTCCCTCCAAGCTGAATTCCTTAAAACTGTCAATTCCCAACCTCCTACTTCTCAAGACTTTCAAACCGCCTTGAATGCGGTTGAAGCAAATGTCCTCCTGGAAACTGATAATGTCAAAGAGCAGCTGGAGATCAAAACAAACTCCCTTGATGATGCCTTGATGGCCAAGTTGAATGAAGTCAAGGATGAATTCAATGACCGCCTTGAAAATATCAAGTTAGGATTCACCACCAAACTTGAAGCCACAGTCAATGAGCTGAAATCCTCCATCCAAGTGACTGTGAATCTTGATCTAATGACTGAAGCTATCTCTACTCAGACCGCAGAGGGGGAGGTTCACACTTTGTACAATTCTTTGAACTCCTCCTTTCACACCTTATTTGATGAGCTAACTGCTCAAGTATCTGATAACTCCAAGGCAGTCTCTGATGCCAATCTCAAGATTGATTCTCAAGCAAACATCTTAGAGAGATTGGTGACCGCTCAAGGAAGGACCGCATATGAAGTGAGAAGAATTAGAAAATCCCTGAAGTCTGAAACCTCTGCATCAAATCTTGCCAGGAACCCTGAGATCAACCAACCGCAGCAGCAGCAGCAAGGTCAAGAACCGCATCAACCTTAAACCGCTATTGCTCTGTATTTTTTTGTAAACTCTTTTGTTGTTGGACCGCACTCTCATTGTATTTTCTTTTGTCCAACTTACTTTTGTTTTTTTTGTAACCCTGTAATTTTCTTTCATTCCTGTTTTGTAACCACTTGAGGAATTAATGGAAATTGCATCATGGTTCCAAAAACTTTGTTCATATCAAACTGCTTGTTTGTAGAACAATGAAACCTCTTATAGTTTAAAACCTCATTCAAATATTTTTCTAAAATCACTATTTTGAATTGATGTTTAAACATTCCGTTTAAACCGCACTTTGAACTTAAACTCACAATTCTTAAGTGCACTGAATGCATTTCTATACAATTCAAATTGTAAGTTTTTCAATCCTTAAAAGGGATAGAAATCTATAGCTTAAGCTAGTGGTGCATTGACTTGGGACATGACTTACCATGTTTATTCTCCTGGACATGTTTTTACCAAGTACAATGTTTGCTTTAGTTACAGTAGGTAATGGCATCAATCAAATAGGGGGAGATTGTTGGGTATGCATGTTTTAACCCTCCTATTTTTGTATTAGATTTGATTGATACCATAACCTCCTGTCTATTTTAAGGACTTTAGGACCCTATGTAATGAAGCTTAGACTTCAATTTTTAGTTAAGTCCATTTTATAGATTAGGTTAAATTTAGGCTTGAAGACTGGCACAAGACTCATTGGAATTGAGAGTTGCAGTTCAGAAGTTTCAAACCACCCATTCAACCGCCCTGGCAAAACCGCCCTTAGCATTTGCCTGGTAAAATCCTTTGTTTGAAACTACCCTTGAACTACTCAAGTGCAACCGCCCTATGATGAACCGCTCCATTGCAGCTCATCTTCAACCGCACTTTGCAAACTCACTGGAGTTACCAACCGCACTTGTCAAACCGCCTATACTCCAGAACCACCCCAATGATTGAGACTTGAAGTGAACCACCTTTTGTCACTATAATCCACATCAGCAATATCCAATGTCAACCACCTTATCTTGTCACGTGATTCATTGTCAGAGAAGATCTGCAAGGATCTTGAAAAGGTGACAGGTGTCCAAACCTCATTGCTTGCAGCTGGAGCATTATCAGCTTTATCTGCAACTACTGAACCAAAGGACAAAAGTGGTTGCTGTGGACCAATAAGAAAGCATCAAGTACTGTCCTTCAACAGCTGTGTCCAACGGCTACATTTTGGATGCTTGGGTATAAATACCCCCAATCTTCTCCATTTGAAGTTTGCTTGAAAAAAATTGAGAAATTGCTGTGTTCATGAAAAGTTGAAGCTCTGCCCAAAAATTCATCAGTCCTTTGAATCTTCATCTTCATACTTCAAGAAATATTTCCCAGCCCAGAAATCAAGCCTTAACACATTCAAGAATCATTGAGCTCTACATCTCACAGATTTAAAGAGCCTTGATCTTGTTCTCACACACACACCTCATTTGTTCTAATCACATAGATTAAACATTTGAGATACACTGGTTATAGTTTTGGATTTGTTCTTCATAGCAACGATTTTATTGCACTTTGTAATCTCACAATACTTAATATAAAATCTCTCTTAGAAATCCAAGACTAACCATCTTGGTAGTGGACGTAGATCGTTTATCGATTGAACCACTCCAAATAGCGTGTTCTTACTTTCTGCAATTATATTTCTTGTGCTTACTAATTATTTATCTTTGTCTCTGTTTGATCTTTATTTAGATATCCATTATTGTGAAATAGTGTTTGGAGTTAACAGTGTCAAAACTTCACTTGTTTGTAAACCGCACGTACCAACTACTTTATTAAAACCGCTTTACAAACCTCCTCTATCAAAACCGCTTTGTAACTCTAAATATTCCGCTGTGCATTTTACATCTTCACTTGCAGTTTCTTATTCACTGCAAGAGGTTTTGTAAGCAAGAGGTTTAATTTTTATTAGAGGGCGAAAAATTTGTAACAGCTATTCACCCCCCCCTCTAGCTGTATTTTCACCCTTGTTGCCACCTTTGGGACCAACAGCTAGGCTATCCACTTCGGACATCCGTTGGTGGATACCTCACTGGAGATTGCAGACCAAGAGGATATTTCAGGAGTCTTATGATGTGAGGGTTCCAGGGTTCTGCTGGTCATCCTTCTACATTCCCTGCTTGGTATCTAGGCAGTTCGGGGCTTTACAGGAGCCATTGAGCGATTGGGAGGACATCCGGACCATGGAGGTGATGCCATTGGATATGAGAGACCCAACCAGCTTTTCATTCTTCTCGAGGGCTTGGACTTACACTGCTTTCCCACCTAGGGCTATCTTCAGGAGCAGGAAGAGCACCATCTTGACAACTGTCTACTTGGACTGGTACGAGAGGGAGATGGGAGCAACTCAGATCATTCTGGGGGAGAGACGTCAGGCTTTATTGGGGGCCGACTGTGACTCGAGTAGGACTCTAAGGGAGACTGAGGCTAAGGCGAGTCGCCATAACCAGTCGGGTGACCTGATCAGAGATATGGAGGCTCGATACAAGAGATTGTCCGAGGTCGCTCCTTTGACTGAGACTCAGAGGGAGGAAGTGAGGATTCGTGCTCGTGTAGAGAGGGCACTTATTGACACGGGTTTGGTGGAGGCTCCAGTGAGGATACCGGAGATCGGGATGAGGGATACCGACCTTATAGAGAAGAAGAGAAAGAAAACTCGACGGGGTCGAGGTAAAGGGAAGAAGACCAAAGAAGACTCAGCGAATGACGACTGACAGATCTTTTCTTAGGATTCCCTTATTGCCATTTTGCAAACACATTAGTTTATTTAGGCATTTTTGTATTTTAGATCTTTGTAGCAGGTTAGCAGAGTCAAGAGTAGACCGTGCTTGAACTCATCAAGAAGTTTTTAACTTGTAATGAACAAGAAATATTATCTTAGAAATTAATCAAGACACATTTCATGGAAATTCAAATGTCTTATTAATTGGGACCCGTTTTATGAAAACTGAAATACCCTTTATTGTTTAGGACACACTTCATGGAAGCTTGATTGTCCTTTTTATTGTTTAGACCGAACCATATATGGCTGCCTACGTTCCCCTTTTACAAGAAAGACTATGGGGCTCAGGTCTTCGTAGTTCATTCTGGTGAACTATATTTCTTTTATGTGCAGCCCTGTTTTTTGCCTAGACCGCCCTTTTTAGGGTTTTTAGCCTAGCTGGGCATTACTCTTTTTGCACTAAGATTTTTCTTCTTCTTTTTTTTTTTTATGTGCAACCCTGTCTTTTGCCTAGACCGCCCTTTTTGGGGTTTTCAGCCTAGCTGGGTATTACTCTTTTTGCACTAAGATTTCTTTTTCTTTTTTTTTATTATATTTTTTTTTATATTTTTTTTTAGACATAGTATCTTCTGAGCTTATCACCGTTGACTGGGTGGACAAAGGGATTGCCGTCCAGGTCTGCAAGCTTCATGGCTCCTCCCGATAGTATCTTCTGCACCACATAAGGGCCGATCCAAACGGGTTCCCATTTTCCCAGGGGGTTGTCTCTGGTAGGGGGCTTCACTTTCAACACTAAGTCACCCTCTTTGATGTCTCTGGCCTTAACCTTTTTGTCAAACGCTCTGGCCATCCGCCTCTGGTAGGCTCGGGTGTGTTCCATGGCTTTTAGCCTTCTCTCATCAAGCAGAGCCAACTCATCATGCCGACTGCGCAACCATTCTACTTCATTGACACTGTTTTCCAGGAGGACCATTAACGACGAGATTTCCAACTCCACTGGTAACACTTGCTTCCATCCCGTAGGTTAGGGCAAAAGGAGTTTCTCCTGTAGCCGTTCGACAGACGTT
Organism: Adenophora triphylla var. japonica; assembly: GCA_022495995.1. Taxonomy (NCBI): domain Eukaryota; kingdom Viridiplantae; phylum Streptophyta; class Magnoliopsida; order Asterales; family Campanulaceae; genus Adenophora; species Adenophora triphylla. The sequence goes on from JAFEMH010000438.1 coordinate 422,806, forward strand.
ACGCCCCCGAGTGCCAAGTGCAGCTTTTCGGGCCAATCACGACCACGGGTGGCCATTTTCCGGATGATCCGTTCGAGCGTCTTATTAGCAGCTTCCACGGCTCCATTAGTCTGAGGTCTGTACGGAGACGACTTGTGGCGAGTGATTCTGAATTCTGACAGCAACCTATTGCAGTCCCCTTCAAAGTGCGAACCATTATCGGAAATGATCTCGTTGGGCACCCCATATCTGCACATTATGTTTTCTTTGATGAATTGGGCCACTTTTCTGGAAGTGAGGACCTTGTAGGACTTGGCCTCTACCCACTTGGTGAAGTAGTCGATGGCTACTAGCACAAATTCATGCCCATTGCTTCCTGCCAGGGCTATTTTCCCTATCACGTCAATTCCCCAAGTTGCAAACGGCCAAGGTGTCGTCATGCAGTACAGGTCATGAGGCGGGAGATGGTTAAGGTTGGCAAAGCGCTGGCACTTGTCACATGTTCGGACGTGCTGGACACAGTCTGTTTCCATGGAAATCCAGTAGTAACCCATTCTAAGGATCACTTGCATCAGGGCTCTGGCATTCATATGAGGACCGCAGGGACCATTATGGACTTTTGTCATCAACTCTTTGGCCTTTTCTTGAGTGACGCATAAGAGGAGTGGTCCTTGGTACCGCTTCTTGTACAGGTTGCCTCTTAGAATGACATAATGGGAGGCCAACCTTTTCAAGGCTTGCAAGCTCTTGGCTCTGACACCTTCTTTCGGTCTACCTTCTTCGTCTTTGAAAGCTGACTCTCCATCTTTGAGGAACTGGTAAATTTGATTGTACCAGGGTTCCTTTATAGGCTCGGGTCCCAGGTCTACTTCACAACAGAAGGCTGGGACTTCTCTTCTACCCACTCTGAAGGGTTTTATGGCTTTTCCCTCGGGGATCTCTACCAGTGAAGTTAGAGTAGCTAGGGCATCTGCGAATCTGTTCTTTTCCCTTGGCAAGTAGTGGAAGGTCACTTCTCTGAACTGTCCAGTCAACTCCTCCATATGGGCATGATACCGCTGCAGATTAGGGTCTACGGTCTTCCATTTGTTGGAAACCTGGTTGATGATCAGGGCTGAGTCTCCGTAAACTTCGAGCTCCTTGACATTCCTTTCTAAGGCAGCTTCCAAACCAGCAATACAGGCTTCGTACTCGGCAACATTGTTCGTGGCAGGAAAGTTCAACTTGAGGGCTATGGGTGTATGCTCATCTTTCGGATCGACCAGTAGCATCCCGATGCCGTTTCCTCTTTTATTAGCGGCTCCGTCAAAGAATAATTGCCATCGGTTTTCAGGCTCGACTGCGAAGATCCCTTCATCTGGGAATTGGGGTTCAGGCCCTCTGTCCTCATTACTGGGGAAGTTCGCCAGGTGGTCTGACAACGCTTGACCCTTGATGGCTTTTCTGGTCACATAGTTGATGTCGTACTCTGCCAAGAAGAAGGACCACTTTGCTAGACGCATCGAGAGGGAAGGCTTATCAAAGATGTATTTGATGGGGTCCATTTTCTGAGACAAAATTCACAGGGTGGGCTTGCATATAATGCTTCAACTTGCCGACTACCCAGACCAGTCCTGCACAGGTCTTTTCACATGCTGAGTAATTGAGCTCATTTCCCTGCAGCTTCCGGCTGACGAAGTAAATGGCGTTTTCTACCCGAGAGTCTTTCTTCTCCTGAGCAAGCATAGCCCCAACTGCCGTATCAGTGACAGTGAGATAGAGCAGAAGAGGTTTCTGTCTATGTGGGGGGCATAGCACTGGAGGATGTACCAAGTATGCCTTAATCTGGTCAAAAGCATCCTGGCATTCTTCGGTCCATTCTGTGTCTACGTTCTTCTTCATGAGCTTGAAGATGGGCTCGCACATAGTGGTCAACTGATTGACGAAACGGCTGATGTACTGCAGTTTTCCCATAAAGCTCTTGACTTCTGTCTGGGTTCGAGGTGGCCTCATATCCATAATGGCTTTGATCTTTTGGGGGTCAACTTCAATACCTCGCTCCGTGACCATATACCCAAGCACTTTTCCCCTTATCGCTCCGAAAGTGCATTTGGCAGGGTTTAGTCTCATAGAATGTTGTCTTAGCCTCTCAAAGAACTTCCGCAGTCAACAAAGTGCTGCCCGTCCTCGCCTTTGGAGTGGATTATCATGTCGTCTACATAGACCTCAATCTCCTTGTGGATCATGTCATGAAAAAGCGCGGTCGCTTCCCTTTGGTAAGTAGCCCCGGCTTTCTTACGCCCCAATGGCATCCCTGTATAACAGTAAGTTCCCACCGTGTGGTGAAGGCCGTCTTTTCTTGGTCTTCCTCGGCCATCTTGATCTGGTTGTAGCTCGCAAAGCCATCAACGAAGGATTTGACTTTGTAGTTGGCGAGTGGAGTCCACCAGGATGTCTATGTTTGGCAAAGGGTAATCGTCCTTGGGCCGGCCTGGTTCGGATCTCGGAAATCCACACGGCTAGGCACCTTCCCATTGGCCTTGGTGACGGTCACAATATTGGATAACCATGTCGAGATATTCGATGACTACGATGAAACCTACCCGCAGTAGCTTCTCAATCTCTTCTTTGACCTCGTAGAGACCACTCTGGCTTGATCTTCCTCGGCTCGCTTTACCGGCTTAGCATCCGGTGCTAGAGGGATTACTGTGCTCTACTATCGAACCGTTCTAGCCCCTGCATATCCCTCGTATGACCATGCAAACACGTCGACGTATTCTCCGAGCAGATCGATCGGTCTGTCCCGTTCAACCCCGGAAGAAGTTTCCGATCTGCGTCTCTTTAGGTTCCTCGACAAGCACCCAAGTTCACACTTGTCAAAACCTCCTCGGCTTGGGCCCGGTTTTCCTCTTTTTCGAAACCCGCTTAAAGATTTCTTTAATGTATTGTTCATTTAGTGTGTTTGCATCTTGTTCAAATGATTCATTATTAACCGTTGTTAAGTTTTGAGTTAATTTATCATTTGTTAAGTTGGCAATAAGAGGATACTCAGAAAGATTTGTCATTTCATTCAAAATAAGGGGAAAGATGACATCGATTACATTTTGATAGTCCTCAGGCGTGAGGCCTTCGGATGACTCAGAGGACTGGAATTCAAAGATTCCTGACTCGACTGAATAGACGCTACTGACTCTGGACCCTACACTACTTATTGACTCGAGGGTATTTGACAAGGGTTGGACCGGGATCTCACTCCTTCTTGCTGTTGCCCTGGGGAGTAGCAGTCTTGTCAGCGTTCTTCAGAAAGTTGGAGACTTCAAATTGATCAAAAACTTGCCGGAAATCATTGACGATGTGCCGGTATCGTGGAAAGATGGTGAGGGGAGCTAGAGTAGCTTGGTGCAATCTCTCGGCGAGCTCGTCCGTGACAACCGGGCTCATTGATCAAGAGTCCGGCTCATCTTGTCAATGCACAGGTGATAACTCATTTTCTCTTTACCGATCTTGGACACCACGACCTTGTCAAGATAGCCAACAGAGGGTTAGCTTGGATAATGCGGATGAAGTCTTCTTCGAGAGGGGATCTTAATTCTTCCTTGACTGGCTACGTATTCAATAGGCTTTCTGTATTCTGCTTCTAGATCTGCTAGCTTCTCATTGAACTTCACGATGGCCACAAATTCAGCACTTTCTGCTTCAAGAGGATCACTGTCCATAGGGGCATCAGGCTGGACTGTGCTTTGAATGATGGGTTCCTTGGCGGGCTGTTTGGCATAATTGACATAGTAATCGAACTTGCTAGAAGGCTCCCCTAGAGTTCCGACGCTCTTGTCTCCGGCTTTATACCTTTCTTTTAATTTCTGCTGCGTAGACTTCCTCTTCTTCTTCTTTCTTGAAGGAGTGTCTTCATTAATCCATTCTTGATACTCATACTCCAGACAATCCTCACAGTCGCATACATTATACCATATATGGGGCTTGGGTTGAACTGGGATGGCCTCTCCATTGTTGACTACCATGTTGGCCATTTTGACACTGGAAAGCTGGCAAAACTGAGGATTCTGGCGAACTGTCTGAGAATTCTGCGCTAACAAGTCGCTGACCCGGTGTTCTCACCCACTTCTTTCTCGTTGCGGGAAAGGGATAGGAAAGGTTTAGACTCGGGGTAGGTGTTTAGGCTGAAGGCTCAGGCAATATGCAAATTAGAATCTTCCAGTTTACTTAAAACAGTGTCTTTTATTAATATCTATTTGGTTGGAAAAGGGGATTTGCCCTTCTTTTTCGCAACTACTCTAGATCCTGGATCAGTGGGTTCCGTCACTACGTCTATAAGCCCCTCGTATTCCACCTGTATTTCGACCTCCCAGGGTGGACAGCCCCGGGCGAGGGTCCTATAGGGCACGCGGATCCCACCGACCGAGAGTAAAGAACGCTCCTAACGGGTCTAGCGGGTCATAGGAACTTTCAACGCATGAGCGATGCGGATTATAGTCAAGGCAATACCGGGAAAGTCTCGTCTTTCTGCCTTGATAGAATTTTGGCAGAATTTCGCTTGAGCGAATGACGTTTTGACTTTCGGTAATGTCCGAGAAGATAATAGGCATGGGTCGGGCGGCAAAAGCCGGATGACACAGTGTCACATTGAACTTCGTTGCATACGCCGGGCGTGAGTTAGAATCGAAGTCAATGTCGGGTCAAGATCTTGCCAATTTTTCCTTGTCGGAATTTTGGCAGAGCTTCGCTTGAGCGAAAGATCTTTTGATTTATTAGCAAAGACTCGGTCTTGACTCTTACGCATTCCGTGCGGGTCAAGGTCAAAGTCAATGTCGGAGTCAAGATCTCGCCAATTTTTCCTTGTCGGAATTTTGGCAGAGTTCCGCTTGAGCGAAAATCTTGGCTTCCGTTATGAACTAAGGCTTGACCTTTACGGGGTATGCAAGCTGGGCTATATGACACGGACTAGACCAAAAACCAACCAAAAAGTCACGGTTTTGAAACGTGTGACACGGACCGTGCATTGGTCGACACCGGCTGCCATGGGAGGTTGGGATGATTCCGTGCGCGCCCGGAGCATCGTAAGGTCCGTCCGTGATCGCAGCTTGGAACCACCCTCGGGTTTGAAGGACGTGCGTGCAAAAGTGTACAAGATATATCAGGTGCGCGTAGTGTGCGGTCTCCTAAAAATGTTCCTTTTTGAGTTAAAATAGAGATTTTCATAAATGTGTTTTAAAGGAATGATTTTCGGGACGGGGAAAATGCAAAGACGTAAGCACGTAAATTTTCTCGGGAGCCCTGCCGCCATGGAGCCGAGTAGCCCCAAGCTGCTAGGACTGCCAGATTAACCATGATTTTTCCTGGTGGAATTGCCACTGAGGTCGCCCGGTCAGAATCCAAGGAGGATTGAGCCGTACGACTACATGGATCAATTTTCCAGGTTCCACTCCTTTGCTATTTTTTTCGGGTTGTTTCCCGTTCAAAGTATGCACAGATTCCAAGATGCAAATGATGCAATGCAAGGTAAAGAAAGCAAGCACGATTAATGAAATCAGCGACAGGAGTCTAACCCGCTCAAAGGGAAAAGCTTTCTTTTATTTTTTTTTTCAAAATTTTTTTTCGAAAAGGGATACTGGTACGTGGGATTGTTAAACCACCGGTTATTCCAACTCCCACATCAGGGAGTGTACAGGAAGGGTAAGTGGTTTCCACCTATATACCGAGTATCGATTTTTTTGTTTTGAAAATAAAGCTTTTCTCCTTTGGGATTTCCCCAGCGGAGTCGCCAAACTGTGAATGTGTGCCCCAAATTTTGTGTATTGGAAATTCACGCGAGTTTGAAGACATCCGGTTTAATTTGAAAAACGGAGTCGCCACGCCATTTTGATTACCTCAAAACTTTGAAAAAAAGGTTTTATGGGTTCGGAGGTTAAGTTACCCCTTGGGAAGAACGGATCGTCGTTCACCCAAGGTGCCTTGCCGGAGCAAGTCTCCCAAGATCCCATTAATCGTGCTTGCTTGCGTGCTTTCTTGTGTGCTTGTGTTTGAAAGATAAAGGGAGGGAATGTCCCAAGTCATCTTCCGGACGTACAAACCATTTGTTGGTTGTCGCTCGGGATTTCTTGGATTTTATGTATTCGGGATTATAATCCCGTCCTCATCTTGGACTTGTGATCATCGCATTTTTGGACCTTGGGACTTGCGTGATCGAGAGAATGACTCCCTTTATAGTCAAAGATGAGGTTCTTTAGAAAAGGAGGGTCCTTAGCCCATCAATCCTACACTTTAAGACGGTCGAGCTCATATAGATGCTTCATACTCATCTTAAGTGATGATCGGAGATATAGGGTTCAAGGTTGTTCCTTTCTAAAGAAATTATGAAACCTTTATGGAAGGAACGATGTAAAGATAGGATCTTTTACACCGGTCCGTTCCAAGGTTGCTAATGGGGACATGGGGGAATGCATATAAAAATGACATTTTTAATGAAAAGATGACATTTTTGGATTGCAAAGGATGCATTTGATTTAAAGAAATGATCTTTATTTGCAAAGGATGCATAAAGACATGATTTTTATGCAAATGATGCATTTTTATGAAGAAATTGAGATTTATATATGCAAAGGATGCATAAAGATTGCATTTTGAAAAAAGCATAGGATGCTAATTTGGGATAAAGATATGATCTTTAATGCAAAGGATGCTTGAAAAAGGTTTTCATATGCAAAGGATGCATTTTTATCATAAAGATTGGATTTTTATATGCAAAGGATGCATTTTTATTGTAAAGATTGAATTTTTATATGCAAATGATGCATGAAGATGACATTTTTATTGAAAAAAGGGTTTTTTTTAGGTGCAAAGGATGCACCTTTGATTCAAAGATTACATCTTTAATGGCAAAGGATGCCTAATGCATGCAAAGGGGGAAAGGGGGTATAAAGATATGATCTTTAATCTACCAAGTCCCAAGCAAGATAATAGCAATTATATGAAATGCAATGAGCAATTAGGATCACATAAAGCAATTAGAATGCAAGTTTAGGGCGTGCGAGGTTACCAATGGCTTCCTCTTCTTCTTTGGACGGAGCTAGGAGGAGGAATTGATCTTGGGATCTTCAAGGAGGAGGGAGGTAGCTTCTTGGCCTTCTTCTTCACCTTCTTGGACTTCCAGCAGCTCTTGGGAGGATTTTCTTCATATTATGAGAGTATTATGCTTTTTGTTGATGATTAAAATGGGTAGAGGAGGGCTCTATTTATAGGCAGTCTGGATAAGGCTAATGAAGCCGTGCGGCCAGAGACCTTGAGCTAATGCAGCCGTGCGGCATTATCCCTTGTGACTCAGCATTTCTAGAAACATGCAAGGTGGCACATTCTAGATCTTTCCTCCCAATTAAGAAAAACGTGTTTCTTAATTGGGAAGCTTCCCTTTCAGTCCCTAATTAATTTGGAACAGTTCCGGAATATTTCCGGAACACTAGGAAGGTCTGGGGAATTACCGGAAAACTTACCGAAATTGTCGGGAAATTTAACCGGAAGGCATGAGCCAGATTTGGGTACTTACAGCGGCTCCCGGGTACTCTCAACCACTCTCGGTTCGCTGGAGGGGGTGATGGGTAAGGTTTAGACATGGGAAGGTCTTTTTTGGATAAAAGGGGGAAAGCTCATGTAACATGCAGTTTTCATTATTTATGATTTTTTTTTGTTTTAATTTACTTAAAACAGTGTTTTCTCAGAATCCTAGGTAGGTTGGAAAAGATTGCTCTTCTTTTTCGCAACTATGCTAGATCCTGGGTCAGTGGAGACCATCTGTGCGGCTATAAGCCCCTCGTTTTGCACTTGTATTTCGACATCCCAGGGTGGACAGCCCCGGGCGAGGGTCCTATAGGGCAAGCGGTTTTCACCGGCCTAAAATAAAAATCAAACCTAAGGACCGAGCTTGTCATGTTCGTTTTAATGCGTTAGCCATGTGAATAGTGAGCCGAGCCGACACCTGAGTCAAGATCGAGTCGAGAGTTTGGCATGACCTCTCTTTACCTTGCTTGCGCAAGGGATCTATAACGTTAGGCGTTGGCTAGGTCATATTGTCATGGCTAACATATTAAAGGATTGATGACATGGTGTCATGTAGGCATGGATATATATCTGGGACGGAACATCGTTTGGGTGTAGCTTCGGAAATCAAGATCAGGTCAAGATTTTAGCATGACCTTTCATCGCTTTGCTTGCGCAAGGGATCTTGAGTTTCGAGCTTTGACCCAGAAAATGGCCGGCATGGGATATGTATCCAGGCTGTATGACACGGACTGGGAGAAAAAACCAACCGAGTCTGGACAGAGTGTGATGCAAGCGTGCAGGGTTGACACTGGCTAGGATGGGATATTTGGAATGATCTGGTGCGCATCAAAGAGGCCTAAGAAGACCAAACGGACTGCAACTGAGACCACCCCGGGTTGAGGGTTGTAGTGTGCAGTGTTCCGAGGCAGCAAGTGCACGTAGCGTGCGGTGTACCGAGGCAGCAGTGCGAGTAGTGTGCGGTCACTAAAATTCTTTTTCTGAGTAAAACAGAAGTTTTTGAAGAATTTTAAATGTATGTACACAGATGTATATTGATGCATTTTTCTGTATTTTTATTTTTTTGTAAAATAAAAAGTAAAGCACATGCACATACACACAACAGTTAAAGAAAGGGGTAAAATGAAAGTTTGACCCTCATCATCGTTTTAAAAATCTTTTGTTTTTTGTTTAAAAGTTTTTAAAACAAAATTTCCCCAGCGGAGTCACCAACTGAAATTACCCGGATCCGGCTCGCGCGCGGGCGCCCCGGCATCTGGCATCGGTCAGTCGGGACCGTGTGTCGCTGTGTTTTTTGCTTGTAGAGTCGCCACGCCGTTTTGATTTAGCCCAAAACATTGAGAAAAGGCTCAGTTTAAAAACTGTTGTTGTGTGATGAGATTTTTGAGTTCGGAGGTCAGGTTACTCCTCGGGAAGAGAATGTTAGAACTCACCCAAGTCGCCTCGTAAAAACGATTCTTTTGGTACCCCTTCTTTCTTTAAAATTTTGTGTCTGTGTGTGTATGTGCTTTTAAAAATGCATGATGTGTATAATGTCTACATCGTACGCTATGTATTGAGGAAGCCTTACCAATGTTGATTCGCGTATGTCTTCCGCTGGGGAATAGTGTTTGAGTGTTGAATAGTGTTTCGGGATGGACCGGGATGGTGTCGGGACGTGCCGATGTCTGCGGACAGAGCTTCGGCGTGCCTCGGGATCGTCAGGTGTGTACTCAGGCAGAGTTTTGGCACTCGTTGGGATTGCAGGGATCGTTGACAGGACTCAGGCAGAGGTTTGTCATGCGTCGGGATCGTCGATTGCACTCGGGCAGAGTTTCGACGTGCGTCAGGGTCGTCGGTTGAGCTCGGAAAGGGCCGGGACACCTCGGGATGGACCAGAATGCCTCGGGATGGATTGGCAGGGCTTTGGGATGGATCGGCAAGGCTTCGAAATGCCTCGAGAGTGCCTCGGGGCAGCTCGGGAGCGCTCAGCAGTGCTCGGTAGAGCTTCGGAGTACCACGAGGGGCCTCGAAATGCTCCGGAGGGAACCGAAAGGGACCGGGATTGCCCCGAAGGGTCTTAGAAAGGAAGCCTGAAGGCTGGGGGAGAGAGGAGAAGAGGATTTTGTGTGAAAAATGAGAGGAGGAGGCCTCTATTTATAGGGTCCAGAATCTGGCAAGCTTTATCGCACGACACTGGCAACCATTACCAGTTTTTTGGTTTTCCTGGATATAAGGGAGTATTGTGGACTTTAAGGGAATTTTGTAATTATGATGTCTGAATGCAAAGTGGTCCGCACAGACAGCCTTTGCTTTTCCAAGTTTTCCAAATTCCCAAAAAGTCCTTTTGTACTTTTTTATCCCAGAAAGGCCCCCCTTTGGTTTGGTTGGTTGTTTTGGGGTTTTTGAAGGCTACGGGTGTTCGAGATCACGTTCGTGTGAGTCTGCGATGTTTCCCAGGTGTTTGGCAGGGAGTGATCCAGATTGGGGTACTTACAGATGCGCTTGACTCTTCCCAACAGACCAGACGGTGACCCGGTATCCGAGCCCAAGCCTTGCAAGGTGCTGCGGGAGGAAGATACAAGGGAGGTTCAGATTTTGGGAGTTGAAAAGGGGTAGGTGTTTGGGTGCAGGGCACATGCAACAGGCAATTATTTGTTTAAATTTACTTAAAACGCGTTTTCTCAAATCCTAGGTGGTTGGAAAAGATTGCTCTTTTTTTTTTAACTACTTTATGTCCTGGATCAGTGGGACCCATCACTACACCTACATACCCCTCAACCTGTAACCTCGAACAAGGGTTCCATAGGGCAAGCAGGTCCGACCGATCGAAAATGAAACTAAGGCATGGCGGGTAATGAAGTCTTAACGCGCACTCGATGCAGATTACCGGCAAAGCCAACGAGGGTCAAGATCGAGTTAAGGTGCCTGACGAAAAGCCGGCATGACATCGACTGATAAGTGTCCACAAAGGATCTTGACTCGTCGTTTGTTAAGCGGTAATTAAACATGGACTGGGCATTAATCCCTAATGACTCAGTGTCACACCGGGAGCCAGTACATAAGCTGTGCAGGTCAAAGTCAAAGTCAAAGGACCAGTCGAGATCTAGTCAAAGTACATGACGGAAAACCGGCATGACCTCGACTGATTAGGTCCACGAAGGATCCTGACTCGGCACGTTGACTGGGGTTTGACCGACACGAGTTGTACACTGACGCGGCCTGACACGGACCAGATCAAAAACCAACCAAGTCTCAGACAAAAATGTATGTCACGAACAAGTGCAGGATAGACACGAGGGTAAACCAATGGTTGTTTGGGTCGTCCCGTGCTCGCACCGAGAGGCGTAGTAAGGTCTCCCGGGCTGCTACTGAGATCTCCTAGGTAAAGGACGTAGTGTGCAGTGTATGGTCAAAGTGCGCGTAGTGTGCGACAGTCTAAATTCCTTTTTGAGTAAAAAGAGGGATTTTCAAATGTGTCTTAAAGGCATGATTCATGCAAAAGATTTTGAAAATAAATTTTTTTTTTTGAAAACATTTTCGAAAATTTTTGAAAGCATGTAAGCACATAAGAGTTGAACAGTAAAAGGGAGGACTGCCCCCCTTTTCAAACATCACAAGTTCACGGTCCAACGATCAAACATTGACTTTTCCCGACACGGTCAAACCGATAACAATATATCACGGCAAGACAAGATATATACAATAAAGCGCACACACACATAAAAAAACACAAAGTTTCAAGTAATGGGACGGAAGTTTGACCCACGAAAGCTAAAAAAAAAAAGACAAGTTTTTTTTTTTTTGAAAAACAAATTTTTTTTAAAGCTTAGTCCCCAGCGGAATCGCCACTGTGATGTACCCAATTTTTTTTGTGAAAATGAAAACGAAGTCGCCACGCCATTTTCGGTTTAAGGGCCAACGCAAATTGAATTGTCATGTAGCAAAAGAGGCAACCCATCCCTCTATATTTTATTTAGTCAATTAGTCAACCGGAAGAAAATGTAAAAGAAAGAAATTTTAGAAATGTATACCTGCAGGGGCATATTTTTCAAAAAGGTGGGGATGAATCCCTGATTTGTATTATTTGAGGGCCTCATTTGATGAAGACATAAAAGAACTCGCTTTGGGTTTGACTCTTTTGAGAGAGCATAAGTGTAGAGAGGTTCGAAAATGTGTATGGAAGCCCCTGTTGACAGAAAATCAGTGTTTAGCTCTATTTTTCCTAGACTTGTTGAGACATCTGAAAACATGTTTTATTCAAAATGATCACAAGATTGCTTAAAACCCTTTATTAATGCTCGGGTATTCAACCACTAATCTCGATACGTTCCCCTTAGTGTAAGGAGCTCAGGTCACCGAAGTTCGGGCAGGCTCGCTTGATGAGGCACGGACCATGGAATGAGTCTCACTTGACTGCTGCTTCTTGATCTTTGTTTCTTCATTGGAGGAGAAAGAAGAGAGAAAGAATGTGAAAGTTCGAGGTTTTAAGGATCTTCGAGGGAATTTTCTTTGAGAAATAGAGAACCTTTTGAGAATTTTGAGAATTTGGGGAATCCTTTTGATTAGTCTTCTTTGAACTTTTCCTTCATGCTCTGTCGCGCCTTCGATTTTTGAACATCTTTGATAGGTGCCTTTTGGGAGGCCAAGAAAAGTATATGGAGAAGGCATCAGTTTGACTTTCTCACACCAATTAATTAAAATCTTAATCGTTTCAAGAGATTATTTGTTGAGCAATGCGGGTGATCATTTAAAATAAAACCATTTCATTAAATGTAATATAGGTATGCAAATAATGTCTCGAGTCTAGCGAGAAAAGAAAAAAAAAGACTTATATAAATAGAAAGTTAGACATTTAACCACCATGTCCAAAATAGACTACAACAACAAATGTCCACGAAGGACTTAGGTGAAAGAGAAAAACACTAGAACCTACGAAGGTTGACTAAAAGACTATTTTAACAATTTAATTTAATATAAGGATAGGTAGCCCCTAGCCTAGCTATTCTTAATTGTTGGATCTCCAGGTGCTCAACCTTTTCCATCTTCACTCGGTGCTTGGATTGCAGGCCTTAAGATTGCGCAGTCATCTGTGACGCGGCTTCATGGAGGAAGAGATTTTAGGCTCATTAGAGTAGAGGACATAGTAATCAAATTTTCCCGAAGGTTCCCCGAGTGTCCCTACACTGGCATCACCGGCTTCAAACCTTTCTTTCAACTTTTGCTGGGAAGAGGATTTCTTCTTTTTTGGAGGACGGTCCTCGTTTATCTCATCTTGAAAGTCCCTCTCGAGACAAACGGGGCAGTCGTAAACATCCCACCAAATGTGATCGGCAGTTGATAGTGGGCTCGGGACAGCGAGCTGAGCTGAGATGACCATGAGTTGAGCTGGACTGAGGAGATTTGCTGGAATAAGTGACATAGTAATCAAATCTTTCGGATGGTTCTCCGAGGGTTCTCACTGTAGGATCACCGGCTTCATACCTTTCTTTCAACTTTTGTTGGGAGGAGGATTTTCCTTTCCTTTTTGGGGGACAGTCTTCGTTTATTTCACCTTGGAAGTCTTGGTTTAAACAAGCGGGGCAGTCGCAGACATCCCACCAAATGTGATTGACAGTTCATGGTGAACTCGGGGCCTCGAGATATGGGCTCGGTAAGTTCCTCCCTGGCGGGCATTAGGATTTCAGGTTGTGGCTGCTGGGCTCGCCTGGAAGCAAATGATTGGATCCCGAGGGATAATGAGAGACGTTAGGAGCTGAGGGAGCGGAGCGGGCACGTATTTGTTTTTTTACGGAAGCCCCAGTCGATTGGGGGATTCTCAATGTTCCGAAGTGACGTGTGGCATCTTCAATCCAGGTCTGCTGCTTATCTTGGCGTTCCTCCAGAGCCCTGACAGCTAGCCATACTTCTTCCATCATTCGGAAGCTTCCCTTTCCTCTACTGTTATCTGTTCGGACCGCTTGTGAAGTGCCGGGATCTGTTGGACCAGTAATATTCCAAGGAGGGACACCTGACTACTGCCTTAAACCAAATTGTGGCAGCGGCATTCCAGACTGTCGCTGCAACATTCAGAACTGCGGCTGAGGGGTTGGCTGACCCATAGTTCGAGAAACATGGGCCCCGGTAGTGGTCCCATAGGAGGTTGGTAGTGGCATCCTGATATAGTCATGGCGACTGAGAGTGGGATTAGGGTCCTCTTCATCCTCCACAGTGAAAGTGCCATCGAGATTGAGAATGGTTGCTAAACCGTGGCCCCTGATAGCCTCCAGAAGACTGTTCATCTGAGCTTCCTGTCTCAATCTCATCTGTTCTACCAACTGATTCCACTGATGTTCAGTCCGAGGAGTCTCGAGAGGCGGAGTGGTATTATCCCCATTGTTCCCAGCTGATGTAGACATTCTGAAAATCGGGGTTGAAGCAAATGATGAAGCTGATGATGCGCTTGACTCTTCCCAACTGACCAGACGGTGACCCGGTATCCGAACCCAAGCCTTGCGAGGTGCTGCGGGAGGAAGATACAAGGGAGGTTCAGATTTTGGGAATTTAAAAGGGGTAGGTGTTTGGGTGCAGGGCTCATGCAACATGCAATTATTTGTTTAAATTTACATAAAACGCGTTTTCTCAAATCCTAGGTGGCTGGAAAAGATTGCTCTTTTTTTTAACTAATCTATGTCCTGGATCAGTGGGACCCATCACTACACCTACATACCCCTCAACCTGTAACCTCGAACAAGGGTTCCATAGGGCAAGCAGGTCCCACCGACCGAAACTGAAACTAAGGCATGGCGGGTCATGAAGTCTTAACGCGCACTCGATGCAGATTACCGGCAAAGCTAACGTCGAGGGTCAAGATCGAGTTAAAGTGCCTGAGGAAAAGCCGGCATGACCTCGACTGATAAGTGTCCACGAAGGATCTTAACTTGTCGTTGGTTAAGCGGTAATTAAACATGGACTGGGCATTAATCCCTAATGACTCAGTGTCACACCGAGAGCCAGTACATAAGTTGTGCAGGTCAAAGTCAAAGTCAAAGGGCCAGTCGAGATCTAGTTAAAGTACATGACAGAAAACCGGCATGACCTCGACTGATTAGGTCCACGAAGGATCCTGACTCGGCACGTTGACTGGGGTTTGACCGACACGAGTTGTACACTGATGCGGCCTGACACTGACCAGATCAAAAACCAACCAAGTCTCAGACAAAAATGTGTGTCATGAACAAGTGCAGGATAGACACGAGGGTAAACCAATGGTTGTTTGGGTCATCCCGTGCTCGCACCGAGAGGCGTAGTAAGGCCTCCCGGGCTGCTACTGAGATCTCCTAGGTAAAGGACGTAGTGTGTAGTGTATGGTCAAAGTGTGCGTAGTGTGCGGCAGTCTAAATTCCTTTTGAGTAAAAAGAGGGATTTTCAAATGTGTCTTAAAGGCATGATGCATGCAAAAGATTTTGAAAATAAATTTTTTTTTTTTGAAAACATTTTCGAAATTTTTTGAAAGCATGTAAGCACATAAGAGTTGAACAGTAAAAGGGAGGACTGTCCCCTTTTCAAACATCACAAGTTCACGGTCCAACGGTTAAACATTGACTTTTCCCGGCACGGTCAAACCGATATGTTATATATCACGGTAAGACAAGATATATACAATAAAGCACACACATAAAAAAATCTCAAAGTTTCAAGTAATGGGACGGAAGTTTGACCCACGAAAGTTAAAAAAAAAAAAAAAAGACAAGTTTTTTTTTTTGAAAAACAATTTTTTTTAAAGCTTAGTCCCCAGTGGAGTCGCCACTGTGATGTACCCAACTTTTTTTGAGAAAATGAAAATGGAGTCGCCACGCCATTTTAGGTTTAAGGGCCAAAATTTCAAAAAATGCCCGAGAAACAGAGAAACGAGTTCAGAGGTCACGTTACACTCCGGGAAGAACATATGACGTTCACCCGGAATGCCTCGTATGACGAGTCTTCCAAACTTGAAACTTTGTGTGTGTATGTGTGTGTTTTGAAAAAAAAATTGACTTAAAGGGACTTTCTGGAAATAATGCAAATCTGCTGGATTGGACTGGAAAACAGTTTTAAAACAGTGACTAAACTGAAAAATAACAGAAACTGGAAACAGTTTGCAGATGACAATGTCATCCGTCTGGATGATTCTGGCATGATGAATTCATCCGCGCGGACATCCCTGCACCCTAACTTGATTTTTACAGTTTCTCAGTTTGACTCTGTAATTTCCAGAAATTTAACTGGATTTACAGGACTTAACTGGAACTGTAACTGAAAAACAGAAAAAACAATGAATGTTTGATTTTTTTGGGCATCCATGTTTGTCCTCTCTTTCCCTAGTCTTTGATTTAGTGATCATCTACTAAATGTATTTAGTGATGAATCAACTAACCAAGCCATCTCGGGGGTACATTAGGACTTGAAAACATGTCATTTTCAAAGGAAAGGGGGATTTGACATAAAAGTAAGCTAACTAGGTCAAGATGTATCAACTTTAGAGGAAGATCTCTAAGGTGGTCACAAGGAGGACCATCCTTGAGACCTATGCTCAAGTGTATCTCTTACATCTTTGTGTGACCTAAATATGCAAGTCTTAAGGATGTTCATCCATGGAAATGGTTCCAAGGTGAACATCTTAGACTAAGGGGGGGACATTTGCAAGAAAATAGATACTATGGACCATTTAAAGTGATCACCTATGGAGATTGACTCCAAGATGACCACATTTTAGGTCAAGCAAACAAGTAAATACTAGTAGTGAAAAAGGGGACATGGGAGGTAAAAATATGGACAATTTGTAGAGAATCATCCATGGATATGAACTCTATGGAGATCCTCTTGGATCCTTAGGGCAAGGAGGAAAGGGGGGATGAACAACAAAGTAAACAAGATTTACATCATGAAGACATGAAAGAAATGCATGAGTAAAAGATGTTCAAGTAGGGAGAACAAGGGTTTACCAATGGTTCTTGGGTTAGTGTTTAGGGTTTTAGGACTTCAATGGCTTAGGAGTGATTTGGTAGTGGATTTGAGGTTGGATTTGAGTAGGATAAGTGTTTAAGGCTGTTTTGAGTGGTGATTTTGGCAGAGTAACAGTAGGAAATATGCTTGTTGCCCCCCTGAAACTGAAGGAGAAGGGCTGTATTTATAGGTTGGCCAGGGTGTAAAATCATCCGCGTGGATTAGTTTGGCATGCTGATTTCATCCACGCGGATCAGACCAGCAGCGTGCCTGGTTTTACAGAAAGGTGTTTTGGCTGTTTCTTAGTTGGTCAATATTCTTTTTTACCTTGGAATGACACATTCTAGCAAGGCCCTTGACCATTTTCTTATTACTAAGAGGTCCTTCCTCATTCAAATTGCCTAAATAATGCCCGAAATGCCCCTAAATGATTATAAATCATTAGATTGAGCTGACGGAACACTAACGACCCATATTGGGGCATTTACACTACCTTGTTTGCTAGGTTGAGGTTCCACCTCTTTTTCATCATTTTCATCATGATGAGTTTCTTCTTCTATTGAATCATGTATCCGTTTATATGAGCTTGATCCATCTCTTTTACACGGAAACACATTCTCAAAGAAATAAGCATTTCTTGATTCCATTATAGTATTCTTGTGTATATCTTCAATTTTCGATTCATGAACAAGAAATCTATGAGAACTACTATTGTGAGCATAACCAATAAATATGCAATCAATAGTTTTTTTGTCCAATTTTCACCTTTTTGGGAGGTGGTATTGAACCTTTGCAAGACACTCCCACAATCGCATGTATCGGTATGATGGCACTCTTACAAGCCACAATTCATAGGGGCTTTTGTTTATTTTCTTTCGAGGCATTTCATTTAACACATAGTTTGCTGACAATACGGCTTCTCCCCACATGTTATAAGGTAACTCCAAACTTATTAACATGGCATTCATCATGTCCTTTAAAGTCTGATTCTTGCGTTTGGAAACTCCATTGGATTGAGGTGTATAAGGTGGCGTTGTTACATGTTTTATTCCATGTTGATTACAAATATCCTCAAATGGAAATTCATACTTACCACCATGATCACTTCTAATCACCTTTATTTTTCGGCTAAGTTAATTTTCAACTTCATTTTTATAGAGAACAAATTTCTCCATAGCCTCATATTTACTTCTGAAAAGATACACATAGCAATATTTTGTGTTATCATCAACAAAAGTTATAAAGTACTTATTGACCCCACGTAATTGTGTTGATTTGAAGTCGCATAAGTCTGTGTGAACCAACTCAAGTGGTTCATTATCTATTAATATATAAAAGCTGAAGTCATTTAGCTTCATTTTCCCGCTCACCTTTGGAACATTCTGGAAACAATCTATCTACTTTATCCCCTTACTCTCTCTTTCTCTCCAAACGCTCCATTTCCACAGCGCCTCCTCCTCTCCCACATCCCTACGCTCGCTCTCTCTCTCTCTATATATATACTCTCTCCGTCCCACTATACTTGACACTTCTTTTCATTTTGGGCCGTCCCACTATACTTGACACCTTTCAAAAATAACCAAATTTTTATATTTTTATATTCATTCTACCTCACCACTCATTCTCTCTCTTCATTTTCTACCACACATTTATTCAACCAACACTACTATTTACCCCACTCATTCTCTCTCTTCATTTTTCACCACACATTTTTTTTTATTTTATTCTTTTTCCTTGGTTTTTGAACCCACTCGTTGGGTGTCTAGTATAGTGGGACGGAGGGAGTATATATCAATTTCTCCCGTTCACAACCGCCGTCGTCACCGGTGTATCCGTTTCCGGTCATCGCTTTTCATTCCTTTCCGTTGTCGTTTCCTCCTCTTCCTCAAGCACCGCCGTCATGGTTGACGCAGCAGCTGATTCTGGTATGAGGCCTTTCAGAGACGTCGTTCGATGACGAGTTAGTTTCTCTCTCTCTCTCTCTCCACCTTCTCTCCCAGCGTCAGCCGTCACATCTTCACCACCGCCGCCGCCTTTCGATCATCAATTTCTCACTATAATCTTATTATCGAGATCTCAGGTACTCTATTCCCCCTCTCTTTGTATATTGATTGGGTTTTGTAATTTGTCAATTTTCGTATCCCATTTGAACACAGATTGCTTCTTGGTTACAGAGTTGAATACAGCTAATTATACGATTTGGTTTCTTGTATAGACATTTCTTGGGGAGACGATCGGAACTTTGAAGCAAAGACTGTTAAAGAATTCACAGACCCAATTGCAGATAACGTGTTTGATGGTAGGTTTCTGAAGAAATTGTGTTGTTTTAAAATTCAAGGATAAGATTTTATGGCTAATTAGTACTTTTTGTTCAAATTATTAGGTTGGTCCATGCTAGAATTTTCGTTAACATCACCTGATTTGGTTTATATAGGCTGGATTATTCTGGAGTTGGACCAGAGCATAGCTTTCTGAAAGACATAGGTCGTGCTGAATATCATAGCATTACCGATCAAGAGGCATTGGATGGTATATAATTTTATTCATATCTTCAATAACTTAGACTTGACACATGATGCTAATTTACTTTTCAGTCCCTGTCCCCTCAAGTGAACTTGAGGATGAATGACTCGTATTTTTATTTGTTGTATTTATCTGAAAATAGATAATTAAAGACTTACATTTGGTCACGTCTCTTGCATATTAATAGAAGTGCACCTTTAGAACAGCTAATCCCATGATCTGCTATTTGGTTTGAATAGCAACACATGAATCTTGCCTTTGATATGACCCTTATTTTAAATTTTGGGGGTTCTTTGTCTTGCATTTCTTGCCTCTTTGCTGTTAATCATTGACTTTATCGACCTCTATATGCAGCTTTTAAGAGATTTTCTATATTAGAGGGCATAATCCCGGCACTGGAAACATCACATGCGCTGGCTTATCTAGAGAAACTATGCCCAACTCTACCAAATGGGACCAAGGTTGTACTTAACTGCAGTTGTAGAGGAGATAAAGATGTTCATACAGCCATTAAGCATCTGGATGTCTGTTAGTCCTGCTTTGAAGATCAAGAGTTTTTCCCACTTCCAACTTCTTGGGAAGATTTTTCGGTCAGCTAGATTGCATTATGTACTACAGAGATGTGTAGTTGTGTTGATACAATAAGGTTGTACCCGTAACCAATTATCTAAGATTTTTTTGCTATGGAAATTTGTGGCACAACATCAAATTTTGCATTTCCCTTCAATGTTCTTTGGCTTGAGAAACTAATACTCCCTCAGATAGTCTTCATTTGATTTTGGAAGAACACGTCTTTGATCTGTCACACTTGGCTTCTCCATTTGCTCAGTTTACAGGTGTAGTTAGTTTGTGGAGATTGCTGACTAATTTGCTAACTGATCGATATGAGAACATGGAATGTCTTCATAGTTCATATATTTCAAATGCTACAGTTCAGGAAGACTGCTCTGAAATTGTTCATCATTAATAAAGAGAAAATCTTCTGGAAGTAATTCTAACAGGTATGGTTACGTACTTACATGTATCTATGTATAAATATCTATAGTTTCTCTCTCATGCTTTTTCTTGATTCCAAATATTTCTCAGGCACGAACATGGCACCTTTTTGGGGAATCATTCATTCTATGGAAAGAAGGTTATGCATCTGCCACTGCCAGGTATGTCTATAAGACTAGAGCTAAGATGAGAAAGATTGATATAGGAACTGGCAATAGGACATTTGACGATGAAACTGACTTGACTGCTCCTCTTCTGCATGTGGAGTGGCTAATGGTTCATCTGATTTTCTAATCCTGCAATTCAGATTAAAATCACGCTAACTCAGATTAAAATAATATATATATATATATATATACACACACACACTCACTCCGTCCCATCCGACTTAGAACAAGTTTATATTATTTTTTTATTCAATGGGACTCATTTGTTTTTATATTCAATGGGACTCACAGTTTGACCAGAGGTCTACTCGAACCCTGTCATTGGAAGCTGAGGTGTCCCTGCACCAGAAAGTGTTCCGGGCCATATTGTGTATGGGCAGTTGTTGCTTATAGTGACCATGCAAGCGGACGAGCAGGTGCACAAGACGAAAATACATACAAAACAGGTAAGTTTTTCATATGTCTTGAGCATATTATGTAATTGTTCAGGTTTCTATATATGCCCTGTTTCTCAAAGTTGAACTTTCTGGTTTCTTATGTGTGTGTGTGTGTTTTGGGGATGTAAGTAAGAGGAAATGGCCTATTCTGAATATTTGTAGTGATTGGAGGAGAGAGAAAACCTTAGATTGCTTTGTTAAAGGGGTGAGGCTGCCGCAAGGTGACACTTTTGGGTTTAGGATTTCTTTTCTATTTTGGCAATGGATGGCCTGTGGAGTAAGTAATTCCTTTCTTTGGCAATTGATTGGGAATTGGGATGCTGCTGAAAGGCAAATCTAGGATACCAAATTACCAATGGCTTATAGGCTAAAAGTGCTTCTGTAGATTGAAAAAAAGAAAAGCTATCTTGTAGATGAGAATGTACAAGTTTATTGCACAAGTTAGTAGACTTATTTGGTCATTTTCATTCACACATCCAAACTAAACTCAAATTTGGTTATCTTTAGTACATAGGTAAATAAAAAGTTAACATGTGAAAGTTTGATTTGTTAATTTTATACATTTACACATTTGTGTCTTTTGTAATTTGTATTAAAGTTATAATTCATCGTTCTAATAACAAGTGTCACAGATGAATGTTCTTAAAGAGTGTGCTTTATTATTTACTTATATATTACTTGTATTATGTTAAATTACACTAAAATTACTTTCTTATTCGTTAAGATGAATATTTATTTTGGGATGAAAAAAATTTGTGGTACTCATTATGAAATGGGGGGAGTAATTTTTTGCTACAATAGTATGCAATAATATATATTTTTTTGAGAAAAAATATATTTAAAGCTTTGTTGTTAAAAGTGAACAATTAATATAAAAAACTAAAAATATATTGGACTATGTAATGGGGGAATATAAGCAAACAATACTATAAAAGGTAAAGTTCACCAATAAATAGTGGACTATTGACGCTTACCTTTCTTAAATTACACTATTTGTGTTCATATGCTTTAGAGACATATTTTGAAAGGGAGGATATTATTTTCCTATTCTTAAAAGTATTTTTATTTAAAAGTACGAGGTTCTACCTTAAAACCAATTAATGCTAAGGGAATTGGCTTAGGATCTTTTTATGTTATAGACAAACCTCAATAAGTTAGGTTAGTCACATGGAATCTATAAAATGTTACTTTCAAGAGAAAATTATTCAATTGCCTTATATATAAAAGAAAAAAAAAACTAAATTTGTGGCTCTTCCCCTTTACTTATCCTCTCTCACTTGGTCGCTTGAATGCATATATTTTAAGTCTGCAATTGCTTACTGTTCTGCAGGTTGAAGAGGAGATTATCAAAAGAGTGGTTAGGATGGAGTTTGACAGGAACCTATTAATCGCCTCACTTCAAAACAGAGTACATAATGATGTAAACATTTCTGTTGAATATTTAGTTTTATGAAAGTAGTTTCTTTTTATGTTTAGTTTTCCATCTTATTACTCTTTCATTGGAAAGACTGTGGATGAAACAACAAATGTTGTTTACAAAGAAAATTTTCAAAATTTGTAGTTGTTATTGTTAATTCCATTATGAATATTTTTAATGACATTTTTAACATCTTTATTTATTTAGTTTTCGTTATTTTTCACAGTTTGTTGGTCGTGCTTTTAACGTACGGGTGTTATACTAGTTTCTTATAAATGAGTGGAACAGACTATTTGTTAGTTTTGCCTCTACACATGTTTCACATTTATGTTTGCAGTCTATTTTACATTTTGGTATACAATTCAAGTTAATTAATCTACGTATAGTATCATAATTAACATGTCCTAGTCTAACATGCCACAAATTGGAAGAATCAAGTAAGTAACGGAAGAATTATTCATTTCATTGCTTTTGGGCTTAATAGCCATTACATTTGGTTTCACAACCATCACACTTATCTTAAACATTCCATCATTAACATAACATTTTCCTACAAACATTCCACTCTTAGACAAAGTAACAACATATGACTCAAACACGATACAAAAACCATGCTTAATCAAAAGCGATCCGGATACCAAATTTTTCCGGATATCGGGGACATAAAGCACATTGTTGAGAGTCAATTCTTTCTCGGAAGTCATCTTGAGCGCCACCTTCCCTTGAACTTTTACGTCGAAAGTGGCTGAATTTCCCATGAACAATGTTTCACCATTTTTAAGGGCTTCAAAACTAATAAGCATGTCTTTGTTGGATCACACATGCCTAGTTGCACCGGTGGCAATCCACCACTGATTTGGGTTTGAACCCACCAAATTTACCTCGGAAATTACCACCACCAAATACATATCAGAAACTTCATTTGAGATGACATCAACCATGTTTCCTTGCTTCCTTGGATTTCTACACTCGGAAGACTTGTGGCCCACAATACCACAATTGTAGCAAGTTCCACCAAACTTTTTCTTGGAGATTCCTCCCTTTGGCTTCAAACTAGAACCTTTTCCGGGCACAAACTTGCCTTTGGCCTTGGAGCTATCACCATGATCAACCACATTAGCTTTCGCCACAAGAAGATTATTCAACTTCTTTTCCGCAATTCTATTCTCTTCCTCAATTCGGAGACGAATAGCAAGCGCTTCAACATCCATTTCCTTTCGTTTATGTTTAAGGTATTTTTTGTAATCTTTCCAAGCGGGAGGCAATTTTTCAATTATAGCCGCCACTTGAAAGTTTTCACTAATCACCATTCCCTCGGCATGAATTTCATGGATTATTATTTTCAATTATTCCACTTTACTTTTAACTGTTTTAGGGTCCACCATTTTGTAATCGAGAAAGCGGTCAACAATGAATTTCTTTGTACCCGCGTCATCGATTTTTTACTTGTATTCCAAGGACACCCATAGTTCCTTTGCATTTTTCTTAACACTATATGTTGGGTTTTATGGATCCATGCGCAGTGGAATTAGCATCTAAATAACACAAAACCCAAGAGCCCTAAGATCCGTTCTATACGATTAAATTGAAATCCTATGAGATAGAATTTTACCAACCTTAAACGCTTTCCGTTCTTGAGCTATCGAACAATTATCAATGTGATTTTGAATCACAAACTTCGATCTTCAAGACTTGAATCTTCAGATTGCTTTGGACAATTTGAACTCTAGGTCTTGATCGTCGTACGAGCGAAGACCCTCTAGTAGTATCCACACTTTAGAATGAGCCAAGAACAGTTCTTGAGAATTGCTAGATTCTTAAACCTATGGAAGAAATATTGAGAAACCTTTGTTGTGATTTTTAGAAAGGGGAGGTCGCTCGGCCCAGCTGGTAGCGGGAAATCCCGGTGCTTACTGGCCTTCCTACTTTCACTCGAGCAGGAGGTATGAGACCAGTAAGCGCGTCTTCTATCACTAGATTCGGCTGTTGTGAAAATAGAACTAGCTAGACCGGGCTTTGGGCCGAAGGTTCTGTTTTTCTATTAACGGCAGTTAGAAAATTTGGCTAGACAATTAGGGTTTACAGACCTAATATTTATACTACCTTAGTATAGGTATTTGTTTCCTAATCATATTAGGAAATTGTCTGTCAAACTGCCTTGGACTCGTCCTGTCGCGCGACCACAAGAAGCCTATGGGCAAGTTGTGTCGCGCGGCGACATGTGCCATTTGGCAAGTTCTGTCGCGCTACCAAGTATGCCATATACAGGAACTCTCAATCATTTCTTCCTTTGATTTAACCAATTCATTCTAGTTGTGTGTGACCCAATAGGATTATATTATGTTGGCATTGAGCCCGATCATATCGACCCTCATAAAACATAAGCGGACTCTAGCAAGCCATTATGTCTACCCAATTAATATAACGTAAGAGTTCACGTTTCCAATGGTACACTTCCATTTCTCCCTTTGTCTCACGATGTTATATTGAACACAAGTCATGGTCCACGTCAACTTGTATCTGTTCAATGCTTTCTCGATGTTGAGTATAATGATAATCCAATCGCATTGGGGTATGGCCATACACTTTCATCATTATCA
This sequence comes from Adenophora triphylla var. japonica, assembly GCA_022495995.1. Classification (NCBI taxonomy): domain Eukaryota; kingdom Viridiplantae; phylum Streptophyta; class Magnoliopsida; order Asterales; family Campanulaceae; genus Adenophora; species Adenophora triphylla. The sequence goes on from JAFEMH010000438.1 coordinate 447,416, forward strand.
CTCATCGAGGGGCCCAAGCAAAACATCTCTCTTTCGAGGGACAAATTCCATCTTGACTTATCATCCTTCCCATCATGAATCCGATCATGCCAAAGATAGCCTTTATAAATATCGTGTTAAGATATCGTTTGACTAAAATCAAGCATGATTATCATCATATAAAAGGTCATGATAATCTCAGTTCTAGGGACTAAATGAAGTGACCATATGAGATTTAATTATGACATTTGACCATGACATAAATCTCATACGGGTCAAGTCCAGTCACTTGTTCTCTAACAAGTACCCATAAATTTAATGTGCATCTCTATGCATATAATCATCATATGATTATCCATTAACATTTATACTAATTATTCACTTGATAATTAGGGAGGGAGATTATTGTAATAAATATGCAAAATATATAATAATCAAATAATAAACATTCTCTATAATCAAGGATAAAGATGATACATAACGGTTTAAGTTAAATATAACTAAAGCCTAGGGCATTACACCAACAGTCTCCCACTTGCACTAGGCTCCATCTATGTATCAAATACTCATGGACCTAACAAGACCATCATGCTTCTGCCTGTGCGAGGGTCTTTGTAAGTGAATCCCTAATGTCATCATCGATTGATACTTTGCATATTTTAACGTCTTCTCATTCTTTATGAATTCTCGAAAAACGTCTGAGTGTTTAGATCGCTGTTTTGACCTTGGTTCCATTGTTTGCACAAATGGCACCACATTTATCACAACAAAGTTCCATCGATTAGTGATACTTGGAACATTTCCAAAACACTAAATGAACTTTTGATCCAAACGGCCTCTTTTAGCTACATCATATGTTGCTAAAATTCAGCCTTAGTAGTAGATTCGGCTACAATTTTCTGCTTAGAATTCTTCCAATTAAAACTGCACCTCTAATAAGCAAAAACACAAATCCTAATTGCGATTTTAAATTAACTTTGTCAGTTTGGAAGCTAGCATCTATGTAATCCTTACAACAAGATTATCTTCAAACCTTTCAAGTACCAAGAACGTATCCTTAGTTCTTCTTAAGTACTTAAGAATCATCTTGACTGCCATCCAATGGTTCTCAACAGGATCAAATTGGTGTTAACTCGTCATGCTTAGAGCATACGAGATGTCGAGTCTAGTACAAATCATGGCATACATGACATATCCAAATGCCGGAGCATATAGAACTTCATTCATTCCCTTTTGCTCATCAGTTGTCATAAGACAATGAGTATTGCTAAGAGAAACACCATGACCCTTTGACAAGTTACTTTTCTTAGACTCTTCTAAGAACCTTGTCAATGTGAGTATTTTGACTCAAACCAATTTATCCTTTTAGATCTATCTCTATAGATCTTGATGCCAAGGATGTAAGCGGCTTCACCCATATCTTTCATTGAGAAACCTTTCCTTGACCAAGACTTGACAGTCTTAAGTGTCGGAACTTCGTTTTTCCAATGAGTAAGATATCAATGTAATAAAACAATGGAAATAATACTACGCTCCCACTGAATCTCATGCATACACAAGGTTCATCTTCGTACTTGATGAAATCAAACTCTTTGACCGATTCATCAAAATGAAGATTCCAATTCCTCGAAGCTTGCTTCAACCCATCTCATGGATCTTTGCAACATGCATACTTTATTAGAATTTCTTGGATTGACAAAACTTCGGGTTGTGTACTATACACATCCTTAATAATCTTTCCATTTAAAGAAAGCCGTTTGACATCCATTTATCATATCACATGGTCACAATATGTGATAATGGCAATTGAAATTCTAATAGACTTTGACATTGTAACTGGCGAAAAGGTTTCAACATAGTCAATACTATGATTTTGCCTAAATCCCTTTTGTTACAATCCTTAGTCATGAAAGTATACACCTTCCCATCCATGTCGGTCTTGAAGACCTATTTGCACCTTTAGGTTTTACACCTTTAGGTGGATCAATCAAGTTCCAAACTTTATTATCAGCCATGGATTGTAATTCGGACTTCATGGCCTCTTGCCATTTTCCGAATCAGGAGATGACATCGCTTCTTGATAGCAAGTAGGATCGTCATTCTGAATGACTTCCACCTTATTACTTTCCGATACGAGAAATCAATATTTCTTGAGTTCGGATCGTAACCTATCCGATCTACGATGGACTTGTGCATCTTGAACCGGTTCCACAACTCCTTGTGAACTTGGTTCCATCTCTACTTTTGGTTCCATATTATTTTTGTGTTCTTGAACTTCTTCAAGATTAATTTTATTCCCACTAGATTCTTTATTGAGAAACTATTTCTCAAGAAACGAATCGTATAGAGCAACAAACATTTTGTTCTCTTTGCGATTGTAAGATTAATTTCCGAAAATAACCTTTGTCAGATTTAGGTGCTAACTTATCAGAGACAAGTCTCTTCTTATAAGCTTTGCAAACCCAAATCTTCTTGAAATACAAACTAAGTTTTCTTTCATATCACATCTCATGTGGGGCCTTAGGAACCGATTTAGTAGGGACTCAATTCAGTGTAACCGCATTATTTCTAATGCATATCCTCAAAAGGAAATAGGAAAATCAAATTGACACATCATTGAACGAACCATGTCCTACAAGGTTCAATTTCTCCCATCAGACATACCATACAATGTGGTGTTCCGGGTGGAGTCAGCTCTGAAACGATTTCACAGTTTTGAGATGATTGTCAGACTCTTGACTCAAATGTCCATCACCTCGATCTAATCGAAGTACTTAATAGTTTTGCCAAGTTGTTTTGTACTTCATCTTGAAATGTTCGAAACATCTCAAACGATTCACCTTTGAATTTCATCAGATAGACATAGTCACATCTAGATAAGTCATCGGTGAATGTGATGAAACACCAAAATCCTCCCTTAGCAATGCTGCTTAATAGTCCACATACATCTCATGTATAATGGCCAATAAGACACTAGCCCTCCCACTACTCTTAGTGTAGGGTGGTTTGGTCAATAATAAGATCCACATTGCTCAAATGATTCAGAGTCATATGAGTCTAAAAGTCCATATTAATGGAGTTTAGATATATGTTTCTTATTTATTTGACCAAGCCGACAATGCCATATGAACGCGTTGCTCATATTATTTGGTTTAGATTTCCCATTTATATTATAGATATCTTCAATATTATTTTGTTTCTCATCATCAAGGATATGAAGACCATTCAATGACATATGCAATATAATAAGGCATATCATTAAATAAATATAAAACTTCTTATTCTCAATAAGAAAATTATATCCTTCATCATCCATATAAGAAACGAAAATAATACTCCTACCCAAATCCGGAACTTAGTAACATTTGTTCGAAACAAGTACTAATTCACTAGGTAAATTGACTTCATAAGTTCCTATGGCTAATGCAGCAACTCTTGCTTCATTCCCACGCATAGGTTTAATTTACCTTCTTTGAGTAGCTTTCTATTCTTTATTCCTTGCACATTTAAACAAATGTGGGATCCAATCCGGTATCATATACCCAAGAACAAGAAGTCGAAAAGAAAATATCTATCATATAGATACTTGAAGTAGTAGCAATCATATTGCCCTTCTTCACCTTTTAGGCCTTCCTAATAAGCCTTGCGACTTTGCTTCCAATGACAATCTCATTACAATGGTAGCAAAATGCATTCTTTTGAGACACTTTGGGTTTAGCCTCTTCGACTTTGGCAACTTTTGCCCTAGGTTTAGCAACCTTTGCTTTACCTTCTTTACCTTTCCTTTATGAACCCCTTTTCTTGTGTTAACCATTAACACACTTGCGGATTGCTTCTTTTGCATCTCATGCATTAGGAACCTTCACCACAACATACACCTTTTGCCTAGCTTGCACTTAGAACATTTCCTTTGTGCGTTGTGCTTAGAACAAAATCACTTACCATGTGCTCAAGGTTCTTCATAAAAATCTTTGAACATGGTGGCCAGTATAAGACAAGCAATATCATTAGAATCATCAACATGTTTCTAATGTTGCTCCTTATTTGCCCTTTGCAACATTTGCAGTAGGTTCAGCAGGAATGGATTCATCAAGAACGTACACATTTGCCTAAGAACCATTCTTTAGGCTTCTGATCCAACCAGAATTATCTGTATCGTTCCTTTTGAACTTTGTCCTTCATAAGGATGAATCGTAATTTATTGTGTAATGCTATTTCTACAACAAAATATGCAAATTATATGAACACATATCAATATCAACACATTTATCATCTAAGAGAAAATCATGTATTTCATAATACTCCCACTAAATTATACACCTTCCAATGCAAATAAGCATAATATAATTTAATGGGCTAAGATCCAACTTTAATTTAGTCTCAAGTACGCTATGGTGCACCGCTCAAGATTAAAATTAATTAGGTAGAAAACATCAATCATATCGTATATGACTCTTAGATCTTTTATGAGATTTATTTAAGACATCATATGTCTAAGCATATTTTAATCTCATCTTATGCCTTGGGTCCAAAACCATTTTGATAAAACAATTAAGTTCATCCACTTTAAACGTATAGGAACCGCCATTTCCTCATCTTGCTCGAAAACGAAATAGAATCAAAGTACCTTGCTATGGCAAGCCCACCCAAAACTATCCGAGTGGTCTCAAGTGTTTTAATCATGGATTGGCATAAAGAACTTAAAAATTAAACGAAGGTTCTTTAAAGCAGATTGTAAGCATATCAGCAAAGATAATCATAATCGTGCACCAGGTAAGTTCCTAGGAAAATAGGTGAGCCACAAGGACTACTTAAGTACCAAATCTTTCCTTCGACAGAACTCTCCTAGTCATGCACAATTAGAATACCAGCTCTGATTTGCAACATAACCAATACTTTGTATACTGACTTGTTTCTCACAAACAATCAGATTCCTTTTGGATTTTGCGTAAACTGACTTATTTCTCATAAACAATCAGAAAACCAAAATTTTAATATTTCAACTAAACATTCAGAAAATTACAATTCAATGTTTCAACTAAACATCTAACAAAGTTCTTAACACATAAGAACACATAATTCATGCATCGCAACAATTAATAAAATCACATTTAAATTAATTAAGCATGCATCAACAATGAATTAATCTAGCATAGCCCTATAAATTCAATTTCCAAAAATTTATAGCATCCAGATTAAGACAGAAACATATCAGATTATCAACATAATCACAGATTAACAAGAAAAATCAACAAACTGATTCTGCCCAGATCAGGCAAAGTATGTCGATTGACATAGACCTCAAGAGGCCTGTTCTGTCACGCGGCCATACAAGACCATCAGACTGCCCATGGCCAACTCTGTCGCATGACATTGAGTTGCCATGGCCAACTCTGTCGTGTGACAGAGGCCAACTCTGCCGCGTGACAGAAGCCAACTTGCTGATTTTTGAAACTTCAATCAATTCCAATCATAAAGCAATTAAATCATATAAAACAACCTTTTAACAGATTTAATCTAACATGATCAGAAAATGATTTTCACATTGTTTCACATAAACAATTAAAATTCTACCGCATACAAAAATATGCAATAAGCATATAAACAATTTATATCTTAATTCTAGCATGCCAATTCAAACTTAACTATACGAACGGGGCTCTGATACCACTGTTGGGTTTTATGGGTCCATGCGCAGCGGAATTAGTATCTAAATAACACAAAACCCAAGAGCCCTAAGATCCGTTCTATACGATTAAATTGAATTCCTATGAGATAGAATTTTACCAACCTTAAACGCTTTCCTTTCTTGAGCTATCGAACAATTATCAATGTGATTTTGAATCACAAACTTCGATCTTCAAGACTTGAATCTTCAGATTGCTTTGGACAATTTGAACTCTAGGCCTTGATCGTCGTACGAGCGAAGACCCTCTAGTAGTATCCACACTTTAGAATGAGCCAAGAACAGTTCTTGAGAATTGCTAGATTCTTAAACCTATGAAAGAAATATTGAGAAACCTTTGTTGTGATTTTTCCTTAGAAAATTTGGCTAGACAATTAGGGTTTACAGACCTAATATTTATACTACCTTAGTATAGGTATTTGTTTCCTAATCATATTTGGAAACTGTCTGTCAAACCGCCTTGGAATCGTCCTGTCGCGTGACCACAAGAAGCCTATGGGCAAGTTGTGTCGCGCGGCGACATGTGCCATTTGGAAAGTTCTATCGCGCTACCAAGTATGCCATATGCAGGAACTCTCAATCATTTCTTCCTTTGGTTTAACCAATTCATTCTAGTTGTGTGTGATCCAATAGGATTATATTATGTTGGCAATGAGCCCGATCATATCGACCCTCATAAAACATAAGCGGACTCTAGCAAGCCATTATGTCTACCCAATTAATATAACGTAAGAGTTCACGTTTCCAATGGTACACTTCCATTTCTCCCTTTATCTCACGATGTTATATTGAACACAAGTCATGGTCCACGTCAACTTGTATCTGTTCAATGCTTTCTCGATGTTGAGTATAATGATAATCCAATCGCATTGGGGTATGGCCATACACTTTCATCATTATCACTCATCGAGGGGCCCAAGCAAAACATCTCTCTTTCGAGGGACAAATTCCATCTTGACTTATCATCCTTCCCATCATGAATCCGATCATGCCAAAGATAGCCTTTATAAATATCGTGTTAAGATATCGTTTGACCAAAATCAAACATGATTTTCATCATATGTAAGGTCATGATAATCTCAGGTCTAGGGACTAAATGAACAAAATCAAACATGATTTTCATCATATGTAAGGTCATGATAATCTCAGGTCTAGGGACTAAATGAAGTGACCATATGAGATTTAATTATGACATTTGACCATGACATAAATTTCATACGGGTCAAGTCCAGTCACTTGTTCTCTAACAAGTACCCATAAATTTAATGTGCATCTCTATGGATATAATCATCATATGATTATCCATTAACATTTATACTAATTATTCACTTGATAATTAGGGAGGGAGATTATTATAATAAATATACAAAATATATAATAATCAAATAATAATAATTCTCTATAATCAAGGATAAAGATGATACATAACGGTTTAATTTAAACATAACTAAAGCCTAGGGCATTAATCCAACACTATAAACATTATATTGTGTATCCGACAACCCATTTAGTTTGGAATTTTGGCAAAGGAACTCGGAATGCTTCCAAGCATCAAGAGCAGTAACAGCTTGCACGTCCGTCTCATTCTCACCCAATTGTGGCGGATCTTCCTTAAGAAACCTCGCCAAGTTCAAGGTGGTCAAATAGAAGAGCATCTTTTCTTGCCACCATCTAAAGTCTTGGCCAAAAAATTATTCCGGCTTCTCAGCATGGTGAGTCAAAATAGTTTGGACAATCACATTCCTTGGAGGATTAGTTTCTACACGAAGCGCTTTCTCCACACGAGGAGTATCGGAATTGTTCCCAGAATTGGTTCCCACGTTGTTCGATTCAGTAACCATCTAAAACGAAATAGAAAATTAGTTAACTGTTTTTATAATGTTTTCCCTTCCAATGAAGGAATTTGTCTTATGATTGTTAGAATAATTGATTACAAAACTTGTAAATTACAGAAGTCAAAATAAAGAAACAGTGTAGAAAAAAAACTGTAAATTTGATTCTCGAAGTTGTTGTCCGAGTCGTGTGTGACACACTCTCCTTAAGACAAATTCGCCCCCTCAACGAGTTGTGCTTGAGGTTCCACAGAACGTTTGCCTCACAGAATGAAACGGACTGACCGGACGGTTGCTGCACACTAGTACCTCCGGCGAATTGAAGGTATGCCTGCACGGTATCACCACCAAATGCAAATGCAGGAGGCCAAAGGAAAGATCGTTCAATATGCTGCGAATTGGAGAGAGGAGAGATTTCAAAAAAAAATGTGTGTCAATTAGTTTGTGTTCTCTCCTTTCTATAGCTGCCAAGGAAGGATCAAAATTGATGATCAAATTAATTTCTGAAATTAAACATGTTTTAATTTCGTAATAATTTGATAATGACAGTTACAACATTTGAAATCATGCGGCAGTTACAGATTGGGGGAGTCATTTTTTGAATCACGTTTGATTTTTTTTTTTTTTTTTGCAAAAGTTGGGCTAGCGCGAGTAGGCCAATTTGGAGCTACATTCGTGTACGCAGTACGCGCACGCACATGAGTTCGGTAGCCCCAAGCACATTTTGGACCTTGATTTGCACCCTCCCTGAGCACCCGTGGGCGAGAGATGGAGCCTCTATGCTACACAATATTACTCCCTAATAAAGTGTAGGAGTATATAAACTAGTCTCCTTTTACATTTCCTTTTAATGTGGGATAACCACATTTCCCACTTCCAACCCACTTACTTTGAGCCTTAATATCTCATTCTTCCCTCAACCATTTTGGACAAATAAATATATGATTTCAATGTTCTCATGGAGTAGAACACAAACCTACAATCAATTTGGTCATTTGACAAACAACCCATTTAGGAAATAACTCATTATTTCCTTCAAATACACCTTATTTTTCCAACAATTAATGCATGAGCATGATAATCCCAATTTTCTAAATGTTAAAGGTTGCTCCTTTTAGGGTAAATCATGTATTTACTTTATGTCTTTACCATTTTGTATTTCCTACTTTGTTTCTTCATCAATCTTTGCCTATACCAATGGTTGTTATGATTCTTGGTTTGCTTAACCCACCCATGATTACTTGGCATCAAACTTTGGGGCCTCCCCAATAGATATGATCCAAGGCTAGGATATGGAAACCAAAGACTAGTCCATGCCATTGTTGAGTAAATATTCTGCTAGAAATTAAGTTTATTTGACTTAACTTATTATTTCCAGTTTTTACAGCAGTTTTTGTGAATTATATCACACTGATTTGACACGCCGGGTGGCAAGACATGTGTCACTTTGCCGCTGGGCGGCAACTCTAGTCCAGTGGACAAAATGTTCACTCTTTCTCCCTTTTTATCTTATGCTTGATTCCACTCCTTCTTCATCTATTCCTGTAAACTCTTTCAAAATAATGCTTTTCAAACACACACACACAATTTTTATTGCTTTTAAATGGCGGAAGAGCAATTTGGTTGGGAGGGGGTGATTTCTTGGTCATCTTCACCTTTTGTAACTTGACCAACAAACCTACAGTATAGGCCTTTTCAATTAATGAGCCTCTAAAAATCAAATGGAGTGGCGACTCTCTTTCAACGACAAAGAGTTGTTCAGCTATGAGTATTCCCGTCCAAACTCAAAATTCATGTCCAAACAACCCATGTAGACACCCCATTCTGAATGCATTATTACATGATTACCCTACTCTTGGTCTCGCCTTTGTGTTTTGACGAAAGCTCATTGGTTTCGTCATGTTTCATTATGTTTTGACTAACTTCGTTAGTTTTGGATTTAACTGACTAGCATAATAATTGTAAAGGGAAAAATAGTCAATTTGACTAGTTGTCTTATATGAGACTACGTGTCTCGCACGAGATAACCTCTAAGAATAAGCAGATTTACTTTCCTTCTTGATCTCGTTCTCTACTCTCCTACTTCGGGATTTACCTTATTTTGTGACTTACTAGAACCTTCCTCACATATTTACTTCCTTATCAAACTCTCCTAAATCAAGTCTCTAATTCTTGCTTGTGACTCCTATCTTGGTGAGCAAGTAATTTACACCTATATAATATACAAGGGTCCTCTCTGGTATTCAGACACACATGTTTTGCTGGGTTCTTTCCTAGACAAAAGACATAAAACAACCCTAATCTCTCTATAAATTCATTTTCTCTCTCTCTCTCTCCTACAAAGATCTTAAAACTTTGTCAAGGCTAACCATTGGAAGCTCTCAAAATCACAAGATAAACTCCTACACTTTTATATTCTTCTTCTCAACCATTTTAATTGCTTTTAGAGTAGAGTAATCCTATAAAAAATGATTAGCCTATTGTTCCTTCAATTCATGAAGGTGATCTCGGAGCATATAATCCGACATTCCAACCTAATTAACCAAATAATTAGGTTTTGTTTGTTTATATGCTTTCATTATTGAATTAATTGATAACACCTAATTAGTAAGACCAATCCTAAGATTGAGTGGAATTGTTGCTCCTTGATCTTCAAATTACATAAATTAACGCCCGAACCAATGAATCTCTTTAAATATCAAAAATATTTTTGCTATTGTTTTTCTACAAATTAATAATAAGTGGTGACTCTCATTGAATCAAAAATTCACCATTGCTACAATTGAGATTCCGCTGGGGAAAAATAATTAAGTTGGTTTGACTTGCATTAAATTAAGTGTTATCAATCTTTTCTTATTTCTGCAAAAATTTGAAAAATTCTGCAAAATATAACTAATGCCTTACACAAGATAACATTTGTCTCGCGCGAGACAAATATCCATATTAGTTGATTTTGCTTGTTTCTCTTGTTCTTATGCGGAGCCTAAAAACTCGATTTTGGCATGTAAAAGGGATCCCAGAAATCGTTATTTGCATAGTTTTCTCATCTTATGGCCTTTCTAACAATGAAAACTCAGCTCGGGTGGAGCCCAAGGTATTTTTGTGGCCTTTTTATCGGCCTTTTTCTTTTTCTTCTTTTTTATGGGGGTCTCTCCCCCAAACTCATTTGGTGTCTTGGTCCCACGGACATCAAGCACCTCATCTTTCTCAACACAATCATAAAAGGAGCTATCTTGATCATCAATATTAGCAATAAAAGAATCAGATATATCAACAAACTAGCATTCCTCAATTTGAGCACATGAATTTTCACTTCCAGCTTTTAGAGGAAAAAATGATTTTAATTTTGACACCGACTCCTTATAGGGTCGGTCTAAGGGGTGATACGGTCCGTCACTCAAAGAGTGTTTGTCGGCCTTATTGTTACTAGCCATATCATGGACGTCCGCTTTATCCCTAGAATTCTCACCGTCATTCAACAACAACTCAAGATCATCACACTCACTCACATGCCATAAATGCTCTTGTACATACTCTTCTACCCTATCAATGAAAGTCCCTTCGGGGACATCCGATAAAATTGGAATGATACAGAGAAGATTAGCATGGCCCTTGCGCAAGGATGACATGCACAAATCGAAAACCCTATCAATGAAATAACATGAATTATCATCATCAATTGGGTTTTGCATGGCATCATAAACACAAATCTCAATTTTCTCATTTGCTATAGTCATAGAGAATGTCTCATCACCCACGTTAATAATAGTGTTGGTCATCGCCATGAATGGACGCCCAAGTAAAATGGGTGAGTCATGACGACTTTCTTCACTCTTAGGCATTTCAAGCACAACAAAGTATACAGGCACAATGAGCGAAATTACCTGAACCAAAACATCCTCCACAATTCCCAAAGGTCTTTTAATGGACCGATCTGCAAGTTGTAAGGTCATTGTGGTGGGTTTTAATTCGGGTAAACCCAACTCCAAATACACATAATAAGGTAGCAAATTAATGCTAGCCCCAAGATCCAATGTAGCATTTACCCTATTGGAATCCCCCATAGTGATAGAAATAATAAAGCTTCCGGGATTTTTCAATTTGGGTGGAAGACTATGTTGTACCACGGCACTAGCATTCTCACCTATCAATATCTTCTCATTCGTCCCATACTTATGTTTCTTGGAATTTAATTCTTTGAAAAACTTGGCATAAGCAGGAATGTTTTTAATACATTAATTAAAGGGAGATTGATGTTCACTTTAGAAAACATGTCCATCAATTCCGACATTTGCTTATCCATTTTAGGTCTTAAAAACCTTCCACGAAATGGTACGAGAGGTACAAATGGTTTGGGGGTTGGAGAATCAACTTTACAATTTCCCCCCAACTCATTTGTACTCTTATCTCCAACATCATCATTATTATCTACAACAGGAGGGGAGAGAAGATGAAGAAGAATTTACCTCACTACCTACCTATTTGCCATTTCGGAGGGTGATAATGGCCTTGGCTTGATGTCCTTAGCTCGGAAAGGTTTCGGGCCTATGACCTTGTAGGGCTTCAGCGATTTGCCCCATCTGAATCTCTAGCTTTTTGAGAACCGCCTCATGGTTTTAAGCCGCTTGTTGACTCTGGGCCCTCAACTGATTATTCTCAACTCTCAATTGATCTGTGACCACTTCCCACAGTTCCTTCTTTTGTTCATACGGTCCCGGTGGAGGTTGAGGATGGAGAGGCTTATTTTGTTATTGATTACCTACCCATGAGAAAGCTGAGTTTTGCTTCCACCCCGGATTGTATGTATTAGAATATGGATTGTTGTTTGGAGGGAACCGTTGGCCATATCCTTGCATTGCATGTGCCTGTTCAGAATTAAAATGCACACCACTTTGACACATATTAGTAGCATGAGTGTTAGGGCCACAATTAGAACAAAAATCATTTATAACATGGGCACTTGATGAAGCACCACCACTGGTCAGTTTATCCAATTTTTTATTTAACATTGCTACGTGCCTAGAAAAATCATTAGCAGAACTCAACTCATGAACTCCCCTAGTTTTACCCCTAGAGACTTTTTGTTGAGAATTGGCCCCTAACATTTCAAATAATTCTTGGGTTTGAGCAACTGTTTTAGACCCTAGAAAACCCCCCGCTGCGTTGTCAACCATAGCTTGGTCAACTTGACTCAACCCACCATAAATGTTTGATGTAAAAGGGGCAGGGGAAAATTGTGATGGGGACACTAAACTTGCAACATTTTAAACCTATCTCATGCCTCATGAAAAGGCTCACCCTGATCTTATGAAAACCCTATGATTTTTTGTCTAAACGTAGTTAGGGTGACATGTGGGAAATACTTACTAAGGAAAGTGTCATGCAGTTTGTCCCAAGTCCTGATACTCCTAGAGGGAAGTAACGTAAGCCATGTTTTGGCCGCCCCTTGTACAGAAAAAGGGAAATATTTGAGTCTTAAATGTTCTTCAGTCACCTCTTCTTTTACAGGAAAGCTTACAACAATCATCATGTATTCTCTTAAAAAGTTTAAAGAGTCCTCAACAGGAAGACCCTGGAATTCAGGCAACATATTAAAGTACTGCCCTTTGACTTCATATGTCTTTGCTACATCGGTCAAAACAATGCAAGGCACCGATGTGTCGACCTTGGGCCTAGCATATTCGTTCATAATGGGATCTGCCATATCCCCTACTGATTCTTCTCCTTCGATGGAAGAAGTTTCTAGTTCGCTTAACACTACCTCTGTCTTGGTGACAGAAGTTTCAGAGTCCGTTTCTGACTCTTGGATAGAGGGAATGCCCCTATCAAGCATATCAATGTTATCATTCACAGGGACCAACTGAGGATCCAAGGAACGTCTACCCAATATACACCGATTAAATTAACTTGTAATTCACAACAAGTCCCAGGCAACGGCGCCAAAAACTTGATGGAGAAAATCTCCCTCTTATTAAAATTACCTAGCAAGAGAACTAGTTTATCAATGTAGTAATATGCTTACTTGCAAGGTTCGAATCCACAGGGTCCAAAGTGAAACAAGTATATTTTATTAATGTATTAAAGTAACCAAAATAAGGGGTTTGATTGGTTTAATTATTAATCTAAGAAAGCAAAATAAAACAAGGAAAGAAATCAAGAAATAAAGGATTCATGGATTGGGGATCATAACAATTGTTATTTTATGCTTTTTATTTCATGTAAAAATGATTCAATCTCATTCTTGGGTTCATTCACAAAATCATGAGTTGGGACGGTTTGGTGTGCGATTTGCAACTCAAATATTCTCTTTTTATTATACTCCAGTTATGCATATATAATAATTGAAGAAGTCATTAAGATTAAAAGAATATATGAACCTAGATCCAATTAAATTCAGTTACGTTCTCAATTACGTCTAAATAGTAAAATAATGGTCAATGTATCTATGTCCGAGTTACTGTAACAATGTATACACACAAATTCTAGGGCCAAAAGTATCTTAACATAAATCTGAAATCCTAGAACGAATTAAGAATATTTTACCACGCAAGAATGAGAGAAAGATAGGAAGAATTAAAACCCTAGCATAAAGATCAAATTATTACTTACCACAATCCGCGAATCAAATAAATTAGCCTTGAAACACCATTAAAATAAATAAATCTTGTTCTTGAATCTTCAAAATAAATAAATACCCTACCTAATTTAATATGAACAAGAGAAGAAGAAATATAGAGGATGATAAGAGATGAGAGGACCCACCAAAAACTAGCCTAGGGGTTCTTTATATTGTAGGAGGGAGGAAGAATTCCTAATTTACAGCCAAAAGAGGTCAATTCCTAGTCAAATTAGGATTCTGTCGAAAATCCGTCACAAATCTGTTGAAACTGCCTAGGAGTTGCTGCTAGGGACCAGAACCGTCACAAATAATCCATTACGAATCCACAGGCGCGATCGCCCTGACTTTCTGCCTAAACTGCGCGGTTGCTCGGCTGTTGGGCGTGATCGCTCGGCCTTGGCCTTGTTTCCTCGGCCACTTCGGCCATGCCTCGGCCATGCTACTCCTGGCTCCATTATCTCGGCCACGGCCTTGCACTTGGCCGGCCAACTCTCTTTTTCAGCTGCAATTTAGCTCCTAAACTTTATAATTCTAGTTTACTCCTTAATTTTCCATATTTGCAATTTGGTCCCTGAACTTCCAAAACAAGCTTATATCCTCCATTTTCTGCCTAATTGCACTTCACCCCATATACTTTCAAAACACTAACAAAACACATTAAATTCCCAAGATTTTGAGCACCAAATAAGCTTGGAAACATATCTTTTGGATGGGTAAAACCACATCCATCAAATACCCCCAAACTTATCTTTTGCTCGTCCTCGAGTAAAACAAAACTAAAACAAAATAAAAACTAAATAAAATAAAAGAAAGAAAATATTTTCGGATTGTTCAATTCATATAATAAGTTGTTGGCACAACAAGTCTCAGATTCTTCACAACACACATAATCTACAAGCATTATCATGAACATGGGATTATATTTATATGGATGCATCTAACTTACAATTCTCCACCACATAATGAAATATGAATGAAATATGGGAGATCATTGTTTACCAAAATAAGATATTTTATAGGGTCACTTATGTCATGCTCTAAATCAATGATGATAATATGAAACTTCTGCACAAGGGACACTCATATGCATGCATGTATAAACACAACTGTCAACCCGGCTAGCCTTTAGGGATCAAATATGTCTTTATGGCTTGTAATGTATCGCGAAAAATGCGGGCTAGGTTCACGGTTCCAAATGAAGGTAAGGACATATGAAGTCAAGTAGTGAAACTAGAGAGTCTTCAACATACACCCTTACTTTGAATTAATCTCTCCGGTCCATGCCAACCCATTGATTCAACTCCCAAACTTATAATTTTCCACACTTCACACTTGGGGTTGATCACATTTCTTTCTTTTTTTGTCACTTTCCACTTCAACATAAGAGAGGGCAAGGCTTTCTTTTCAGGCTTTTTTTCTTTTTCTTTTTTCATTCTTTTTTTCTTTTCTTTTCTTTTCAGGCTTTTTGGTCACTTTCCACTTCAACATAAGAGAGGGCAATACATTCATAACCCTTTTCTTTCTTTTCTTGACCACTTTACACCCTTGATTTTTCACACATCACCCACAATTCCCATTCATTCCCTAGTTTCACTTTCTTGAAAGGTGAGAAAATAATGTATAAGTTAAAAGGGAAGGGTTATGTAGGTACCAAAATGTTGGGTTTTGGGGTTACAAGCGCAGCGAAAGATTTATATAATTCACAAAATCCTAGCCATAAATCCTTCTATCATGAAGAGATTATGAAATAGATTTACTAACCTTGGTTGCGAGTTTGTCTTTCGTACATGATTTGTAATTCACCTTTTGAGTCGTAGACGAAACTTTGATCTTCTTCCTTGTTCTTCCTTGTGATGAATCAATAATGCTAGGCCTTCAAGCTTTAGGTGATAAAGCAATCACCCTCTATCGGTAATCCACACGCGAACGAACCAAGATCGAATCTTGTTGGATTGGTAGATGATCCCCGATTGTTGAAACACTTTTTAACAATATATGGCTAATATGAAATTGAATCTAGGATGTTTTGATCTTAGATTTGTAATCAAAATCAAGATATTTATGTTTCTCAAGCCCTAGAATTTGTGTCTCTTGGCTGAGGCAAAAGGGGCTATTTATACTTTATAAATATCCCTAACACTTAGGGAGAAAAGCCCTAATCCAAAGCTAAAACGGAACTGTTGAAACAGGATGGGCGGTCGCCCACCAAGGTTCCCGACGGTCGCCCTGTTGTACAGTCCTTTTAGTTATTTTCGAAAACCTTGTGTGAGGTCACCCACACCTACCCCGGCGGTCGCCCATCAGTATAGATGTTTGTGGGCGGTTGGCCACTAACCCCTTTGGCGGTCGCCCAGTTGATCAGTTCCATGTTTGAGCCAATTTCAATATGTTCTTTGTGTGTGATCCTTTAGGATTTATATTTTATGTTGGTAGTGAGTTGAAACATCAACCTCACAAGACGTAAGTGGTTTCTAGCAAGCCATTATGTCCACCTAATTAAATATAACATCAACTCTTGATTCCTTGATAGACCAATGTCACAATATCTTTGTCACACGATGTCATATCGAACATAAGTCATGGTCCACGTCAACTTATATTGTTCAATGCTTTCTCGATTTCGAATAAGTTGATAATCCAAGTGCATTTGATCTCTATCAAATCTCTTGAGTGTGGCCACACATTTCATCAACACTATTCTTCGAGGGGCCCAAGTAGACATCTCTCTTTACGAGGGACAAATCCCATCTTGACTTATCATTCTTTCCTACAAGAATCCAGTAGTGCCAACATAGCCCTTATTGCTGTCCTATTAAAGATAGTGTTAGACTACATCAAACACAACGTTCATCATGTGGAAGACGATGATAATCTCAGGTATTAAGGATTCCAATGACACGACTATCATGAGATTTAATCATGACATATATGACCATAGACCATCTCATAAATCTCATCATGGGTTGGTCCAGTACCTTGTTCTTTAACAAGTACCCATAAGTGTAATGTGCATCCCCATGCATATAATCATCTCTATGATTATCCTTTACCAACTTTTACTAGTTATTCACAATAACTAGGGACACAGAATATCATAATAAACATATAAAACATATAATACTAAAGATAAACATTCTCTATTATAAATGGTAAAGACGATTACATAACGGTATTAATTATGAGTCAAAATAAATATACGCCTAGGGCATAACACCAACAATCTCCCACTTGCACTAGGCCCAATCTCATATGTATCGTATACCTATGGACCTAACATGACCATCATGCTTTGCTTGTGTGAGGGGCTTTGTAAGCGGATCTCCTATGTTATCATCGGTTGATACTTTGCATATCTTAACGTCTCATCTTTCTATGAATTCTCGAATGAGGTGGAAATGTCTAATTATGTGTTTGAATCATTGATGTGACCTTGGTTCCTTAGCTTGTGCAATGGTACCATTGTTGTCACAATAAAGTTCTACCAGATTAGTGATACTTGGAACGACTTTCAAGTCACTAATGAACTTCTTGATCCAAACTACCTCCTTAGTTACATCAGATGACACTATATATTCAGCCTCAATTGTAGAATCGGCTATGGTACTCTGCTTGGAACTCTCCAACAAATCGCACCTCCGTTAAGCATAAACACAAACCCTGATTGCGATCTAAAATCATCTTTGTCAGTTTGGAAGCTTGCATCTGTCTAACCTTTTACAACAATATCATCTTCCATCCCTCCAAAGACCAAGAACGCATCCTTAGTCCTTCTCAAGTACCTAAGGATCGTCTTAAATGCCATCCAATGGTTTTCACCAGGATCAGATTGGTATCGACTCGTCATGCTTAGAGCATACGAGACATCAGGTCTAGTATAAATCATGACATACATGATAGATCCAATAGTCGAAGCGTATGGAATCTCATCCATTCTCTTTCGCTCACCAGTTGTCTTAGGACACTAATTCTTGCTAAGAGTAATACCATGACCCGTTGGCAAGTTTCCTCTCTTAGAATTTTCCATCTTTAATTTTCTAAGAACATTGTCAATGTAAGTACTTTGACTCAAACCAATCATCCTTTTAGATCTGTCTCTATAGATCTTGATGCTAAGGATATAGGCGGCTTCACCCATATCTTTCATTGAGAAGCAATTCCCTAACCAAGACTTGACAGTTTGAAGTGCAGGAATATCGTTTCCAATGAATAAGATATTATTGCATAAAATATTAGAAATAGTACTATGCTCCCACTGAACTTCATGTATACACATGGTTCATCTTCATTCTTGATGAAGCCAAACTCTTTGATCAATTCATCAAAATTAAGATTCCAACTCCTAGAAGCTTGCTTCAACCCATATATGGATCTTTGCAGCTTGCATACTTTGTTAGAATTTTTTGGATCGATAAACTCTTCAGGCTGTGTCATATACACATCCTCAAGTAGCTTCCCATTTAGGAAAGTTGTTTTGACATCCATTTGCCATATCTCATGGTCGTAATATGCGGCTATGGCAATTAAAATTCTAACAGACTTAAGCAGTGCAACCGGCGAAAAGGTTTCATCATAGTCAACACCATGAATTTGCCTATATCCCTTTGCTACAAGCCTAGTCTTGTAAGTATGCACCTTCCCATCCATGTTGGTCTTCTTCTTGAAGACACACTTACACCCTATGGTTTTTACACCTTCAGGTGGATCAATCAAGTTCCAAAGTTGATTATCATGCATGGATTGTAATTCGGATTTCATGGCTCCTAGCCATTTATCTGAATCAAGAGTGGACATCGCCTCTTAATAGGAAGTAGGTTCGTCATTCTCAATGACTTCCACTTCATTACTTTCCGATATGAGAAATCCATATCTCTTGGGTTCGGATCGTAACCTATCCGATCTATGATGGACATGTGCATCTTGAACCGGTTCCACAACTCCTTGTGAATTTGGTTCCATCTCTACTCTCCGTTCCATGTTATCTTTGGGCTCTTGAACTTCTTCAAGATTAATTTTACTCCCACTAGATCCTTTATTAAGAAACTGTTTTTCAAGAAAAGTACCATATTGAGCAACAAACACTTTGTTCTCATTGCGGTTGTAAAAGTAATATCCTTTAGTTTCCTTAGGATAACCAACGAAAATAACTTTGTCAGATGTTGGTGCTAACTTATCGGAGACAAGTCTCTTCACATAAGCTTCGCAACCCCAAATCTTCAAGAATGACAAATTTGGTTTTCTTCCATGCCACATCTCATGTGGGATCTTAGTAGCCGATTTAGTAGAGACTTTGTTCAGTGTGAACCCAGCAGTCTCTAATGCATGTCCCCAAAATAGGAAGGCCAAATTGACTCATCATCGAACGAACCATGTCCAACAAGGTTCTATTCCTCCTCTCAGATACGCCATTCCATTGTGGTGTTCCAGGTGGAGTCAACTCTGAAACAATTCCACAGTTTTTGAGATGATTGTCAAACTCTTGGCTTAAATATTCACCACCTCGATCGGATCGAAGTACTTTAATAGTTTTGCCAAGTTAATTTTGTACTTCATTTTGAAATATTCTAAATATCTCAAACGCTTCATTTTTGGACTTCATCGGATAGACATACTCATATCTAGATAAGTCATCAGTGAATGTAATGAAATACTGAAATCCTCCCCTAGCAATGCTACTTAATGGTCCACATACATCTGTATGTACTAGGGCCAACAAGTCACTAGCCCTTTCACAACTCTTAGTGTAAGGTGGTTTGGTCATTTTTTCCAACAAACAAGATTCGCATATCTCGTATGATTCATAATCATATGAGTCTAAAAGTCCATCTTTACGGCGTTTAGAAATACGTTTCTTATTTATATGACCAAGCCGGCAATGCCACATGAATGTGTTATTCACATCATTCGGTTTAGATTTCTTATTCACATGATAGATATCTTCAACATCATTTTGTTTCTCAACATCAAGGATATAAAGGCCATTAAATTAATTTGCAATACAATAAAGCATATCATTTAAATAAATAGAAAACTTCTTATTCTCAATAAGAAAACTATATCATTCATTATCCAAACAAGAAACATTAATAATATTCCTACTCAAATTTGGAACATAATAACAATTGTTCAAAACAAGTACTAGTCCACTAGGTAAAGTACATCATATGTTCCTACAGCTAATGCATCAACTCTTGCTCCATTCCCCACACGTGGGTCAACTTCGCCTTCTTTGAGTAGCTTTCTATTCTTTAGTCCCTGCACATTTAAACAAATGTGAGATCCACATCCGGTATCCAATACCCAAGAACAAGAAGTAGAAAGGAAAATATCTATCATGTAGATACCTGAATCATTAGCAATCGTATTGCCCTTCTTCGCTTTTGGCCTTCCTTATAAGCCTTGCAATTTCGCTTCCAATGACCAAACTCTTGGCAATGGTAGCAAATTGCATCCTTTTGAGACACTTTGGGTTTTACCTCTTCGGCATTGGCAATTTTTGCCTTGGATTTAGCAACCTTTGCTTTGCCTATTTTGCCTTCATTTTTTAACCCTTTTCCTTTGTTAACCATTAACTCATTTGTGGTACTAGGCTTCTTGATATTTTTCTCTGCAGTCTTAAGCATCGCATGCAATTCTGACAGATTCTTATCCATGCCACTCATGTTATAGTTTGTAATGAAATGACTATAACCTTCAGGCAATGAATTCAATATCGTATCCGTTGCGAGTTCCAAACTCATAGGATACCCAAGCCTTTCAATGTACTCAATATATCCTTTTATCTTAAGGAAAAAAAAAAAAAAAACTGACTGCCCCTCTTGCATCTTGCATGCATTAGGAGCCTTCACCACATCATAGCTCTCTTGCCTAGCTTGCACTTGGAACATTTCCTTTAAGCATTGTGCTAGGTCAAAAGTGTTTTCCAAGTGTTCAAGGTCCTTCCGAAGAGCCTTACACTTGGTGGCAAGCATAAAGCAAGCAACATCATTAGAATCATCAACATGTTACTTATGTCGCTCCCTATCTGCCCTTATAGCATTGGCAGCGGGTTCAGAAGGAATGGGTTCATCAAGAACGTACAATTTCTTCCCTTGCCTTAGAACAATTCTTAGGCTTCTAATCCAATCACAATAGCTTGTACCATTCTCTTCAAGCTTGTCCTTCTCAAGAATGGATGGCAGTGACAAGGGTTGATTATTGTGAGATGCCATTCTACAATAAAACATGCAAACAATATGAGCACATATAAGTATCAACACATTTACCATCTAAGAGATAAATAATTTATTTCACAAATACTCCAACTAAATTATACACCTTCAAATTCAAGCATGTATCATATAATTATAATGGGCTAAGATCCATATTTCACTTGATTTTGGTTTAAGTGAGTCAATGCCCAAAATCAATCTATTTAGGTAGATAACACTTATCAATCATATCATATATGACTCTTAGAACTTTTATGAGATTCTAGACATCTTATGTCAACCCATGTTTTAATCTCATCTATGTCTTGGCTCAAAACTCTTTTGAAAGCACCAATTAAGTTCAACCATTTTTAAACGTATGAGACACAGAATGATGCACCCAACTGAGTCAAAACTACATCAACCGTTATCTCATCTTGCTCCATATTAAGATATAATGATGCACCCAACTGAGTCAAAACTATATCAAAATACCCGAATATTTTACAGGTGTTCTAATCAAGGGGTGGCATAAAACTTAAACATTTAAGATGGTTTTTTCATATAGCAACAAACATCGAATGGTTGTATATGAAACTTATGTGTACATAACCATGAACATGGGATTTCACATAATATCCTACTTTAGGATCATACAAATAATCATGTAACAAATAACAATTATCAATTACATAATTATTCAATTCTCAAAATTTAAGGATTCAAATAATCATGTTAATCAAATTAAATATGAACATTAAATCCTAAACTAACAATTTGTTTCAATTTGAAGATTTACTAATCTAATTAATCAAATTAAAGAGATCAATAACCCATGTAGAAGATCAATTACATCAATCAACTATTAATCATAATCATGTTATATCGCATATAATTGTTTCATAATACAATACACATAAAATCATCAATATATATCATATAGCATGTTAAAGCATATAATCCAATTATATCTAGCATGCCAATTTTAACATAATCTTGATTAAACGCGACTCTGATGCCACTTTTGGGTTTTGGGGTTACAAGCGCAGCGGAAGATTTATATAATTCACAAAACCCTAGCCATGAATCCGTCTAACATGAAGAGATTAAAACTATGAAATAGATTTACTAACCTTGGTTGCAAGTTTGTCTTTCGTACACGATTCGTAATTCACCTTTTGAGTCATAGACGAAACTTTGATCTTCTTCCTTGTTCTTCCTTCTGATGAATCAACAATGCTAGGCCTTCAAGCTTTAGGTGATAAAGAAATCACCCTCTATCGGTAATCCACATGCGAACGAACCAAGATCGAATCTTGTTGGATTGCTAGATGATCCCCGATTGTTGAAACACTTTTCAACAATCAATGGCTAATATGGAATTGAATCTAGGGTGTTTTGATCTTTTATTCGTAATCAAAATCAAGAGATTTGTGTTTCTCAAGCCCTAAAATTTGTGTGTCTTGGTTGAGGCAAAAGGGGCTATTTATACTTTATAAATATCCCTAACACTTAGGGAGAAAAGCCCTAATCCAAAGCCAAAAAGAAACTGCTGAAACAGGGGAGGGCGGTCGCCCACCAAGGTTCCCGGCGGCCGCCCAGTTGTACAGTCCTTTTTGTTGTTTTCGAAAAACCTTGTGTGCAGTTGCCCAAACCTACCCCGGCGATCGCCCATCAATACACCCTGGCGGTCGCCCATCAGTACAGAAGTTTGTGGGCGATCGCACACTATCCCCTCCGGCGGTCGCCCAGTTGATCAGTTCCATATTTGAGTCAATTTCAATCCATTCTTTGTGTGTGACCCTTTAGGAATTATATTTATGTTGGTAGTGAGTTGAAACATCAATCTCAAGAGACATAAGTGGTTTCTAGCAAGCCATTACGTCCACCCAATTAAATATAACATCAAAGCTTGAATCCTTGATAGATCAATGTATCAATCCCTTTGTCACACGATGTCATATCGAAAATAATTCATGGTCCACGTCAACTTATACTGTTCAATGCTTACTCGATTCCGAATATGTTGATAATCCAAGTGCATTTGATCTCTATCAAATCTTTTGAGTGTGGCTACACATTTCATCAATACTATTCATCGAGGGGCCCAAGCAGACATCTCTCTTTACGAGGGACATAACTCATCTTGAGTTATCATTCTTCCTTACAAGAATCCAGTCGTGCCAACATAGCCCTTATTGCTATCCTATTAAAGATAGTGTTAGACTACATCAAACACAACGTTCATCATGTGGAAGACGATGATAATCTCAGGTATTAAGGATTCCAATGACACGACTATCATGAGATTTAATAATGACATATATGATCATAGACCATGTCATAAATCTCATAGATGGGTCGGTCCAGTACCTTGTTCTCTAACAAGTACCCATAAGTGTAATGTGCATCTCCATGCATATAATCATCTCTATGATTATCCATTACCAACCTATACTAGTTATTCACAATAACTAGGGACACAGAATATCATAATAAACTTGTAAAACATATAATACTCAAGATAAACATTCTCTATTATAAATGGTAAAGATGATTACATAACGGTATTAGTTATGAGTCAAACTAACTATACTCCTAGGGCATAACACCAACAATCTCCCACTTGCACTAGGCCCAATCTCATATGTATCGTATACCCATGGACATAACATAACCATCATGCTTTGCTTGTGTGAGTGGCTTTGTAAGCGGATCCCCTATGTTATCATCGGTTGATACTTTGCATATCCTAACGTCTCCTCTTTCTATGAATTCTCGAATGAGGTGGAAATGTCTAAGTATGTGTTTGGATCGTTGATGTGACCTTGGTTCCTTTACTTGCGCAATGGCACCATTGTTGTCACAATAAAGTTCTACTAGATTAGTGATACTTAGAACGACTTTCAAGTCACTCATGAACTTCTTGATCCAAACTGCCTCCTTAGCTGCATCGGATGCCGCTATATATTCGGCCTCAGTTGTAGAATCGGCTATGGTACTCTGCTTGGAACTCTTTCAACAAATCGCACCTCTGTTAAGCATAAACACAAACCCTGATTGCGATCTAAAATCATCTTTGTCAGTTTGGAATGTGTAACCTTTTACAACAAGATTATCTTCCTTCCCTCGAAAGACCAAGAATGCATCCTTAGTCCTTCTCGAGTACTTAAGGATCGTCTTAACTGCCGTCCATTGTTTTTCACCAGGATCAGATTGGTATCGACTCTTCATGCTTAGAGAATACGAGACATCAGGTCTAGTACAAATCATGGCATACATGATAGATCGAATAGCCGAAGCGTATGGAATCTCATTCATTCTTTTTCGCTCACCAGTTGTCTTAGGACACTGAGTCTTGCTAAGAGTAATACCATGACCCATTGGCAAGTTTCCCCTCTTAAAATTTTCCATCTTGAATCTTTTGAGAACTTTGTCAATATAAATACTTTGACTCAAACCAATCATCCTTTTAGATCTATCTCTATAGATCTTGATGCTAAGGATGTAGGCAGCTTCACCCATATCTTTCATTGAGAAACACTTCCCTAACCAAGACTTGACAGTCTGAAGTGCAGGAATATCGTTTTCAATGAGTAAGATATCATCAACATACAATATTAGAAATAGTACTACGCTCCCACTGAACTTCATGTATGCACATTGTTCATCTTCGCTCTTGATGAAGCCAAACTCTTTTATCGATTCATCAAAACGAAGATTCCAACTCCTAGAAGCTTGCTTCAACCCATATATGTATCTTTACAGCTTGCACACTTTGTTAGAATTACTTGGATCGATAAACCCTACAGGCTGTGTCATATATACACATCCTCAAGTAGCTTCCCATTTAGGAAAGCTGTGTTGACATCCATTTGCCATATCTCATAGTCGTAATATGCGGCTATGGCAATTAAAATTCTAACAGACTTAAGCATTACAACTAGCGAAAAGGTTTCATCACAGTCAACACCATGAATTTGCCTATATCCCTTTGCTACAAGCCTAGCCTTGTAAGTTTGCACCTTCCCATCCATGTCGGTCTTCTTCTTGAAGACCTACTTGCACCCTATGGTTTTTACACCTTCAGGTGGATTAATCAAGTTCCAACCTTGATTATCGTGCATGGATTGTTATTCGGATTCCATGGATCCTAGACATTTATTCGAATCAAGAGTGGACATCACCTCTTAATAGGAAGTAGGTTCGTCATTCTCAATGACTTCCACTTCATTATTTTCCGATACGAGAAATTCATATCTCTCGGGTTCGGATCGTAACCTATCCGATCTACGATGGACTTGTGCATCTTGAACCGGTTCCACAACTCCTTGTGAATTTGGTTCCGTCTCTACTCTCGGTTCCATGTTATCTTCGGGCTCTTGAACTTCTTCAAGATTATTTTTACTCCCACTAGATCCTTTATTGAGAAACTGTTTCTCAAGAAAAGTACCATATTGAGCAACAAACACTTTGTTCTCATTGCGGTTGTAAAAGTAATATCCTTTAGTTTCCTTAGGATAACCAACGAAAATAACTTTGTCAGATTTTGGTGCTAACTTATCGGAGACAAATCTCTTCACATAAGCTTCGCAACCCCAAATCTTCATGAAAGACAAATTTGGTTTTCTTCCATGCCACATCTCATTCTCATGTGGGGTCTTAGGAGCCGATTTAGTAGGGACTCTGTTCAGTGTGAATGCAGCAGTCTCTAAAGCATGTCCATAAAAGGAAATAAGAAGGTCAACTTGACTCATTATCGAATGAACCATATCCAACAAGGTTCTATTCCTCCTCTCAGATACACCATTCCATTGTGGTGTTCCGGGTGGAGTCAACTCTGAAACAATTCCACAGTTTTTGAGATGATTTTCAAACTCTTGGCTTAAATATTCACCACCTTGATCGGATCGAAATACCTTAATAGTTTTGCCAAGTTTGTTTTGTACTTCATTTTGAAGTATTCTAAATATCTTAAACGCTTCATTTTTGGACTTCATCGGATAGACATAGCCATATCTAGATAAGTCATCAGTGAATGTAATGAAATACCGAAATCCTCCCCTAGCAATGCTACTTAATGGTCCACATACATATGTATGTCGTAGGGCCAACAAGTTACTAGCCCTTTCACTACTCTTAGTGTAAGGTGGTTTGGTCATTTTCCCAACAAACAAGATTCGCATATCTCGTATGATTCATAATCATATGAGTCTAAAAGTCCATTTTTATGGAGTTTTAGAAATACGTTTCTCATTTATATGACCAAGCCGGCAATGTCACATGAATGTGTTGTTCACATCATTCGTTTTAGATTTCTTATTCACATGATAGATATCTTTAACATCATTTTGTTTCTTAACATCAAGGATATAAAGGCCATTAAATGAATTTTCAATACAATAAAGCATATCATTTAAATAAATAGAAAACTTCTTATTCTCAATAAGAAAACTATATCCTTCATTATCCTAACAAGAAACCGAAATAATATTCCTACTCAAATCCGGAACATAATAACAATTGTTCAAAACAAGTACTAGTCCACTAGGTAAAGTAACATCATATGTTCCTACGGCTAATGCAGCAACTCTTGCTCCATTCCCCATACGTAGGTCAACTTCACCTTCTTTGAGTATCTTTCTATTCTTTAGTCCGTGCACATTTAAACAAATGTGAGATCCATATCTGGTATCCAATACCCAAGAACAAGAAGTAGAAAGAAAAATATCTATCATATAAATACCTGAATCAGTAGCAATCGTATTGCCCTTCTTCGCTTTTAGGCCTTCCTTATAAGCCTTGCAATTTCTCTTCCAATGACCAACCTCTTGGCAATGGTAGCAAATTGCATCCTTTTGAGACACTTTAGGTTTAGCAACCTTTTCTTTACCTATTTTGCCTTCCTTTTTGAACCCTTTTCCTTTGTTAACCATTAACACATTTGTGGTACTAGGCTTCTTGATATTTTTCTCTGCAGTCTTAAGCATCGCGTGCAATTCTGACAGATTCTTATCCATGCCACTCATGTTATAGTTCATAATGAAATGACTATAACCTTCAGGCAATGAATTCAATAACATATCCGTTACGAGTTCCAAAAACATAGGATACCCAAGCCTTTCAAGGTGCTCAATATATCCTTTCATCTTAAGGACATGAGGACCAACCGATTGCCCCTCTTGCATCTTGCATGCATTAAGAGCCTTCACCACATCATACCTCTCCTTCCTAGCTTGCACTTGGAACATTTCCTATAAGTGTTGTGCTAGGTCAAAAGTTGTTTCCAAGTGTTCAAGGTCCTTCTGTAGAGCCTTACACATGGTGGCAAGCATAAGGCAAGCAACATCATTAGAATCATCAACATGTTTCTCATGTCGCTCCCTAATCTGCCCTTACAGCATTGGCAGCGGGTTCAGCAGGAATGGGTTCGTCAAGAACGTACAATTTCTTATCTTAAATTAGAACAATTCTTAGGCTTCTGATCCAATCAGAATAGTTTGTATCGTTCTCTTCGAGCTTGTCCTTCTCAAGGACGGATCGCAGTGACAAGGGTTGATTATTGTGAGATGCCATTCTACAATAAAACATGAAAACAATATGAGCACATATAAGTATCAAAACATTTACCATCTAAGAGATAAATAATGTATTTCACAAATACTTCCACTAAATTATATACCTTCAAATACAAGCATTTATCATATAATTATAATGGGCTAAGATCCATATATCACTTGATTTTGGTTTAACTGAGTCAATGCCCGAAATCAAGCTATTTAGGTAGATAACACTTATCAATCATATCATATCATATATGACTCTTAGAACTTTTATGAGATTGTAGACATCTTATGTCAACACATGTTTTAATCTCATCTATGCCTTGGGTCAAAACTCTTTTGAAAGCACCAATTAAGTTCAACCTTTTCAAACGTATGAGACACAGAACGATGCACCCAACTGAGTCAAAACTACATCAACCATTATCTCATCTTGCTCCATATTAAGATATAATGATGCACCCAACGGAGCCGAAACTACATCAAAATACCCGAATATTTTACAAGTGTTTAAATCAAGGGTGGCATAAAACTTAAACATTTAAGAAGGTTATTCCATATAGCAACAAACATAGCATGGTTGTATATGAAACTTATGTGTACATAATTACGAACATGGGATTTCACATAATATCCTACTTTAGGATAATACAAATAATCATGTAACAAATAACAATTATCAATTTCATAATTATTCAATTTTCAAAATAAGGATTCAAATAATCATGTTAATCAAATTAAATATGAACATTAAATCCTAAAAAACCAATTTGTTTCAATTTGAGAATTTACTAATCTAATTAATCAAATTAAAGAGATCAATAATTCATGTAGAAGATCAATTACATCAATCAACTATTAATCATAATCATGTTATATCACATATAATTGTTTCATAAAATAATACACATAAAATCATCAATCTATATCATATAGCATGTTAAAGCATATAATCCATTTTTATCTAGCATGTCAATTTTAACTTAATCATGATTAAACACGGCTCTGATACCACTGTTGGGTTTTGGGGTTACAAGCGCAGCGAAAGATTTACATAATTCACAAAATCCTAGCCATGAATCCGTCTAACATGGCTAGAGTTTTGTGAATTATATAAATCTTCCGCTGGGCTTGTAACCTCAAAACCCAACAGTATTATTGGTGTTATGCCCTAGGCGTATAGTTATTTTGACTCATAACTAATATCGTTATGTAATCGTCTTTACCATTTATAATAGAGAATGTTTATCTTGAGTATTATATGTTTTACATGTTTATTATGATATTATGTATCCCTAGTTATTATGAATAACTAGTATAAGTTTGTAATGGATCATAGAGATGATTATATGCATGGGGATGCACATTACACTTATGGGTACTTGTTAGAAAACAAGGTACTGGAGCGACCCGTCTTTGAGATTTATGACATGGTCTATGGTCATATATGTCATGATTAAATCTCATGATAGTCGTGTCATTGGAATCCTTAATACCTGAGATTATCATCGTCTTCCACATGATGAACGTTGTGTTTGATGTAGTCTAACACTATCTTTAATAGGATAGCAATAAGGGCTATGTTGGCACGAATGGAATCTTGTAGGGAAGAATGATAAGTCAAGATGGGATTTATCCCTCGTAAAGAGAGATGTCTGCTTGGGCCCTTCGATAAATAGTGTTGATGAAATGTGTGTCCCTAGTTATTGTGAATAACTAGTATAAGTTGGTAATGGATAATCATAGAGATGATTATATGCATGGGGATGCACATTACACTTATGGGTACTTGTTAGAAAACAAGGTACTGGAGCGACCCGTCTATGAGATTTATGACATGGTCTATGGTCATATATGTCATGATTAAATCTCATGATAGTCATGTCATTGGAATCCTTAATACCTGATATTATCATCGTCTTCCACATGATGAACGTTGTGTTTGATGTAGTCTAACACTATCTTTAATAGGATAGCAATAAGGGCTATGTTGGCACGAATGGAATCTTGTAGGGAAGAATGATAAGTCAAGATGAGATTTATCCCTCATAAAGAGAGATGTCTGCTTGGGCCCCTCGATGAATAGTATTGATGAAATGTGTGGCCACAGTCAAGAGATTTGATAGAGATCAAATTCACTTGGATTATAAGCATATTTGGAATCGAGAAAGCATTGAACAATATAAGTTGACGTGGACCATGACTTATGTTCAATATGACATCGTGTGACAAAGGGATTGTGGCATTGATCTATCAAGGAATCAATCTTTGATGTTATTTTTAATTGGGTGGACATAATGGCTTGCTAGAAACCACTTATGTCTTGTGAGGTTGATGTTTCAACTCACTACCAACATAAAATATAATTCCTAAACGGTCACACACAAAGAACAGATTGAAATTGGCTCAAATATGGAACTGATCAACTGGGCTACCGTCGGAGGGGATAGTGGGCGACCGCCCACAAGCCTCTATACTGATGGGCGAATGCCGGGGTAGGTGTGGGCGACCGCACACAAGGTTGTTGAAAAGTGTTTCAACAATCAGGGATCATCTAGCAATCCAACAAGATCCCAATAGTGGTTCGTTCGCGTGTGGATTACCGATAGAGGGTGATTGATTTATCACCTAAAGCTTGAAGACCTAGCATTGTTGATTCATCACAAGGAAGAACAAGGAAGAAGATCAAAGTTTCGTCTACGACTCAAAAGGTGAATTTGTGAGTACGCCAATCCAATTCGCAACCCTTTTAGGTGCATTTTAAATGATAAAATCGCACTAAGGGGCGTTTACTTGGCAATCTTGTGTAAAAGAAGTTGTTCATGTAAGATTAGATGTTCCAGACTTGTGAAAAGTTGCAGAATGTCTTAATGACCTTTGGTATTTTTTGTGACCATCTCAATTCCCTGTCAAGTTAATTAAGTTGTGCACATAGTTTTTGCAAGAGATTTGGTTGTTTCTGATTTTTCTGGTTAGGTCCTATCAAGCCTGAGAGTGGGCCGTATTGAAGTTTATGTTCTTTGTATCTATAAGGTTTATGTCTTTGAGAACTTTTCACATCTATGTTTATGTCTTAATGAAATGCTACGTACATATTTCTTGCCACGGCTTGATGATGTAAATCTAACCTAAGTTATCCTTGCTCTTTTAACAACTTCCTCAAGAATATTGCACCATTACATTACTTCCTTACCCAACTGTCAAGTTTGACAATGTGGTCATCTTGGTAGGTTTCATACCAAGTTTAGACTCTATGGTTTCTTAATTTGGCTAGATGATTCGGTGGATGATTATATATTCTATGGGAACTTAGTTACTTATGATTTATGTATATGAATACTTTGTCAAGTTACCAACTCTCGTTAAAGTTTAAGACCTCAGGGCATCACAAAACCAACTTGGTGCAACCACGCATTCACAATAAATTGGGTAACAAACACAAGTGGGATAACTCGAAGCCATGACCTCACTAAATTAAAGCACTGATTGTGTTTAATGTACTACTTGAAGCTATGTTTTTCTTGCTTGGCGTGTGTTCGTGTATGTTTGTGTGTGTGTTTGGTTCTTTTGTTTTCTAGGTTTCTTTTGAATCAGTGACAATGATGATGGGCGGCGGTGAAGGACTGCGTTGTTGATGGTGGCATTGGATGACGGTGTTGGTGGTGGCGTTGGATGGTGGTGATTTGCATTGGTTGTGTTGGAGGAACAAAATGTTGATTTGTAACTTATATTGACAATGTAATTGTAATTAATGTATTTTGACACTTTCTATATAGATTATTTTTTAATAAAATTTGTTCTTATACTATTAGTTATTAAATTATTTAATTAATAGTTTTAGTAAAATTATTATTCATTTTTATAAATAAAATTATTCAATATATATATATATATATATATATATATATATATATATATATATATATATATATATATATATATATATATATTGTGTGTGTGTGTGTGTGTTTTAGACACGGCAAATTCTGTAGCCAAAATGAAGATTATGTCTCTAAATCGTGTTTAGGGACAGATTTGTTCCGTAGCTAATCCATGGGTGCAGGTTGGTTGCTAAATTGGGTGTCGCTGTTTTGTAGCTGTTTTAGAGACAAATATGTCTGTCTCTAATTTAGAGATAGATATGTCCGTCTCTAAATTATATCTGTCTCTAATTTAGAGACGGACATATATGTCTCTAATTTAGAGACGAACATATATATCTCTAATTTAGAGACGGACATATCTGTCTCTAAAACAGCTACAAAACTGCGACGCCCAATTTAGCGACCAACCTGCACCCACGGATTAGCTACGGAATAAATCTGTCTCTAAACACAATTTAGAGACAGAATATTCATTTTAGCTACAGAATTTGCCGTCTCTAAAACCGATTTTCCTTGTAGTGTTTGTTATACCTGACTTTAAATGTCAATCGGATACCGAAGAACAGCGACGGGACCTCGTTAGACGTTCCTTCGTCTTCTTTAATGGGGATAGGCGGGATCTCGAAAAGGGTGTTCTCTTGAGATGTAACTTTAGGAACGGACTTTACTAAGGATTTTAGGCTTTATTTGGGCAGAGTAGCTTTTAAGGAAGTTAAGGGATTTTTGCACCTTTTCTGCATGCAAAAACATGGAAAGGGGTTTATTTATAGGTGAAGGGGGGCAAGAAGATAGCTAACTACAAGGGATTTGAGGCCACGTTTTTAGATTAATTAGGGACCAAGTTTAGGGTTTGTCGGGAGTAATCAACAACAAAAACGTGGGAAAAATCAAGTAACTGTGCTGCCACTAACCAGCCAGTCAGCGGGCTAGGTTAGCCAGGCGGTTAGTTTCTAACTAGCCGGGCGGCAGCCTTCTGCAATTATGGTTTTTCCACGTTTTTTTCTTCATGTGCACCTCACATGCTGATGGGGGCAGTAAAAGAGTGTGTGCAAAAGGCAAATTCACTAAGTGTGGGTGCACATAGTACAAGTGGGTGCAGGATAAGGTGTGGGTGTCAAAAACTACTCTAAAATTAAAATCAATAGAGGAGATTAGAAGAAGATGAAATTAAGAAGAAGAGGAAAAAGAAGAAATTTACCCTTTACTTGAGCAATCCAAGGGATAACATCAGAGGTTCGAGATCCAAAGAAAACAATCGCCAAATCAATGTTTAAGAGAAATTAGAAGTGTTTTATGTATTCTATCATGGAGAGAACGCATCAAAACGTGTAGGGGAGGCATAGAGAATAAACCAAGGGAGTCTGCCTTGTATTTATACTCGTCCCATACTTGTTGACCAAGAAAAGGAGATTTAATTTGAGAAGGAATCAAGGAGTTGATGTAGAGAGTTTGAGTTAGGAAACAAATCAATGAGTAAGGTTCTAAGAAGGCCCAAATTAAGTCAAATCCTGGATTAGATGATTAAGAATCAAGAAATATATCAAGATGAGGAAGGAATCGAATCAGAATCGAGACACCTTGTCTCGTACGAGATAAGCAGCAAATTTTACTATTTTGCCCTCTATAGTTATTATGATAGTCAGTCAAGTCCCAAAACTAACGAAATCATTCAGAAACCTAACAAAACATGACAAAACTAACGACTCTTATCATTTTCACAAAGGCTAAACAATGAGTAGTGTAATCATATATTATTGATTCAAAATGGGTTGTCTACACCTGGGAGCCTGAGGAGAGATAATCAACCCATCAACAATGCCCCCATATTCATCACAGAAAGAGTCTAACTGTTCTGATGGAGATAGAACATCAACTTTATAACGACATTTGTTATCCAGATTAATGGAGGGGAGAAGAATAGTATCAATAAAACTTTGATGAGAAGGGAAAAAAGGTTATGCCATTACATTCATAGAAACTTCTGTTGGTGGAGGGCTCTGTGAAGTTGATGTCGATGTTTTTGCACCAGCATCAGTAGTTGTTAACTTTGTTTTTGCACCAGCATCAGTAGTTGTGAACTTTGGGTTAAAATATTTGGGATTCAACTTACGAGGTTCATGAGTTCGTAATCTAGGAGTGTGGGAGCTTGAGCTTCAGCAGTAGGGGATTTGGATAGAGAAGGCACATTAACAGTTTTGATGCTACATAGCCAAAATGTGTTGCACAGGAACTGAGTCGAACCGCAACAATGGTGGATACTCCGGCTGGTCCTTCTTCAAATGGTCAAATATGTCACCTACACACAAGCATACATGTGAACTAAGCCGTAGGTGACTCCGGAAAAACCCCTCCGGCGTGAGAATAAGTGGCTGGTTACTGAGCTTAACAATAATGGATCTTAGAGAGAGAAAGAGCTTAGATAGAGTGAGAGAGACTTACAAATAGTGTTTTCTCAAAGGGTTATATACTACCATGCAGCATGTGCCTTGTACATGATGGACACGTGTCAATCATCCAAGACAATGGGCCAACCACCCCAAAGTTAGTGGAAAATCACTGTTCACCTTGTCAAATCACATTGTTTTGACGGTTGTAGTGGGTACCTACGTGGCAGCACATTAGTCACTTACCAGTCACCAGTCATGATTGTCGCCCAGGCGACAATCCTAATAAAGGGAGCAATACTCATATTGTCGCCAATTCCATCAACTAACCGCCGTACTTGTCGCCTAGTGATTCCGCTCAACATGCCGCTAACTGCCACGGGTACTTCTCATTTACCACTTATTCTCATGCTTAGACCTATTCATGTCGCTACTACTCTTGTCGCCTTACTTAATGTCGCATCACCTTTACGGGCTTACATATAATACTCATCTTATTCCTGGGGCCCACTTGGCCCCATCTCGTAATGTTGGGCCTAAGTTACTATTCAGGCCCAAATCCATATTTCGTAATCACATCAATAGCCCCCAATTTCGAGACCTGGATCATTCATGTTCCAGGCGAGAAATTCAAGCCACTTCATCACTTCCCGCCCACTTACCTCAATCAAGCGAGATGACGGTTAATACTGACACCTGGTGGACACGTGTCACGTCCAGAGAGGTTCCTTTGACGGTTTGACGGCTGTGATGGGACATTCGAAGAGACGCTTTGAAATTTGAAATCATTAAATGGGGGGAATTAAATTTTTTGGAGCCAATTAATTAGAAACCCTTTGATATTCCAATAGTATAAATACCTTCCCCCCCCCTCATTCACACTTTTTTTCGTCTGCTTGCTCTCTGAAAACCCAAGAGATTTTTTGGTCACCTGCTAACTTTCCTACGAACCTGAATCTAGCCCTACCCATTGCTTTCCGTTCAAATCTCCATAAAATCTTTGATTTTCCTTGCATTCCGACCATGATTCTTCAATTTCCGACGATTATTCAACCTGGAAACTGACCCTTTCTCACGTCCGTTGAATATTCCGGCGGACCTTAAACCTCTACTCAACTTTCTTCGAGATCCCTCATATTTTCCAGGTAATCACTTAGATCTTTAATTTCTTTGCTTTCTTCGAATTCCTGTTTGTCGCCTATGGCTAGATATAAAAATTGTGTTAGGCAAATTAGGTATGGTTAGTGTCAGAGATCTGGGGGTATCTATTACTTGACTGGGGGCATTTGGGCGAGAATTCCACGAACTTATGTTGTTTAACTGTTAATAGAGTAGATCCCGCCATTATTCCCGCCATCGAAGTTAGGGGTAGATGTTTCCTTCATGCCTCAGCCCCCATGTCTAAAAAAAAATTTACTTCCCGCGAACTTTTCGACCATCTTTGTCGCTTCTATGGCTCCCACATAGATTCTGACAGCTCTGACACTGACTTTCTCGCCGCGAGGTCTTTAGCTAGTAGGACTCATTATAAACAAGTTATTTCTTCTTCTGATTCAGGCGAGATGTCAAATCTTGGAGCCCCCAGCACTTCAGCTCACACTGGCGGGAACTTAGCCTTAACCCATAATCCTACTTCTGATGCAGCGGAAACCAGCTCTTCCCAAAATTCTTATATCACCCCCTACCACACCAAATACCATATAGATCATTTGAACTATCATATAGCAGATTATGATGGCGAGATGGCTCTTTCCGCCATTCGCCATAGACAGGACGGGATTGTCATTTTCCCGTCCCAATTAGAAGCAGGCCTTAGGATTCCTGTTGATCCCTTCATTTCCCTAGTTCTCTTCAAAGATCAAGCAGCCATAGCCGAGGTTCACCCCAATGCTATTAAGGCGATAACTTGCTTCATAGTTATTTGTCGTGCCCTTAGGCGAGAACCCACCACTCATCTTCTCATGGACCTATTTACTGGCTATCCGCAAAAAGATAAACAAACCAACGAACTCTGTATGTCGCTGCAATACAAGCGACCAAAAATCTTGACCCCCCTTCCTTCTAAAGTGCACCATTGGCAAAACGACCCTTTATTCATCATTTCCCGCGTTGGCTGGGCTCTTCCCACATAACTAATGGGAATCCATCCCAAAATCGACAAGAAATGGGCTCTGGATGAGGACGAGAAGCGCCTTAAACGTCAATTCCTCCAAATTCTCGCTGATGCTTCTGGCACAATCGATCCTCCCCCCGCTCTATTTTCCTGCCAAAAGATTGTCGCAGACCATTCCCTTCTTAGCCAAATAGGGCTTTCATATAACTTCCCGCCTGTTCCCCCGCGCGTTGCCGTTACACACACAGAATCTTGGCCTAGATGGGAGCTTCACACGGGCTATAAGTTCAGCTCAGAATGCATGGTCTGCGGGAATGGTCAGAACATGTGTCCCGCTATGCAGAGAGTACAACGTATGGTTTCCGCCATTTCTTATTTCTCTTATTCACTAGTTAATTTTTAATTGTTGCTAACATTCATTCTTTCTTCTCGCAGTTCAATGAACCATGAATCTGAATCAAAAAAGGTTGGCCCAAGGCACCTCTGAGCAGCAAGCCAAAAGGTTGGCCCTGGCTAGGAAAGCCAGTCTGATGGCCCAACCAACTGATCTCGCCATTCCCATCTCGCCAACTGCGTTGATGACAAAATTGTACCTGAAGGTTCTCGCAAGAGAGCTTCCTCAACCACTCCCCGCAAACAAAAGCGACAACGCTCGGCGGCTTCTGCCCAGTCTCAAGGGGACCAGCCTGAGCCCCTGAACTCGAAAGATGAAGCAGAGAACGAGGAATACCCAATTGATGTTGGTGATCATCTTGATGATCAAAATGTGGACGCTGGAGGGGTTCAGACGGACAATCTTACGGGAATTGACATCCCGCCCCCTCCTTCCCAATCAACTGGACCAGCCCCCACTGCTTCACCCACTCACCCATCCACTTCTCGAACCACTCCCTCCCACAGAGCCAGCTGGCTGGAGGAATGGTTTGAAATTCTTGCTGATGAAGAGGGCATGAGAACTCTCTGCCAAGAAGCCAACAACATTCCCGCTCTTAAGGGACTCATTGTTGAGAGGCTTGAGCCAGTGGCTTGTTTGTTGGGCTCCACAGCCTTGAAAAGGTCTAATGATGCTGAACAGGTCGTTTATGTTGAAGGGGAAGATCCCGCCCATTCTGCTTATCATGCGGGAATTCAACTTTCACTGGTATGACATTTTTCTTCTATTCGCTTTCACTTTACTTTCTAACTTTTTCTCAACACTTTATTGTCGCCTATCTCATGCAGATCGGTAGCACTGTCTTGGGCCTGAGCAAAAAATGCACTGCCTTGGAGATGGACCTTACTCAGGCTGAAAATGATAGGAATACCTATAAGAGGCGGGTATCCAGGCGGGATGCAACGATCAAGGATTTACAGAATCAGAAAACCAAGGCAGATACAGATCTGGAGGCGGAGGTTGCGGCGAGAAATGCCTAGAAGGAAGAGATGGACAAGAAGTTCAAGGATGCGGAGGACAAGCTCGCAAATCTTGCCGAGGAAAATGCGCCGATCAGAGCTGACAACTTTGTCAAGGCTAATCAGGTTACCAAATTGAAAATCGATCTTGCTGATGCCCAGGCCAAAGCTGACACTGATCAAATGGATGCATATGACAATGCGATCCTACATACGCTGAGGTCTGTTGCCACAGATGCCGATTCCGCCATCACCCCCGCCAGGTTAGCCAAATGGGGCTCAGAAACTATCTTCAGTGAACATAGCCGCAAGGAAGATACCTTGGTCCCTTACAGCGATGATGAGCTAACCCAACTGGCGGCGGAGGATGCGGTTCTCGGCAAGGCTCCTTGGCCTGTTCCCGCCAACTGATCTGACAACATCATTCCCGCCTGGGTTGAGCTTTCTCAGAAGAACAAGAACGCTCTCAATGTCGCCTATGAAGGCCATTGATTTTCCTGCTTGTAATTGCCGCAAACACTTTTATTTTTAAGTTGGGTCTGTAACAAAACAATTCACTTTATCTCTATATTGAGGCTTGTCTTTAGGCAGCCTCACTCCTAAGTCATGATTCTCGCCACTCAGTTTTACTAAACTTTATGGTAACTTTAGATACAACACCCAATAAAACATATTGCAAGCTTGGAGACAATTCACACTTGATATTTACCGCCTCTACGACAAGATACTCGTTTGATACTTATCGCCTCTGCGACAAGCTTCATACTTGATAATTATCGCCTCTGCGACAAGATACACACTGATACTTATCGCCTCTACGACAAGATACCCGTTTGATACTTATCGCCTCTGTGACAAGCTTCATACTTGATAATTATCGCCTCTGCGACAAGATACACACTGATACTTATCGCCTCTGCGACAAGATACCCGCTTGATCACAATCTTTGTTCCCATTTTGTTCCAGGCGCCTGGCCCTCCAAGCCAGGTCGCAATGTTCCTGGCGCCTGGCCCTCTCAGCCAAGTCGCAGTGTTCCTGGCGCCTGGCCCTCTCAGCCTGGTCGCAGTATTCCTGGTGCCTGGTCCTCTCGCAATGTTCCTGGCACCTGGCCCTCTCAGCCAGGTCGCAGTGTTCCTGGCGCATGGCCCTCTCAGTCAGGTCGCAGTGTTCCTGGCTTTAGCGGTAACCTCTACTTGCCTCCATCTTCAAGCTTTAGCGGCAATCTACTTGCCTCCATCTTCAAGCTTTAGCTCTTTTCGCCAATCCATGCTCAATTCTCGATTCTCGCCCTTGTCAATCCCTCCATTGATCCATGAAACACAAAATTAACCTCATTAGAATGTTACAAGTATGGATTTAACATAATACAAGCATGTCGCTGAGAGATTCCCGCCATCTTTCCCATTATATGTACAAGTTACATCATTCTAGATTGACAAATTTTACATAACTTTTCTTTCTAGGTTCGACAATCATGATGTTTAAATTACAAGAAAAGTTATACAACTTTTGCTATCTAGGACGACAATCAAAAAATTGAATCACAAACGAGCGCGACAACTTCATTGATAAAAGTGCTTCAAATGATCAACATTCCACGCATTCTTCAACTCTTTCCCATCCTGATTCTTCAGTTTATAAGTTCCTTCACGGATAGCCTTGGCCACCTGAAATGGCCCTTCCCACTTTTCATTTAACTTGGTAAATCCTGGCTTGGGCCCCGTAGCCTCCGCACTCCTCAACACCCAATCTCCGACATTGAAAGACCTTTTATTTACTCGCTTATCATGCTGGGCCTTCATCTTCTGTTTATAATTTATCATCCTCATTCTCGCCTGCAACCTCTTCTCATCACTCAAATCAAGATCATTACAACGCCGTTGGCCATTTCTCGCCTCGTCATAATAAGTCACTCAATATGTCGGCAGTGCCATCTCGGCCGGTGCCATGGCCTCAGATCCATAAGTCAAAGCAAACACCGTCTTGCCAATCGAGCCCTTTATAGTGGTTCTGACATACCACAATGTTGTCGGCAACTCTTTCAACCAGGCACCGCCTCTTCCTTCTAAATTCTTGCAAAGGGCGGCAATGATTTGCTTATTTGCCGCCTCTGCCTGCCCATTGCACTGTGGCCTATATACCGCCGACATCCAATGTTTCACATTCATCCTCTTACATCCCGCAGCAAACTTCTTCCCAAACTGTGTTCCATGATCAGAAATGATAGCTCTGGGCAACCCATATCTACACCAAATATTTTCTTGAACAAACTTGATCACGTTGTCTTCACTGATTGTCGCCAAAGCTTTAGCCTCCGTCCACTTAGTAAAATAATCAACGGCAACAACCACGTGCTGACATCCTCCCTTAGCCTTGGGAAACGGCCCAATCAAATCTATGCCCCACATATCAAAAGGCCAGGTTGCGACAATCGGGGTCTGCTCAGTTGCGGGCTGCCTTGGAACATTCCCAAATCTTTGGCACTTCTCGCATTTCTTAACATAATCTTCAGCATCCTTCCTTAAACTAGGCCAGTAATATCCATGAAACAAAACTTTCTCCGCCAGTGATCTCGCCCCTGGATGGCCTCCGCACACACCTTCATGAATTTCAAACAAAACTTTTGGCACCATACTTGGCTCTATACATCTCATCAGCGGCTTCGAAAATGATTTTCTATACAAAATGCCATCCTGCACCGTAAACCGCGGTGAGGTCACCTTTACCAACTTAGCCCTTTCCTCATCAGACGGCAATTCTCCCTTGTCCAAAAAATCTTTCATCTTTGTCACCCAGTTTTTCTCAGCTTCCTCAATCTCCATCACCACGGGCCTATTGATTGCCGGCATATCAACATACTCAACCATAGGCTCACTAGTCGCCTCATTTATTTCGCTT
Source organism: Adenophora triphylla var. japonica (assembly GCA_022495995.1). Classification (NCBI taxonomy): domain Eukaryota; kingdom Viridiplantae; phylum Streptophyta; class Magnoliopsida; order Asterales; family Campanulaceae; genus Adenophora; species Adenophora triphylla. The sequence goes on from JAFEMH010000438.1 coordinate 487,954, forward strand.
CCCGCCGCTCTGCTTAAAGCATCTGCCTGAGAATTCTCGCCCCTATCAATTTGAACAAGCTCCCAAAACTCAAACCCGCTCAAAATGCTTCTCGCCAAATTGCAGTATTTTAACAACACTGAATTCACCACCCCATACTCGCCTCACACTTGATTCACAATCAGCTGAGAATCAGAATGAACCACAATCCTTTTCACCCCTATATCCCTTGCCAACTCAATTCCCGCCACCAAGGCCTCATACTCTGCCTGATTGTTGGACACTGGAAACTTGAATCTAAAACGCCTTCTCATGTCTACACTGCTCATCTGGTGACAGCAAAATTATTCCCGCGCCTCCTCTATCTTTGGCTGACGAGCCATCCACATACAAAACCCAACATTCCGCTGGCCTCTCCTTCTCCTCAACCAAACTTGGCACTGCTCGCTTTGTCACCTTTCTCTTCCCGCTTTCCTCAACCAATTCCGCCTGAGATCTGTTAAATGAAGTTTCAACAATAAAGTCTGCCAACGCCTGCGCCTTTATCGCCCGGCGGGATTCATATCTGATATCAAACTCTGTCAGCTCAATTGACCACTTCAATAATCTTCCCACCGAATCTGGCTGCTGCAAAATCTTTCTCAAAGGGGCATCAGACAAAACAACAATCGAATGGGCGACAAAATAAGCCCTCAACTTTCTCGCCGCCACCACCAGAGCATAAGCCAATTTTTCAGCATTAAAATATCTCGACTCAATCTCGCTCAGAGCCTTGGAAACATAATAAGCTGGCCTCTGAATACCTCCATCTTCCCTCACCAAAACCGCTGCAACAGCATAGTCAGAAGCTGCTAAATACACAAACAATTCCTCCCCCTCAACTGGGCTGCACAACAATGGTGGTTTCCCCAAATAAGCCTTCATTTCGTCAAACGCCACTTTACATTCTTCATCCCATTCAAACTTTTTCCCGCCCTTTAACACCTTAAAAAAGGGCAAACATCTCTCCGCCGATCTAGAAATAAACCGCCCCAATGCAATTATTCTCCCATTCAGCCGCTGGATCTCGCGGATAGACGTTGGAGGCGACATGTCCAACAAAGCTTGAATTTTCTCCGGGTTGGCCTCAATCCCGCGTCTGTTCACCAAAAACCCCAGAAATTTTCCCGCCGTACCACCAAAAGTACACTTGCTAGGATTCAACTTCATTGAATTTCGCCTTAAATTTTCAAAAGTTTATGCGAGATCTAGCAAATAATTATTCTCTTTGGTCTTAATCACCATGTCATCAATGTATGCTTCAATATTCCGCCCAATCTGTGACTTGAACACCTCATTCACCATTCATTGATATGTCGCACCAGCATTCTTCAAACCAAATGGCATCATCTTATAGCAAAAATTTCCTTTTGGGGTCTGAAAAGCCGTCTTCGCCTCCTCGGCCATTTTGATCTGATGGTATCCAGAATAAGCATCAATAAAATTAAAGACCTTGTGGCCGGCAATAGAAGTCAATCTTCGGCAAAGGATAACAATCCTTGGAGCATGCCGTATTCAAGTCTGTGAAATCTATGCACATCCTCCACTTCTTATTCGACTTCAACACCATCACCGGACAGGCCAACCAAATTGGATATTGTATCTTCTCGATTATTCCCGCCTTTAAAAACTTATCAACCTCCTCCAAAACTGCAACCTCCTTCTCGGGCGACAAATGCCTCACCTTTTGCTTGAACGGCTCTACATTAAGATCAGCATTCAAACAGTGCATAGCCAAATTTTCGTCAATACCCCTCATATCTTCAGGCCGCCAAGCAAATACATCCAAATTCTCCTTCAAAAATTCAATCAAGCATTCCCGCTCATCCCGCGACAATTGTTTACCAATCTTTATTTTATGTTCTGGGAAATAACTATTCACTTCCACCTCTTCCAACTCTTCTCCCGTTTGGATATCAGGCTCATCCCGCACTAGCAACGTTTCAACCTCCATTCTTTTTCTCTTTTTTCCCCTGGCGACAATCACCTTCCTGGGATCAACAAAAACGTTCCCAGTAGGCCGCCCCTCTGCATCTTCCACCTCAATATTCTCACAGTCCTCATCTGATTCATCAACAAACTCCTCAACAACCTCCTCAACGATTTCTTCAATCCTTGGCTCTGTCACATGCACAAGCCACACAACTCTCGCATAGCTCAAATTTTGGGCCACGTTAACAACCTCTACTGCAAAATTGTTCTCGTCATTAACATCCCGCTCAGCAACCCCAAGCTCGGGTTCCCGCATCTCAACCACATCAACTTCGTGCTCAGGAGCCACGTCCTCAGGTTCTCGCACCTCATTGGGCTGACTTCTTGTCCAACAACTTCCTGCCCAAAATCTCGCACAACCACTATCCCGGATTCCCGCACATCCATCACCTCATCTGTCATCACTTCTGGAATCTCCCTTGTCACTGCAACTACCATAGCTGTGCCATTCCTCATGCTTTCAGTCACAATCCAATCAACACCATCTTCCTCAACCTCCACAATCTCAACCACGTTTATCCTCAATGAGCGAGAATCAGACTTGGTAGTCATTGAGCTTGTACTTTCCGCCTTTGCCTTTTGCATCTCTTTCTTTTTTCATATTACTGTGATCACCTCGCTCTTCAAACAACCTATCCCATTGGGAGTATGATACTTCACCCTCTGGTGGGGAATTGACAGAACCATTTCAAAGCTCAACATGAATAATGGAATTCCCACTATTGCATTGTAAGGGGAAACGAGGTCAATCACCATGAACTCAATGTTCTCGCTTCTAGCCAACCTCCCTTCGCCAATCTCCACATCCAACATAATTGTCCCCTTCACCTTGACTGAATGGTTGGTAAAACCTTCCAAATATCCCTTATAGGGCACCAAATTGGCCTCCGTGTAGTTCATCCTCTTAAAAGCATCATAATACAACACATTCCTGCTTGCCCTCGAATCCACTATGACTCGTTGCACTATGTTGTTGCCTGGATACATCGTAATAATTATAGGCTGATTCCCATGACTCTTAGTAACAGCCAATTCTCGCCGAGAGAAGCTGATTACCCTATCTTTGCTAGCGGGATACTGGGGAACATCGAAAGTATGCGACAAAGTCATGATTTGATTATTCGGCTGGGCCATGCTGGGCAACGGGTCATGAATCACATCCACCATATTTCTCTCTGGCCTTCTCTGGTCATCCCGCTCAACATTTTCCTCCAAAAAATTCCTTCAAATCACCCCTATCAATTTGCATCTGGATCACACGCCTTAAATTGTAACAATCATCTATTTTATGCCCTCTATCTTTATCGTACTCACAATAATTGCTTCTGTCCATAGCTCCCGAAGTTCCTTCCTTGATGGCAAACGGCTCAGGTAGATTCACCCTCTTCAAAATCTCGCTAATTGGGGTGTTCAATCTACTGTACTTGATAATTCTCCTTGGCTGATCACTTTGGCCACCATCACGGCCATAACCACGGCCTCCACCACGGCCCCCACTACCTCCTGCCTGGCCTCCGCCCCGATTGCCGTCAGATCCCCTCCTATCATCTCGCACCATCTCAACTCTTTCCTTCACCACCTTCTTTGCCTCTGAACTTGCCGCATGAGTCCCTTTCACCTTATGATCCTTCGCACCGCCACAAAATCCCCTAACTCTCTCATACAATTCCCCCATAGTTTTCGGCAATCTCACCCAACTCTTGCTTAAAAGGACTTGGCAGCAAACTGGCATTGTACAACATAATTATCTCGCCTTGGCCAATATCAGAAATTTGATTTGCAACGCCCATGAACCTGTCTGTAAAGCTTGCAACCCCCTCTCCCTCTTAATGTTTAAGACTGCACAATTCTTGCTTCTGTACTGGCTGCGACCCCGAAGCACTAAATCTCGCTAAGAATTTCGCCTTAAAATCCTGGTATCCAGTTATTGACTCCTCGGGCTGAGCCAAGAACCATTCCAAGGCATGATCTGCCAAAGTGCTCACCAACGCTCTGCACAACACCGCTTCATTTTCAGTCAACAAAGACATTGTCGCCTCAAACCCGCCTACATGGGTTATCGCCCTAGAATTCCCAGAGTAACTTGACAGATTAGGCATGCGATAACTTGGATCTGGGGCAACACTCTTAATACATTTCGCAAATGGGGCCAAAAAGGAACTTTTCTCTTCAATCTTCTTTGTTCCCCCCTCTAACTCCTTTATCTTCTTGGCCATCTCTGCCATCTCATTCTTCCATTTCTCCTCCTCCTCTTTCTTCGCTTTCTCCACCTCAGCAGCCTTAGCCAACTCTGCGGCTTTCAGGGCTTCAGCAATTTTTTCAGCTTCCGCCGCTTTCGCAGCCTTAGCATCCCTCCTTTCCTTCTCCTTCTCCTTCTCATACTCCCTATCCTTCCTTTCCTGTCGCCTCCGCTCCCTATCTCACGGTGACTCTTCATCTTGACGCTGCCTATCAGAATGTCGCGAATGATGTGACCTCTCCCCAGACTGCTTGGATCGACTGGGCACATACTCCTTATCAAACGTCGAACCACTACCTGACTCATCGCTTTCATACTCAAAGTAACAAGATTTATCCCTTGAATTGTCTGACTTGTGATATATCTTTCTCCTCCTTCTTCCCGCTTCCACATCATCGGCCTTCCTCTTAGGAACAGCCCCTTCTGATCTCGCTTTACCATAATCCCGCCTATGATCCCTGGTCTTATCTTTAGGCGGCAGCATGTCCCTCGCCTGCCTTGGCTCATTAGTCACTTTCATATTGGCTTCTCGCCCTCCGGCTGGGCCCTTTCCCGCCTCGTCGGCCAACAACTCCTGCAGAATATGGGAAGGTTCCTGCTCCATTTCCCTCAATCTCCGATTATTCGCGAGAACTCGCAACAATAATTCATTATCTGCCCTCAACCTATCAGCCTTCGCCCTAGCATCATCATTCTTGGATGGGGCGGGAATTTGCACTTCGGCCACTGCCTTGGCCTTATCAGCCCTCAACTTAGAATCCCGCTCTCTATCTCGCTTGACACTAGAGTCTGTCGGAGAAGTATGCACCTCCATATCCCTTTCAGATCCCCCACCAGCACGAACCTCCTTAGGATTAGGGGTCGCTAACGTCAAATTCTTCGCAGCCTTAGAATGGGTTGCTTTATCTTGACCCATTTCAACAAATTGCAAACTGACAAACAAAGATTTAAAATCACCAACACCAAGCCAAAGATCACCTTTACAAACAGAACAACTACTGACAGCTTTCCAACAACACTTCTGATAAGAAACCACCTTACAAAAACTGCAAATCAACCACAAATTTCAATAGACCAAGCAAACAACAACACCAGAAACACAACTCTGACAGCTACTGACAAGGAAATCCCTTAACTTTCTGAACACGAACACCAACACCAACAGTGCACCACTTTCAATCCTAACCAACAACAACCACCAAACTCCACCGGACCAACAAAGAAGAACGTTCAAGTCCCGACAACGGAACCAACTAATGCTACACAGCCAAAATGTGTTGCACAGGAACTGAGTCAAACCGCAACAATGGTGGATACTCCGGATGGTCCTTCTTCAAATGGTCAAATATGTCACCAACACACAAGCAGACACGTGAACTAAGCCGGGGGTGACTCCGGAAAAACCCCTCCGGCGTGAGAATAAGTGACTGGTTATTGAGCTTAACAATAATGGAACTTAGAAAGAGAGAAAGAGCTTAGATAGAGTGAGAGAGACTTACAAATAGTGTTTTCTCAAAGGGTTATATACTACCATGCAGCATGTGCCTTGCACATGCTGGACACGTGTCAATCATCCAAGACAATGGGCCAACCACCCCAAAGTTAGTGAGAAATCACTGTTCACCTTGTCAAATCACAATGTTTTGACGGTTGTAGTGGGTACCTACGTGGTAGCACATTAGTCACTTACCAGTCACCAGTCATGATTGTCACCCAGGCGACAATCCTAAGAAAGGGAGCAATACTCATATTGTTGCCAATTCCATCAACTAACCGTCGTACTTGTCGCCTAGTGGTTCCACTCAATGTTCGGTCGAAACCTAACGGTTTATTTATATTCGCAAGCGCACGGGCTATTGTAATATAGCGAGTGCAAGTACGAGTCGATCCCACAGAGACAGGGTTTACTTTAGGGAATATTTTTGTCTTTAGAAATTATAGAAGAGATTGGGGGGAGATAAAGTTTGTTTTTAGAAAATAGAAAGAACATAAACAGAAAATACTTTAATTAAATTCTTATAAAACCAAGCATTCTCGGGATTGGAAATCATACACATAATCTTGTTCATCAAATCGTCATTGTCTTAGAGATAAAGATTTTCATAAAAAGCAAGGATGATACGTTCGTCTTGCACTACTTCTCACGGTCAAGCAAGTAGTGTTGTATTCTTCACTAATTATGTCCTAACTGTTTGAGATTTCCGTTTATGGTGCTCCCGCCCTATCACAAACGGGCATTCCGGCTTATCTCTACCTGACCATAATTAGTAAGAACCCTTTAAGAATGAGAGTCGACATATTTTCCATCAAAGGAATATCCCTAGGCCGTTGAACTACTTTCGTGATCAATGGAACCTAGTTTCTTTATATGGTTCCGTCAATCGAGATTCTCCGCTAGGTACTTCTCTCAATTGACTGAATCATACAATTTGGATGTCTCCAAAATGTAAGGCATTTAGAGAATAACATAAATAAATTGTTTAGATGAAGATAGAAGACAAGACTTTTCATTTTTAGATGATGAACATGTATGTTTTTGAGTTTCCAACCCCAAGAATAAGGGGGATTTACTCACTAGCCATCTATAACATATAAGCAATTAAAATAAGAGATAGAGTAAGAAGAACTTATGATGAAAGTAGAAGGAAAATGCTGGAAATAATGCTTCACTTTATTGCTTTTCTCCAAAGTAACTCCAAGAACAAACTATGAACTTTGATCTTCAAATCTCTTTGGAAATTGTTATCACAAGTATTTGTGTTTTCTATACTATGAAGTATCAGTAATTTCTCTCTAAAATTCGGTATCTAAGACTGATTACAAGGGTCTTATTTATAATTGGGAGGAGACTCTTCAAGAAGGTGCCATCAAAAGGTGCCTTTACATCTGCAGTCACGATTATGCACGGCCGTGTCAAGGATTTTGCACGGCCGTGCACCCTTGGCGCCAAAATTGAATTTGAATTGGGAAGACTTGCACGGCCGCTCCGAAACTAGCTGCACGGCCGCTCCGAGGTTGGCACGGCCAGGCCACTTTCTTGCTCGGCCACTCCATGGATTTGGGGCCAAAGATGGCCGGCCATGGCCTATGATGCACGGCCGCTCCAGACTTTGCTGCACGGCCGCTCCTCCTGGGTTTCAGCTTGTGTGTTCATTTTGCTTGGTGCTCCTCCATCCTTTTGGACCAAAGTGTCCAAGTATCCTTGTGATATAAAAAGATCCTAAAACCTGTCTTAAAATGCAAGAAATATACCAAAAGGCGTAAAATCCAAATAATATGAAAAAGTAACTAAAAAGCACTTAAAATGAAATGAGAAATGATGATTTATTCATGTAAAAAGCATATAAAACTTAGGATAAATGACTATATAATATTCACTTATCAAACTCCCCCATACTTAAGCTTTTGCTTGTCCCCAAGCAAACTTAGAATGAAAATACGGAGAGGGAGAAAAGAAAAGAAAGGAAAGGATGATCCCTCAGAAAATAAAGTAGCAAGCCCTAAATGCCTTTTGGATAATGCCTTCGTCTTTCTAGTCATATTTTGTATACCTTTAGAAATTATTTAGAAAGAATCATTTTGGGGATATTTTTAAATAGATAAAATGTAAGACAATAACCTAATATAGCATATATAGAATTTGATCAAGTAAAACATGCTAGAAGGATAAATCTTAGATACATTCTTGGTAAAAGAGAAGCTTTCACTCTTTAGAGTGATTTTCTTGAGAAAATGAATTTATTTCTTTAAAATGTACAAAGGAAAGTATAAACATTTATTCACAAACTAGAAGTTCCCGAAGAATTGCATTGCATTTTTGAATCACAAGGGCGAAAAATGGATGATGATAGTGGAAAAATCTCATCAAAGTTTTAGCAAATTTATCTTATTTTTGCACGTGTTATATTTTTGAAAAAGACTTAAGTTATTTTTTATCCTTTCAAGTAGGAGACATTGTGGCTGCGAACCCCATGTTCCTAATACTTAGATCAAGAATACTTTTGGATATTACTTCCATTTGGCAAGGAAGCATCGTCGCAGCGAACGCCGTGCCCCGAGTTACTTAAGAAGTAATAGGTTTCTTTTTGCTTTTAAGGGTTGGTGACAAAGTCACTCTTTTTAGCAATAAGATAAAGATGTCTTAACTTTGAATTGATTAGTGGAAATGGAAATATGAAATTTTGATGAAGGGGTGTGATCCAAAAGATGCAAAACAAAGGGTGCTTCTAATAAGGAAATAAATATTTAATAAAGATAAAAGATGTAAAATCTTAAAAAAATATTTTTAATATATTTTTCAAAAAAATGACCAAGTGTAGATTGCTAAAGATTTCTTCTAATCAAATGTTTTTTTCTTGATAAAATCCTATATTTTGCTATACTAACTTATGAGGCTTTCAATTATTTCTAAAAATATCCCTATATTTTTCTTCTTATAAATTTCTAAGTTTATAGAAAATATGAGAAGAAAGACAAATAGGCATTATTCTAGGGCAAATGGCAAGCATAGAAATAATAATTATGGATCATCATAGGGATTTATATTTTATTTTTATTTGTTTATATACTATTATACATGTATAAATGAAAATGCAACTAAGTAAAAAGAAAAAATTACACTAGAAAGCAATTAAATCTAATCTAAAAAGTAAGTAAATTTAGTCTAGAAAGCAAATAAAAAGGATAGATATACCCCCCCCCCATACTTGAAATGAACATTGTCCTCAATGTTTTAAAGAACAATGTCAAATCCCGGGAGGGTAAAGAGAAAAACTTACTAGAATGGTGTGGTATGTTCGCCCAAAGTTATGGATGAGACTACTCCAATTGGATCTCCGGTTATGTAGTGTTTCAATCTTTGACCGTTTACCTTAAAATCTCCTTGTGCTTCGTTCCCAATTTCAATGGCTCCGTATGGATATACTTTACGCACTTGAAATGGGCCCGTCCATCTTGATTTTAATTTACCTGGAAAAAGCTTTAAACGAGAGTTAAAAAGTAGTACCATGTCTCCTTCTTTGAAATCCTTTCTTATTATACGAGCATCATGCCATTTTTTCGTTTTCTCCTTGTATAACTTGGCACTTTCGTATGCTTCATATCGGAGTTCTTCGAGCTCTTGTAACTGTAGTCTCCGCTTTTCACCAGCTTCCGCCAAGTCATAGTTTAGGGTTTTAATTGCCCAATATGCCTTATGCTCAAGCTCCACCGGTAAATGACATGGCTTTCCATAAACCAATCGGAAAGGAGTGGTTCCGATAGGTGTTTTAAAAGCGGTGCGGTAAGCCCATAAAGCATCGTTTAATTTTATTGACCAATCCTTTCTTGAACTTATTACTGTTTTCTCCAAGATCCACTTTATTTCTCGATTCGATATTTCCACTTGCCCGCTTGTTTGAGGATGATATGCGGTGCCTGTTTTATGATAGACTCCGTACTTTTTTAATAAAGCCTCAAATTGGCGGTGTGAAAAATGTGACCCTCCGTCACTTATGATGACTTTTGAAACCCCAAATCTTGGAAAAATTGTATCTTTGAAGAGCTTCATGACAACTTTTGAGTCGTTTGTTGGAGATGCCATAGCTTCTACCCACTTTGAGACGTAGTCTACTGCTACCAAAATATAATTATTGTTGAAGGATGTGGGGAATGGTCCCATGAAATCAATGCCCCAAACGTCAAAAATCTCAACTTCTAGAATATTATTGAGAGGCATTTCATTTCTTCTTGAAATGTTGTCGGTTCTTTGGCAACGATCACAAGAGATAACAAAATTTCGAGAATTCTTGAAGAGTGTGGGCCAGAAAAAACCTGATTGAAGAACCTTGGCGGCGGTTTTGGCTGTGCTTGCATGACCACCATAAGGAGATGAATGACAATGATGGAGAATGTCGTTAATCTCTTCATTAGGTACACACCGCCTGACGATTCCATCTGCGCAATGCTTAAAAAGGAGCGGATCTTCCCAAAAGTAATTTTTAATTTCTGATAAGAATCTCTTTTTTTGTTGATAACTCATTTCTGGGGGAAGAATCTTGCATGCTAGATAGTTAACAATGTCTGCAAACCAGGGAATTTCGACATTGTTTATAGCAAGAAGATGATCATCCGGAAATGAGTCGTCAATGGGAAGGTCATCATTATCGGAAATTTCCAATTCCTTAGGAAGACGGGATAAATGATCCGCGACCAAATTTTCCGTTCCCTTTTTATCACGGATTTCCAAATCGAACTCTTGGAGGAGAAGGATCCACCTTATTAATCTTGGCTTTGCATCCTTCTTTGTCAACAAGTATCTAATTGCAGCATGATCCGTGTATACGATTACCTTTGATCCCACCAAATATGACTGAAACTTATCCATAGCAAATATTACAGCCAATAGCTCTTTTTCTGTGGTGGCATAATTCATTTGTGCTTCATCCAGTGTTCGGCTAGCATAATATATTGCGTGCGTTTTCTTGTCTTTTCGCTGTCCTAGAACAGCTCCGACCGCAAAATCACTTGCATCGCACATTATTTCGAAAGGGAGATTCCAATCGGGTGGTTGTACGATAGGAGCGGATATCAAAGCTTCCTTTAACCTGTTAAATGCTTCAAGACAAGGACTATCGAACACAAATGGGGCATCTTTCATTAGTAGATTAGTTAAAGGTTTAGAAATTTTTGAGAAATCCTTTATAAATCGTTGGTAAAAACCAACGTGGCCAAGAAAACTTCTTATACCTTTAACGTTAGTAGGCGGAGGTAATTTTTCAATAATCTCAATTTTCGCCTTATCTACTTCTATCCCCTTTTCGGACACCATATGTCCTAATACTATCCCTTCATTTACCATAAAGTGACATTTTTCCCAATTTAAAACAAGATTAACTTCTTCACAGCGTTGTAGGACTTTAGATAAATTTTTCAAACATTCGTCAAAAGAATATCCGTAAACAGAGAAATCGTCCATAAAAACTTCCATTATATTTTCTATGTAATCGGAAAAAATGGACATCATACAACGCTGAAAAGTGGCGGGAGCATTACAAAGTCCGAAAGGCATTCTCCTATAAGCGAAGGTACCATAAGGACAAGTAAAAGTAGTTTTTTCTTGATCGTCTGGATGGATAGGGATTTGAAAAAATCCTGAATATCCATCCAAATAACAAAAATGGGAATGTTTGGCCAATCTTTCTAGCATTTGGTCTATAAAGGGAAGGGGAAAGTGATCTTTTCGGGTGGCTGTATTTAATTTTCTATAGTCTATACACATGCGCCAACCCGTGACAGTCTTTGTTGGGATTAATTCATCCTTATTATTTCGAATGACTGTCATTCCTCCCTTCTTAGGGACAACTTGCACGGGGCTCACCCATTTGCTATCTGAAATTGGATAGATGATGCCCGCGTCAAGTAATTTAAGGACTTCCTTCTTAACTACTTCCTTCATATTAGGATTGAGTCTTCTTTGATGTTCAATGGAAGGTTTATGATCTTCCTCTAAATCAATCCTATGCATGCAAATTTTTGGATGAATCCCTTTTAAGTCATCTATTGTATATCCTATGGCTTTCTGATGCAACCTAAGCTCATTTAATAACTTTTCAGTTTCTAGAGGATCTAGGTTAGCATTTATAATCACAGGATAAGTGGAGTTAGGTCCCAAGAATTCATACCTTAGATTTGTAGAAAGAGGTTTTAACTCAACTTGAGGTGCCTTAATTACCTCTTTTTCCTTCTTGTTGGATGGTTCCGCTATAGTTTCCAATTTTTCGAAATCATTGTTGCCACTAGACTTTGCTGCATCTAAAAGCATGGTATAATTTGCAATTTCATCATCGTCATCATCATGCAAAGTTCTCTTCCAATCTATAAGACTTTTTTCTAGCGGGTCTTTAGATTGGGGACTTTCTAATTCCTTGCTAATTGATTATAACATGTTAATGTTGAAGCAAGGTTTCTCAAGATTAGGATTTCTCATGAATTTAGACAAGTTGAACTCTATTTTATCATCTCCTACATTCAAAGTTAGGTTACCATGTTTAACGTCTATAACTGCCCCAGCTGTGGCAAGAAATGGTCTACCTAGAATTACAGGAATATGACTATCCTCTTCCATCTCGAGAACAACGAAATCAACCGGGATGACTAACTTCCCGATTTGGCAAGGGACATCTTCCATAATACCCACTGGATATTTAATGGAACGGTCCGCTAATTGCAGAGATATGGTCGTAGGTTTTAATTCCCCTACACCAATTTTCTTACTTACTGAAAGCGGGATGAGGCTCACGCTAGCTCCTAGGTCTAACATGGCATTGTCAACATAAAATTTACCTATATTACAAGGGATAGAGAAAGTGCCGGGATCTTTTAATTTTGGGGGTAACCTTTTTTGTAAAACATCACTTACTTCTTCCGTTAATGCAACAGTTTCATTTTCTTCTAGCTTCCTTTTGTTAGAAAGAATATCTTTGAGGAACTTAGCATAAGAAGGCATTTGTTGTAAAGCATCAGTAAAAGGTACATTAATGTAGATAGATTTTAAAACTTCTAAAAATTTTGCAAATTGTTTATCGAGTTTTGCCTTTACCAATCTTTGAGGGTAAGGTATTGGTGGATCAAAATTTCTAGTTATTTTAGGGGATTCCGTCCCCTTATTAACCTCATCATTAGTCTCAACCATGGGTGGGTTTTGACTAATACTTTCTTCAATGGGACTACTTTCTTTAGGTAGACAATCAATAAGTTCTTTCCCACTTCTAGTAACCACCGCTTTAGCATGCTCATTTAATATTTTATTATGGGTGGCTAAGTTATCAAATTTATCATTAAATAACTTAAAACATTCCCTAAATTCAGCATTAGTTTTTTCTTGCTCATTTTTGCTTTCAACTATAAAATCCATTAAAAGATCTAATTTTGATTTAGGGGGAGAAAAAATATTTGAAGTAGTATTGAAATTTCCAAATGTGAATCCCGGATGTTGTGTAAATGGTTGCGGGTTAAGAACGTTGTTATTCTTATAGGAAAAGTTGGGGTGATTCCTCCATTCGGGATTGTATGTATTAGAATACATCCCCCCCCCTTTGTCCAAAAGAATTTACAAAGTTCACTTGATCGTTAGAAGTAACGTCAAGTAACTCGCAGTTATCCGTACTATATGAGTTAGACCCACATAGTTCACATAACACATTTACACTAGCAATGGGATTGACATTAAGATTTTCAAATTTTTTCAAAAGCATGTCAACTTTAGAAGAGAGAAGAGTAACTGCATCAACATTATATTTACCGGGCGTACCTTGTTGTTGCTCCCTCTCACTTGACCATTGGTAATGGTTCAATGAAATGTTCTCGATAAGGTCGTATGCCTCATCGACTCCTTTGTTCATCAATGCTCCTCCCGCAGCGGCATCAATGGTCTCTTTTGTTTTGAATATGAGACCGTTGTAGAAGGTGTGAACAATCAATCACTTTTCAAGCCCGTGGTGGGGGCACATTCTGAGAAGTTCCTTGAACCGCTCTCATGCATCATACAAAGTCTCACTATCCGTTTGACAGAAGTTAGTGATCTTTGTGCGTATCTGGGCAGTTTTGCTTGGTGGGAAAAATCGATCAAGGAATGCTTCTTGAATTTGGTCCCATGTCGTTAATGAATTTTGGGGGACCAAATTCAACCATTGTTTCGCCTTATCCTTAAGAGAGAAAGGAAAAAGGCGCATCCGAATCGCTTCCGGGGTAACATTCTGAATACGTGTGGTATCACAATATTCAAGGAATGTTTGGATGTGTAGATGGGAATCTTCAAAAGCGGTGCCGCTATATTGGTTATTCATAACCATATGTAGTAGCTGCGGCTTTATTTCAAAGTGTGCCGCTCCGGCATTCGGCACAACAATAGGGGATCTAGTTCCCGGGGTGCTTGGATTTACAAAGTCCCGTAGGGTCCTAGCCGGTGTTTGCGGTTCTCCTTCCATATGTTTCTTCAAAGTTTCTCTAAATCTTCTTAGTCTCTCTTGAAAGCTTCTTTCGGGTTCCGGATCAAAATTGTCAAAGTATGTCCGAGTCCGTTTCATACACTAAGAGAAAAACACTTAGAGAAAGATTAAACGCAACAATATACCGGAAGAGAAAGCAAAATAGTAAAAACAAAATAAAAACTAAAAATTATGTAGTAAAGACAAAAATAAAAGTAAACCGTTGTCCCCGGCAACGGCGCCAAAAACTTTGTTCGGTCGAAACCTAACGGTTTATTTATATCCGCAAGCGCACGGGCTATTGTAATATAACGGGTGCAAGTACGAGTCGATCCCACAGAGACAGGGTTTACTTTAGGGAATATTTTTGTCTTTAGAAATTATAGAAAAGATTGGGGGAGATAAAGTTTGTTTTTAGAAAATAGAAAGAACATAAACAGAAAATACTTTAATTAAATTCTTATAAAACGAAGCATTCTCGGGATTGGAAATCATACACATAATCTTGTTCATCAAATCGTCATTGTCTTAGAGATAAATATTTTCATAAAAAGCAAGGATGATACGTTCGGCTTGCACTACTTCTCACGGTCAAGCAAGTAGTGTTGTATTCTTCACTAATTATGTCCTAACTGTTTGAGATTTCCGTTTATGGTGCTCCCGCCCTGTCACAAACGGGCGTTCCGGCTTATCTCTATCTGACCATAATTAGTAAGAACCCTTTAAGAACGAGAGTCAACATATTTTCCATCAAAGGAACATCCCTAGGCCGTTGAACTACTTTCGTGATCAATGGAACCTAGTTTCTTTATATGGTTCCGTCAATCGAGATTCTCCGCTAGGTACTTCTCTCAATTGACTGAATCATACAATTTGGATGTCTCCAAAATGTAAGGCATTTAGAAAATACCATAAAGAAATTGTTTAGATGAAGATAGAAGACAAGACTTTTCATTTTTAGATGATGAACATGTATGTTTTTGAGTTTCCAACCCCAAGAATAAGGGGGATTTACTCACTAGCCATATAACATATAAGCAATTAAAATAAGAGATAGAGTAAGAAGAACTTATGATGAAAGTAGAAGGCAAATGCTGGAAATAATGCTTCACTTTATTGCTTTTCTCCAAAGTAACTCCAAGAACAAACTATGAACTTTGATCTTCAAATCTCTTTGGAAATTGTGTCACAAGTATTTGTGTTTTATATACTATGAAGTATCAGTAATTTCTCTCTAAAATTCGGTATCTAAGACTGATTACAAGGGTCCTATTTATAATTGGGAGGAGACTCTTCAAGAAGGTGACATCAAAAGGTGCCTTTACATCTGCAGTCACGATTATGCACGGCCGTGTCAAGGATTTTGCACGGCCGTGCACCCTTGGCGCCAAAATTGAATTTGAATTGGGAAGACTAGCACGGCCGCTCCGAAACTAGCTGCACGGCCAGGCCACTTTCTTGCTCGGCCACTCCATGGATTTGGGGCCAAAGATGGTCGGCCATGGCCTATGATGCACGGCCGCTCCTCCTGGGTTTCAGCTTGTGTGTTCATTTTGCTTGGTGCTCCTCCATCCTTTTGGACCAAAGTGTCCAAGTATCCTTGTGATATAAAAAGATCCTAAAACCTGTCTTAAAATGCAAGAAATATACCCAAAGGCGTAAAATCCAAATAATATGAAAAAGTAACTAAAAAGCACTTAAAATGAAATGAGAAATGATGATTTATTCATGTAAAAAGCATATAAAACTTAGGATAAATGACTATATAATAGTCACTTATCACTCAACATGCCGCTAACTGCCACGGGTACTTCTCGTTTACCACTTATTCTCACGCTTAGACATATTCATGTCGCTACTACTCTTATCGCCTTACTTGAATGTCGCGTCACCTTTACGGGCTTACATATAATACTTATCTTATTCATGGGGCCCACTTGGCCCCATCTCTAATGTTGGGCCTAAGTTACTATTCAGACCCAAATCCATATTTCGTAATCACATCAAGTTTGTGTAGCGACAACTTGAGGGGTTAAGCTCACCTCCTCATCGGTCACCTCCGTTGCCTCACCCTCAACCTCACTAGTAGTAGGAATAGTAGTAGTCAAAGAATTTGGTTTAGAAACGACAATATGTGTGTATGGGCTAGCCTGAGCTTTTAAAGGTCTTTCTATATCCTTATTATTTATCTGAGATATATCATCTTCTACATTAATAGGCTTTGAAGCCTGTCCTACATGCTCTTTTGCAATCCGCTCTGTTGGCTTTGATACCAATAATTCTTTATCACTAGCAGTTGTTGGCCCCTCTGTCAATAGAACATTTGCAGCTATCCCACTATTTGTACTACTCTGCTGAACTTTCTTTTTCCAAGTAGCCTTACAGACGACATTAGTGTTCTTACTTGCTTGGGCTTGTTGCTCTACACCCGCAATAACTGCAACTATAGCGTCCGTTTCTTTGACATATTTGTAGGAGCCACCACATCACAGTCACCTTTGCCCTTAATGACAAACCGACAATTTGAGATAACATGCCCTACCTTATAGCAATGTTTACAATACATAGGGAGATTGTCATACTCCAAAGGTTAATAAAATCCCACCCCTTCTCCACATTCAAGGAACACACGAGAGGGGAGTTTTTTCAAAAGATCAACTTGCACCAACACCTTCGCAACACTAGGTCGAGAGAGGGTAGCAGTCACCTGATCAATAGCTAATGGTTCCCCAAATATCTTGGTAATTGAAAATAGACCCATCTTATTAAACAGGCGAGTAGGAAGTCCGGGGGGCCCACCCATGGTTGAAACATTGACTATTCTTGATCTGGCATCCATGAAGGAGTCCAGCGAAACACACGCAGGGGGGATCTCCCCAAAAACCATGACTCTTTCGACCAAATCCAATTGAAATCAGATTCGTGAGACAACCAAATTAACACATGCTTTGAGTCAATATGGCCTAAATGAAACCCTGTTTTTAATCGTTACTTAGAAAACAGCGGCGGGCTTCATCCATGGGAAGTAACAAATTTACCTATCAATGTGAACATGTTTGGCCAAAGAATTAATTACCTCCTTTGGAAACTTAATAGCTGGTGGGTGGCTGCCGCATTAGGGTGGGCAGTTGTTACATGAGGCACGGGGGAATCATTAGGGCTAAGCCCCGTTTGTAGGTGATTATGGCCGTCTTCCTCAGACGCCATTATTGCCAGCAGCTAAGCTGAAGGTGAAACAAGGAGGAGATCCTCCCGAGGGCAGAAACCCTTGTCAAAAGAGGTTTTTTCTTCGTTCCAATTATTGTATTTGGTGCATTCTGAAACGAGGAAATTTGTTCATCCAAAGTCGGAGAGCTTAGAAATCATCCACTTTAACAACCAAAGGGTGGTGGCGTCTCCTCCATGTTAACAATTGGTTGATATTACAAAAGTAAAGGTCAAGAGAACGAATTGAAGGATGCCTTGACTTCTCTTTATCATACACACAGACACACGTGAGACCATGCCACTATTCAGTCTAGGGTTAAAAGTCAGTGCCAGGATTTGACTCCAAGCAAGTATTAACAGTAAACGGAAATCTGACTTGAGTGAGACACGTTAATAATTACTACCATGGTTCTGTGTTGTTGTAGAGAAAACTTGCAATTGATGAAGGCCTTGACCAACCTCCCTCCATCAATATGAGTTTAAGACGAATCATCAATTTCTCCTCAGCCTCTTCTTCTTCTTCTTCTTCCCGTGATTGCTTGAGCATTGACGATTTCTGCAATAATCTTAATTGTAAGTATAACACGTATAATATAAGGAAGGAGATGATATTATAATTGTATGCAGTAGTCACAGTACCTACCTCAACCTCACTGTTCTTATATAGCTCCAGATATTGTAATGACTCCTCAAAAAATCCACAGTGGTAAAGGAGAATACTGTAATCTCTTAATTCTTTCGAATCCGTTTCAAGAATAATCAGTCGTTCACATGCTGCATGTCCAATCAGTACAAGGCATGCACGTAAGAACCAACCCAAGCACTCAAGTTTTTTGTTTATAACACTAATGCTACAACACATGCAATTGACCTAAAGGAAACACGTAGAGAAGGGTGTGGGGGGGGGGGGGGATAGATATCAGCAACAGAGCCATCATTCAATCACATCTGTAACTAAAACTCCCTGTCCCCAATTCTGAGCGTTTTTAACACCAGCAAACATCATCTGTCAGCGCCAGAAATCATTATACCTACCAAAGATCTTACAAAAACCAACAGCGACGAGATTAAATTACCTCCTAAAAATAAGAAGCTGAAATTCCATCGAAAGAACTAATAATCAAAGGAAGCCTAACAACTCATCCCTGCGTTTTATGTAGGGGTGGAAGCGGGTGCCCAACGGGTATTATCCATTAAAAATAATGCTTTAAACTATTGTACATTGTACTAATATGGTACATTATACAATAGCCCAAAACAACAACAAATCCTTAGTCTCGAAAAGATTTAGGGTCAGCTAGCATGAATCGTCTCAATGAAAAGAGGTGAGAACATAAGGGGAAAAAAGAGATGGTAAAATAAATAATGAAAAAGAAAAGTGAAAGCTGCTAAGAAATAAGTGAAAAGAAATTTTGGAAAATAAAATAGAAAGAAAAAAAATTATAGGGTAACCCATGGATAACAAACCCCACTACTTTTATGCAAACCAATTTGAATCGACGGTATGGTAACCGGCATTAGTGATTTAAGGAGCACAACTCTCTACTTTTATACTTTTCTTTATCTATTTACCATATGAACAAGCACAGCGTTAAATACTCATATACTCCCTCCATCCCATTTATAAGTTCACTTATTTTTCAAATGGAAATCCCATTAAAAGGTTCACTTTTCCTAAAGTAGAAATGGGTCCCACTTGTCATACTAACAACAATAACCCACTTACTCCACTTTCTCTCTCCTAACCAACTAACTACACTCACATCACATTTTTCTTAATGCTTGTGCTTAAACTAAATGGTGAACTTATAAATGGGACGGAGGGAGTAGTCCTCAACCTATTCAATATCCTTTGTCACCGAGACATTTGTTTTATTTCCCCTTATTGTATACTTTTTGTAGACCATGTAGTTCTTCCGTCACATTGTCGTCTATTTTCTTGTTAAAACGGTCATGTGGCATAGTGACGTCATAATTCTTGCCCACATGGAACCATACAGCAAAAATGTTGTTTGTTGATGTGTAACTATAAGAGGTTAAAATGCAATATGATAAATTTTATTAAAAAAATATTATTTATTTCTTAATATAACTTATTGTTTCACTAATTTAATTATTTATCTTCATTTTTTGAGTAAGTATATAAATGTATTTTCTATTTCTTTTGTTCTCTTTTTACATGCAATACAATCTCGCCATCACTACCCTAAAATGATTAATTTGTAGACCAACTTTTGCATCAAATGTTGGAATAAAGTCCAACCGGGTTACTAGACATAATAATTAGAAGTGAACAATGTACGGAAGCCAAAAATAGGTGGCACAGTAAGTGCGTAAGGATTTTTTGGTGCATATTGGGTAGCAAGGATTGGACTGCGAAAAACATGGTCATGGTTGAAACCATGGGCAGACCACGAAGTTGGCTGATGGGTGATACTGATTCTGACAACCAGAATCATGGTCATGGTTTAAACCATGCGCAGCCATGAAACTGGTTGTTTTAATTTCGGGAAAAAATCTTGGGTCGGGCCGAATTGATTAAAATCGGGATTTCCTTATTATCTAGGGTTTAGGAATGTTCCAGGGCAAGTATATAAGCAATGTTTCGAACCAAAACTTGTAGTATCTCATATTTGACATATTATATTGCAAGATCCTGGCATATAAGTGCCCCAGACGTAGCCAATCAATTGATGAACCGGGTAAACAATTCTTTTGTGTTTTTTATTGCTTTAATTGTGTGTTCTTATTTATGTTATATACGTGAATGCACTGTATTATCTTGGATTGCTTAACAAGAATTGGGACCAATTTCCCAACAACTGGTATCAGAGTTTCGATTCTAAGGTTACAGGGTTTTAGTAGTCAAGATGGGCAACGAAAAACAAAAAGTTGATATGTTTGACGGATCAGATTAGATTTCTGCTGGATGCAAATAAAGGATTTCTTATACGGTAAAGATCTCTATAAAGTCTCTAAAAGAAGTAGAGCCTAAAAGCACTAAGCAGGAGGATTGAGAGGTTTTGGAGAGGAAAACCATGGGTGTTATTAGATCGAATCTGGTAAAGAGTATTGCTAGGAAAACAAGGAAGATGAAGACCACCAAGGAGATTATTGATTTTCTGTCTAAGAAGAAGTCGGCAAGGTTGACTTGGTGCGGAAGTTATTGAATTTGAAGATGGCATAAGGGGCATCAATATCGGACCGCATTAATGATTATCAAGACATTCTTGACTCATTGAGTGCGATATTTATTACGTTTGAGGATGAATTTCAAGCATTAATATTGTTGGGTGCTTTGCCAAAAAGCTTGATCAGAACAAGTACTACGTTAATACTGCAGCAGGGAAGAACAAATTGAATAGCGAGGATGTTAAGGAATTGCTTATTGGCGAGGAAAATCGTCGCAAGAAATTGAACGTTGTCTCTACTTCATGAGCGGCTTTAGCTACAACTAGAAGAGGGAAATCGAGTACAAACAATAAGTGAAAATCAAAATCGGGTAAGAACGTAGTCGGTGGTGGGTCTAAATATAAGGAAAAGTCCAAGGGAATCGGGATCCGACAAAGTGCTATAAATGTGTGGAGATCGGGCATTTCAAAAAGAATTATCCCTTGATGGGGAACAAGGCAGTTAATATAGTTATCGAGTATATAGAGGATGCACCAGTTCTTAGCGTTAGTAATTCACTATAATCATTGGTGTTGGATCAGGGGCATCATTCCATTCATGCGGACGCGCAAAGGAGATGGATAACTATACTTTCAGGGATTTTGGAAAGGTCTATATAACGCAGATGGGGAACCTTTACAAATCAAGGGAAAGAGGGATGTCAGAATTGAAACATCAAGCGGTTCGACTTTGCAACAATATGGGGTAAGGCACATTCCGGGTTTGAAAAATAACCTGTTATCAGTTGGGCAGCCAGATGAAGAAGGTTTCGAAGTGACTTTTGGCTACATAAAATAGGTCATTACTAAGGGGACCGAGGAGGTGGCTCAAGGTAATAAGGTAGATACATTTTATATAGCTAGCAACACTAAGGATTGTATTGTTCTTGCAGGTGGGTAATGCGAATTTGTGGCACTGTCGATTGGGTCACATGAGTGAAAAAGTGATGAAAGTACTTTGTTCGAAGGGAAGACTACCGGGCTTGAAGACAGTGGGTGTGGGTATCTGTAAGGACAGTGTCTTTGAAAAGCAAACGAGGAATAATTTCTCAAGGAAGGGTAGGGCTTTGAGGGAACAGAAGTTGGAGTTGGTTCACATGGATTTGTGGGGGCCATCACCGATTACATCTCTGGGTCGTGCAGCATATTACATGGCCTTTATTGATGACTCTACAAGGAATGTCTGGGTTTATTTATTTAAACACAAAGATGAGGCATTCGAGGTGTTTAAGAAGTGGAGTGTCTTGGTGGAGACAGAGACCGGACTAAAGGTAAAACTTAAGGTCCGATAACGGTGGGGAGTACGAGCTCGGAGAGTTGAAGGAATATTGTGATGTGAATGGTATTCGCATGGCGAAAACCCCAAGTTGGACACCACAACATAACGGGGTTGCAGAGAGGATGAACAGAACATTGAATGAATGGACCAGGCCGTGAGATTGAAGTGTGGACTTATGAAGATGTTTTGGGCAGTTGCAGTTAACACAACAGCTTTCTTGATTAACAAGACCATCAGTCCCGCCGGGGAATGGAATTCAAAAGGAGGCGTGGAGTGATAAGCAGGTAAATCTATCTTTTCTTTGTATATTTGGTTGCGTTGCATATATTCATGTTAATTCTGCGAATAGAACTAAATTGGACTGCAAATTGTTCAGTCTAAAGAAGGAATGTCGATTTCACAATCCAAGTATACTAAGAATTTGGTAAAGAAATCTGGTATTGATAATGAGTCTCACTTAAAAACTTCAATGGGATCATCTCAAAAGTTGTGTAAAGATGAGGATGGAGAGAGTGTAGATCACACTCTCTTTAGAAGTATGATAGGTATCTAGTTGTACCTTATAGCTAGCAGACCAGACATAATGTTTAGTGTGTGTCTTTGTGCTATGTATCAGGCTAACCCTGGTATCCGACTTAAAAGTTGTTAAGAGAATATTAAGATATGTTGGGAGTACCATGCACTTGGGGTTAAGCTACACAAAAGACAAAAATACCAATTTGGTAAGGTTTAGTGATTCTGACTTGGCTAGGAATACGAGATAATAGGAAAAGCATAACTTGTGGGTGTTTCTTTAAGGGGAATAATCTTATGTATTGGTTTAGTAGGAAACAAAACTGTGTTTCCTTATCTACTGTGAGTCAGAATATGCGAAAATAGCTAGTTATTATACTCGGTTGTTATTATGGGTGAATCATATGATAAAAGATTATGGACTTAAAGTGAAACATTAACTGTTTTTTGTGATAATCTAAGTGCCCAAAACATTGCTAAGAATCTGGTACAACATTCCAGAACAAAGCACATAGATATTAGGCATAATTTCATCAGAGATCTCGTTGAACAAAAAATTATTAATCTCGAACATATAGAAACAACAGATCAATTTGCTGATATCTTTACCGAGGCTTTAAATTTTGAGAGATTTTCTTCACTACTTGAGAAGTGTCTTAGTTTGTGTGAATACAAATGACTGCACAAGTGTGCAAATAACTGTCTGCATCTTTGTACGATTGTATATTACAGAAAACACTAATTATAAAAAAAACAAAAAAAAATTGCATGCATGCGTTGCACGACTATATCTAGTGAGCACTTGATTGGTTTGCATCTTTGACATTGTGTTTGACCTTTGATTGTGAGATCCTTCTTAACTTGGTGAAAATAAATACCATGTTAATTTATGTGTGATATTCATCATGAAGTGGATATTTAATCTAACGTCACTAAGAAAACAAGCTGTCTTCTCTATTTTGAAGCTACCTCTCATGTGCCCAATGCAAATGACTTATTATTGATGCATCATTTGAGAAGAAAAGTTGGGTAAGAACTATGGTGTGAGAGGTATAGCTCCTTTTAATGACTGATTCAATGCCTAAATATGAAAATGTTCTAGAGGCTACATGATTGAAAGATATCTCATTGACTTTTTATATGTCAAATCATGTCATTGTTGTGTATATCACACTTTATTGAGATTAATCTCCACTGTGTGCATTTTTTCATAATATGCATAGTATCATAAGTAGGGCATTCATAATCTTTGGTAAAGATATGAGCAAATTTATTTGTTATTTTACTCTGTTTTTTATTAATGATTTTACTGTGTTCAATGATGCTCTCATGAGGTTGTGTTTGAGATGTTATGCAGTCAAAGTAGACTAACGAGATAGTGTATTGAGTCGATAATTAAGATTCTATTGTTATGGCAAGTAAATCAATCACAAGATATGCTAAGGGTTCAAATTTGAATCCTTAATCTGTTATGATTTGGAATTCCAAAGGGTGAGCAACACTAACATCTTCCGGATTATTTCTGTTTTAACATTGCGCAGCTCCATGGCATCACCTTCATCTTCTTCGGCTCCGATAACTACCTTCTGCAATGCCACTATTGCTGACCTCATCAATGAGCCCCAATACGTCTACCATGTGGATGTCTCTGTTCTGAGCACGCCATTGATGTTGGAGGATCCCTCACAACTTGAGGTCGTGCATGCTGCTCGAGAACCTCCGGCTCCTAGTTCTCGCTGTTCTCAGGGCCTGATTAATTCAGGCCAGTCAATTCTGTTTAGAGTCTCGAGGGTTGCTGCTTCAAAAACCACCAAACTCTCATCCACACCTACGAAGAAAAAGGGAGGTGATCCCTCTAATGTTAGAGGCGTTGCTGGACGAAGGCGGAAATTGCTTCTCCAAGATTCCTCGGGGGAGGAAGAAGAAGCTCCACCGTCACAACACTTGCTACCGAGTGGATTCAATGAAGATGATGTACCAATCATCACTCAGAGGAAAGCTAGGGCTGCTACAAAGACTTCAACTCCGGGTAGGGTTCAGACGAAAACTCCGGCTAGGGTTCAGGGAGAGACACAATTCCAAATTCAGACCCGAGAGTCTAACCAAAGCTCACCGTCGTCGAATCACTACAACTCAGGTTGAATCTCCTTCATCTCCAATCTCTGGGCATATTACACCTAAGCGATCAACGGATCACCCTGCTGCTCGCACAACAAAACAGACAACTGGTCAATCAAATGTCAGTTCTTCCAAGTCCGTCAGAATCAGAAAGCTGGCTGCAAAGGTCCTTCTTCTCCTTATAATCTTGATCTTAAGAATTCTCCCCTATTTTATACTTCTGAGGCTGAGAACAGATTCAATAAGGACTTACGCAGACCTTTTGTGGTTGAGAAAAAGAGGGAACTTTCTGTCTTTCAAAATCTGGATTTTGTGGATTACTTTTCTGAGAGGGGACTTGATCATTATCTAGATTTTCCCACTTCCTACTCACGAATCCTAGTCCTAGAGTTTTATGCCAATCTGACTCAAGATGTGGCTTTAGCACATTCCCGCTACACTAATAAGAATCAAAATAAAACAATTCATGCATTGAATAAATAAAAGTTTCAAGTCAAGGGATCCAATACATTGTTAGTATTGAGAATGCTAATAACGCTAAATACACGTAGTATTCTCAATGATGGGCCAATCCAATAAACTCAACTTACTTAGAACACCCGTACTGATGACTTGAAAAACTATCCCTCAACCTAGCGAGAAAGACGTTAGTCATCATATATGTTGGTCGTAATTATCAATGTCCACTATTAATAATTACTATCTACCAAAGGACAATGTTTATGAACATATATATCATAAAATTCTCACAAATAATAGGATTCTCAATTATCATTTTATGATAGTAATTTATGTTCATTGGACTTCATCATTTAATATAGCAAGCAGAAAAGCTTAAATTAAATAATAAATATTGTCATTAAAATAAATAATATAAAATATGTCTTGGCACATAGTGCACACAATTTCAGGGTATCCATTCATTCGGGTTAGAACTCGTGTAATTAGTGGGTTCGTGGCTCTGGTGGTGGATTGACGAAATCGCTAGAGGGAGAGATGATGTTGGAGCGGTATAATAGATGAAGTCGGCAACTGGAGGCAAGGGCTTGCAATTCTGTTTGGAATTAGGAGTGCGAGAGTGAACAAAGAGGAAAAGATAGTGAAATTAACTGTCCCAAAATTGTCGGAGTGGTTGCGGTGAAAATGGTGGAGAAATATGGTTGTGGTTGAACTGGGCAGAGGAAAATGGTGGAGAATATCAACAAAGGTTGTTTTGGGAGAGATGAGGAAGAAGAAGATGGTGGGAAACATCAACAAAGGTTTTTAGGAGTGATTGAGGTTCTATGGATGTGGGTACTGTCAAATAACCTAAAGGTAATAATTGGAAAAATGAGCGGAGAGGAGAGAGAATGGTAAGTGTAATGGGAGAGATAGGGATAGATTGGCAATTTGATATCCTATAATCTTCCAATGTAGTTTGTTAGATTTGGTTTAACTTCCATAACAAACACATTAGTTTTAATAGGTTTTAGTCACGTAACGGCACATGACCTAATCCGGTTAAAATTTTGACAGCTCCGTTAATAAAGTGAGCACGTTGCAAAAAATGGTACTTGGATGAGGACATTGCAAATAGAAAAATATTAATGACCACATTTGAAAACCGTTCTTAACCAAAATGTGGATTATGCCTTATTTTTAAATGCGAGTCTATTGTTTTACTTTTTTAAGGAAATTAAATAAGGTGATTTTAAAGTGATTCTAGTAACATATTTACAAAATTATCCGTATTGTCCCCCCCCCTTATACCATTGATGTATATTGGAACATATTACTTCTCCCGTGACAAATGTCACACTTTCCTTTTTTGTTTGTCTCAAACAAATTGTCGCACCCCTAAATTCGGAAATAGTCTTGGTGAAATTTTACCATTGTACATGCAATGTACAAACAAGTAAAACACATTCTTAAAAGCATTGGCAAGTAAAATGCGACATTTAT
Source organism: Adenophora triphylla var. japonica (assembly GCA_022495995.1). Lineage (NCBI taxonomy): Eukaryota > Viridiplantae > Streptophyta > Magnoliopsida > Asterales > Campanulaceae > Adenophora > Adenophora triphylla. The sequence goes on from JAFEMH010000438.1 coordinate 514,396, forward strand.
TACGGAATAGAGGGAGCTATGCTGCTCGGACACTTTGGTTACCCCGTCGGACTAGTGTCTAACACGGCTACGATGTAATAAACCAAATAGTCTAGCATCATCATATACAGAGAGTATTAACAAATGGGTATTTAGTAACTTCATTAGAATTGGAGTTGCTTCTTTAGGAACAACTTTTGAACAAATGACACATTTTAAGAGGTAGAAAGTAGAAAGTATATAAAGATTAGTATATATAATAAAGATTATTGGTAGGCGTAACAAAAATATCCTCACTTATATAGAAATCAATATCAAAAGGTAATGAATCCTCAATCTTACTTGGTTTGTCTTCTACTGCAGTCCACCAAAGTATAACTAGGGATGGTTTGGTTGGTATAGCGATTGTATTTTGCTTATACCATGTACCAACAAGGTATGATTTAGTACACAAAAAAATGTATAAGTACCAACCACAAAAGTCGATATGCCAAGTTTATTGGTACAGTTGGTACTCGATATATACCAAATGTAAATGAAGACAAAAACAATGCATTGATTTTTTTTAGATCTTTTGTCAATTATAAAGAGCAACACATTATAACATAAAAGGTCTCAAAACACAAATTATAAAGTCTTTAAACTAAAGAAAATTAGAACAACAAAAGTTTTGAAAATCAAACAATCGCGAAAGAGGGAGAGAAATCGACTTGTTTCTGAGTTTCGTAGAGAGAGAGTGTGATGAAATTATAATTTAGGAGGCACGACGGTTGTAGCTTGGGGTTAGATAAATGAAATTATTTTTTGATATTATATAATTATATATAAATATAAATATAAAAGAAATTATATTTTTATAAATAATGTCGGTACATGGTATACCAACCGAAGTCAATATTGTATACCATGTACCAACCAATAAGACACAGCTGGTACGGTACTACCATACCGAGAGTTCGATATACCGACTTTTTTTTAATCTTTGTATACGGAAATGATGCCTATAGAGTCTCTTAGATAATCCAATAATAAAAGACCAGGGAAAATAAATTGACACTTCCATAACGAGACAAAAATTAAGAGAATGCAGGAACTGTTCAAGAACAGACAAGGTTTGTTCCAGAATTATGGTTCCCCAGCAGTTCCAGAATATATAGGGACTGTTCCAGTATTGTTGTTTCCAACACCCCCCTCCCCTCAAGTTTGGGAATATATTTCTTTCATCCCCCAACTTGCCCACAAGAGAAAAAATGAAGGTTAGAGTCCGTTGCTCATACTACCAGTAATTTATTATTTGCTATTGACAATTGGAAGTTAAAGTTTTCCCTCATGAAGCATCCATCAGTTGTGTTTTCTTCTATCCTGCTGAAAAGGATTTTGAGCAACGGCAATAGCAGAAAATTAATTGTAGAGAAGCTTCAGAACATCTGAGGGTGAAAATCCCAGTTCAGATAGCAACTGATTGAGTTTATTAATTCACATACAACGTTAGCCATCGCCACAAAATTAATCCTTAGCATTGGATTTGCTACAACAACTTGCTTTCAATGCCCTAGGCTACTAGACTAATACATATATACCAGAAGTGGAAGATCTACAATCAAGAAAACCAGATAAATAGGTGTCTGAGAAGTCATTTACCGTTCCTTCGGTAAATCCTTCAGGTTTAAGGCACCCAGTTTTAGTACATAGAAGACTTTTTTCCTAACACACCTTTGAGGTATCATGCTAAGGGAGCTTTCTGGTACTCCTCTTTCCACTTGTTGTATTGTCTTAAAATAGGATATGTTTTTTCGCTTTTTAATTTTTTTTCAGTCTTTTTACGGATTACTTGTCCATCTAATATTTGTACATTCTTTCCTATTTTGAATTACATTTCTTCACTTATAAAAATAAATAAAGAATAAGTGCTAGCGGACTAGCGGTACAGGAACACCATGACAAAAGTGATCATCATTGTCGTAAACTAAGGCCCCGTTTGGTTCGTGGTATTTGCCATTCCGCCGATGGAATGGAATGGTCAATTCCATTTGACCAATTCCTTTCCCATGTTTGGTTTAAGTTTTTCTAAATTTTTCATTCCTCCGGAATGGCAAATTTCATCAAAGGAAGGAATTGGTCATTCCCTTCAAATATGGGAGGAATGCTCAATTCCTTTGGCAATGGAATTGTAAAAAAAAAATTTGACCAAAATACCCCCAAACCCAAATCACCCCTACCCCTGCCTACCCAGCCCCACCCAGCCCCTCCCCTACCCCACCCCACCCTCCAAAAAAAAAATTTGCATACCCCTGCTTACCCCCCCCATCCAGCCCCTGCCCTACCACCCCCACCCACCCCCCTACCCCTACCCCCACCCCCACGAAAAAAAAAATTTACTCATTTTGCATTTGCAGACCCCTGCCTACCCCCCCATCCAGCCCCTGCCCTACTACCCCCCACGAAAAAAAAAAATTTACTCATTTTGCATACCCCTGCCTACCCCCCCCATCCAGCCCCTGCCCTACCACCCCCACCCACCCCCTACCCCCACCCCCCTCCAAAAAAAAAAATTTGCATACCCCTGCTTAACCCCCATCCGGTCCCGCCCTACCACCCCCATCCACCCCCTCAAAAAAATTTGCATACCCCTGCTTAACCCCCCCCATCCACCCGCCCTACCACCCCACCCACCCCCTACCCCCACCCCCACGAAAAAAAAATTACTCATTTTGCATACCCCCGCCAACCCCCCATCCGGCCCATGCCCTACCACCCCCACCCACCCCTATCCCCACCTCCCCCACCCCCACGAAAAAAAAATTTACTCATTTTGCATATATGGAAGGAATGCTCAATTCCTTTGGCAATGAAATTGTAAAAAAAAAAATTTGACCAAAATACCCCCAAACCATCCCTACCCCCGCCCACCCCCACGAAAAAAAAATTTTAAAGACCCCGCCTACCCCCATCCATTACCCCCGCCCTACCACCCCCACCTACCCCCCACGAAAAAAAAAATTTACTCATTTTGCATACCCCCTACCTACCCCACCCACCCCAAAAAAAAAAATTAAAGAAAGGTAAATTGGACATTTTATATACTTTCATTCCATTCCTATAATTTGTATTTTCAAACCAAACATGATTTGTCAAGGAATTGAATGACAATTTCATTCCATTTCGTGCCAACCAAACGGAGGGATTTGACCAGTTTTTTTCCATTTCAATTCCTTCAGGAATTCAATTCCATTGACCATTCCATTCCTTCACTTTTTTTCCATCAAACCAAACGGCCCGTCAATTTCATTGACCATTCCATTCCTTCACTTTTTTTTCCATCGAACCAAACGGCCCCTGATAAGTTTGTGTTGTACCAAACAGAGTGGAAAATGTAGTCATGCTGATTTCTAGTACATAGTACTCTCAAAATAGAAACCTATTATTTTTCAAGAATTTATAGAAGAAAAAGTTTTGTTTGAATGATTCATGCTTCATAGGCACATGCAATGCTCCCGCAATGAGTGTTCACATTCTTTTGTCCCAAAAACAATCGTTATCTATCCTATCCCATCATTCAGTTCCAATAATATAAGGCAGTGGCATTCATGTTTATGTATCACTAACAAGGCTTGAGAGTCAATGTCCTTAATTTTTGGAAAAAAAAAAACTAAAAACAAACACTTATCTTGGAGCGGGAAGTATGCCCTCAGATGTATGAAGAAAAATAACCAGAATCCACAATTCCACATACCAGAAAGTGCCCGCCGTATATCCCCAAAACGTACGCTGGTCCAAACACCACGTTCAAGCCTATGCCGACCAGCTTTGGCAGATGCAAGTTCCAAGCCACTGTAGAAGATAGAGCAAGTTTGATAGAAGAAAACAAGTAGTATTTAGATGTCAATAATATATGAAAATAATATCAAAACTTTTTTGTGTAAGGAGTACAACATTACAACGAAGCCAAAGACCTCTTGTCAAAAATTCTTACCTATCAGAACAGTTTGCAGCCTCTGCTGCCCTTAAAAACAGACTTCTGCTATGATCATGTTGGAATGGCCAGAAAGCATCCTTTATGTCTTTCAAGATCTAGAGATAAAGACAATGTTTAAATAACAAAAAAAAAAAACTACACGTAATTGACAGAGAACTTACCCAAGTAGATATGTGAGGATTTTTTTTTATTTTATTTTTTTTACAGATATAGAAAGAGGCATTTACAAAAAACTACTTTAGAAAGATGGAAATTACAAAAAAAAACACATAAGTTCGAAATTACAAAAAAAAAAACTCTTTTTTTTGGGGGGAATTTTTTTTATCAGTTGTTGACCAAAACTGATAACTGAAATTATCAGTTGTTTGAAGCACAAATTACTCTTCAACAACTGATAAATTCAGTTATCAGAAATTATCAATTGTTTAAACAACTGATAACTGAAATTATCCGTTGTTGACCAAAACTCATAAAAAAATCCAAAAAAAAAAAAATTGTAAAAAAAAAAGTATTTTTTTGTAATTTCCCATCTTACATTTTTTTTTTGTAAATAGCATCTTTTTGAGTGAGTTTTTTGTAATAAACCCTAACCCCATATAGAAAAGTACAGGAAACAGTATCCACCCTTCTCCTCAAAACTTTTACAAAATCACAAGTATCCTATCGATTATCCAAGTCTAACTCACACATTGACCGGAATAGAAAGATTAAGGTGGTCAGACTGAGAAAATCCACAACGGATACAAACATTTACTAATTTATCCATCCCAGATAAATGCCAGCTTCATGAATTCCACATGAAGGACCTTAAATTTTTCTAAGTATTTTATGAGGCAATCTTTGTTTGACAGGGTTTTGTGTTGTTCAAACTTATTTTGTGGAGCACTCTACACAAGTAGATTAAGATTGTCAAATCTTATATATTCGAAAATGTTGGGGTAAAGTAATGCAAACAAATGATTTGGTTTGGTAAAGTGCCATCAAGCATTTAAAATTTGTTGGTAAGAGAATTGCATTTCAGACCATGGGTGTTCATATAGAATTGGGACCTTGAAGGATAATAATAAGACATAATTTGGAGACTTTCTGACAATATCTCAGATTGTTGGGAGAGAGTCCTAGTAAGATACTTGTATGTTAACAATACATGTATTTCCATAAAAACTAACAGTAGATGAGTAAAAATAGATGCTCTAAGTTGTTTCCACACAAACAGATAATCCTTCGGTCCCTAAATGAATGTCCATTTTCAAAAAACATTTGTCTCGAAATGTTATTTTACCGAGAAAAAAATCATGGGTCATTTTATACTAGCAAAACTAAGCATTTAGAAAGTGGATACCAAAGGAAGTTGAAGCATGATTTTCAAGAGATTTTACAAGACAAGCAACCAATGGAAGTTGAGGATAATAAATTTGTACAATTATAACTGGATGTGGCCATGTGGGACAAAGAAAACGGCTGGCTACCAGGAATCTTAACCTCCAGCAGAACATAGTACACACCAACCAAATAAGAGCAAAAATCCTAAAGTGTTATTTCCCCTACTTCACCTTTCCTAATTGCCACTATGTAGAAGCATCTTTAAATTTAAGATGGCCAACAAACAGGGTTTTCCATATATATATACTAGCCTAAGCCCGTGTCCAAGGCCACGTTTTTGTTTTTTTTTGTTTTTTATTTTTTGTTTTTTTTTAATTTAAAAAAAAAATTAAGGGCAAAATGGGAAAGGGACAAAAAAGTGAGGGCAAAATGGGGAATTTCCCCCTTGGAACTGTTCAAAGAACTGTTCATAGGGGGGTTTGCATTTATACTATAGATATATATATATATATATATACATATATATATATATATATATATATACATATATACATATATATATATATATACATATATACATATATATACATATATACATATATATACATATATATACATATATATATATATATATATATATACATATATACATATATATACATATATACATATATATATATATATATAACAGCCATGTCTTGAAGGAAAAAGGCTAGAATGTAAATCAATATCTTCATCTTCAACGAATAAGTAACAGGCTTCTCTATTTTCTTTTCTTTTTTGTCATACGGGAAACTATGTATTCATATACTGTCAACGGGTACACACCAATGCATGAGGAGTGCTTGTCTATAGTCCAACCGCAGGCCTACTGTAACTCCCCATCTACATAGGGTACATGTCAGAAGACTTGTAGGCTTATAAGTGGACACCTACTAAATGGTAACCAATAACATCCATGCACTTTGGGTTGGATTAAGGTGGGGATTGTAGCCCATGGTGATCACCGAAAAAGTGGAACAAAATGTTATGCCAGAGAAAGTACTACATCAATTGAGAATTGAGAAGCGGTAAGAGCCACCTCTTGAAACTGACATCGGCTGGGATTCCGATCCAAGAAGGCACAGGAACATCAATGATTTAAGTGGAGGAGACTGTAACACCCCATCGAGAAGTTGTAAGCTTCCAAGTGTCCACCTACTACCAAATTGACACCAATAGCATCCATGGACGTTTGGGTGGTGGGAGTTGGATGGGCCTTGTTGACCCGGGTGCTATTGGGAACACTAGGCAACATTCACAGCAAACCAAGCTCTCAGGCTTGGGTTGTTACAGGCACATCAATCTAATAATATTATATAAACCCATAACTTCCAGAATTTCTGGCCCACCATTTCTTCAACTAACTACCTGTTTGCCACATTCTTCTTCCTCACTCCACGACTTTCTTAATCACATAATTGTAGAGAGCATTGTCATTTACTGAAACCAAAAAACAAGAAATACTGTGCGGAAATCACGAAAAATAAAATTATGAGACCGCACAAGTTCCAAGAAATCCAGAGCTCATTAACATAAAACAACATGAATCACCTTAACCAATAACTGTTCGGATGTCATAATATGTGCTTGATCAGACTCCTTGCTTTTCTGCTTAAGATAGCCTTTGGGAGAACCATAAGAATCACTAGGGAAGAAAATCTCAACATCAAAATTTAGGAGACCCCACAAGCGAAGCATCTTCAAGATTTCAGAGTATATCAGCGCAATCATACAAGCAGATCCTGCACGATGTGTCAGTACCTGGACAGAGCACAAGACAGAGTTATTAATGAAGAAATGGTGAATTTCAAGAAATTCATAGCAGATCCAAATAGCACAATACTGTATGAAGATAAAGTGACCGTTGCTCGAACTGGTTCTTTGAATAGGTCCTCCGGAACCCCTGAAAAGGTAATAGGCGCAACAATTAGAAAACATGTCCAATCAGTAGCAGGAAACTGGGATCATTCCTTACCTATTTGATTGTTCATAGTCATAAGACATAATCATGTTTTTCCTTTCACATCTTGAATACCAGCTACTTGCATAAGAAAAGAAACGCCACTATGGTTATCTCAAAAGAAAGATTGTGGAAGAAGCCTACTTCATCAAGAAGCGTGCCTTGGGAATGACATTTTTTTACCGTAAAAATAGAAAACATGAATACTTTACTGAAAAAATGTGGTCACATACTTCTCAGGCATCAAATGAATGAATGAAGCCCATGAGATTAAGGTATAAGCTAGACAACACGCATAATAAGAAAGTCATGCATGATGCGTCTTACGTGTAATATGTCTTCGCATTGCAATTAAATATTAATTGCAAGGATGTCCGTGATGACTTTTAAAGTTTTCATATTCAAGTATCTAAGTGGTAACAATAATTGCAATTGAATGTCACTTCATCCGTATGATTACAATTTGCTAGTTCAATTTCTTCTAAAGATCCCTCGCTACACTTGCAGATCTGTAATCTCATGAAGTTGTTAGTTCCTGAAATGCTTTTTTTTTTTGCTCAACATATCAAAATATCATTCACTTGTAAAACACGTTCTGAGTTGGGAATTCTTTATCATATTCCCAATCGAGGAAGATGGGTAGATACTTTAACTGCATCTACTAAAACATGATTCATAACTTTTAGCTTGATATATATATATTGTTCATCCCCTCTCTAACAAGAAACTGCTTAAGGTTTTAGATGAGTTGGTCACTGAACATGTTTGGAGCTTTTGGTCTGACTGGCAAGAACTTGGGTTTCAAGACATCCCACTTGCATTTGTGAAACGTAATATTGGTCTGTGTGCCCACTGTTAGCTAGAAAAATATATTGCTGGACCCCTCATTAATAGCTTAAGCTTATAGATGAGTTCATAACTTATCATAAGTCAACATAGATACATGGTTCAAAATTGTGTTTGATGGCATATTTTGGTGCCAAGTGGCACAACTATAGCTTTGGGCTTTCCCAACATGTTGAAGTGTTTCTATAGTTGTATCTGGAGTACATTAAAAGATATTGTGCTCAACTTTAAATCGAGTTTGAGTCTAGCTCCGAAACCATGACCAAACTAAATTTTGTTTTGTTCGCAAATGGTTAAACTTTAGTTATAAAGGCCCAAACTGAAGCCTTTATGATCCAAGCAAGGCTGAGTCAAATAAAAGTTACATAGCACATAAGATATGAAGTTAAATTTTACAACAGAAACAAACAAGCTAAACTCAGCTTATCTATTCACCAATGTGGCTAGTCAAACAAATGAATCGAGCATAGTCGGTTTGAGAAACTAAACAAACTTGTATCCTAACATGAACTCCAATTGATCTTCACCTTGAGCTAGCTTAAATTCAAGCTTAATTGAGTCGAGCTAGAGTATGTATTTTTTTTATTTAACCACCATACACCTAACCAATGTTGGAAGTATCAAAAGGTTGAGGAAAAATGCTTCCAAAGTAGTGACACCCGATTTCATAATAGATGTGTGACGAAAATTGATTGCTCAATATACAACCTTAGCAGGCCACCACATGCCTATTCTGCTTTCCACGGAGGAAAATTTTCAGAGACTTTGGACCAAGGATCTATGGTATGTCATGAAGTTCCCCATGAAAACAACAGTGTGGACTCCTTCATGGAAGCCTAAACAAGATTCCCCTTTGGTACCGGTTTGGTTAAGCCTTCCCGGACTTCCGATACATTTATTCAACAAGGTTTTCCTCTTCTCATTGACTCAATTGTCTAGTAAGCCTTTGTCCATTGATAAAGCCACTGCCGAATTGTCTAGACCGAGTGTGGCAAAGGTGTTAGTTCGAGTGGATTTGCTAAAGAATATTGCCTGAAAAAGTGCACATTGATTGTGGGGATTGTTTGTCAAATTCCTTTCAAGAAGCTGGATATGATCAACCCCCCCCCTCTATATTTCCGCCATTGTTCAATGTTAGGGCATACTTTCAATTGCCTTGTATTACACAAGGAAGGAAAAAAAGGAAGAAGAGGTAGCCACTAAGAATATGGCTGGAAAGCCACACTCTAAAATTGGTCAGGAAGGGGTTTCTAAGCACGCTGTAATGGAGAAGGCTGTGGTTTCAAAGGATAAGGGAATTAAGGTTCCTGTTCAAGGCGTGGCTTCTACAAGTAGCTTACCACAGGTTAATTCCGTTAGAACTGAGGTTGCTGCTCCTATTCTTGCTAGACGTGGGATAGCATTACCTAAGGCTGTGCATGATGCCTTATCAAAAAAGTTGAAGGAGATCAAAACAAAATCGCAGCCATCACCGCCTATTGATCCTACCTTAATGATTGTGATTCTTGAGACACAGGGCCCTCTGAAATTGTGTGCTCTTATCCGTGATGATTCAGCAGTGCGAAATAAGCCCTCTTCTTAGGCTAAAATGGATGCATTTAACTCCGATAATTTATCTCCAAGAGCCCCACGGCGGGTAACATCTCGTAGTGGACCACCATTTGGATTTCAAGAGAATCAGTAGAGGATGTGCTTGATGATAATGATGGGTTAACACAGGTGACCTATAAGCGTACGAAGAGCAGGGAGAAGAATCCCAATCTGTGAGATTTTTCCATTACCCCTTTCCATTTACTCGTCTCTTTCTTAGATATCAATGGTGTCTTTTATAAGTTGGACTTTGTGTGGTGTTGCTAACAGTGTTACTGTCGTCGTGCTAAGAGGTTTTTTAGGCTGCATGGGGCGTCTTTAATGGCAATCTATGAGCCAAAAAAGGCACCTGATATGTTGCCTCTCTTTGTTCGTAAGCTTGGTTGCTCAGGGGGTTTCTCTAAACACTCTAGTAGGATTTGCGTAGTTTGGAAACACGGGCTCAATTGTGACATTGTGCATGATCATGACCAGGTACTAACACTTCAAATCTCTCACGGTTGCTAGCCAAATGAGGTGCTTCTATCCTTTGTACATGCACGCTGTAATAGAGATGAATGTCGATTTCTTTGGGATTATATGCTTGATATGGGAACAACGATGATGTCGTGGATGATTGTGGGGGATTTCAACGCTATTATTGACCAGTCTGAAAAGGTAGGAGGCTGTCCCATTAAAGAGGCAATTGCAGCGGAGTTTTCAGATACAATCCAAGTGGCTTCTCTTATTGAAGCAGGTTATAGTGGTTCTTGCTTTACTTGGTGGAATAAGAGGATTCACCAGACTACTACATTTAGCGATTGATTATGCTCTCTATAATGAACAATGGCTTGCTACTTTCCATCAAACAAGTGTAACACGCTTGAATAGAACATGTTCGGATCATGCACCTCTAGTTGTGACTTTGCAGGTTAATTAGACTCGTGTAAAATTTCCCTTTCGGTTTCTATATGTGTGGCTGCATCATCATGGTTTTATGGACTTGGTTGAGGCTTCTTGGAATGAGTGGATGCATGGCCGTCCGATGGTTCGGTTTGCTAAAAAATTGGCTCATTTACGTAAAGTGATTTCTCTATGGAACGAGGATACCTTTGGCTGCATTGATCAGCAAGTACGGCAGGCAGAGGATGAGGTTTTAGCCAAAGAGTTGGCCTTGAAAGGGATGCTTCAGAGGTGTCAAGAGCTGCCTTGGCTATGCTCAAGCCACTTTGCAGCAAAAACTTAAAACTGATGAAGATTTTTGGCGGAAGAAGGCCAATCTTAGATGGTTAAAGGACGGTGATCGTAATACACAAAATTTCCATGTATATGTTCATAAACGGAGACAAAAGTTATATATACATCGGAAAAGAATACACAGGGAGCTTGGCTAATTGATAAGCAAGAAATTCAAGATGAAGCTGTAAATTTCTATGATGCACAATTGCAAGGGCCAATTTTACATGGTCCGGAGGACATCCCGAAAGATGACATCGTTGACCTTATTACTAGAGTTGTAACTGCTGCAGATAACGAGGCCCTTGCGACTGTCCCTTCTTTGGATGATATTTATGGGGTTATTTGTGATATGAATGGGCAAAGCGCTGCTGGTCCGGATTGATTTGCTGGGGAGTTTTACAAAGGGTGTTGGCGTATTATAAAAGTTGATCTTTATTGAGCCATTGCCGAATTCTTTGCACGTCATGCGATGCATCGGAGTTGGACTAGCACCCTTATTGTTACAATTTTGAAGGTAGAATCCCCTTCATCTTTTTCTGAGATAAGGCCTATAAGTCTATGTAATTTTTCTAATAAAATTATTACAGAGCTTTTGACGTGCCGGTTAGCTACTGTTCTTCCCAAGCTCATGTCTCCGCAGCAAAGTGGTTTTGTTCAGGACCGTTTGATTCATGAGAATGTTTTGCTCGCTCAAGAAATGATGCAGTCTTTATGAAAGAAGGTTAGGCGTACAAATGTGGCTCTTAAACTTGACATGGCTAAAGCCTATGACCGACTATCTTGGTTTGCCTTGACAAAGGTTATGACGAGGTTTGGATTTTCTGAGATATGGCTTGATATGATCCATAGGTGTATATCATCTTGTTGGTTTTCTGTTTTAATCGATGGGGAGAGCTGTGGTTTTTTTCATTCTTCTAGAGGGTTGAGGCAAGGAGATCCATCTCCTCTCCCAGCCTTTTTATTATTGTTGCCGAGGTTTTGAGTCGTGGCCTTAATTTACTTCTGCAAAGATATGCTTCCTACCAATTTAGAACTACGAAAGCTCGTGTCCCGGTGATCTCTCATCTAAGTTACGCAGATGACATTATTATTTTTTGTAATGGGTCAAATAATTTTTTAGATCTACACATGAGTTTCTTGGAAGCATACTAATCCGTTTCCGGACAGCTCATTAGTGTTGGAAAATCTTGTTTCATTACGAGAAAGCATGATGTGAATAGGGATGGTATTATCTCGGCTGCTACGGGTTTCCAAAAGAAAAGCTCCCCTTAACTTATCATGGGTGTCCTCTTTATGTTCAAAGAAAGAAGTGCAGTCTATTCTCTCCGGTCTAACGCAAAATAGAAGATCATTTGGCTTCTTGGCAAGGTAAGCTTTTGTCCTTTGGGGCAAAACTTACTCTTATACATTATTGTCTGCAAGCCATTCCGTTATATTAAATTTCTTTGGTGGAACCTCTCATTGGTGTCATAAAGTCCATGCAACACATTATTTCCAATTTCTTATGGTGTGCTACGGATGGGTCTCACAAGTGCCATTGGCTTGGATGGGATAAGATGAGTATGCCGAGGGATGAAGCCGGGCTAGGGCTGCGTCGTCTTTTAGGATATATCCATGGCTTTTGCCATGAAATTATGGTGGAGGCTTCGAGGTACGATATCTCTTTGGTCTTCTTTTATGTTAGCCAAATATTGTTTTGAAACACAACCCTTGAATGTCATGGTGCCGTATTTAGCTTCTCACATATGGAAACAGATGGTGGGTGCCAGAGATGTTATGGAGGCAAGGATTGGGCAGGGAGATATCTCTATCCAAGCAAATTTGATTCCAACCGCAAAACCAGTCATATCCCAAGCAAATTTGATTCCAACCGCAAAACCAGTCACTAACTTATTGTTTTTATTGTAGTCAAAACCTAATACCCACCCACCTCTTGGTAAGCATGAGTTTAAAGCATCAACAAAGTTTCAACAGCAAACAGCACCACATTCAACCCAAGAAGGAAATTTCTCAGGCAATCTAGTACATGGTGACAAGGCAAAATATGTGTTCTCCAAAACAGATTATTAACAAATTTCAAGACTATGCGTCACAGCTACTTAGAACTTGGATTACATGAGAAACAGCTAGTTTTATTTTACATCTTGCGGAAGAAAAGAATTACCTTCTGTCTGATTTGATGGACTGAACTTCATAGTTTCAGTGAAATTTACTGAGGTTGTAACTTCTCACCAAAATAAGGGCATTTACAATGCTTGTATCCTACTCGGTTTTTCGCCAGCGCATTTCGCGACATCATCCAGGACATGTATGATGGAGTTAGTGCAATTGTACAGACTGGTGTGGAAGACAAAAGAGTTCCCTATTATGATTGAAGTGTATCAGGATTTTGCATTTGGTCCTATCTCTTTGCTATAATCATGGATGAACTGACAAGATCAAATCTCTTCCTATTTTCCATGTTTTCTCGCCTCTTTCATTAAAGTGTGATCCCTATCAAAATATATGTTATTCCTAGATTCTCCCTCTTCTCTTTTTCCTTTTGTAAACGGTGAGCAATAAACCTACAAGCATTATAAGCCTTCCTGGCAACCTTAAATGTTAGATCCTCGATAAGCCTTCCTGGCATTAAAACAAACATAAGAGCATATTCTGTTGTCCTTAATCAATCTTTAAGAAATGAATACATATTAAATTTTTCTTTACAGCATTATTTACTTTTCTTGAGCAATATCATTTGTTAATTAGACATGGAGCAACTGAACTATTTAAATACACTAAATCAAACAGAAAACCAAAAATTAAATTAAATCTACCTTGTCCACATAAATGTATCTCTCCAAACAGTCCAGAAATTTCTCCGGAGACGATCGGAATGAAGAGCTGTAGTGTGTGCAGTAACCTATTGAAAGATCATCCAATCTCTCCACAAAAGCCTCCACCGGAAGTGGCACAGAAGAGTGTGAGATGAGTGAATCATCTTCTGCTGCTATCTGAAGGGCTGTTCTCCCTAAATCTATATGTCTATTTATGCTGATGCTTGTTTCCCTCTCTAGGTTTGAGAGTTTTGCAACTTGTGCGCAGAACCCTTCCCTTGCTACCTGTTGGAATGCATAGCATAAACAAATTTTAGCTGATTTGTGATAACACAAATATCAGGTTTTATAATGTCCAACAGATATAGAACATACGAGTATAAATTATTTGACTCTCATAACCTTAACAACAATAAAGTCATAGTCCCAAAATGATATTGGGTTTGCTAACATGAATCGTCGAATGTCAATGAAATAGATGAGAAATAACAACAACAATAAAACCTTAGTCCAAAATAATTTGGGGTCGCTAACATGAATCCTCATACGACATTTGAGGAAGAAAAGGAAGAGAGAGATAGAGAGATGGAGAGAGAGAGAGAGAGAGAAAAAATATAAAAAATAGAAAATGATAATAACAATAATAATAGGTGGGAATAAAATTTGAAAAAGCAAAGAAGAAAAAAAATGATAGTAAAAAAGAATATACTACTTCCGTCCCACTACAAACTACACACTTACTATTTGCACGAGATTAAGAAAAAGTGTTGGTAAAGTAGGTGTTGTTAGTATAAAAATTGAGGTAGAAGAGAGAAAGTTGGGTAGGGAATAATAATTAAATTGTTGTTGTGAGTATGACATATGGGTCTAATTAATATAAATATATTAAAACATTTCAATAATAAGAAGTGTGTAGTTTGTAATGGGACGCACTATGAGGAAAGTGTGTAGTTTGTAACCGTACGGAGGGAGTGTGTGTGTGTGTGTGTGTGTGTGTGTATATATATATATATATATATATATATATATATATATATATATATATATATATATATATATATATATATATATATATATATAGGGTCACGCTCCAATGAGAACCGTTTAAAATGAGAACCGTGAGAACCACTTATATACACTTGTATACAGTAGATATTTAGCTACTGTATATATATACAATAGACTGTATACATATACCGTAGATACTTAGCTACTGTATACAAGTGTATACGTGTGGTTATACACTTGTATACAGTAGATACTTAGCTACTGTATACATATACAGTAGCTAAGTATCTACTGTAAACAAGTGTATACAAGTAGTTCTCACGGTTCTCATTTTGTTATGGTTCTCATTTGAGCACCTATCTATATATATATATATATATATATATATATATATATATATATATATATATATATATATATATATATATATATATATATATATATATAACCGGTGCATCACCTTGTCTCCGTCTCGCATAACTGAATCCCCTTAGGCATTTCTCCCTCATTTTATTTTCAAATGGTGCAACTCCTACTTTACTCCTAATCACCGCATTCATCAACCTATCCTTCCTTATATATATGACCACACATCAATCGTAGCATATGAATCTCCGTCACATTTATCTTATAAATGTGACTCTGTTTCACGGTCCAACACTCAGTACCATATAATAGTCCATGCCTAATTGTCGTGTGGTAGAATTTTCCTTTAATTTATGGGGCATATCAGGATCACATAGAAATATTGTGTCACTCTTCCACTTCAACTAGCCTGCTTTAATCCTATGATCCACATCTTCATCCAATTCTCCATCTTTTTTTATAATAGATCCAAGATAACGAAATATATCAAAAGTTTGGACAATCCTCCCTTAAAATGTGATCACTCTGTCTCCTTGCTTCCAGCTTTGCTAAACTTACACTTCAAATATTAAGTTTTGCTTCTGCTCAGTCTAAAACTCGAGATTCCAAAATTTGTATTCACAATTTCAACCTACTTTCAACACCCTCTCTTTTGTTTCATCAATCAGCACAATGTCTTCAGCGAACAACATACAACATGGTATATCATTTTGGATTGACCTCGTCAATTCGTCCATTACAATAGCAAAGAGAAAGGGACTAAGTGCAGTTCTGCACTCCAGTTATAATAGAAAACTCTACTATATTCCCAACACTAGTCTGGACACTAGTACTAATTTCATTATACACTAGGAGAGACGGTAAAGGTTTTGCGTGGCCTTCCCCTACCCCTCACCATATCCCTTCTTCACTCAGACCTTCTAACCAGTGCATCACTTGGTGTTCGTCTCAAATGACCGTTTCACCTAAGGCGATTCTCCTCCATCTTAGTGCAGCTCCTACTTTCTTCATAATCACACCATTTCTTAACCGATTCTTTCTTGCATGCTCACACATCCACCATACAGTAAGCATCTCCAACACATACATCTTATGAACGTGACTATTTCATGGTCCAGCACTCATGGCATATAGCAGTAGTGCAGGCGTAATTTTCGTGCAATAAAAATTTTCCTTTAATCCATTGAAAATACCAAGATCACATAGAAACCCGCAGTCTTTCATTTCAAAAACATCTTTGATTCCATGAACTACATCTCTATCCAATTCTCCATCATTTTGAATAATAGATCTGAGACAGCAAGAAAAAAAGGCCAAAATTTTGGACAATCTTCTAATCTAAGATGATCGCCCTTGTCTCCTTGCTTCTAATCCTACTAAACTTACGCTACAAATATTCAATTTTGCTTTTGCTCAGCCTATAAACTCGAGTTACAAAGCCTGTCTCTCCACAATTCCTACTCATTTTCATCCCCCTCTTTTCTCTCAAAACCTCATTTCTCAAATATTTCTACATTATATGGTTGTAAAGACACACAACTGCAAGCAACGAAAGGGCAAGCAAAGCGCTGGTGCAGTACGGTTTGATATTTAGAGTCCATTTAAGTTTGACTTCTTTGATTTTGATCAAGCATCGACAAACTTAACAAGCTAAAATTCAAAAAGCAGGCTCCCAATCCTCCTCGACAACATCGAGTTTGTATTCTAATTAAGAAGTAACACCCTTGGCCACTGTCTAACTCACTAGTACAGAATGAGGTCTAACCTCAATGGATATGTGGGGAAGGGGTGAGACCAATCACTTATATAATAAATGTCATATACCGTTATGCTTTCAGGGGTTGCCCAAATTGCCTATATGCTCAAAGATATTCAAAATGGGGGAAATCCATGGAATCAAAAATTAAATAAATTAATTAATTAACAAATGCATAGAAAAATGACTGTCACAATAATAAAATTCAAAAAAAAAAGGAAATATACCCACCCGGGCATGAGTTGTGTCGACTTGGGAAGAATCGAGGACATCGTGGAGTATAAATTTGAGGTCATTAGGTAATGCTGATGAGATTGACGAATGTGATCGGATAGTGAAGGAAGATGAGCACAGGTAACGGTAATGGTGGTTTCTTGAAATTTTCCAACCATCAGTAATCGGAGAAGAAGAAGAAGACGACGACGAAGACGAAGGAGGGAAAGTACCTACAGTCAACGGAGAAGCTAACCCGCTCATCCTTTCCGCAAACTAGTTTTGTTCCTATTTCTTTTCTTATTTTTTTAATTCAATATTCCCTTCCCCTTCCCCGAATTTTGTGGATATGGTGCAGTATACTCGTATGTTATCGGTATGATTTGGGATCAGATTCCTTTTATTCATAAAAAAAATTCGAAGTAGGTTTCTTTTTATTGTAATATATTTCCACCGTCCCGATAATTGCTTCACTCTTTTAAGGTGGTTACGTAAATTAAGAAAATTGGTGAGTGAAAAAAATGTTGTGTGTAATAGTAAAATAGGAGAAAGAATGAGTGAAGAAAATAGTAAATTTGAAAAATATTGTGAGTGTAATAGTAAAATAGCAGAGAGAATGAGTGGGTGGAATAGTAAAGATTCTTTGTCATTTTAGGAAAAGGTGAAACTTTAAACGGGACACTCATTTTAACAAAAAGTGAAGTTATTAATGGGAGGAGGGAGTATATTCGATAAAATTAATGAAATAGTCAAACTTTGCAACTTTTATTATCCGTCTCCTTGTTAGGTTGAATTACCTTTTGATTTGACATGGTATCAATTGATATTCTCTAAATTACGATCATTATCATGAATCGAGTTCGGGCAACCAATTGTTTGAACAGTCGATCAAACAACTGACCACACAAACCGTACTCCGTTACCAAAAATTGAACTCAACTCTCCATTCTTTCTTGGACTGCAAGATCGATCAGTTGATTTTATAACCCCTACACGTATGCGTGGTACTGGTGATAATTATGATGATTGGGCCGACGACATTCAAACGGCTTTAGAGGCACGTCAGAACTTTGGATTTTTTTATGGCTGCATCACAACTTTTTCTCCTTCGTGCACCGAGTTAGATTGGACTACGATTCATGATATGATTATCACGTGTCTTATGAATACGATCGATTTTGAGGTAAAAGTTTTTCTCTATAAATATTGAGATGCTAAAAAATTGTGGTACACATTAAAGTCACGATTTGCTTTAGTGAATGGTCATAGAATTCAACAACTTAAAGCATCAATTGCTAAATGTGAACAAACAAACACTATGTTGGTCTCTACGTATTTTGGAAAATTAACCGCCTTGTGGAAAGAACTTCACCTTCATGAGCCAATCATCACGTGTAATTGTTGCACCGGTTATACGGCGGGAAGCAAACATGATTGAGGCGCGAAAACAGCATGCTTTATCAATTTCTTATGAATCTTTATTTTGAGTGCTATGCTCAGACACGCACTAATATTCTATCTCAACATATGTTGTCTTCTTTAGATAGGGCTTATCAGTTGGTAGCTCATGATGAGCGTGTTCGACTGACCAAATTAGTGCATGACAAACCACCTGACGTCGTTGGTTTTGAGCTTCGATCTGGTGGACAAGGGTACGGAAAAGTGGTATGCCAAGATAAATCACACTTGAGTTGTAGTCATTGCAAGAAGTACGGTCACGAGATAAGCCATTGCTTTGAAATCATTGGCTACCCGGAATGGTGGGGTGATGGTGGGAGTGGGAGAGGCAAGTGTGCTTCTCAGGGGGCTGGACGAGGCAAGAATAGTCCAGCTCGAGCATACACAGCAACCTTCAGCGAATATGTGTGGCATGATGAGCAGTCCGATGTTCAGACAACTAACGTAACAATGGAAGGCTCTTGTTGTACTACTTAGTAATACTAGACTTTTGGAGGATCGCTTAAATGGTATGTTTGATAATTTTGTATGGTTAATTGACACGGGAGTCTGATGGATGTGGTTTCACCCATCCAAAAGATAAAATTTCAAGCCTGTTTTATACTCAAAACCTTGGGTTATTTAATGATTTTTTAGTTGTTTTGGAAGTTTAGGGGCTAAAGTGCAAAACAGAAGAAAAGGGAGGATATAAGCGAAAAGTACTACCAGATCCGTATTTAACTAGGATTTGACCAATCTTTGGCTGCAAATTAGAACTCCTCTCCCCTTCTACTATATAAAGGATCCCTAGAATAGGTTTTTGTATCTCTTTTTCTCTTTTATCGTATATTACAATTTAGATTATGGTTTTACAAGTTTGAATACAAGATTAAAGGTTTTATTATTTTGTTTTAATGGCCCTTCGCGACTAAATTCTTGGTTCGTGAATTGGGTAATTAACAATTTGATCTTTATGCTATTGATTTAATTTTTTTTTCCTATCTCTTTCTCATTATTGTTCTTCTCAACATTCTTCATTATTGTTCATAGGCTTCAATTGTATGTTAAGATACTTTTGACCTATTGAATTTATTTGGGCATAAACCATTACACTCACGTGGATAAATTATACATTGACCATTGTTTAGAAGATTAGATTCAATTGACGATGGACCAAGGAGTCAAACAAATCTAGGTTCTTTAGTTCTTACGTTTTAAATTGAATCTCTTGAATGTTTTTATCGACAGACCAAGATGATATAAACAAAATAGAGATATTTGGGTTTTAATGTTATAATCAACTTCAAGGAATATATTAACATCTTAACTCTATATTTTTGTGAACGAACCCTTGAATAAGATTGAATTCTTTTACATGATTTAAATATCATAAACTGACAATTGTTATGAGTGTTGACAGACAAAATAACTCTTTAGAATGCTCTTTTTGTGCCCACTTACTTTGCAATTTAAATTCAGTTTCACAATTAAATGATGATATACAATGTATTGTTCAATTTAACTCTCATATATGTGCTATACAAGATTAGTCGAGGGAGTTGATTTGAACGGTTGTTAAACGAGATGGGCTTTACTATTTCAAATGAGCGGATGCAATGCATCAGATTTCAGTGAATGGAGCAGCATCCACCTTGGAACTTTGACATAAGCGAATGGGACATCCATCTAAAAGAATAGTAAAGTTACTCCCCCCTATTAGTGATTCTAAGTGTAGTATTAATAAAGCTTATGAGGTATGCTTTCTTGCAAAACAACATATAGACAATTTTTTGTTAATTGACAATAGGTCTACTAGAATTTTTGAAAAAATACAATCTGATTTGTGGAGATTTAATAGACATACCTTTTCTTGTGGTGCACTTTATTTCTTCACTATCATTGATGATTATTCTCATGCAGTCTGGATTTATTTGTTGGTTAACAAAACTGAAGTATTTCAAGTGTTTATATCTTTTGTTTCTATGGTAAATCGCCAATTTAATCAAAAGATTAAGATGGTGCAAAGTGATAATGATACTAAGTTGAGATGTTTTTTGGATATTTTTTCTGCCATGGGATTTTTTTTCAAACATCTTGCATTTGAACTCCTCAACAAAATGGGAGAGTTGAATGAAAACATCAACACATTTTGAATGTTGCAAGGACTTTCAGGTTCCAAGCCAGGCTAAAAATTTATTGTTGGTGAGAGGTTATTCTTGCTTAGGCTTACTTAATTAATCGAACCACATCTCCGTTGTTACATAACAACCCCCCCATGAGATTTTTTTGGCAACCCCTTCTTATAATACCATTTTAGTATTTGGTTCTTTACGTTTTGCTCATAATCACAAAGCAGGTGGTGATAATTTGCTAGTCGTAGTCAAAAAGTGTATGTATTTTGGGTATCCCTTTGGGAAAAAGGAATGAAACTCTTCGATCTAGACACTAAAGAGTTCGTCTCTAGAGAAGTTAAATTTTTTAGGAAATTTTTCCTTTTATTGAACTTGAAACAGTGAACATTGTTTTTGAGCATATTGTTGACTTGAATGGAGAGATCAACTTAGATTTTGCTAATTATGACTCGGAAACCCCAGCTCCTATTACATCAGTTGTGCAGGATGTTCATACAACTACCACCACATCTGCCAACACCTCTACCGCTCCATCTCCAACAACAACTGTGGATAATGCTAACATTAATCCAGTTCTTGATAATCAGCCTACTGAACTGGGTAGGGGAATGCGTGAGAAGCTTCCTTTAGTCCGTCTTCGTGACTATGCGATCACACAATCGATGCTAAAAGTCCATCTCTCGTTACACCCTTTCCTAAACTCTCTCAGGTACTCCTTACGCTATAGCACATTATATGAACTGTGACAATTTCTCTCTGCAACATCGAAATTTTCTTGCAGCACTAACTTTGGGCAAAGAGCCGAAGTCCTTTCATGAAGCCATGACGGGGAAAGGGTGGAAACAATCAATGCACGAAGAAATCAAAGCCTTGGAAGATAATGACACTTGTACCCTAGAGCCTCTAGCACCTGGAAAAAGGGCATAGGGTAATCAGTGCATTTATCGCATCAAATATCGTTCCAACAAAAATATTGAAAGACTAAAGTTTCGGTTATTGGTCTTCGTAAATCATCAAAATGAGGGAATTTATTATGATAAAACATTTGCTCCAGTTGCAAAAAATGGTGACTGTTCGTGCATTCCTAGCAGTCGCCGCTTCTAAAAATTGGGAACTTCATCAAATAGACATTCACAATGCCTTCTTACACGACTATCTTGAAGAAGAATTCTACATGAAGCTACCTCTAGGTTTTAAGTCCTCCAAATCAAATATGGTGTGTCGTTTGCTTAAGTCGTTCGTTTTATGGTTTAAAACAAGCCCCAAGATGTTGGTTTGCAAAGTTCGTTGTTGCCTTAAAAGGGTATGAATTTCTTTAATTCTATTCTGATTATTATTTGTTTACCATCACAAAAGGTGTTATTTAGATGAACGTGCTCGTGTATGTTGATGATTTCATTATCTCTGGGAACAATTTTGATGCCTTATTTGAGTTCAAAGCCTATCTGAGTAATTGTTTTAAAATGAAGAATCTTGGGCCTCTAAACAATTTTCTTGGCATTGAAGCTGCAAGAAGCACTTATGGGTTATTTTTGTGTCAAAGAAAGTATGCTCTGGATATTATTTCTGAAACTGGATTATTGGGAGCAAAACCTGCAGATTTTCCTATTATCCAAAATCACAAATTGGGACTAGCTACATGCAAGGAGCTCTCTGATCCAGAAAGAAAGATATATACGTCTTGTGGGTCGTCTGATTTATCTTGCTATTACACGTCCAAATTTAGCCTATTCAGTACACATTTTATCTTAGTTTTTGCAAGCTCCTTGTGTTGAACATTGGGAAGCTGCCTTACGAGTTGCTCGCTACCTTAAGGGCACACCTAATCAAGGCATTATCCTTACAAGTGACAGTAACTTGACTCTAACACGATGGTGTGATTCGGATGGGCAACATGCCCTATCACTCATAAGTCTCTCACATGTTGGCTGGTTTTTCTTGTTAATTCACCTATTTCGTGGAAAACTAAGAAATAGAAAACAATGTCACGATCTTCTGCAAAGGCTGTGATGGGAAAAAACCCACTTGTTATAAAATACCTCACAATTGCACGAGTTATCGAATTAGTAGTATGCAAGTAGCAAGGGTCGAATCCACAGGGATTTGTGAATCAACAATTCGACTTTTAATAGTTAAACAATAAGTAAAGGACGGGGGTTTGGATTTGAATATAATTAATTAACTACTCAAAACAAGAAATAAACAAACACAAGTAAAAGATTACCGAAACTCAAGAAGAGAAGGATCTGCGGACTGGATTCACGTATATCGCACTAATATGCCAATTAATAATACAATCAATTATAGTTGGTGGTTCATCCTCTTTAGTATAATTGGGCGTTCACGCATCCACAATTTAGTGTTCTCCAAATATTAGGTTTTATGCAAAGTCCACTTAATATTCAAAAATCCATTAAACCTTAGAAATTAAGAACCTATAATTTTGGTTTGCAATCACTTGTCAAAATCTACATTATATTCATTGAAAAATTTGCCTTTATATGGATCAAACAATCAATTATCATCACCACACACAAATTTAGTTTAAAATCGAATCACATCTACACATGTGATTATAGCTTAGAAAACTTAGATGAAGAATACTTTTTGATGAACCCCAAACTTTGATGAAAAACATATTAAGACATAAAAGATTGATATATATTACCTCCATTCCATAGAAGAAGATAATTAGTTGCTCATGTTCATATCGAACATCAACAAAACTTCATTAATTTCATAAACCTTAATTGGAATCCTTGAATAAAACTTTTGATCTTGTTTACAACTTGTAAGGAATATAAAACATATAAAGATTCCTCAAAACATGGTTGGGGTGTTCTATTTATACATGGGAGAAGGAGGGATCGAAATTAGGAAACTAGAGCCAAATTTGATGAGGAAAAGGAAAAGGAAAAGTGCCAATGCTGGCCTGTAGGTGTTTGTGTGACCACTCTAAATTGTGTTGTACAGCTGCCCAAAGTCTCTGATGACTTGGGTGGTCGCCCTCTCCCTTGTGTGTTGGCCCTCCTTAGTGCTTCGCTGACTTATACTTCGTTGACAAACTTCCGGAGGTCATAACTTTTTCATACGTACTTCGATTGGGACATGCCACATATATTTGGAAATCTATCGACGAGTACTATACAATGGTAATGAATGCTCTATGCCATCTTGTAAGTACCCCTATCCGGACCGCTCTCCATCCGAGCATGCGGGAAACACCGAGGACTCACGCATTCGTGATCCCGAAGACCCGTAATGTCCAAAAGGTCCAAAATGACCAGCCAAACCAAGGGGGGACCTTTCAGGAATAAAAGGGAACTCAAGGACTTTGTAGGAATAACAAAAAATGGCCAGCTTGCACAATGGTTCGTACGGACCACTTTGCAAAGCAAGAAGTGTCCGTACGGACACTTAAGTCAACACGCCAACATCATTGCAAAATCCTCACAAAGTCCACAATATTCCCTAAAATGAAGGAAAACCAAAAAATCAGTAATGACATAAAGGTCCATACGGACCACTTTGCAATTTTTTGAGGCCTATAAATAGAAGGCTCACCCTCCCATTTCATTCACACCTTCACCTTCTACTATCTCCCCCCAGCCTTCAGGAAACTTTCTAAGCCGTCCCGACCTCTTCCGGTCCTTCCCGAGGCCTCCCGAGCCTTCCCGAGGTGCTCCAAAGCCCTCCCGATGTGAGGACCCCGACCCGGAACCTAACGCGTCTTCCGAGTTGGAGCGTCCCCAAACTAACTCAAACCACCTAAACTTTTTAAAACTTTGATTTAACTTTTAAACATAAACACAATTCTCATAACCATTTCAAAATAACTCTACTCCTTTCCGCATTGGAGGAAGAGTTGACCAACTTTGAAAATGTTCACCTGTTTTAGTTACAAAAGATTGTGGTTGTAACGTAGAAGTTAAAGTTTATAAATACAAACTCCATATAGGAATTATACCAAAATATACATTCTACGCCAACCTATACGTACCCCGACAATCCCCAAAAACTCTTCCAAACTCCTCTCCGCCCTTACTTGGCCGGTCCGCCTGTCTCGGGATCTAAAAACATTAAAGGGAGAGGGGTGAGAATAAATCTCAGCAAGCTATTATGAATGCAGCAATATGCCAAATAAGATGCAACACATAACAAGTTGCATATAACACATTGGAAAAGCTATAAACACCTTTCATTACCTCGATTTACCTTTTCCCGTCTGAACAATAGTCGTACAACATTGGATATAATATTCCAATCTTAGGTGAGCTGCTTAAGCAATACTCACATCTTATAAGACCCATTTTTCAGGGAACCAAATAAGATAGTAGCAACTCTGTAAGGCTTTTGGCTCAATACAGATGCTATAACCCCGACCTGGCCAGGAGGGGACGGTCATGAATATAACATAATCCGATCACATTAGGTCACACTTCCATAATTGATCGTATTATGTTATACCCCCAACATCAGCTGATTAACAAATTATCAAGCACATACTAGTTACTTGAAATATAATCCACAAAGGGGATAAGCAATATAGACACATGGTAAAATATACTCATGTTCCATCAATATCATAGTGCAACATTTATGTAATACACTAAGCATAATACAATCCATGAATATGTACTCAAGTAAGGTAACAAAGTATCAGTTTCTAACCATACTTAGACAATATTCAATAATACATGGTCTCTATAAAGATTCAAGTTAACTTTACCAAGTTGGAGTCACATTTGATAAACGGTCAAACAAGATTTCCAAACGATTTCTGAGTCGGATTTAGAGTGCTTCCCTAATTCTATTTAAACCCAATTAAGGTGTCATTGAGTGGCTCAAGTGTTCTATTATTAACTTAAGTTAAAAGGACTAATTCATATTCGGGTTGGATTAGATTCTAATACTTTATAATGGTTAGGAGTCATTCCCACGTGGTTGCTAGTGAAAGTCAGCAAGAAAGGAGACTGGGGAAGTTCTGATGACATGGGCGACCGCCCAGGTCACTTGGGCGACCGCCCAAGTGAGTTTTAAAAGGCACACAAGCTACTGCCTTGATGGGCGACCGCACACCACTACTTGGGCGACCGCCCAAGAAGAATTTCCAGGAAGGCCAAGTTTCTGCCCACATGGGCGGCCGCTCAAGCCCACCATGGGCGACCGCCCAAGCCCCTTTCCCAGCAATGCCCAGATTCTCCACCCCTTTTACCTATTTTCTTTTACCTTTAAAAATCCTTATTATTTTAGGTGAACATAAGAAGATAAGAATATATTACCAACTTCACTAATCCTATAATAGATCATTCTTAATCACATATAATAAATTAAATCCATTAAATCCTTAGGGTTCTACTCCTTTCACTACCCAATTCATATTTAACCTTTCTACCCCCATTTCAACCATATTCTTTCTTCTTTATCAATCTCCAGGAACCCAAACCTTACATCTAGATCATTACACATTTATCTACACCAATAAAGGTTCCAAAGCACTCAACCAACAAGATAATAACAATAACAACATTCAATAGTTCATGAACATTTAATGAAGGAAAAGGTCATAATAACTCACCTTAGAACTATAGGATGGAATGAGGATCTTCTTAGCTTGATAAACTCCCCTAGTTGCCCCAAACACAAAAGTACACCCGGATTGCCAAATGGAGAAGAATTGCACTTGGTAGGAATTTGGATAGTAAGGCTTTCAATGTATAACTTCCATGGATGATGTTAGGAGAAGGAAGAAGAAAATGATGAGGAAAGATGAATGAGAAGGATGGAGGAGGTATGGGGGGAGTAGGGTGCCTTTGACTAAGGAGGTGAAAGAGGAGGAATTTAAGGGTATGGCCCCCAATCCTAATTAATAACATCTTTCCACTTCCTACACTCAAACCCCTATATGTCTTAAGAATTTACTTTAAACCCTCTACATTCTTTCCCATACACAAAGAAGCCTAACTACCCACATTTTATTCATTTTATCCATTTCTATTGTTATACTTCTCCCAAGAATATTATTTATTTCCCAATCATTTCATCCTAATATAAGAAATCAAGGATATCAAATGAACACATAATATTAACAATAATATTAAAAGCACATAATATAATGCTAAAATAGTGCCTAGGGTTAGGTTCGTTACACTCACTCCCCCTTAAAGAAAATTCGCCCCGAATTTTAAAAGGACTTACTTGGATGCTCAAACAACCAAGGGTATTTCGCTCTCATTTCCACCTCTAGCTCCCACGTTGCTTCCTCAACGGTGTGATTCTTCCATAGGACCTTCACTATCGGAATACTCTTAGTCCTCAACTCCTTAACCTGGAACTCTAAGACTCTCAATGGTTCTTCCACATACGACATATCCGCCTGAATCTCATCGGGGGGAGAGCTCAAAATATGTGAAGGGTCATGACAATACTTCCTCAACATAGAAACATGAAACACATCATGGAGTAAAGAAAAAGATGGAGGTAACGCCAACCGGTAAGCCAAATCCCCAATCTTCTCTAGAATCTCAAACGGACCCACAAACCTATGAGCCAATTTACCCTTATTACCAAACCTTTTGATTCCCGTCCTCGGAGAGACCTTCAAGAACACGAAGTCACCAACCTGAAAAGATAAATCCCTTCTTCTATTGTTGGCATAGCTTTTCTGTCTACTCTGAGCCGTCTTCAATCTATCCCGAATCACCTTGATCTTCTCCGTAGAATCTCTAACCAAATCCGGGCCCCAAAGCCTTGCTTCACCAACCTCGTCCCAACACATCGGAGATCTACACTTCCTACCATACAACGCCTCATACGGAGCCATTTCAATGCTAGATTGATAACTGTTGTTGTAGGCAAATTCAACTAGCGGTAGATGATCTTCCCAAGACAGTTGGAAATCCATCACACAAGCCCGTAACATATCCTCAAGTATCTAAATGGTTCTCTCAGACTGACCGTCGGTTTGAGGATGAAACGCCGTACTAAAACACAATTTAGAACCCAAGGCTTCATGCAATGCTCTCCAAAATCTAGAAGTGAATCTCGGATCTCTGTCGGAAACAATGCTAACCGGAACCCCGTGAAGTCTAACAATCTCCTTCATATACAACTGGGCTAACTTCTCCATCGAGAACTTGGTTGACACCGAAAGAAAATGAGCCGACTTTGTCAATCTATCCACAATAACCCAAATAGCATCCATCTTCTTCGCGGTAAGAGGCAAACCCGAAACAAAATCCATCGAGATCCCTTCCCATTTCCATTCCGGAATATCCAATTGTTGAAGTAACCCCGCCGGTCTCTGATGTTCGGCCTTAATTTGTTGACAAGTTAAACACTTAGGGACATAATCCGCAATTTCCCTTTTCATACCATTCCACCAATACCCACGCTTCAAGTCTTGATACATTTTGGTACTACCCAGATGAATCGCAAACTTGGACTTATGACCATCCTCTAAAACACGCCTCTTGATTTCCGGTGATGAAGGAACGCAAATTCTCCCTTGGAAGGTTAAAATCCCATCTCTATTCAACGCAAATTCCCCGGCTTTCCCATCTTGCACTTGTCCCAAAATTTTCTTTAACTCCGGATCACTTTGTTGAGCTTCCTTCAAATCTCCATACAATGTAGGAACGGCTCGCACATTCGCAAGTAATACTTCACTCCTCAACTCTTGGGTACTCAAAGCTGTCACATAAGCCTTTCGGCTAATCGCGTCCGCCACCACATTGGCCTTCCCCGGATGATAAGAAATTACACAATCAAAATCCTTCAAGAACTCTAGCCATCTCCTTTGTCGGTTATTCAACTCCTTTTGGGTAAACAAGTATTTCAAACTCTTATGGTCGGTGAATATCTCAAATTTCGCCCCATAAAGGTAATGCTTCCACTTATGCAACGCAAATACGATCGCCGCCAGTTCCATATCATGAGTAGGGTAATTCTGTTCCGTCGGTGATAACTTCCTAGAGGTATATGCAATAACCTTCCCATTTTGCATCAATACACATCCCAAACCCGCCTTCGGGGCATCACTATAGATCACAAAATTATCACAACCATCCGGAAGGGTAAGAATAGGAGCCGTTGTCAACCTCTTCTTCAACTCATTGAAACTTGCTTCACACTTGGAATCCCATACAAATGATACATCTTTTCGAGTCAACCTTGTCAACAGAGTAGAATCCGAGAAAACCCTTCAATGAACCTTCGATAATACCCCGTCAAACCAAGAAAACTTCGAACCTCAGTCCCAGTCGAAGGTTGCTTCCAATTAACCACGTCTTAAATTTTTGAAGGATCCACGGAAATTCCCGAACTCGACACTACATGCCCCAAGAAAGAAATCTGCTCAAGCCAAAACTCACACTTGCTGAACTTGGCGTACAACTGCTCCTCCCAAAGAACTGACAAGACAATCCTCAAATGATTTTCATGCTCCTCCCGGGACTTAAAATAAACAAGGATGTCATCTATGAATACCACCACAAAACTATCAAGATAAGGCTTGAAAATACGATTCATCATATCCATGAATACGGCTGGTGCATTAGTCAACCCAAAAGGCATCACAACAAATTCGTAGTGACCATATCTCGTTCGGAAAGTTGTCTTGGCAATGTCATCCGGTCTAATCTTCAACTGATGGTATCCCATTCTCAAATTAAGTTTTGAGTAGATAACGGAACCTTGAAGTTGGTCAAACAAATCATCTATATGCGGAAGAGGATATTTATTCTTTATGGTGGCTTGGTTCAACAAATGATAATCAATACATAATCGTAAGGTACCATCCTTCTTCCTAACAAATAAAACCGGTGCTCCCCACGGAGACACACTTGGGCGTATAAAACCCCGATCTAGCAATTCTTGCAATTGGACCTTCAACTCTTTTAACTCGGCCGGAGCCATTCTATAGGATGCTTTAGAGATAGGTGCGGTACCGGGCACTAAGTCAATACAAAACTATACCTCATGATCCGGAGGCATAGAGTACTCACTAGAGAACACATCACTAAATTCATTAACAACCGGGACATGAGCTAACTCGGGAGACTTCTTATTGGAATCTACCACATAAGCCAAGTACCCCGCACACCCCTTAGATAGCATCTTTCTAGCCTTTAAAGCAGAAATAACATGTAAACCAAACATAGATTTGTCCGCATCAAATATAAAAGTAGGCACATCAGGCATAGCAAATGAGACTCGCTTTCTACGACAGTCTACCAAAGCATGACACTGACTCAACCAATCCATTCCAAGGATCACATCGAAGTCACGGATTGGTAACTCGACCAAATCCACCGGCAATACATGCCCACATATAGTCACATCACAACCATGATATCAAAGAAGATGTGAGGCACTCTCCCATAGGAGTAGAGACCTCCAACACATAAGGCATAGATTCAGGCAATTTATGCAATGAAAATGCAAAATGAGATGCCACAAATGAATGGGAAGACCCGGGATCTATAAGAATACGGGCCTTAACTCCTGAGACAGGGACTATACCTCTAATGACGGCATTGGGATCGACCTCTCCTCTACCCAAGGCAAACACTCGACCTTGCACTCTATCCTTGGGTTTCCCGTCAATATCTCTCTTCACACCACCACCTTGCCCCCCTTGACCACTACCCGAAGCTTGCTTCTTTTGCCACTTGGGACAATTCCTCTGGAAATGGCCTGTCGCCCACACTCTAAACATCGGCCTTGCTTGCTCCAACACTTGTCCTCCGAATGCCCCAGCTTCTTACAATATCCACACACTGTACCAAACTGACCTGAAGTCGAACGGTTTGTCGGAGCCGCCACAAATCCTCCTCTACCTGCTCCCGGAGCTGCTGTCCTTGGTTGCCCTCTATTCTGCCCCGAACCTTGACCTTGGAATCTATTTCTATTTCCGACTTCGGATTTACCACGATGCTCCTCTATATCATTCTCAATCCGGTACGCCATATTCACGGCCGCTTGGAAGTTGGCGAAGTCATGCGTCAATAACTGCTTCCGGAACTCCACCCTTAAGCCTTTCACGAACCGGTAGATCCGCCTCTCTTCCTCTGGTACCAAATGGGGACAATATCGGGCTAACTCCGTAAACTTGGCTGAATATTGTGCTATGGTCATCGTCCCTTGCTCCAGTTTCAGAAACTCAACCTCCTTCTTGTCTCTAGTAACCATCGGAACGAAATGATCCCGGAACTTACGTGTGAAATTCTCCCAAGTCTGCGGTGTCAAATCCCGATCCCAGCCATCCTTCACTACCTGCCACCAGTGCTCAGCGGGTCCTTCCAACTTGAAAATGGCGCATCTTACCTTTTCTGCATCCGAACTCTCCATTGCCGCAAAAATCTTATTCATAGCTTCAAGCCATCTTTCCGCCTTCGTCAGATCCGGATCTTCGTTGAAACTAGGAGGAGACATCTTCACAAATTTATCCAAGCCATGGTGCCCTTGCCTACCTTCGGGTTGTTGTTGTCCCCTACCTTGATTCTGATTTGCCATATTCTGAAGAAACACTCGGAACATATCCATCATTTCGGCATTTGGATTACCAACATTGCCCAAAGCCCGATCCTGATCGCCATCATTTCCCGCCATTTAAACAAACTCCTGCATTAAACACTCGACGTCAGTTATCCCACACTCTCACTCAGCTAGACTCTACCCGAGAACTCTAACCGAGCTCTGATACCAACTGTGAGGACCCTGACCCGGAACCTAACGCGTCTTCCGAGTTGGAGCGTCCCCAAACTAACTCAAACCACCTAAACTTTTTAAAACTTTGATTTAACCTTTAAACATAAACACAATTCTCATAACCATTTCAAAATAACTCTACTCCTCTCCACATTGGAGGAAGAGTTGACCAACTTTGAAAATGTTCACCTGTTTTAGTTACAAAAGATTGTGGTTGTAACGTAGAAGTTAAAGTTTATAAATACAAACTCCATATAGGAATTATACCAAAATATACATTCTACGCCAACCTATACGTACCCCAATAATCCCCAAAAACTCTTCCAAACTCCTCTCCGCCCTTACTTGGCCGGTCCGCCTGTCTCGAGATCTAAAAACATTAAAAGGAGAGGGGTGAGAATAAATCTCAGCAAGCTATTATGAATGCAGCAATATGCCAAATAAGATGCAACACATAACAAGTTGCATATAACACATTGGAAAAGCTATAAACACCTTTCATTACCTCGGTTTACCTTTTCCCGTCTGAACAATAGTCGTACAACATTGGATATAATATTCCAATCTTAGGTGAGCTGCTTAAGCAATACTCACATCTTATAAGACCCATTTTTCAGGGAACCAAATAAGATAGTAGCAACTCTGTAAGGCTTTTGGCTCAATACAGATGCTATAACCCCGACCTGTGGCCACAGGAGGGGACGGTCACAGATATAACATAATCCGATCACATTAGGTCACACTTCCATAATTGATCGTATTATGTTATACCCCCAACATCAGCTGATTAACAAATTATCAAGCACATACTAGTTACTTGAAATATAATCCACAAAGGGGATAAGCAATATAGCCACATGGTAAAATATACTCATGTTCCATCAATATCATAGTGCAACATTTATGTAATACACTAAGCATAATAGAATCCATGAATATGTACTCAAGTAAGGTAACAAAGTATCAGTAACTAACCATACTTAGACAATATTCAATAATACATGGTCTCTATAAAGATTCAAGTTAACTTTACCAAGTTGGAGTCACATTTGATAAACGGTCAAACAAGATTTCCAAACGATTTCTGAGTCGGATTTAGAGTGCTTCCCTAATTCTATTTAAACCCAATTAAGGTGTCATTGAGTGGCTCAAGTGTTCTACTATTAACTTAAGTTAAAAGGACTAATTCATATTCGGGTTGGATTAGATTCTAATACTTTATAATGGTTAGGAGTCATTCCCACGTGGTTGCTAGTGAAAGTCAGCAAGAAAGGAGACTGGGGAAGTTCTGATGACATGGGCGACCGCCCAAGTGAGTTTTAAAAGGCACACAAGCTACTGCCCTGATGGGCGACCGCACACCACTACTTGGGCGACCGCCCAAGAAGGATTTCCAGGAAGGCCAAGTTTCTGCCCACATGGGCGGCCGCTCAAGCCCACCATGGGCGACAGCCCAAGCCCCTTTCCCAGCAATGCCCAGATTCTCCACCCCTTTTACCTATTTTCTTTTACCTTTAAAAATCCTTATTAGTTTAGGTGAACATAAGAAGATAAGAAGATATTACCAACTTCACTAATCCCATAATAGATCATTCTTAATCACATAGAATAAATTAAATCCATTAAATCCTTAAGGTTCTACTCCTTTCACTACCCAATTCATATTTAACCTTTCTACCCCCATTTCAACCATATTCTTTCTTCTTTATCAATCTCCATGAACCCAAACCTTATATCTAGATCATTACACATTTATCTACACCAATAAAGGTTCCAAAGCACTCAACCAACAAGATAATAACAATAACAACATTCAATAGTTCATGAACATTTAATGAAGGGAAAGGTCATAATAACTCACCTTAGAACTATAGGATGGAATGAGGATCTTCTTAGCTTGATAAACTCCCCTAGTTGCCCCAAACACAAAAGTACACCCGGATTGCCAAATGGAGAAGAATTGCACTTGGTAGGAATTTGGAAAGTAAGGCTTTCAATGTATAACTTCCATGGATGATGTTAGGAGAAGGAAGAAGAAAATGATGAGGGAAGATGAATGAGAAGGATGGAGGAGGTATGGGGGGAGTAGGGTGCCTTTGACTAAGGAGGTGAAAGAGGAGGAATTTAAGGGTATGGCCCCCCAATCCTAATTAATAACATCTTTCCACTTCCTACACTCAAACCCCTATATGTCTTAAGAATTTACTTTAAACCCTCTACATTCTTTCCCATACACAAAGAAGCCTAACTACCCACATTTTATTCATTTTATCCATTTCTATTGTTATACTTCTCCCAAGAATATTATTTATTTCCCAATCATTTCATCCTAATATAAGAAATCAAGGATATCAAATGAACACATAATATTAACAATAATATTAAAAGCACATAATATAATGCTAAAATAGTGCCTAGGGTTAGGGTCGTTACACCCGAGGCGCTCCAAAGTCCTCCCGAAGCGATTCTGGTCGATCCCGGTCCATTCTGAGGCATCCCGAGCCACCCCGAGGCAATCTCGGCCTCTTCCAGACCTTCCTAAGGCCTCTCGAGCCTTCCCGAGGTGCTCCAAAGCCCTCCCGAGGTGCTCCGAAGACCTCCCGAAGCGATTCCGATCGATCCCGATCAATCCCGGTCTGTCCTAATCGACCCCCGACGTCCTAAAAAACCTATTCACCCTCAAACCAAACACATTCCCCCGCGAAAGATAGACACAGACCAGCATTGGTATAATCTCCTTCCTCACATTTAAATACTGCTCTAATTTCAGTCTTTAAATACTTTACTGCTTTAAATTTACTGCTTACAATGTAGTCTAAATTTACTATTCACGCAGACCCAAACCGTACAAACGATCCCACAAGGCCTTCCATTGCACTATGGAGGTCTGACGGTGATAGCGGTTTGTTACTATTCCCGCACTATCTTTTTCAATTATTAATGCATTTTATTTAAAAGCACACACACACAACATTTAAAGAAAGAAGGTTATCGAAAGACTCGTGTATACGAGGCAACTCGGGTGAGCTCAAATATCTCTTCCCGAGGTGTAACCTGACCTCCGAACTCAAAATCTCATCACACAACAAAAAAAAAACAAAAAAATGCCTTTTCTCAATGTTTTGGGCACAATCAAAACGGCGCGGTGACTCTAAATGAAAACGCAGCGAATCCCCCCAACGCGAGATGCTGTCCGCGCGCCGAATCAGGTAATTTCAGTTGGCGACTTCGCTGGGGACGTTTTGTTTTAAAAACTTTTAAATAATAATAAAAAAAGATTTTTAAAACAATGATGAGGGTCAAACTTTCATTTTACCCTTTCTTTAACGGTTGTGTGTGTGTGTGTGTGTGCATGCACTTTACTTTTTTGCTTATTCAAAAAATACAAAAAAATGCATCATCTGTGTACATACTTTTAAAATTCATTCTGCAAAACTTTCTGTTTTACTCAGAAAAATAATTTTAGTGACCGCACACTACGCACACTCTTATCATGTACACTGCACACTACAACCCCAAACCCGGGATGGTCTCAGATGCAGTTCGATTGGTGTTCCTATGCCTTTCGAGCGCGCACGGGATCATTCCAAACTTCCCATTCTAGCCAGTGTCAACCATGCACTCTTGCGTCACACTCTGTCCAGACTCGGTTGGTTTTTGACCCAGTCAGTGTCATAAAGCCTGGATACATATCCCATGTCGGCCATTATCTGAGTCAAAGCCCAAAAATCAAGATCTTTTGCGCAAGAAAAACGATGAAAGGTCATGCTAAAATCTTGACCCGATCTTGATTTCTAAAGCTACACCCAGACAATCCTCCGTACCGGATATACGTCCATGCCCACATGACACCATGTCATCAAGCCTTTAATGCGTCATCCATGACAATATGACCTAGCCAAAACCTAAAGTCATAGATCTCTTGCGCAAGCAAGGTAAAGAGAGGTCATGCCGAACTCTTGAGTCGATCTTGACTTAGGTACTGGCTCTGTTCACTATTCACATGGCAGACGCATTAAAACGAACATGACATGCTCGGTCCTTAGGTTCATTTTTCTTTTGGCCGGTGGAAACCGCTTGCCCTATAGGACCCTCGCCCGGGGCTGTCCACCCTGGGAAGTCGAAATACAGGTGCAAAACGAGGGGCTTATCTGTTGGGTTTTGGGGTTACAAACGTAGCGGAAAATAATTTATACAACAACAAAACCCTAGCCCTAAGATCCGTCTAGCATGAATAGATTAGAAACTTATGAAATAGATTTACATACCTTAATGCGATGAAGTTTAACAAAGTAGATCTCAAAATTTAAGCCTTGAACTTTGATGTCGAATCTTCTAATTTCCTTCTTCGAACTTGGTGATGAAATTAACAATGGAGTTCTTCAAGCTTTAGGAGAAAAAGCAACCTCCCTCTAATGGTGATCCACATGCGAACGAACCAAGAACACCTTCTTGTTGGATTGCTAGATGATCCTCTTGATAATTGAATCAATATTCAATAATCAAGGCCAAAAACTATGGAATAATTTGGGAGCTTTTGATTCAAAATCAAAATCAATCTCTAGAGTTTCATAAACCTAGAACAATGATGTAGAGAGAGGTTTATGGATGCCAAAAGGTTGTATTTATATCAACATATAAATCCCTAATCATATTAGGTAAGAATCCTTGTCAAACCAAAACCTTTCCAACCTTGGAACGCTGTACAGACACGAAATTTGCCGTTGGCACGAGTCGTTCCCTTTGCAATCCAGTCGTGCCCACGAGTCGTTCTCAATGCTTCAACTCGTTCTGATTGAAGAACCAAAAAGAAAGCACAAGTCGTTCCTCTTTGGGCACGAGTCGTGACCCAGGGCATGAGTCGTGCTCCTGGTCACGAGTCGTGCCAAGCCTAAAATTCCAATTTTTTTAGCTTGAATCAAATTCGTTCTTTGTGTGTGACCCAATAGGAATTATATTATGTTGGCAGTGAGTCAAAACATCGACCTCACAAGACATAAGTGACTTCTAGCAAATCATTATGTCCACCCAATTAATATAACATCAAAGCTTGATTCCTCAATAGATCCAATGTCATAATCCCTTTGTCCACGATGTCCAATTGAACATGAGTCATGGTCTATGTCAACTCATTCCGTTTAATGCTTTCTCGATTTCGAATATGTTGATAATACAAATGCATTTGATCTCCCTCAAATCACTTGAGTGTGGCCACACATTTCATCAACATCATTCATCGAGGGGCCCAAGCAAACATCTCTCTTCATAAGAAGGACAAATCTCATTTTGACTTATCATTCTTCCCTACATGAGTCCAATCGTGCTAACATAGCCCTTATTGCTATCCGATTAAAGATAGTGTTAGACTATATCAAACACGATCTTCACCATGTGGAAGACGATGATAATCTCAGGTACTAAGGATTCAATAACACGGCTATCATGAGATTTAATCATGACAACAGACCATGTCATAAATCTCATAAGTAGGTCATGTCCAATACTTGTTCTCTAGCAAGTATCCATAAGTGTAATGTGCATCTCCATGCATATAATCATCTCTATGATTATCCATTACCAACTTATACTAGTTGTTCATAACAACTAGGGACGCAGTTCAATATAATAAACATGCAAAACATATAATGAACAGAATAAACATGCTCTATAATAAATGATAAAGATGATACATAACGGTTCAAGTTAAACATAACTATAGCCTAGGGAATTACACCAACAATCTCCCACTTGCACTAGGCTCCATCTATGTATCTAATACCCATGGACCTCACATGACCATCATGTTTAGCTTGTGCGAGGGGCTTTGTAAGCGGATCCCCAATGTTATCATCGGTTGATACTTTGCATATTTAAGATATGCAAAGTATATGTTTGGAGCCTAGTGCAAGTGGGAGATTGTTGGTGTAATGCCCGATCAATGAACTCTCGAATGAGATGGAAATGTCTAAGTATATGTTTGGATCGCTGATGTGACCTTGGTTCCTTTGCTTGCGCATTGGCACCATTATTGTCACAATAAAGTTTTACCGGATTAGTGATACTTGGAACAACTTCCAAGTCACTAATGAACTTCTTGATCCAAGCCGCCTCCTTAGCTGCATCAGATGCCGCTATATATTCGGCCTCAGTAGTAGAATCGGCAATAGTACCCTGCTTGGAACTCTTCCAACATATCGCACCTCCGTTAAGAATAAACACAAATCCCGACTGCGATCGGAAATCATCCTTGTCGATTTGGAAGCTAGCATCTGTGTAACCTCTTACAACAAGATCTTCTTCCATCCCTCCAAATACCAAGAACGCATCCTTAGTCCTTCTTAAGTACTTTAGGATCGTCTTGACTGCCATCCAATGGTTCTCACCAGGATCAGATTGGTATCGACTCATCATGCTCAAAGCATACGAGATGTCGAGTCTAGTACAAATCATAGCGTACATGATAGATCCAATATCCGAAGCGTATGGAACTTCATTCATCCTCTTTCGCTCATCAGTTGTCTTAGGACACTTCGTCTTGCTAAGAGTAACACCATGACCCATTGACAAGTTACCTCTCTTAGAATTTTCCATCTTGAATCTTCTAAGAACCTTGTCAATGTAGGTACTTTGACTCAAACCAATTATTCTCTTTGATCTATCTCTATAGATCTTGATACCAAGGATGTAAGCGGCTTCGCCCATATCTTTCATTGAGAAACACTTCCCTAACTAAGACTTGACAGTCTCAAGCGCAGGAATGTCATTTCCAATGAGTAAGATATCATCGACATACAACAAGAGAAATAGCATAACGCTCCCACTGAATTTCATGTATACACAAGGTTCATCTTCGTTCTTGACAAAACCAAACTCTTTGATTTTCTCATCGAACCGAAGATTCCAACTCCTAGAAGCTTGCTTTAATCCATAAATGGATCTTTGCAACTTGCACACCTTACTAGAATTTTGTGGATCTACAAAACCTTCGGGTTGTGTCATATACACATCCTCAAGCAGTTTTCCATTAAGGAAAGCGATTTTGACATCCATTTGTCATATCTCATAGTCATAATACGCAGCTATGGCAATCAAAATTCTAACAGACTTAAGCATGGCAACAGGCGAGAAGGTTTCATCATAGTCTACACCATGAGTTTGCCTATATCCCTTTGCTACAAGCCTAGCCTTATAAGTATGCACCTTCTCATCCATGTCAGTCTTCTTCTTGAAGACCCACTTGCACCCTATGGTTTTTACACCTTCGGGTGACTCAATAAAGTTCCAAACTTGATTATCCGACATGGATTGCAATTCGGACTTCATGGCTTCTAACCATTTATCCGAATCGGGATCGGACATCGCCTCTTGATAGGAAGTAGGTTCGTCATTCTCAATGACTTCCACTTCATTACTTTTCGATACGAGAAATCCATATCTCTCAGGTGCAGATCGTAACCTATCCGATCTACGATGGACTTGTGGATCTTGAACCGGTTCCACAACTTCTTGTGGACTTGGTTCAGTCTCTACTATCAGTTCCATGTTATTTTCGGGTTCTTGAACTTCTTCAAGATCAATTTTATTCCCGCTAGATATTTTACTGAGAAACTGTTTCTCAAGAAAGGCACCATATCGAGCAACAAACACTTTGTTCTCTCTGCGGTTGTAAAAATAATACCCTTTGGTTTCCTTAGGGTAACCAACGAAAATAACCTTGTCGGATTTGGGTTCTAACTTATCAGAGACAAGTCTCTTTACATAAGCTTCGCAACCCCAAATCCTCATGAAAGACAAACTAGGTTTTCCTCCATGCCACATCTCATGTGGGGTCTTAGGAGCCGATTTAGTAGGGACTCTGTTCGGTGTGAAAGCAGCAGTCTCTAATGCATGTCCCCAAAAGGATATTGGAAGGTCTACTTGACTCATCATCGAACGAACCATATCTAATAGGGTTCTATTCCTCCTCTCGGAAACACCATTCCATTGTGGCGTTCCGGGTGGAGTCAACTCTGAAACAATTTCACAGTTTTTGAGATGATAGTCAAACTCTTGGCTCAAATACTCACCACCACGATCGGATCGAAGTGCTTTAATTGTTTTGCCAAGTTGATTTTGTACTTCATTTTGAAATGTTCTAAACATCTCAAATGATTCACTCTTTAAATTCATTAGATAGACATAGCCATATCTAGATAAGTTATCGGTGAATGTAATGAAATATCGAAATCCTCCCCTAGCAATGCTGCTCATTGGTTCGCATACATCAGTATGTATTAGGCCCAATAAGTCACTAGCCCTTTCACTACTCTTAGTGAAGGGTGGTTTGGTCATTTTGCCCAATAAACAAGATCCGCATATCTCATATGATTCATAATCATGTGAGTCTAACATTCCATCTTTGTGGAGTTTAGAAATGCGTTTCTCGTTTATATGACCAAGCCGGCAATGCCACATGAACGAGTTGTTCACGTCATTCAGTTTAGACTTCTTGTCTACATGATAAACATTTTCAACACTATTTTGTTTCTCATCAACATCAAGAACATAAAGGCCATTAAATGAATTTGCAATACCATAAAGCATATCATTTAAATAAATATAAAACTTCTTATTTGCAATAAGAAAATTATACCCCTCATTATCCAAACAAGAAACAGAAATAATATTCCTACTCAAATCTGTAACATAGTAACAATTGTTCAAAACAAGTACTAATCCACTAGGTAAAGTTACATCATATGTCCCTACGGCTAATGCAGCAACTCTTGCTCCATTCCCAACACGTAGGTCAACTTCACCTTGTTTGAGTAGCTTCCTATTTCTCAGTCCCTGCACATTTAAACAAATGTGAGATCCACATCCGGTATCTAATACCCATGAACTAGAAACAAAAAGGAAAATATCTATCATATAGATACCTGAATCAGCAGCAATCGTATTGCCCTTCTTCGCCTTTAGGCCTTCCTTGTAAGCCTTGCAGTTGCGCTTCCAATGACCAACCTCTTGGCAATGGTAGCAAACCGCATCCTTTTGAGATGCCTTTGGAGCCTCTTTGGCAATGGCAACCTTTGCCTTAGGTTTAGCAACACTTGCTTTACCTTTGCCATCTTTCTTGAACCCTTTGCCTTTGTTAACCATTAACACAGTATCGGTTTTAGGCTTCTTCATATTCATTTCTGCGGTCTTAAGCATCGCATGCAATTCCGAGAGAGTCTTATCCATGCGAGTCATGTGATAGTGCATAATGAAATGACTATAACTTTCAGGCAATGAATTCAATATCAAATCCGTGGCGAGTTCCAAACTCAACGGATTTTCAAGCCTTTAGAGACGCTCAATGTGACCCTTCATCTTAAGGATATGAGCTCCCACCAATTACCCTTCTTGCATCTTTCATGCAGTTAGGGACTTAACCACATCATACCTCTCGTTTCTTGCTTGCACTTGAAACATTTCCTTTAAGCGCTCAGCGAGATCAAATGCTGCATCTATGTGCTCAAGGTCCTTCTGAAGAGCCTTAGACATAGTGGCTTGCATAAGGCATGCAACATATGTAAAATCATAATTATGTTTCTTATGTGCATCCCTATCAGCCCTAGAAGCATTTGGAGCAGGTTGAGGTGGAACGGGTTCATTGAGAACGTACAATTTCTTCTCTTGCTTTAGAACAATTCTAAGGCTTCTGATCCAATCAGAATAGTTTGTACGGTTCTCCTCAAGCTTGTCCTTCTCAAGGACGGATCGCAGTGACAGGGGTTGATTATTGTGATTAGCCATTCTACAATAAAATATGCAAACAATATAATCATATATCAATATCAACTCATTTATCATCTAAGAGCAAATAATGTATTTCATAAATACTCCCACTAAATACACCTTCAAAGACAAACATGTATCATATAATCATAGTAGGCTAAGATCCATATTTCACTTAATTCCGGTTTAACTGAGCTAATACCCGAACTCAAGCTATTTAGGTAGAAACATCAATCATATCACTATATGACTCTTAGATCTTTTTATGAGATTTCAATAGACATCATATGTCAAAAACATGTTTTAAATCTCATCTATGCCTTGGGTCAAATCTCATTTGAAAGCACCAATTAAATCAAAACCTTTTTCAAACGTATGAGACACGAAACGATGCACTTGACTATGGCCAAAACTACATCAACCATAATCTCATCTTGATCACAATTTAAGATATAATGATGCACCCAACTGAGCTGAAACTACATCAAAATACCCTAAAAATTCACAAGTGTTCTAATCAAGGAATGGCATAAGATTTAAATATTTAGAAGGTTTTCACCATATAACAAACATCGCATGGTTGTAACATAGATCTCATGTGAACATAATCATGAACATAGGGCTTCACAAAATTTCATACAAACACTTTGATTCAATTTTGAGAAATTGCCAATTTAATTTAATCATATTAAACAAATCTTTAACCTATGTGATAAACTAATCTAATTAATTCATCATAAATCATGAACATGGTATATCTCATATACTTGTTTTTCACCAAAAACAAAACACATAAATCTAGATCTATTTCATATAGCATGGTAGCAAATAATCAAATTAGATCTAGCATGCAATTTCAATCCTAAACATGGCAAGACCGGGCTCTGATACCACTGTTGGGTTTTGGGGTTACAAACGCAGCGGAAAATAATTTATACAACAACAAAACCCTAGCCCTAAGATCCGTCTAGCATGAATAGATTAGAAACATATGAAATAGATTTACATACCTTAATGCGATGAAGTTTAACAAAGTAGATCTCAAAATTCAAGCCTTGAACTTTGATGTCGAATCTTCTAATTTCCTTCTTCGAACTTGGTGATGAAATCAACAATGGAGTTCTTCAAGCTTTAAGAGATAAAGCAACCTCCCTCTAATGGTGATCCACACGCGAACGAACCAAGAACACCTTCTTGTTGGATTGCTAGATGATCCTATTGATTATTAATTATTGATTCAAAATCAAAATCAATCTCTAGAGTTTCATAAACCTAGAACAATGATGTAGAGAGATGTTTATGGCTGCCAAAAGGTTGTATTTATATCA
Organism: Adenophora triphylla var. japonica; assembly: GCA_022495995.1. Classification (NCBI taxonomy): domain Eukaryota; kingdom Viridiplantae; phylum Streptophyta; class Magnoliopsida; order Asterales; family Campanulaceae; genus Adenophora; species Adenophora triphylla. Next base: position 556,855 of record JAFEMH010000438.1, read on the forward strand.
ACATATAAATCCCTAATCATATTAGGTAAGAATCCTTGTCAAACCAAAACTTTTCCAACCTTGGAACGCTGTACGGACACGAAATTCGCCGTTGGCACGAGTCGTGCCAAATAGCACGAGTCGTGCCCTTTGCAATCCAGTCGTGCCCACGAGTCGTTCTCAATGCTTCAACTCGTTCTGATTGAAGAATCAAAAAGAAAGCACAATGGTCACACTTTGGCTCAGACGCCTCACAACAGTCTCCATTCAGGTTCAGATGCCTCACAATGGTCTCACTTAGGTTCAGACGCCTCACAATAGTCTCCATTCAAGTTCGATCACCTCACAATGGTCCCACTTAGGCTCAGACGCCTCACAATAGTCTTCACTCAGGTTCAGACGCCTCACAACAGTCTCGCTTTAAGGTCCCCACGCGCGACCCTTGCACCTATGAACTACGATTGGCTTGATTCCCACTTGGGATACGTAGGAATCCTTCCGCTAAGGGTCCAGCCAGCTGACCTCTCAGGTCTCTTCAAGTAAGGCATCCCCCGATTTGGTTCCTTATCTTTTTCAATGACCCCACTTCCTTCGAAAGTGACGTCGCTGAGGGGCTAACTGTAAGTACCCAAATCCGGATCATCAAATCCGTTAAAAGTTAACCGGAATCCGTTAACTGGCCCGCTCCAGGTTAACCGGAACCCGTTAAACTCCCTGTTCTCAAGCCAACAAGACTTCCCGGGACTGCCCCGTGCATCCCAACGTCAAAGCGTACTCAACACACGTTATCACACGTAAAAGTACAGCTTTTCCTGAAAAACGCACTTTCCGACACTTTCCGGGGGCGTTTCGGACATTTTCCGGACAGTTATTTAAAAAACGGACAAGACCGGAAATAACGGGACGAAAACCCAAGCCCTGGTGAGTCACAGGGGCACGTGGCACACATGCCACAACCCTCTAGTCAACATCAATCAGATTTCAGAGTGAAAAGACCAAAATGCCCCTGAGATGGTGTCACAGTCCGTCCGAACTATTTTTCAGGCAAAGCAGAATTGCCAGCAGGTCCTCCCAATTTCCAAAATACCACAAAACCCCCCCAAATTGAGGTAAAGTCCGTCCGGACTCTTTTGCAAAATCACCCTATAAATACAGAGGGCTGTCAAACATTTCAAAAGGAGGAAAAAATTAATCTCTTTTCACCCAAAGCCCATGCATAAGCACATTCAACCCCCTCCCGAGCCCCGTTTTGTCTCGATTTGCTTGAAAACCTCGCTTTTTAACCAAACACGAACCAAACCATCTCGAAACACCTTTCCAAACACTAAACTGTATCCCGTATACGCCTCCCGAGCCAAAAGAGTCAACCCCTAGCCATAGGTAACACTCTCTCTCCCTAAACACTCGTTTTGTCTCGGTTTACGCGCCCGTCGCTACAACCGTTTTGGTCGAAAGTTATTGAAATGTAGACGTCACCGTCTAACGGGGTCTGATACGTTTTAGTCCAAGATCCTCTTCTCTCCCGTAAGAGAAGTAATCTCGGGTTAAAACGGCATTCCGGCCCCGTTTCTTTACTTTTTATGTCATTTAACGGTCCGGATCATTTGATCCGTTGAATGTCATTTACATTACGCAACTTTATAGTCCGAACCGTTCAGTTCGTGATAGTCATTTACCAATTCCGGATCGTTTGATCCGTTGATTGTCATTTAAATAACGCAACTTTACAAGTCCAAGCCGTTTGGTTCGTTGATCGCCACTTTAAAATTCGGATCGTTTGATTCCGTTGATACAGTATTTTAAATACTGTCATTTACAAGTCCGAGCCATTTGGCTCGTGATAGTATTTACTTATCAAAGTCCGAGTCGCAAAACGATTCGTTGATCGCATATCATTTAATGATTTTTTCCCGTAAAATCGCTAACAATGTAATGCCCGGTTCAAAACCGGAGTTCGACATTCGAACTCTCTTTCAAAACGCGCAAAGTGATGTTTGACATCCAAACGATCATCTTTAAACTCAAAACTCGACGTTTGACATTCAAACACTCTTTTCTTAAAAGTCAACATTTGACACTTAAGTTAAAGATTCAAACTCGTCATTCGCACCACTTTTCCTAAAAAACTCAAAAACCGACGTTTATCATTCAAACGCTCGCTTTTTTTCCAAAAGAACCATAAAATCAACGTTTGACATTCAAACCAAGATTAAGCTTGTCATTCAATCCCCCATTTTCAAAATGCAAACACATACACACACACACAATTTCGAGAAAGGTAGAAAGACTCGTCATACGAGGCATTTCGGGTGATCTCAAAATACTCTTCCCGAAATGTAACGTGACCTCCGAACCTAACAATCTCTGGTACTAAAAAAGCCTTTTCCAAGTTTTTGCTACCAATAAAAATGACACCCTTTTCAAAGTCTTTTCCAAGTTTTTGCTACCAATAAAAACGACACCCTTTTCAAAGCCTTTTCCAAGTTTTTGCTACCAATAAAAAGGACACCTTTTTCATAAGCCATTTTTCAACGTTTGGGCTCAAAATACAAAACTGCGTGGCGACTCCTCTCCTTCCCGAAAGCGAGGTCCCAAAACATCCGCGAAAGACAACCGCCTCGCCGCGCGGCCCCGCACGATCCCCGGGTAATTTCAGTTGGCGACTCTGCTGGGGACTTGGATACTTTTTCAAAACTGCCATCGTTTTCAAAAAGCCTTCCGTGGGTCAAACTTTTGTTTACCCTTCCTCATTTTTGTGTGCGTGTGTTGTTCAAGACCTCGAACGGTTTTCAAAAGATGTTGCATGCTTTTCATCTCAAAATCATAACATGTTCGTGCATTCTCGTTCATACTTGATTTTTATGTTACATTTTAAACTGCGCATAAATTCTTTAAAACACATTCTGAAAATCTCTGTTTTACTCAGAAAAGGAATTTAGTGACTGCACACTACTTGCACTGTTGCCTCGGTACACCGCACGCTACGTGCACTTGCTGCCTCGGTACACTGCACACTACGACCCGTAACCCGGGATGACCGTTCAGTTGCAGCTCGGTTGGTCTGCCAGACACCTTTCGAGCGCGCACAGGGTCATCCCAAACAGCCCATCCTAGCCCGTGTAAGCCATGCACTCTTTGTGTCACACTTCGTCCAAGACCCCGGTTGGTTTTTGGCTTAGTACGTGTCATAAAGCCCAAGTGTATGTTTTTACGCCGGGTTCCCTCACAAGTCAAGCTTGAAAGATTGAGACCGAAGGTCGTTCCCGACCCGAAGTCTTGAGCTTTTCAGGAGAGGTCATGCCAAAATTTTGGCACGATCCCTGCCTTAACTTAAGGACGTTGACTTCGACCGTGGCCCGCGTGTCACATAAGTTGGAAGTTTGCGTGACCAGCTAGCCTTAAGTTCACTTTTTTCCTTTGTTGGTGGAACTCGCTTGCCTTATAGGACCCTCGCTCGGGATTGTCCGTCCCGGGAAGACGATTTACAGGTGAAAAATGAGGGGCTTATAAACGTAGTGACGAGATCCACTGATTAGAGCCTTAGGTTAGTTGCGAAAAAGAAGACACGATCTTTTCCAACTGATTAGGACTCTGAGAAAATACGTTTTAAGTAAACATTAATTGGTAAATGCACATTGCACTAGCCCGAAACCCTGAGCCAAATACCATTTCCAAAGCCTAAACCGTGCCTTTTGTTCCCTGCAGCGAGCAGAAAGTGGTTCAGAATTCTGGGTCAGCGCCTCGCCAGAGTCACAGTTATGGCAGCGTCAGACAGTTCTTCGGTTCCCTCAGTTCCTTCAGCCAGACTCTCCGACATGTCAAGCTCACCGAGAAATCGTGAAGGGGATGGACCCCCGCCACCGGTAACAGATATGACATTGGAAGAAGCCATACGGGCTTGTGAGGTTCACAAGAGACAGAAAGAAGATCAGCAGAATTTCGTAGTACAACTTCTGAATGAGCGAGGTATAGCAGCTATCCCCCAGCCAGATGGTGCTTTCGTCCTAATCGAGGACGACGATTCCCCGAAACCAGCTCCTCAAACCTTCAACCAGGTTCCTCCCCCGCCAACTTACGGGGTGCCTTCGAACCAAGGAAGCTTCATGTTGCCACCTCTCAAGGCAACCCTGTCATATACGGCCAAGCCAGTACTATTCCTATCACTCAGTACAACCAGCGCACCGCTGGACCATCTCAAACAGATGTCAATATCCTCCAATATCCTCCCGGGTTCAACCCATTTCCTATACACGAACCCCAAAACACCGGGGACAAACCCCGATATAGTCCAGAAAAGGCCCCCATATGTCCACATATATCGAGCCTCCCACCTCCAATCACTGCCACTCATATGGTAGCACCTGACGCCGAGCCTCAAAGTCCACCACTGGACCCAACCTTAGCCTGGATGGTCGAACAGATGAAAGACCTGAAAGCCAGCATGAGCAGCTCAAAGCAAGAAACGCTCAGATCCACAGATCCGGGAATGGTCACGCCTCTCCCTGCCAAGTTCAGAATGCCGGAGATGGACCGATTCGACGGAACCGAATGTCCACAGACGCATGTTGACACCTACGTTCTCGGCATGAGAGCGAAAGGAGCAACCCTTCAGTAAATGGCTAATCACTTCCAGCATACGCTCAAGAGTTCAGCGTTACGATGGTTCCTAAGGGTCAAGCCTGCAGATCGCCATATAGGGGATCCGATCAGCAATATCTTCCTAGAGCGGTACAGATCCAACCTATAGTGGGAAACAAGTCGTGAGGACTTAATCACCACCTAACAGAAAGCAGATGAAAGCGTCGGAGAATTCTACAAGAGGTGGAGTTGGAAACTCTTCGAGATTATGGAGCCACTCTCCAAGGATGAACAGATGCGGATCTTCAAGTCTTTCTTAAAGCCGTCCATCAGAACCCTCATCAGCCATCACTTCTTCCTGCATCTCCGAGCCACGGTCAATGCCGGCTCACGCGTTCGAGAAGGATCTCAAGGAGAAACTGGCCACGACACACGGCCCATACGTATGATCAGCCAGCCGCATTCAATGCCGCACCTCAAAGAAAGGGAAAGATACGTTCGTTAACTACATTCATCGGGTGACGATGGTCGGGCAACGAAACCCAGGTCATAAGCAAACAACTCCAGAAGCGGTACGCCGACACTTCGACAAGTTGGACATGTCGCTGAGTAAAATGCTAGAAGGGTTGATCAAGGAAGGCCTCCTCAAGCCCGTTGCAAACTACAAACCCAAGAATCCCATAGTCAATGCTGATAAAAGCAAGTACTGCGCCTTCCCACGATATGTGACACACCACCGACAATTGTGTGGGGTTACGGTACGAAATCCAGAATTTGATAGAGGAAGGAAAATTGAAGCGTCCCCGTGAACCTAATACAGTCGGAAACCCTTACCGCCAGCCAGAAGCCTAATCCCCCCGCGGGATCAGCCAAGGTTCAATTTGCCCAACTTCAGAGCACGGGCCGGCAAAGGAAAGTCAAAGTCAACTTGGCATTCGCACTCAATCAACGTGCTGACCAAGGGCGGCCACCGCCACAAGCTACCTCGACAAAATCCCGAGGCACCACCAAAAACTTTACCTCTCAAGAGGAAGACAGGAAACAAATGGCTTGATGACTCTCCTTCTCCGGAAAGAGACCAGATCTACGATTCCTGACTGTATGGCAGTATGCTCACCTTCTGTGACGAAGACCTGCCAAAAGACGCCTCGAGGCACAATGAAGCCTTGTACATCACTCTCTAGCTCAACACCATCTCTCTCCCCAGGGTACTGGTAGACAATGGATCAACAATCAACGTCCTCCCTCTCAGCATGATGCGAGCCCTATGCATCGACGAAGGCCACATGATCCCATCTGCCCGGACTATCAAAGCCTACGACAGCACGTCTCGTCCCATCCTGGGGACGGTGACTCTAGAGCTCTGGTTCGAAACCCAAATGGTACTAGCAAAATTCCACATGATGGACATTCCGTCCGAATTCACAGCTCTGTTGGGACGCCCATGGCTACACCACATGAAAGCCATATCCTCCACTCTCCATCAGTGCGTCAAGTTCATTAACCGGCAAGGAGACCTTGAAGTCATCAGAGGGGACAGTTTCCTCATAGGGAACGAAGCCGAGACAACAGCCAAGCGTGCCCGCAGCCAGGCACCGGGGCTACCTCCTACAAGTCGACCAAGTTCAACTGCCGTTTTCGAAACTTGGACGCAGACTGGAAAGAAACCATGAGCATCGCAATAAGGCGGGCACATAAACCCCCTGTCTCCGATCAGAGATTTGTCAGCATCCTTCAATCCAACTCTCTGGCCCCGCCAGGCAAAGAAATCTTCGTAATGAAGGTCAACAAGCATCGTCACACTCGTGATGAATGTATGGCAGTCGTATGGGATGTCCTACACGAGGAATTGTCCGCCGAGCCCCTCTTCTCAAGCGAAGGGCATGATGTTTTTCTAGCAGCTCCAGCATCGCAGCAGGACACGAGACGTCCTTACGTCTGGGTTGAGCCGTCTGACGGCAACGAATCAGGACTCTCCGGGGTCGAAGATGCGGCAGACCCGCGGGAAGATCCCTACATACATATGCTCAGTTTCGAGGACGGCACCAGTTCCGATGAGGTCACCTACGACGAGGGCTCCAATACCATGGAAATTGTTAAGCTCAACATCCCGTACAGGCAGTTATCCAGCGAATGGAAACAACTGGTTGACACGACAAAGAACCCCTCTGATCAAGTAACCGACGATGACTTCGTCAACATTATCTTTTCCAGATATCCCGATGATACCAAGGATCCGGTCCTTATTATCAGATTCTGCAATGCCAAAGTTACCCTCGATGACTGCCTGCATGGTAAACGAGGCCCTGGCCAATTGAGCTCAAAGCTCATCATCACTTCCTACTACCAGCCCCAGTGGCAATCGGCCCGTGCCGTCAGTCAAGCCTATAGCCAAGAGCGCCTCCAAGGCCAAGGGCATCTGCAAAGGAGACAAAGTTCCTCACCCTGCTACAAATCAGATCGACCTCGGGAACGCTTCCAGTAGCTACCCTGAAAACATCTGTAAGAGTCTTCCCCGCAAGACAGATCCAGCTTCCGAAGAAAGGAATGATCACCTCAGCATCAACATGCTCAAGTTCGACCCTGCTCCCAGCCATCACGGCCACGGATTCAGGCATCCTGCCAGCAAACTGCTAGCTCTGATAGACTTGGCGATCCATCGAGATCACGAGACTATCAACATCGCAGAATTCAATACCCCCGTGGGTTCAATCAAACAGATATGGGCAAACTTCTTGGTAACCGAGATCAAGGAAGGCCGCATGGAATGTCCCAGCCCGACTTCCTTCGTCAATATAATCCAAGTGTTTTCGCCATTCGGGGAGTTAGATGGGATTACAGTTCTAGACACCAGTCAGACGGCGCGCACCTACGGAGACTGTTTAGCTCTCGCAAGGAAAGCCCTCATGGAACTAGCCGCTCAAGAGAACAGTCTCTGGGACGAGAACCAAGCTCACAAGACTCACAGGGACCAAGCCCTTAAAGCGTCACAAGCAGCTTCAGACAGAAAGCTAGAGGCCACTCTAGACCAGTTCGACCTCAAAGGTTTTGCCCACGGCAACTTCCTGGACTACCGTCTTTTCTCATCAAACCCCCTCTAGCAGGGGAGGCACTACTAGAAAAAGGTGGCTTAGCGACAGAAATTTCCGTCGCTAAAATTCAATTTTCGTCGCTAAAAATAAACACCGGCGGAAAAATTCCGTCGGTGGTCCGCCGCTACCAGCCCGTCGCAGTGCTCCGACGGGTCAATTTTCGCCGATATTTTTTGATTTTACCAATGGAATTTAATTCCGCCGGTGATTTAATGGTTCCAGCGACGGAAATTTTCGTCGTTAAATCAATTTAATTTAATTAAATTTTCATTTCAGCGGCGGAAATTTCCGTCGCTGTAATAAAAATTAATTTAATTAAATTAATTTCAGCGGCGGAAAATTCCGTCGCTGTAATAAAAATTAAATTAAAATAAATTAATTTCAGCGGCGGAAATTAACGTCGCTGAAATTATTTAATTTTAATTTAATTTTTATTACAACGACGGAAATATCCGCCGCTGAAATCAAAAATTAAATTAAAATTAAATGAGATAGCGGCGGAAATTTCCGTCGCTGAAATTAATTTATTTTAATTAAATTTTATTACAGCGACGAAAATGTCCGCTGCTATAATCAAAAATTAAATTAAAATTAATTGATATAGCAGCGGAAATTTCCGTCACTGTAAAAAAAATTAATTGAAATAAATTAATTTCAGCGACGGAAATTTCCGTCGCTGATTCTGAAATAAATTAAAAAAAATAATTTAAAATATCAATAAATCAAAATTTTTTGTACCTGATATAACAATTCAATTTATAAAACTAATACTATAAAAACTAAAAATCAAATATCAGCGTACCAAACTAAAGACTAAATATCACCGTACCTAATCGGGAGGGGGAGAGGGGGGAGGGGGGAGAGGGGGGGGGGAGGGGGGAGAGGGGGGGGGATAGGGGGAGGGGCTCCCGCGGGTACCAAATATCTCAAATATTTACAAACAAGTATAAAATAGTACAAACAAGTCTAAAATAGTCCGTAATCAACTCGGGGGAGGCCGGAAATTACCCTGGTCCTGGTCCATATAACGAGCCATCAACAGCGCCAATTGTCTTTGAGTCTCTGCATGACGCCGATCATTCTCCTGCTGCATCTGCGCCTGAGCCGCCAAAGCCTCTGTAAGCTTTGCCCGCTCTCGTCTCTCCTCATCCAACTCAGCCTGCAGAGTGTCGACCCTCGGATCATGAAACGTGGTCGGGACAACATTTGGCCGACGGCTGGTTGACGTCGACGGGCATTGCCGCCCGTAATCCCCCATCCCTAACACTCGGTCTCCTCTCCTTGGATGTCCCTCAGAGGTGACCGAGCGCCAAACATCAGGCACGAAGGGAACAGGCTGGTCGGGAGGCGTTCCTTCGGGAACAACGGCGGCTTGATATGCACTCTGTCAAAATAAAACAAACAATTATAATCATATACACAATGTAAGGGGCAGAGCGATCGTCAACCCATTGCAGAGGTTGATTGGGCGCTGTAGGATTCCGAAGATGGGTGCTAGCGTAAACATCCACAAAACTGATATTCTGGCCATGCTCCCTTTCCTATAAATAAAATAAGCGAGATTATTACTTTGAAATTGTATAAATGCAACATTTAAACTGATTTAAAAGCATGCATACACTACATTTACACTAAACCATGGATTTCATAGCATCAACATGGCTCCCAGCTAACATACGTACATAAACCTATTTAAAAGCATGCATACACCACTACATTTAAACTAACATACACACCATGCGGTAGTGATGCTCGCCGACCGTGAGCGTCCCCATGGTATGCTTCGCCGCCGACCCCGAGGAGCCTGCTCTATTTGCCTTAGCCTGTTCGGCTATAGCCTTCGCCTTTTCCGACCCCCAATATTCGCAAAATTGAAGAAACACGTCCTCGGTCATCCAAGTAGGTTTCAAGGGCTGTTGTTTATCCTTGAGCCGATTAGTATAACATAGTTTCTTCGTGTTACCTATAAAAAATATGAATATCTCGTAAACATATAATGATGACATTATCAAATTAAAAGAGTATAATCATTCTTAATTAAACTAATTAAGGATAGATACATATGTTACCAATATGATCCTTAAATAGCTTATGAGCCTGTACATTGAAAACAAATCTAGCCGTCGCCTCGTCGATTTCCGGCGCCCAACAATATTTTCCCTACAACATATAATGATAACATTACAAAACTAAAAGAGTATAATCATTATTAATTATAACATTTTAATAACAAACTAACATTTAAGTTTTAAATAAAAACCATTAACACGTCACCCTAAACTCCTCCCACGCATTCTCCTTCTGCGCCGCTGGCAATGATTTCCAGTTGGGCCAAAACTCAGCCATGAGCCGAGACCGCCAATACTGGCCGATCTTAGTCCCTGTGGTAGGATATCCACCTACAAACCTGCCAAGTATATTTATACAATAACATTTTAACTTAAATAATGAATTATATATAAAACAAAAAGGAACTAACTTATATCAAATTAATGAAGAGTTACTTGCTGGTCATAATGTGGCGATATCTCGACAAATATCCTCCCCTCAGAATCGACAGCAGGGTATGTATCGGCCCCAAAGGTGGAGGTGGAGCTAGTACTACTGCGGGTAGGGTCGACATCGGCATCATGATCAGTACTGGATCGGGACGGTTGCGTACCAGTAATAGATGTGTAGATAGGCTTACTCTTCCTACCCTTTTTACTAGAACTCATATCTGTATTACAGTAAAAATATTAAAATATACAACTTTAACAATAGGAAACAATATATTCACAATACATATAAAACTTTAAAGTTCTAATAATCTAAAGCATTCACAATATATATAAAACTTTAAACTATTAATAATATAAAGCATTCACAATACATATAAAACTTTAAAGTTCTAATAATCTAAAGCATTCACAATACATATAAAACTTTAAACTATTAATAATCTAAAGCATTCACAATACATATAAAACTTTAAAGTTCTAATAATCTAAAGCATTCACAATACATATAAAACTTTAAACTATTAATAATAATCTAAAGCATTCACAATACATATAAAACTTTAAAGTTCTAATAATCTAAAGCATTCACAATACATATAAAACTTTAAACTATTAATAATCTAAAGCATTCACAATACATATAAAACTTTAAAGTTCTAATAATCTAAAGCATTCACAATACATATAAAACTTTAAACTATTATTAATCTTCGTCCCCATCATCATCACTAGACTCTGAATTACTACAAAACTCGAGTTCTTCATCTTCGTCTTCGGACTCCGATGAATCAAACTCTGGTTCCTCTTCCTCTTCCTCTTCCTCTGATTCAGCAATATCAATGTGCGCGAGATGACCTGAACGAGGCGGAGGAGTTGGCAAATTCACTGGTAAGATATCCTCCTCGGGTTCATCAACATTTTGAGGAATATGAGTGACATCATCTAATGGATGATTAGCTGATGAAACGTTAGGTGGCACTGGCATTTCATCCTCTTGATAGGGTGTTTCTAATGACGACTCTGTAGTTGTCGACGAGGGTAGATTGTCAATCATGCTCCTAGCCTTGGTCATCCAGACAGCCCACCATCTGTCGGGTCGCGGACGAGGGTAGGGAGTCATGTATACCTGTTGTGCTTGAGATGCTAAGATGAAGACGTCGTCGCCATTATGTCTGGACGAGTCCTTTACATCGACGAGGTCAAATATGGCGTGCTTCTTAACACCTCGCACAGCATCTCGCCAATCACAATTGAACAAGACAACACTGTTTCTACCCAAATACTCCACCTCGACTACTTCTTTCAGGACGCCATAATAATCAAGGTTTCCTTTAAGCTTCACACCGCTATTCCACGTTAATTTAGAGCCCCCGTAAGCTTTGGTATGAAACACATAGCCATTCACGAAATAACCGTTGTATAAATTAACGTTCAAGTACGGAGATGATGCTAAATGTCTTAACCTCGCAGCTTTGGCATCAACCGGATGTTCAGCTATCTATAAGACAATATGTAACCAATTTAATACAATTTTAAGATTGAATGTTTAAAAAAGTGTATAGAATAAATTTGAATGAATTGAAATATTTACATATTTCCTTAGCCAGTTTGGAAATTCTCTTTCTGTCCTAGTTGCGATGAGTTCTGGAGATAAATCCTGAGCTAAATCTTCAAACATTCTGCAATAGGGTTAAACAAGGCATTTCATATGTAGGTAATTAAACATGCATAATTTAATAGACGAGGCGTAAACATAACATCAATGACTTACTTGATATATTCTCCAACCTCGTCACAGTTAAGAAGAACATACGTTTCGACCGCGGCAAACTCTTTAGCGGTTAACGTACGCCTACCAACCTGTTTGCCGAGGAACCGACCAGAGGATGAAAATACAGAGATGTTTTCCTTAGACGGACAACCACCATCGTAATTGCGGCTAACCCTAGTCAATCTCGTATCAACATCAGGAGGAAAATATGTTCCGACAAAGGCAACAATCTCATCTATAATAACAACCTCTGAAATTGAGGCCTCGACCATGGCCCTATTGCTCATCTTCCTTTTCAATTGGCCTAGATACCTAAAAGTCATTCGTAGATTAAAACATAAATAATGTTAAAGAAGGTATATTGTTAACACTCAAATTATTTAGAAATAGAATAAATTCAATTACCTCTCAAATGGATACATCCATCTGTATTGAACTGGACCACCGACTCTAGCTTCGTATGCCAAGTGGACCGGTAAATGCTCCATAGAATCAAAGAATGAAGGAGGAAATATCTTCTCAAGTTTGCACAAAGTCACTACGATGCTCTCCTCAAGCTTTTTCATGTGATCAACACGCAGTGTGGTCGATGTTAACACTCGAAAAACTCACTTAACTCTGTTAACGCCACCGGATATTGTCAGGCAAGAGACCCCTGAGAGCAATCGGAAGTAGCCTATCCAGCAAAACGTGGCAATCGTGACTCTTCAAACCCTGCACTTTCCCCTCCTCTATATTGACACAGTTACCAATGTTAGACGCGTAACCATCTGGAAGCCTTAAATCCTTGAGCCATTTCTGGAGGAGGAGTTTCTTTTCCTTTGTAAGCACGTATTGAGCCATCGGTCTAACTGGTATACCATTGACGTGTACCAAGTCTAAGGCCGGCCGCTTACAGATTTCCTTAAGGTCCATTCGAGCTTTTTCGTTGTCTTTAGTTGTTCTCTTGAAATCTATCAACGTGTTAAAAACATGATCAAATAAATTCTTCTCAATGTGCATCACGTCAAGGTTATGTCGAATGAGATTTGTTTTCCAGTATGGCAGCTCCCAAAATATACTCCTCTTGGTCCAGTTATGGGTAGTCCCAAACCCTTGTATTTTGGTCTTCAAAAACTTTTTCCCCCACCGAGGATCGGGCAATGTAGATACCTTCTCATAGACCGTGTCACCACTTAAACGAATCGGGGCCTCATTATGGTCAATCTTGTTCTTTTTAAACGCATTCTTCTGGGTCCTGAATGGGTGGTCCTCCGGAAGAAATTGTCTATGGCAATCGAACCAACATGGTTTTCCAGAGTGCGTGAGCTTGAAAGACTTTGTGTCACTCATACAATACGGACATGCCAACTTCCCGTGGGTGCTCCAGCCCGATAACATCCCATATGCAGGGAAGTCATTAACTGTCCACATCAACGCAGCCTTCATGCTGAAATTCTCTCGCTTGAAAGCATCCCACGTTTCGACCCCATCCTCCCAAAGCTGCTTCAATTCGTCCATCAAAGGTCGGAGATAGACGTCAATGTTCCTCCCGAGTACATTTGGGCCGGGGATGAATAACGACAAGAACATGTAGGGATCATTCATACACAACCGGGCGGAAGATTGTAGACGGTGGCTATAACCGGCCAACAAGAGTAAGATTTTGCCCAGGACCAAACGGATTGAAACCATCGGAAGCGGATGCATAACCGTATATTTCTTGCTTCGGACGCAAAGTCAGGATAAGTCTCATCAAAGTGTTTCCATGCCTCCCCATCACTGGGATGAATCAACACACCCTCTTCACGCAAACTTTCCTTATGCCAACGCATTGCCTCTGCAGTAGATTTAGACGCGTAGAGGCATTGCAGTCTTGGAATCAACGGCATGTAACGCAACTGCTTATGTGGTCTGTTTTTCTTGTGTTTTGAACTCCCCCTCCGATTTGGCTTATATCTACTTTGTCCGCAAATTGAACACTATGTCTTTTGTAAATCTTCCTTGTAGAATAGCATGCAGTCATTCTTACACGCATCAATCTTTTCATAACATAGCCCAATCTACCCAACCAACTTCTTTGTCTCATAAAAGTTTGTAACCATCTCATTCTCTTTCGGCAACTTCTGCTTAATTGCTTTCATGATACGATTATAAGCAGACTGGCTAATATTACAATCAGCCTTTATGTTAAGGAGCTCAGCCACAGCCTCCAACACACTGATCTCGCAACCTGGATAGACCTTCTCTTTTGCAGAGTCCATAGCATCAATAAATTTCTTGGCTGCAGGGGTTGGTTCTTGCTATTGGTTCTCTGACCAATTGAATTCAGGACTGGCTGCATCCCTAACCATATCTTCCATATTCAAAGGTGGTTCTTCATTGTCCTGAATAATATGTTCGGGTTTGGGAGGTACATGAATATTCCCGGGGGGATTATTCGCAACATTTGTGCGCAACCTCAGCTCACCATGACGAGTCCACCGTTTGTACCCAACTTCAAACCCGTTACGCAAAAGATGTTTCTATGTATCGATCAAGCTTAGATACTTGACATTACAAAAGATGGTGCATGGACACCTAATCTTACCATCTTTATCCATGTGACTGGTTTTATTTGATTGAGCAAATTCAATAAACCCCATCAACCCTCTTATAAACTCAGGATTGATACTGCAATGATTCGGCAACTTTCGCTTGTACATCCAACTACGATCATCGTTAACAGGCATCACTCCTACATTGCAATCCATATATTATACGTACACTCAATTTAATCGACGGATGAAACAAAATTGGGATGTTAATAATTATTGGATTTCATAATATATTAACAGTTTAGAAGTAATTAACGTATTATCATTCCCTAAATTTGAATTACAAACTTAAAAGCAACACAGATCTTCTTAAAATAAATATAAAGCTTCTAACTCATATTTAACAATATATTAACAGGTCTTCTTAAAGTGTCTAGGAACTCGTTCTCGCTCCCGAACTCGAATCTCTACTCTTCCTCCGCCTCGGTCCCCGGGAGGTCTTTGGTCTAGGTATGTCGAAAAAGTCAGTCTGACCTCGTCCTGGCTCAGGTATCGTGTGAGCCGGTGGATCAATCAGTCGGTAGCTCTCAATACTACTCTTTCCTTTCTCAAGGCCTCCCTGCGAGCTATCACTTCGGGATCATTTCTCAAAGCAGCTCTCCGAAGCTCCCGTCTCTCATAATCTGCTGCAATGTCGCCAGTGATTTCATCAGGGTTGCTCTTGGCCTCTATGTCTCTTAATGTCCGGCTAGAAGAATAGTCTGCCCCAAAATACTCTCGGCGTTGAGCCTCTATCATCAACTATACAAGACCTTGCTGCTCCTCGTACCATATCAGATACTCGGTGGTCAGAAATGTGCTACCTCTAGTCTGACGGAGTAGTGGTCGTATCGGAAGAAAGCCCTCTAGAAATGCTCTGCCAAAGAAATGTGTAGTCTGAGGCTCAGTCATAATCATCGGCATTATATTAGTCGTCAACTGCTCTCTCAAAGTCCGAATGGTTTACTGCGGGTATCCGTACTGTCTGCTCACTAGAGATGGAATGCAAAAGGATGATACATGTTGTCCCAGAAGTCGGACAATCACTGACCCGTCCTGAATATCTCTCATAGTCTGCAATCCCCATGCCGGAATCCAATAGTACAGGTTTGCGGTCTCATATCGGGCCAAGGCCAACCTCCTATGCCAACTCTCAGTAGCGGCATCCCTCAATATCCTGCGCTGTCTAGTCACCCAAGGTAATGCCGTCTGCCCCTCTGGCAGTGGCGAGATCAAGCGCAATCTCTCATACAGCCACAATGATAGTAATCTGGGGCTGCCTGAACCCATGTACTCGGATCCTCCGACTAATCTATCAATGCCGTGGTATGTCTCCGCTAGCAACAGTGGAATGATGTCCATCGCTCCCTGTCCAGATTGAATATGTCGGATGTCAACTCCTCGATCACCTCTCAGCTGCCTGATGATCTCTAACAGCATAGCTGGACACACTCCGATGTAGCCACAGAAGTAATGTGTATACAGAATGAGCAACATGAATATATCTAAGGAAGTGGATAGATCAAATAGTCTGGGGCTGGTCTGACTCAATCTGGCTATATGAGTCAAGTCTATGAATCTATCGTCAACGACAATGTCCGATACCCAGTCTGCTGATAATCCCAAGAATTCAGATAGTTGCTCTGTAACTGATCGTCTGTCTCGAGGAAATGCCACAGTCCTCGACTCAGCCACACCAGTCAGTGCTCGAAAATCCTCCATCGTTGGCATCAGATCGTTGTACGATAGGGTGAACACATGTCGCTCCGAATCCCAAAAGCACGAAGCAGCTCGGAGCAGATCCCAATCAATCTTCCAATCTTTTAGAGACCAGATGCATGGCATGCTATACCTCCTGTCAATAAGTTTCCGGTGTTGTTTTTGGTGAAAGCGCGAGAGTTCAAGAATGTCTTGTTGAAATTGATACTCTCGGGAAACAATTTCTCCATTGTAATGCTCCATGCTGCCTTAAATTGGAAATTTCTTTGGGATTTTTTACCTATTAATATTGTGAATAATTGTAAATTGTTAATATTTAAAATTAGGTTTAGAATTGGGGTTGGCTTCTTAGTATCAACAAATCTTGAGCTCTAGTTCAAACTAAACTAAAGGATAATGGTGTCCCTACCTAACCACCTACTCTATTCTTTAAGTGCCTGTTTGATAAACCTATCCCATCCCGAAATGCACGATTATATGAAATGCAAATATCACTTTGTCTACTTGCTTTAAAATCGAAAATAAAGAAATTTCGACTTTTGGATAGACCTAAATTATTACTATTGTGAATAATTTTAAATATTAATATTTAATTCTTTGTTGTAAAATATATAATTTTACAATGATGAATTAAATTAACATTTATAAACAAAATGAGAGTCGTTCTCATCCACAACTATCAAAACCCTATCTCATCTTAGACCAAGAAAGACAGAGCAAACAAGTTCTCGACAGTTTTAGCAAAGGATTTTCTGTTTAATAAGAATTTTTTTCAGTTTCACTGTCCTCCTCTCTAAGGATCTCAAACATAACAGCCATGTTTGTGACAGTGCCTGTTTTACTCTTCACTGGTGTTATACGGTCACAAGTAAAAACAAGGTAACAGTATAACACCAGTGAAGAGAAAACAAAACTTTCCTCCAATTTTTTCAATCTCCACCTTCCATTTACTCAAGATCCTGATTGCAGAATCTTCCTCATGAGCTTGAAAGTTGGCAGTGTTTCCCTCAATCTCACAGTTGCACATGCGAAGCAACCGTGAGATTGAGGGCAACACCGCCAGCTTTCAAGCTCATGAGGAAGATTCTGCAATCAGGATCTTGAGTAAATGGAAGGTGGAGATTGAAAAAATTGGAGGAAAGTTCTGTTTTCTCTTCACTGGTGTTATACTGTTACCTTGTTTTTACTTGTGACCGTATAACACCAGTGAAGAGTAAAACAGAAATTGTCACAAACATGGCTGTGATGTTTGAGATCCTTAGAGAGAAGAGGACAGTGAAATTGGAAAAACTCTTATTAAACAGAAAATCCTTTGCTCAAACAGTAGAGAACTTATTTGCTCTATCTTTCTTGATCAAAGATGGACGGATTTTGATAGCTGTGGGTGAGAAAGGCTCTCATCTTATTTATATTTTAAGATGTTAACCACCAACCACAATATCCTGAGGTGCATCTAGGGTGCCAGGATTGATATCAGACGCTGAAAAGTAGGCGATATACATCACCGTCCGCGATGCCGTCAATCGCCCCAAAATGGGATCTAGAACCACTAAGGTAGTGTGCGGTTGAATATGTTACATTATTGATACATTCACCCCCCTTCCTTCCCCTTTGACTTTAAAAGACTTGAAAATTAGATATTTAAATACTTATCTAATTATTGCACATGTAACATGTTATCGTAATCAAATATGTAACATGTTATGTTTACTAAATATATTTTAAGATGTTAACCACCAACCACAATACCCTAAGGTGCATCTAAGGTGCCAGGATTGATATCAGGCGCTCAAACGTAGGCGATATACATCACCGTCCGCGATGTCGTCAATCGCCCCAAAACGGGATCTAGAACCACTAAGGTAGTGTGCGGTTGAATATGTTATCCAACTACCCTTAGGTTTCTAACATTGTTTATTCCCTTTACTTTAATCAAAAACACATTTACACACACTAATTACACCTCTTACAACACACACACACACACACACTAAAATCTAACACACACATACACCTGCTGTCACACACCCACACACACGCAGAACACACACACACTGCAGAAACACACACACAAACTCCTATAAACACATTCTGCACACACGCAACACACACATACGCATACAACAGTAACACACACACGCACAACATACTCACACAAAATTTTAATGACCCAAACTCCCAAAGCTGAATACTTTACCAATGAATTCAACTTATAACCATCAGGTAACCTAATTTCTTTCGAAAATCGTGTTTTTGAGCCAAAGATGTGAGCTTTAGGAGAAATTATATTATATTCACTCAGCAACCATACAAATTGAAATCAATAAGAAACAACTAACACTAATAAAATTAAACAAATAACACTAATCAGAATATAGAGATCGATCGATGCTTCTGTTGTAGAATTGCCAATTGGGTTGTCTCTTCTTCCTATTATTATTATGAATCACAAAGCACAAATCAATATATATTCTAAAAGGGTACATGACAAGATCATTAAGGGTATATATGATTCTATTGCATATTCATATTCGAGGCTTTGGGAGAGACAGGGATGTAGTAGCGACATGACAAGATCATTAAGGGTATATATATGTATATACAACTAAGAGTGCTCAAAAGCCAACGTTCTCAATTTTCCACTGTTAGGGACAGTGAGAGTGTTACATATGCTTTCCTCATCTGTGATAAGAACCATACCATGTTTACTAAAAGAGTTATTTTTTTTTCACTGGACAATATTTCAAGAAAAGTGGGCGCAATCATTTAACTAAACGCAGACACACATAGAGAAAATCGACCAGCTATTCACATTAAAAAATTACTTAAACATTGAAAACCTAGATAAATGTAGGTCAATTTTTTTATCATATAACATCAGTAACAAGTTGAATAATTATCCCAGGCAATACTTCTGATATTCTATAAAAGGGTAGAAATTTTACTTTTTAGAGCAAAATCGAAAACCAATAGCAAAATCGGAAACCAATAGAAACAAATAAATTGGATCGACTATTACAAATACAGAACCCTAGATTGGCAAAAACCGCATCAGCACAATAATTGATGAACAAAAATACAATCGAATGTAGTTTAACAAGGGGAAATCACGTACCTTGAAGAGAGATCTAGGATTGAGAAATTGGATCGCTTTGAGAGGGAGAGAGAGACGGAGAGAGACGCAGACGGTGGAGATGGTGGACGTCGAAGCTTCGTCACGGCGGAGGCGGTGGAGTTGAGAGGGACGGCGGTGAGGCGACGGCGGTGGTCTGAGACAAAGGGAAGGAAGAGCTCGGGGAAGAGAGAGAAAGCGGGAAGAGAGAGAGAGAGATATATTAGAGACTGTAACGATTTTAGGGCGTAAAATGTGTATTTATATTTTACCTCAGCGACGGAATATTCCGCCGCTGAGAATCCGCCGCTGGTAACTACCTTCACATGGATCGATGACGTGGCATGTACCACCGACGGAAATTTCCGCCGCTGGTTTAATTAACCTCAGCGACGGAAATTTCCGCCGCTATAATTAAAAATATCATTAATAAAAATCATTATTTATATTATATATAACATGAAAATTATTTTAAATTACTATCAAAAAGATAAATATGAGTCAATAAATATTATTTTTGAAAAAATAAATAAATCATAAATATTTATTAATTTTAATTTAATAAATATCATTCTTTTTAATTATATAAAACATGAAAATTATTTTAAATTACTGTCAAAAAATAAGTATGAGTCAATAAATATTATTTTTGAAAAAAAAATAAATCATAAATATTAATTAATTTTAATTTAATAAATATCATTCTTTTTAATTATATAAAACATGAAAATTATTTTAAATTACTGTGAATAAAATAAGTATGAGTCAATAAATATTATTTTTGAAAAAATAAATAAATCATAAATATTTATTAATTTTAATATAATAATTATCATTATTTATTATACACTATACCCTATACACTATACACTATACACTATACCCTATACCCTAAACCCTATACCCTATACCCTATACCCTAAACCCTATACACTATACACTATACACTATACACTATATCCTAAACCCTAAACCCTATACATTATACCCTAAACCCTAAACCCTATACCCTATACACTATACCCTATACACTATACACTATACACTATACACTATACATTATACCCTATACCCTATACACTATACACTATACACTATACATTATACCCTATACCCTATACCCTATACACTATACACTATACCCTATACCCTATACACTATACACTATACACTATACCCTATACATTATACCCTATACCCTATACACTATACACTATACACTATACACTATACCCTATACCCTATACCCTAAACCCTATACCCTATACACTATACACTATACCCTATACCCTAAACCCTATACACTATACACTATACACTATACCCTATACACTATACACTATACACTATACACTATACCCTATACACTATACACTATACCCTATACTCTATACCCTATACCCTATACACTATACACTATACCCTATACCCTAAACCCTAAACCCTATACACTATACCCTAAACCCTAAACCCTATACCCTATACACTATACCCTATATCCTATACACTATAAACTATACCCTATACCCTATACCCTATACCCTATACACTATACCCTATACACTATACACTATATACTATACATTATACCCTATACCCTATACACTATACACTATACACTATACCCTAAACCCTATACACTATACACTATACACTATACCCTATACCCTATACACTATACACTATACACTATAGGGTTTAGGGGTTAGGGTTTAGGGTTTAGGGTATAGGGTTTAGGGTTTTGGGTTTAGGGGTTAGGGTTTAGGGGTTAGTGTTTAGGGTTTATGGGTTAAGGGTTAACGGTTAGGATTTAGAGTTTAGGGGTTAGGGGTTAGGGGTTATGGGTTAGGGGTTTAAGGGTTAGGGTTTAGGGGTTAATTAGGGGTTATGGTTTAGAGTATAGGGGTTAGGGGTTAGGATTTAGGGGTTAGGGTTTTGGGTTTAGGGGTTAGGGTTTAGGGGTTAGTGTTTAGGGTTTAGGGGTTAAGGGTTAACGGTTAGGATTTAGGGTTTAGGGGTTAGGGGTTATGGGTTAGGGGTTTAGGGGTTAGGGTTTAGGGGTTATGGTTTAGGGTTTAGGGGTTAGGGGTTAGGATTTAGGGTTTAGGGGTTAGGGTTATGGGTTAGGGGTTAGGGTGTAGTTAAATATTTTAATGTTTTTTAGTTTGTTATTTTGTTAATTAGTTCTAAAAATAATCAAAAATTACATTTTATTATCAGCGACGGAATATTTCCGTCGCTAATAAATTAAAAAAAATTAATTATTCAGCGGCGGAAATATTCCGTCGGTGTAATAATTAAAAAAAATAAAAAATATTTTATTTTCACCGTCGAAATATTTCCGACGCTGATAAATTAAAAAAAATTAATTATTTAGCGGCGGAAATTTTCCGTCGGTGTAATATTTTAAATTTTTTTTTTATTTTCACCGTCAGAATATTTCCGACGCTGATAAATTAAAAAAAATTAATTTATCAGCGACGGAATATTCCGTCGTTGTAAGATATCAAAAAAAATATATATATTTTATTTTCACCGACGAAATATTTCCACCGCTGATCAATAAAAAAAAAAAAAAATTTCACCGGCGAAATAATTCCGTCGTTGATAAATAAATAGCGGCGAAATATTCCGTCGGTAAATCAAGCGCCAAAATAGTGGCGGTAATTAAACGAATATTCGAGGAATATTCGTTTTAGCGTCGGAATCTAGCGTCGGAATTAAATTCCGTCGCTAAATTTGACGCCAAAATAATTCCGCCGCTAAATCTTAATTTCCGCCGCTAAATAGCGACGAAATTATTCCGTCGCTGTTTATTCCGTCGCTAAAACACCTGTTTCTGGTAGTGAGGGCGGTCAACGGTCCCGACGACCTAGGAGATGGAATGGCACAATACAAGGAGTACCTAGCCAAACAGCATGAAGAGTACAAGCGCTTACCTCCCCGAGGAAAGCAAGTCCTCTGTGAAAGCGACGACAAAGACGATGAAACCATTCTCTTCCAAGCCGGTCATGAGGTCAACAAAATCGGAATTCCAAGGGTCCTGGGAGGATGGGGACGGATCATTTCCGCTCTCAAACTAAAAGGCCAACTGAAGGAGGAAGGTCTATTCAATAGGAAAAGAAAAATGGAAATACATCTCCAGCAACTACTCAGGGAGATTCCACAGACTACGACATTCATTTACAGAAACGATCAACTTGGACAGCAGCCAGTTACATGGGCAGATGTTCGGGAAGCCCTGTACTCACCTTCCGACATACCCGCCACTCAGTTAAAACATAATAAAAAGCTCTCCCCGATGGAAGTTTATCTAGACTGCCGCATATAGTTCAAGGAAGCACTGGCTATTCTCACGTGGGAAGAAACGCAGGCGCTAACTCTCGACGTAGGCTCTACTGCAAGAGAGCTGATCTGGGCAAAAAGTGGAGGAAAATTAGCAAACCATGAATATCGCCTAACCCAACTCCAGAATGCCCTGAGCATGCTCAGCAAGAAGGAAAGAAGTGCGGTATACCGTGAAGAGATCAAGGAGACAGTTCGCATGAACCAAGAACTCTTTAACCTCCCCCGGAGGGTCAGCAATGCACAATTCAGTTCTGGCAACCACTGCTGCGCACTGACGTTCGAACAGCTGCGGCAAACCATAGACTCCCTCCCCGCGGAGGCACCCAAGCCAGTATCCTGGGACAGAATCCGGAAAGCTGTCGAAGCCCCCGGGAATGCGTCTACAATCAACGAATTGAGAGAAGACATATGGCCCTATGCTTCGAGGAATCCTCCTCTGACTATGGCCCAGCTCAGAGCGACCTGTTCAGAAGGGACCAAGCCTGATGTCAGCGTCCAAACCCGATCGGGTCAAATCCATGTATTACCACCCAAGGCCACCATAAAAGCCAACGGAGCCAGAACCGCAACCCGGCCTGCCCGAAGACACAAGTTCCGTAAAGGAGGACCCGATCCTCACTCAGCTCAAGCAGACCCCGGCGAACATTTCCCTTTGGTCCCTGCTCACATCTTCATACCCTCACAAGCTCAAGCTAGAGGAAAGTTTGGTCCGTACCATGGTCCCCGTGGACGCAACCCCAGACGAAGTAATTAAGATGATCGGCAACATCCACTACGGTAACATCATCACCTTCACAGATTTAGACCTGCCAAAATTTGGGGCTGATCACAATGAGCCGCTCTACATCACAGTCCAGCTGGACGAGCGTCGCCTTCCCCGTGTGTTGGTAGACGGAGGTTCCGAAATGAATGTCTTGCCCGCCAAGATGATGGAACTGCTTGACATAAAGCCCACACAGATCTGAAGCCTTCAGTCCACACTGTCAAGGCCTATGACTCCACTTCCCGCACAGTTCTCGAGGTTGCTACTCTAAATATCTGGTTCAGTAAGCGGATGATCCCCATCGAATTCCAAGTGTTGGACATTCCTATCACTTTCACAGCCATCCTGGGGCGACCCTGGCTGCATCAAATGAACGGCGTGGCATCCACCCTTCACCAGTGTATCAAGTTCATGCAAGGCAACGAGCTAACAATAGTCTATGGTGACAGCGTCACCACCGAGGGGACCAGCACCAACGACATTCCAGTTTTAGAGATCAAGCATGATGATGATATGGCATTGACTGGATTCACCTTGGAAACCTCCAAGATCCAAATATGCAGCGTGGACCTTCCACTGTTTCGAGACAAAATCCCTCCCGCCATGAAGATGATGAAACTCATGAACTTCAATCCAGGACTAGGGCTCGGCAAAAGGTTACAAGGCCAACACCAAGTCATCGAAGTCAAGGACCACACTACAGTCCAGGGGCTCGATTATGTGCCAACACCAGCTGATATCAGAGAAAACAAAAGGCTCGCCCGCACCAAGGCAGCAGCCCGCAGAATGGGAACCTCCAACGGCACACCCAACCTCCAACCTTACAGTTTCGACCTCGCTCATTACTTCATCAAGGGAACCGACAACAGAACTGAGGGGACCGAAAGTGGAACTGATGAAGATGAGAAAGAAGCAGGAAAAGTCAGCACAGAGACTACAGAAAGGATGGAAAAGCTAGCATGGGACCTCAAGCGTTTCAGAGGACTCAAGGCTAATCTGATAAGGGGAGCGTTCCTCGACATCACATCTCTACTTGGACCAATTGCCACCACAGTTCAGCATGAGTACACATTCAAAGGAATCCCAGACATAGAAGAGCAGCTCGAGGCACTCTTCATGGGAAACAGACTGTTTGGGTCAGCCGTCGAGGCCACATTCGAGACAGTAACTCCAAAGCAGAAGGAACCAGAATTCATAGAAGATGCTCTCAGTGGACCCGCTCTACAGAGTCTCTTTGAAGAAGTCATGGAGGTGCCAAACCTGATTGACCTGGGCTCCGAAAACAGCATGATCATCGTGATTGGGACAACAGAAGCCAAGCCTCTCGACCCATGAACCCTCATCAAGCATCCATCAATGCCACTGAAAAACTGGGTAACTTTCACCGGACCAAGGGCAAGCCAGACAGAAATGAAAGACAAGCTGGTCCTGCACCTACATCTCCCTACACCCGGTCTCAAACCCTCTGAGTCAATCCTTGTCAAAATCCAGTCCTCTGAGTCATCCAACAGCCTCACACCGAAAGACTATGATAATGTAGCCAACAATGTATTTTCGTTCCCATTTAATGAAAAGTCTGACCTTTCGGATTATCCCCTCATTGCCACTTTAACAACTGATAAGTTAACAAACAACTTAAAAGACGTTAATAATGACTCACTTGATAAAGAAGCAGACACACTAGACGAACAATACATTAAAAAAGTTCTCAAGCATGTAGTAGACCAAGAGGACAATCGGGCCTAAGCTGCCGAAAAGGTTAAGACTAAATTGAACCTGGGGTCAGTGCAAGAGCCTAAAGAGACACAAGTGGACAGTTTCTTTGCCGGTGCAGAAAAAGAAGCCCTGATAAATCTCCTCAAGGAGTATGTTGATGTGTTCGCTTGGTCATATCAGGACATGCCAGGACTCGATCCCTCAATCGTGGAGCACAGAATTTCCCTGGATCCAGAATCCAAGCCTATCAAGCAGAAATTACGCAAGATCAAGCCAGAGTGGTCCTTGCAAGTGAAAGAAGAAATTGAGAAAATGCTTCGCGTCGGCTTCATCCGAGTAATTGAGTACCCAACCTGGCTCTCCAACATTGTGACGGTCACCAAGGCCAATGGAAAGGTCAGATGCTGTGTGGATTTCCGAGATCTCAACAAGGCCAGCCCTAAAGATGATTTCCCACTGCCCAACATCGACATGCTAGTTGATACCACGACAAATTTCGAAGTAAAGTCCTTCGTGGATGGGTTTGCCGGATACAATCAGATCAAAATGTCCGAGGAAGATCAAGCCAAGACTGCTTTCACCACTCCGTGTGGGACATATTGCTACACGGTCATACCGTTCGGTTTGAAGAACGCTGGGGCTACTTACCAGCGGGCTGCAACAGCCCTCTTCCATGACATGATTCACAAGGAAATCGAAGTGTATGTCGATGACATGATCATCCACTCCAGAGGATCAAACATACATCACATGATAGATTTGAGAAAGTTCTTCAACAGACTCAGAAAACACTCCATGAGATTGAACCCTGCGAAGTGCACCTTCTGCATCAAGCGAGGCAAAGTACTAGGGTTTTAAACAACAACAAAACATTAACTTTAAAATAATTTAGAATGATTAAAATGAATCTTCAAATAAATAAAAGAGGTCAAAAATAAACTTCTTGTCTAAATATTATTATATATTTAATTATTTTAATAAAATTTTAAAAATTATTATTAGTATTATAATGGAAATGAGGGAGTAAAAATTATTATTAATATTATACCCCAGCCCAATTTTCGTCCGCGTGTGTCAAAGAATCGAGTCAATGGGTTAGAAACCGACCATGACATTAACATTTAAGGGTGTGCCCCTTCCTTCCTAAGAGGGATGTCAGACTCGTTTCCCGCTTAACAATGATGAAAAGAATATGATGGTGCCCTTTTCAAAATGGTTCAAAATAGGCATCATTTGTGCCCCTCGTGCCCTACCCTCACAAGACCTCTTGACATTTCACCTCTTAGTCTTTGCCTATTTGATCGCACTCAAACGAAAAAATGAGCACGTCATCATCTTTATGCTTCCTACTCTCCCCACGCTCTAGTAGAAAGCAAGAGACCACTGAAAGGAATAACCCAAGTCCATGCTCGGGTCAACCACATGAAGGCCCAAGACCTTACGAATACCGATCACGAGCTTGGTTACAGAAAGAGGTATCGAAGCCGATCCCAAGAAAATCAAGGCCATCATCGACATGAAACCGCCACAGACACTGACAGAAGTGAAAAGTTTTATGGGAAGACTTCAGTACATCAGTCGCTTCATCAACCAGTTGACATCTCTTTGCGAGCCAATGTTCAAACTAATGAAGAAGAATGTCGATATCAAATGGGACTCCAAGTGCCAGATAGCCTTCGAGAAAATCAAGACATACTTGGTGAATCCCCCAATCCTGTGCCCGCCACATGAAGATAAGCCACTCCTCCTATACCTGACAGTAACAGACACGTCAATTGGAGCAATGTTGGCACAAGAACAGAAAGATTCCAAGGTTGAGCATGCAATCTACTTCGTAAGCCGAAAGCTTCAGGGAAGTGAACTCAGTACTCAGCATTAGAGAAGACTTGTACCGCCTTGGTATGGGTAGTCGAGAAACTGAAACACTACATGCAGTCACATTCAGTGCTCCTGGTCTCCAAGATGGACCCCGTCAGATATCTCTCCGACAAGCCATCCCTGTCAATGAGACTAGCCAAGTGGTCATTCTTCCTGGTTGAGTTCGACATCAAATACATGGTCAGAAAATCAATAAAGGGCAGAGTAATGGCAGATCAGCTGGCAGACTTCCCAAGCAGTGAACTCAAGGGTCCTGATCCGCAATTTTCGGATGACGGGATCTTTTCACTCGACAGCGCAAACCGCTGGCAACTCTTCTTCGATAGGGCAGCCAACAAGAAGGGAAATGGTATCAGAATGCTCTTGGTCGATCCCAAGGACGAGCACACTCCCATAGCCATCAAACTGAATTTTGAAGCAACCAACAATGCAGCAGAGTATGAAGCTTGCGCAGCCGGCCTAGAAGCTGCTCTTGAGCGCAACATCTCAGAACTGGAAGTATACGGAGACTCAGCATTGATCATCAATTAAGTGTCCAACAAATGGAAGACGATAGATTCTGGCCTCCAGAAGTACCACATGTATATGGAGGAGCTCATTGCTCAGTTCAAGGTCATCTCTTTCCATTACTTGCCAAGAGACAGGAACCGCTTGGCAGATGCCCTGGCAACCCTAGCATCTCTTGTCGAAATTCTCGAGGGGAAATCATTAAAACCCCTCAGAATAGGCAGACGGGAAACACCCGCTTACTGCTGTGAGATCGAAGTTGAACATGAACCGATCGACGAACCCTAGTACAATCAAATCTACCAGTACCTCCAAAATGGAGAAGCTTCCTTCACAAGTGAAGATGGAAAATACAAAGAAGGGATCAAAGCCAAAAACATGATGGCACTAAAACGCCTGGCATCCCATTTTGTCATTCTGGGGGGTATGTTGTACAAGAAGCACCACCAAGGACCACTCCTCTGGTGTGTAAATAAAGAAAAAGCCAGCGAGCTAATGAACGAAGTTCATAACGGAACCTGCGATCCACACATGAACGCCAGAGCATTGACACAGATCATCCTCCGTATGGGTTACTATTGGGTATCAATGGAAACAGACTGCATCCAGTTCGTCAGAAGCTGCGACAAATGTCAACGGTTCTCCAACCTCAATCACATCCCTCCTCACGAACTCTATTGCATGACTACACCATGACCTTTCGCCACATGGGGAATCGACGTCATTGGCAAAATCACTCCGTCAGGGAGCAATGGTCACGAGTTCATACTAGTCGCAGTCGACTACTTCACCAAATGGGTAGAAGCCAGATCATACAAGGTACTGAATTCTAAGAAGGTGGCCGAGTTCATCAAAGAGAACATCATGTGCAGATACGGGGTGCCCAACGAGATCATATCCGACAATGGGACCCACTTTGAAGGAGATTGACCAACTGTTGACCGAGTTCAGAGTTACACGCCACAAGTCTTCTCCCTACAGACCACAAACTAATGGTGCAGTAGAGGCAGCAAATAAGACTCTCGCAATGATAATCAGAAAAATGATCGTCAGAGGTCGGGTTTAGCCCGAGAAGCTACATCTAGCACTCTGGGGATACAGAACATCAGTCAGAACCGCCACAGGGGAGACTCCTTTCGCACTTACCTACAGAATGGAAGCAATGTTACCCGTGGAATTGGAAATTCCATCCCTCCGAGTCCTCTTGGAAAACGGAATCAATGAAGTCGAATGGCTTCAGAGCCGTCACAACGAACTAGCTCTACTCGACGAGCGCAGATTGAAAGCCATGGAGCATACTCGTGCCTACCAAAGCAGGATGGCCCGAGCATTTGATAAGAAAGTCAAGATTCGAGACATCAGAGAAGGCGACTTGGTGCTAAAGGAAAAGCTTCCTACACAAACCAATCCCCTCGGAAAGTGGGAGCCTACCTTGATAGGCCCATTCGTGGTACAAAGAATCTTCTCCGAAGGAGCCATGAAGTTAGCAGATTTGGATGGGAACCCTTTCGTTAACCCCGTGAACAGAAGAAAGCTCTGCAGATACTTTGTTTGAGGAAGAACACGAGTCAACTCTCCTTCCCCATACACCACCCCTCAGTAAAATTAAAGTGCTAAAAGAGTAATACCCAACTGGATACATTCCTAATAATGATCCAGGTAAAAAACAGGGTCGCACTTCTTTTGTCTTTGTTTTTCTCAAATATCACCTAAAGTGTCGAACTACGGTGACCTGAGCCCCTTAGTCCAATTGTAAAAGGGGAACGTAGGCAGCCATCATTGGTTCGGTCTCAAAAAAAAAAAAATAAGCACCAATCACTTGTGTTTCAAAAAACTCTTTAAATTAACCCACAGATTAATAACGGTTAAAACAATATTTGATGAGTTCAAGCACGGTCAACTCTTGACTCGCTACACGCTAGCAAAACAACAATAAACATTAATCAATTAATGTGTCTGCAATGACAGTGGGTGGATACTTCGGACAGCAAGGTCAACCTAGTCCCCCGTACTTGGTCCTTCATCCTTCTTCCCCTTCCCTTTTCTGCGGCGAGTATTCTTCACCTTCACAGGGAATATTCCCGTAGTCCTTCTACCTGGCTCTGGGACCCTTCCCGACGCCTCCGTCAAATCGGCAGCTGCCAACGCAGCCCTTTCCCTAGCTCTATCACAAGCTGCCTCTCTCCGAGTCATCATTTCCATGCTTTGATCGGTCGTCCGACTAGGATTGACCTCATAATCAGCCATGTCGTCCCCAGTACGATCCTGAGGGTTAGTCGCTGCTTCGGCTCTCCTCAAAGTCGAGCCATCAGGGTAATCAAGACCCAACAGCTCACCCCGTCTCCAAAAAATGGCCATCTGTGTCTCCCCCATACGCTCCTCGTACCAGTTCAAATACTGCGTATATAGAACAGTGCCCCCTCTCCGGTGAAAGAGAACCCTGGCAGGAAAGGACGTATGTTGCCACAGTCGCGTGAGAAGCAATAGAGTCGAAGGATCTTCCATCGGAAGAGATCCCACCTCGAAGGTAGCAGCATGACCCAAACCTGTCAACGGCACCTGCTCCAGCCCATACTGTCGTAACACCAATGATGGAATGTAGAAAGCAGTCTGGGACAACCCCGGTACTCTGACAACAAGAAGACCCTCCTGAGCGGTCCGACAAGTTTGTAGCTTCCAATGAGGAACCCACCATCGCAAATGATGCGTGCGGAGTCTGGCCATCTACTAGAGCTCCAGTTCATCCTGATCGCCCCCTATCACCAAAGGATGTCGAGAAAAGGACCAGACACTGGAACCTCGAGCACCATCTGCAATCGTTCCCTCAACCACAGAGTGAGCATAGCGGGACTCCCTCCCCACATGTATCGGCTGCCGGTCGCCATCATACCTATGCCAATGAACGTCTCGCCCTGGATCAAAGGCACAATGTCTCCCCCGTTTCGGCACTGCCTCACCATGTCCACTACACTGTTATGGCACACACCCAGGGACGTGAACGTGAATAAAGTGGCAATTGCGCATAGAGCAAAAGCGTCCCACGCGAAAACGCTCCCCTCAACACCGGCAAATTTATCGAGCAGCCCCGAAATGTCAACATAATCCGTGTTCGGTATTAGCATCCCGTATGCTTCTTCAGCTGAGATACCAAGCAAAGACACTAACTTCTCCACGGTGGCCAGGCCGCCCGTCAAAGGAAGAACAAGTTGTTCCGTCTCAGGTCCTCCTAGTATGGCCCGGAAGTCTTCAAACATGGGCATAATCTCGTTGTACGAAAAGTTGTACACGTGCCTCCTCACGTCCCAGAAGTGAGCCGCAGCTCTCAAGAGATCCCAATCTGGCATGAGCTCCTTCAAAGCCCAAACCGATTTCATCCCATAACAACCCTCGAAAAAACCCTTGCTTTGCCTCGTGTGGTGCCATACCCACAACTGGAAATTATCCAAGTATCGCTCTTGCATCTGAGACGATAACCTAGGAAATGGAGCCATAAGGAACAAAGGAAACCTTTAAGAATTCAAAGGGAAATTCAGTGTTTGATCGGAAGCAAACGTGATGTTTTCAAAATTGCAAAAGCTGGACTGCAATTTAAAACAAACTGGAACTGAATCCCAGTCCGGCCGGACTGTTTTTCAAGTTGACTTGGTCAACTCTGCAGCCAGCTGCCTCAAATCAGGAACATTTCCAAACCACATCCTGTCAAGCCTTGTTTAAACTACGTGCATCCATAGTTTAAATCAACCACTGCTGACACCGCATCCGCCCCGGGCTCGTGCAACAGTGCAATTAATTAAATAATAGTGCATATAGATATAAATTTTGACTAGTTCAAATTTTAGGCATGTCTCATTATTATTTATTTTTGATCAACCTACTTACTTATTTGCCAAAAATAAAGGAATGTAATCACTAAATAAATATGCAAAATGCAAGGTTTCGCCTAAAAGGCCCTTTCAAGTACAAATCAAAATGTTTGGACAATACACACATTTGTCTAAAAAGGAGGACTACTCAGAGTCCTGCTCGTCATCCGAGCACTCGAAATACTGCCCCGCTGCAGCCGGATCCACAGAGGACAGGTAATCTCCAAATTCCTCAAGGCGGGAATACGAGAAAGGCCGCCTCCGCACATGTGTCCCCGAGGACTCTCCTCGTTCGTGTCCCGAATATGAAGAGTGACGAGCCCCAAACCCCGCCGTCTCACCTGAGAACTGGCCAAACCCCTGCGTAAAGTCCGCCCCACCAGTCGTGGAGGCAGACGAGTCTCTCGCTGCAGACGGCCTAGACGGCATCGGCTCATGCACAACCGCGCTCCTCCGGGAACTACACCTCAGGAACTCCACGAGTCTCCTGGCGTAGTTGGCTAACCCATCCATACGTCTCATGGTCTGGTGGTACGTACGACTAGACACCTGCAAATCAAGAAAGCCGTCAAAAGACAAACAGACAGCACAGATGCGACATTTGCAGAATGCTACTATCAAGTACAGAAAATCAAATCAAAACACTCACCGGAGCATCGAGATCTATTCTGTACCGAGGCCTCACCTTCTCTGGAATGGGAACCGTCAATCGCCTGCGAGAACCATCAGGCCCTTCATACGCCAGCCGAGCGCGAGGGAGCGGGTAGTCCCGGGGATATGCATGGCCCTCGCCCTCCCTGTGCAGCACCTGCGGGCTCCTCAGCTTCGTCCTCAGGAAGATATCATAGTCGGCGTCCTCTATGATAAACTCAGCGTAAAACACGCCCTGTCTGTACCGCTGCAAATCCTCCATCGGTATCAGCAAAGGATACTGCATGTGTGGAGGCGGGTCCATCGGAACCAAAGGAAGGGACCCCGGACCATGCTGATAGGTCACCCTCTCACCCAAATATATTGCGTCACAATAAAGCCCCACCTGCTTCCGCCGACGTGTAATGTCCCTAGCAGCCTGGACCACAAAAGCATCAATCCGGCTCCACCAAGTCAGCTGGATTCGCGCAAAAAACTCTCGACTCATGACCAGAGACACCTCCTCATAAGTCAGCCGAGTACCCTCCCTAGACCTTGCCGGCTTCTTCACTGCCTTCTGCCAAATTAACATGGCAGGGAACAAGGACGCAGACCCTGGTCTCCCACCTCTGCGGGTGGAACACCTCCAAGAACCACACCTGTCAAACACATGGAAAGTTATATCAGCTACAAAGCAGATACATACGAGTACAAATAAGACAGGGAAGAGAAAAAGAAGGGAACTTACATCCAAGGCAAACACATAACAGCCCATAGTGTTCTCCTCTCCCCGCGAGAACCTATCCAAATCATGGTAAAGCTCGGCCAGACCAGCCTCTCCCCACGCAAACCCTCTCACGGCGTCCAGATCAGTCAGTGAGCCAAGCAGAGGAAAGTGACATGATGTGTCAGCAGTGGGAAACATGGTAGCTGACAAAGCGAACCATAAAAACCCTCGAGCCAGACGTTCTGCTGTCATCCTCAGGGACCCCGCCAAATACTCCTCAATACCCCTCCTCAGATGAGCCTCCATCGGCCCGTATCGAATACCCAAGCCCCTGGCATCGGTAATGTCAAAACCCAGCAGCCCCGACAACTGCTCCGGGGTATAGCCATCCACCCACACAAGAGTATTGCCCCAGAATGGCAACCCGGTAATTGCCGCAAAATCAGTGGGAGTCACGGTCGCCTCCCCCACCTAAAATGGAACGTGTGGGTCGTGTCCCACCAGTACTCGCTCAGAGCGACATGCAAGACCCTTGTCCTTTACGTCAAAGCCACCGCGACTACTGCGCTGATAAATCTCGCCTAGCTGGAGTCAATCACAAGCTGCCGTGGACTCCTCTCTCCGTCCCGAGCCTCATCCGGGAGCATCTCCCACAACGCTCTAACCGCCTCAAAGGCTCCCCTGCTCTTCAAGTTATGAACATTAACCGGCCCTCGCCCCTGCAGGTGAACACGACAAAAGTACGTTACTACAGAAACAACATCTGCAGAATGCACGAACGCATATCGAAATGATAAAACACAGATATGGTTCATTTTCCTAAAATATGTTCATCCCAGATGGAGTATTAACGGTCCAAAATCCCAAAAAAGTACAAAATATTTCGAAAAATCCGTCGAATTCGAAACTTTCAAAACATTTCAAAAAATCCGTCGAACCCGAAACTTTCAAAACATTTCGAAAAATCCGTAGAAATTGGAACTTTCAAAACATTTCGAAAAATCCGACGAATTCGGAACTTTCAAAACATTTCGAAAAATCTGTCGAACCCGGAACTTTCAAAACATTTCGAAAAATCCGTCGAATTCGAAACTTTCAAAACATTTCAAAGATTCCGTCGAATTCGGAACTTTCAAAAAACATCTCGAAAAATCCGTCGAAGTCGGAACTTTCAAACATTTCGAACATTTCGAAAAATTACTCCATCCCAAATTAAACTTTCTTTAATTTCGGAAAACACCCCTAGGCATGGAATTTTGCAACCAAAATTTTTATGTCATCTACCCATAGTATCAATTGAACTAAGCTCTAGTCAGTTTCGACAAAGGCACATCGCAAAGTCAAAAGCCCCAATTCAGGCACCAAGAACCCTAACTCATTTCTAATCAAATTCCTAAAATTTAATGAATGCACATTCTGAAAATTAACGGAATTTAGAGGATATTTACCTGTCTTTCGATCCCTTCCTTGAATTTATGAGTGTCCCGAGCCGAATAAAACTCCGTCGGATCCATGGGAAGAGCGGTGGTCCGAATGGTCCTCACCAACCTCACTCTCTCATTGTCGTCCTCCTATGACAAGCCCGTGGTTGTTAACCGCCATCCATGATGATTATCCTGCGAAGATTTGAACAAAACTCGCAAAAGGGGGAAGATTTTTTCTCTCTTCTCTCGCCTGAAAATATGGTGAAAATGGACTGGTTTTGCGTTGGCCTGTTGCTGATTTGAACCTGGTCAAATTCTGTCTCAGTTCGGTCGGACTCTTTTACAGGCTGAAAGATTCCTTGCCACTTTGGCCCCTCAGCTTCTCACATTTTCAATTTTATCCCTTTTGTCCCCCAAAAGTGTAAAATTTCCCCAAGTTAGATCTTTCTAACACCCCCTCCCCGAGGTTAAATCCTAGTTAGACATTTATAACATTCCGTCTCCAGACGTTAAATTTCCCGTTAGTTCTCACTAACGTTTTGTCTCCAGACGTTAAATCTCAAACCGTCTTCGGATGTTAAATCACAATTCCGTCTCCAGACGTTAAATTTCCCGTTAGTTATCACTAACGTTTCATCTCCAGAGGTTAAATCTCAAATCGACGTTTGACATTCAAACGCTCATTTCCGTCTCCAGACGTTAAATTTCCCGTTAGTTCTCACTAGCGTGTCGTCTCCAGACGTTAAATCTCAAACCGTCTTCGGACGTTAAATCACAATTCCGTCTCCAGACGTCAGAATTCCCATTGGTTTTCACCAACATTCATCTCTCTGGCTGCCAGTCATATGCCCGACCATCCCATTTCAGCGGCCATCAAGGTATGCCCGCACAACAATCCCTCTTCGGCCATCTTCGTAAGTCCGAATACCTTTTCACTCCAACAAGTGAACGTTCACTTCCCCGGCAGTCATCGTAAGCCCGACCATCCCAATTCAGCGGCCATCAAGGTAAGCCCGCACAATAATCCCTCTTCGGCCATCATCGTAAGCCCGAACATTCCTCCCCAGCAGGATCCTAAGACCATCCGTCTAAGAAGAAACGCCAATCAATCCCCTAATTCCTAACTAGTTATGTTAGAACTCTGGGCGCTTTTCCCCAGCAATGTGTCAGTCTCTCCCGAGATCACATCCCGTTCCTAACCCCGTCGTTAGAACGTTAATCCTTCCGTGTTATTATAACATCCATTTGACGCAGCCATTCCCGTCATTTCCACCATATCCCCAGCAGATAAAACCTGGCCGTCATCATAAGTCCAGCACCCAAGGCACAAACGCCTCACAAAATCAATCTCAAGGCACGAACGCCTACATCTCAGGACAAACACGTCCTCGTAATCTCGGTCTGAGGCGCCACACGCCCTCAAAAGTTTCAGTAATCTCGGTTTGAGGCACCACACGCCCTCGAAAGTTTCAGTAATCTCGGTCTGAGGCGCCACACGCCCTTGAAAGTTTCAGTAATCTCGGTTTGAGGCGCCACACGCCCTCAAAAGTTTCAGTAAACTTAGGTTCAGATGCCTCACAACAGTCTCCACTCAGGTTCAGACACCTCACAACAGTCTCCATTCAGGTTCAGATGCCTCACAATGGTCTAACTTAGGTTCAGACGCCTCACACTAGTCTCCATTCAGGTTCGAACGCCTCACAATGGTCCCACTTAGGCTCAGACGCCTCACAATAGTCTTCACTCAGGTTCAGACGCCTCACAACAGTCTCCATTCAGGTTCAGATGCCTCACAATGGTCTCACTTAGGTTCAGATGCCTCACAATAGTCTCCATTCAGGTTCAAACGCCTCATAATGGTCCCACTTTGGCTCAGATGCCTCACAACAATCTCCATTCAGGTTCAGATGCCTCACAATGGTCTCACTTAGGTTCAGACGCCTCACAATAGTCTCCATTCAGGTTCGAACGCCTCACAATGGTCCCACTTAGGCTCAGACGCCTTACAACAGTCTTCACTCAGGTTCAGACGCCTCACACCAGTCTCGCTTAGGTTAAGGTCCCCACGCGCGACCCTTGCACCTACGAACTACGATCGGCTTGATTCCCACTTGGAATACGTAGGAATCCTTCCGCTAAGGGTCCAGCCAGCTAACCTCTCAGGTCTCTTCAAGTAAGGCATCCCCCGATTTGGATCCTTATCTTTTTCAATGACCCCACTTCCTTCGAAAGTGACGTCGCTGAGGGGATAACTGTAAGTACCCAAATTCGAATCATCAAAATCCGTTAAAAGTTAACCGGAATCCGTTAACTGGCCCACTCCAGGTTAACCGGAACCCGTTAAACTCCCCGTTCTCAAGCCAATAAGACGTCCCGG
This sequence comes from Adenophora triphylla var. japonica, assembly GCA_022495995.1. Lineage (NCBI taxonomy): Eukaryota > Viridiplantae > Streptophyta > Magnoliopsida > Asterales > Campanulaceae > Adenophora > Adenophora triphylla. The sequence goes on from JAFEMH010000438.1 coordinate 593,395, forward strand.
GACTGCCCCGTGCATCCCAACGTCAAAGCGTACTCAACACACGTTATCACACGTAAAAGTACAACTTTTCCTGAAAAACGCACTTTCCGGCACTTTCCGGGGGCGTTTCGGACATTTTTCGGACATTTATTTAAAAAACGGACAAAACCGGGAATAACGGGACGAAAACCCTAGCCCTGGTGAGTCACAGGGGCACGTGGCACACATGCCACAGTCCTCTAGTCAACATCAATCAAATTTCAGAGTGAAAATACAAAAATGCCCCTGAGATGGTGTCACAGTCCATCCGGACTGTTTTTCAGGCAAAACAGAATTACCAGCAGGTCCTCCCAATTTCCAAAATACCACAAACCCCCCCCCCCCCCAAATTGAGGTAAAGTCTGTCCGGACTCTTTTGCAAAATCACCCTATAAATACAGAGGGCTGTCAAACATTTCAAAAGGAGGAAAGAATTAATCTCATTTCACCCAAAGCCCACGGCATAAGCACATTCAACCCCCTCCCGAGCCCCATTCTCGATTTGCGTGAAAACCTCGCTTTTCAACCAAACACAAACCAAACCATCTCCAAACACCTTTCCAAACACTAAACCGTATCCCGTATACGCCTTTCGAGCCAAAAGAGTCAACCCCTAGCCATAGGTAACACTCTCTCTCCCTAAACACTCGTTCTGTCTCGATTTACGCGCCCGTCGCTACAACCGTTTCGGTCGAAAGTTATTGAAATGTAGACGTCATCATCTAACGGGGTCTGATACGTTTTAGTTCAAGATCCTCTTCTCTCCCGTAAAAGAAGTGATCTCGGGTTAAAACGACGTTCCGACCCCGTTTCTTTACTTTTTATGTCATTTAACGGTCCGAATCGTTTGATCCGTTGAATGTCATTTACATTACGTAACTTTATAGTCCGAACCATTCGGTTCGTGATAGTCATTTACCAATTCCGGATCGTTTGATCCGTTGATTGTCATTTAAATAACGCAACTTTACAAGTCCGAGCCGTTTGGTTCGTTGATCGCCACTTTAAAATCCGGATCGTTTGATTCCGTTGATACCGCATTTTAAATACTATCATTTACAAGTCCGATCCGTTTGGCTCGTGATAGTATTTACTTATCAAGGTCCGAGTCGCAAAACGATTCGTTGATCGCATATCATTTAATGCTTTTTTCCCGTAAAATCGCCAACAATGTAATGCCGAGTTAAAAACCGGAGTTTGACATTCGAACTCTCTTTCAAAATGCGCAAAGTGACGTTTGGCATCCAAACGATCATATTTAAACTCAAAACCCGACGTTTGACATTCAAACGCTCTTTTCTTAAAAGTCAACATTTGACACTTAAGTTAAAGATCAAACTCGTCATTCGCACCACTTTTCCTAAAAAAACTCTAAAACCGACGTTTGTCATTCAAACGCTCGCTTTTTCCAAAAGAACCATAAAATCAACGTTTGACATTCAAACCAAGCTTAAGCTTGTCATTCAATCCCCCATTTTCAAAATGCAAACACACACACACACACAATTTCGAGAAAGGTAGAAAGACTCGTCCTACGAGGCATTTCGGGTGATCTCAAAATACTCTTCCCGAAACGTAACATGACCTCCGAACCTAACAATCTCTGGTACTAAAAAAGCCTTTTCCAAGTTTTTGCTACCAATAAAAATGACACCCTTTTCAAATCCTTTTCCAAGTTTTTGCTACCAATAAAACGACACCCTTTTCAAAGTCTTTTCCAAGTTTTTGCTACCAATAAAAATGACACCTTTTTCATAAGCCATTTTTCAACGTTTGGGCTCAAAATACAAAACCAAGTGGCGACTCCTCTCCTTCCCAAAAGCGAGGTCCCAAAACATTCGCGAAAGACAACCGCCTCGCCGCGCGGCCCCGCGCGCGATCCTCGGGTAATTTCAAGAGGTATGAAGCCGGTAATCCCATAGTTGGAACCCTAGGAGATCCATCTGGAAAGTTTGACTACTATGTCATTTATTCCAACAAATCTCCTCAGCCTAACTCAACTCAAGATCATGGCCATTTCTGCTCCATGATAAGCTGGGATGAGCTCCGCACAGCAACCAACGGTCCAAGCGTCCTGACACCCCAGCCTTTATATTGGGAAGACATTAAGGCCACCGTCAAAGCCCCATCAAAAGCAATAACGGTTAACGAGCTTAGATGCGATGCATGGCCGTACGCTAACCAGGGCCCTCCCATGACATAATTGGGTGAAACAAGCAAAGAGAATTAAAGCCAGAAATAAACGTACTGATGTGTTTCGGCCAGATCCCGATAAATACTCTAAGGACAGACAAAAGGCCGGCCATACCTGAGCCTCGAACCGAGAAAGGCCCCTACGCCAAGGAAGATGAAGTGCTCGACTCGGAGGCTGAAAACCCGATCTTGACCCAGCTCAAGCGCACTCAAGTCTACATATCCCTTTGGCCCCTACTCACTTCCTCCTATCCTCACAAGCTCAAGCTGGAAGAAAGCCTAGCCCGGACCATGGTTCCCATCAACGTAACCCCGGATGAGGCGGTCCAAATGATCAGCAAGATTCACTACGGTAACATCATTACCTTCACTGAGCTTGATCTGCCAAAATTTGGGGCTAATCATAATGAGGCCCTCTACATTATCGTTCAACTCGACGAGCATCGCCTTCCTCGGGTCTTGGTCGATGGAGGATCGACCATGAATGTCCTCCCTGCCAAAATGATGGACTTGCTAGGAATCAAGCCGACCGATCTAAAGCCTTAACATCCCGTTGTTTAGTTTCAAACCTTAACGATTCTTTTAATACCGCAAGTGCACGGGCTATGATAGTATAGCTAATGCAAGTATAGGTCGGTCCCACAGAGACATGGTTTACTTTGGGTGATACTAGCCTTTATATAAATATATAGATAGAAAGATTGGGGGAGATACGAATTAGTTGAGAAAATACTAGAAATGTACAGAAATTACTCTAACATATAATAAAAGTATTCTCGGGATTTGGAATATAAGTTCATCAAGTAAATATGCTTTAAATAAAGGTTTTCATCAAAATAACAAGGATGGTACATTCAGCCTATACTACTTCTCACGATCAAGCAAGTAGCATTTGTATCCTTCATTAATTATGCCCTATCTCTTAAGCTTTCCGTTTAAGGTATTCCCGTCTGTCACGAGCGGGCAACCCGGCTTATCCCTCGATGGCCCATAATTAGTAAGAATCCATTATTGCTCGCAAAGTTCACATACTTTCCATTCAAAGAACTCCCCTAGGCCATTAAACTACTCTCGTGATTAATGAAACCTAGTTTACTTCTTATGGTTCGGCTAACCGAGATTCACAGCTACGTCCTTCTCTCAATTAACTAGGGTTCTACAAATACGAACGTCATTATATTTGTAGGTGTTTAAGAATAATATGAAGAAATTGTTTTAAGATGAAAATGTCAGAAATCAAGGATGATACGCTAAGTTGTGCTAACTACTCATGGGTGAAGGCCTAGAACATGTATTTTAAGACCAACACGGCCTATCTCTTGAGGGTCCGTTTATAGGTATTCTCGTTCGTCACTCGAGTAACCCGGTTCACCTCCGTATTAACCAAAATCCCTTAAATCCAAGTTGTGCTCACGTATTCTCCACTAAAGGATCATTCCTAGGTCTTTAAACTATGCTTGTGATTAATGACCTAGTTCAATTCTTAGGATTCCGATAATCAAGATTTTTCACTTGATCAACTAAGGTTATACAATTAAGGACGTCTCCCTATTTGTAAGTATTAAGATTAATAAGAAGAGAGTTGAATTGACATGAAGAGGAAGAGGAAGCATTAATTATAAATTATTGAGTTTTCAACTCCGAGAAATGGAGGATTACTCGCAAGCCTTTGAACATAATAAAAGAACAAGAAGTAAAGATGAATAAAGAAAGAAATACTTATTCCCATAATTACAGAAGAAACAAAGGCTGGAAGAAATCTTGAATTGCATTCACAATCTTCCAAGATGTACAAGAACTTGTCACTAATAATTGATAAACTTTGAATATTGTGTATAATGTTGCTAGAGTATATTTGCTATCTATTCTAAGTATAATCTGATCCTCTCGGATGATTAAATCTGATACAAAAGGACCTTTAAATAGGCATTCTAGGCTAGGGATACAATCCTTCAAAAAGCTGTCTTGAAAAGGTGCCTTTTCAATCTGGTAACAGTAAGTGCACGACCGTGCGTTGTAACTTGCACGGCCGTGCAAGCCTTGGCGCCAATTTTCATTTTGAATTGGTTTGAATGCATGGCCGCTCCACTTTTTGTTACACGGCCACTCCAATGGATTTGGGCCATTTTGGCTTGACAGAGGCAGTTGCACGGCCGCTCCACTTTATAGAGCATGGCCGCTCCAGTGAAGTTTTGGCATGGTTGTTCATATTTCAAGCTGTCCCGTCTTGCTTTGATCCTTTATTATGTCCCAATTGTTCGGCCATTACCCGTCTTCTGGTTCACGTACAGTGTCGATGAAGAGGCTTTCGATTTGCGTCTCTTTAGGCTCTTCAGCAGTCCCCAAATTCACTTTGGTTATAACCTCCTCGGCAGCTTGGGCCAGGTTTTTCTCTCGTTTGACAACATGCTTAAAGATGTGTTTAATGTTTGTTCATTTAATGTGTCTGTTATTAACTGTTTGTGATTTAGTTAATTTATCATTTGTTAAAGATGCAATGAGGGGATATTCAGAAAGGTCGGACCTTTTATTGAAAGCATAGAGAAGATACATTGTTGGTTATGAACTCATAATCTTTCGGCGTAGGGCCATCAGATGACTCGAAAGACTCGAATTCAAATACAACATGACTTGAAACTAGACACTAGGAGATGAGGGATTGGACCAGGCTTTATTTATCTTCATCGGTTGTAGGTTTAAAGGGGGTGGCGATGGCTCTGGTTGCCATTCTTTGACTGATGATGTTCCCGGGGGAAGGCTTGCCTTTGGTTCGACTTTAAACCAGACCACGGAGGTTTTAGGCTGCTCTTTTGAGGGTGTCCCTCCATTGGTGCTACTATCAAGTCCCGGGGGCCCTTGGAAATAGAAGTCATGGAGAGCTTCTTCCAGGAGGGCGAAGCACTTGGTTATTCGGAGTTGATTCTTGCTGATGTTGATTACCTTCATAGAGTCTGCTCCCTCGGCTAAGGTCTTTGCTTGGATGATTTTCACGATGTCTGAATCGCAGGGGCATGCTATTTCTCCTTCCTTGACTAGGCTCTAAAGGAGGTTGCACCATTGTTCTTCCAAGTCAGATACCGGGACCTTGAATTGGACTATGCTGTTGTAGCTGCCTTCGTGGGATTCGAGTGTGTCATCTTGGGGGTTGACATGTTCCAAGGTGTTGGTGGTGGGCCATCTCTCTTCAGAAGGATTTTTGGCGAAGTATGAGTCCACTCCTTGGTCAAGCTCCATCTGGGCATCCATCTCTTGATCCTCTTTTAGGCATTCTTCGCAGTCACATATATCAGAATTGTAATCCTGGCCCATGAGCTCTTCGATCTCTAGCTCGTCATGACTTAGTGCGTGGATGTAGGGATCTCTTTCGAAATGGATCATGACTGGAGACTCGTCTGTAGAGGAATATTCGGTCATGTCGGGACCTTCTTCTAGGTCATAGCTTGCTGGCCAAGCACTCTCCATCATGCTGCTCCCGTGTATTACTTCAAGGTTCCCATTAGCATTGCTGACTTTTACACATTGGTGCAGAGTGGATGATACTGCTTTCATTTGGTGCAGCCAAGGTCATCCCAGCAGGGCAGAGAAATTGGACTTGATTTCCACCACTTGGAATTCTACCAACTCCATTTGCTCGTCGAATTGGATGCTCAGAGTGATCACCCCTAAAACAGGGTGGGGGGGGGGTGGAGTCATAAATTCGGATTATTCGGGCCGAAGGTCCCATTCGGGAGCGATTGATTCAGAGCCATTTCATTGTGCGTGCGGCAAGGATGTTGACCGCAGAACCGTTGTCAACCAAGACGTTCGGGAGATAGAATCTTTCCATCTTTTCGAGGATGAGGAGGGCCTCGTTGTGTCTGCTTTCACATGTCGGTAAATCTGCGTCTGTGAAGGTTAGACCGCTTCCGGCGCTGCTGTTTGCTTCAGTCTGCCTTGTCTCCGGGGAGTAATCGATCCACCTGTTGGGGTGTCTTAATCGCGGTAGGGATCGTAGGGAGACGGTCATTCTCGAATCCTCCATTCTGGAATCCCTATCACGGGAGCGTTTGACTCTGGTTTCGCATTCCCAGTCATAGCGGGATAGCATATTGACGGTCTCGGAGGCTATAGGGGGCCTATTCTCGCATGGAGTCCCGCTGAAGGCAATCATATTTACTCTGTCATTTCGGGGGAACGGATTCCCGACTGTGTTGGGGCCACGGGGGTGTTCCAACTTTCCTTCTTCGATTAGCCCCTGGATTACTTGCTTCAGCACAAAGCAATTGTCAGTGGTATGGCCGGGGTAGTTGTGGAAGGCCCAGCGTTTGCTCATGTCCATGTTAGGATTGAGAGTCTTTGGCTAGAAATTCTCGAGAGGTTTGAGGATGTTCCGTTTCACCAATGCTTCAAAAACTT